>VDFB02270651.1:410778646-411213465 GCA_007258455.2 Sequoia sempervirens | reverse complement strand
ATATGAGCAATCTTTGACGAAGTCCTACACAAGATTTGAAGGATTTGAATTTAAATGCCTAAGCCTATGACAATATGATTAAAATTCCTATGCCTAAATATGCCAAGACTAAGTGGAATAAGATAATAAATGTTGCAATGTATGTAAAATCTTTAAGTGTGTCAGTGTGTAATCTAAAAATGAGAACAAAATAGAATTTTATAGAAAATGCCATTTTGAATGGATGGACGAGATCAAATTTTGACAGAGACCTAAAATCAGAGGACGAGATTAAATCTGATAATCCCTAATCAGGGTTAGGGAAAAATCCTTAAACGAGTGATTGAGATGCCATCTGAGAGGATCGAATCGGCGATGGAGAATAAATGAGATAATTAATTCGAAAATAAAGATTTTCAAAAATCAAGAAGATAAGAGTTGAACTGAAGATTAGATTTGGAAAAATCAAGAATCTACCCGATTACTTGATTTTTGGAGGAATATTACCATTTTGAATTAAATTAATTCAAAATATGGATTTTGTGAAATAATAAATAATTGATTTTCAGATTATTTACTAAAATGAACTGTCAGTTAAGAATGTGATGACATTTTAAATAATTTCATTTATTTAAAATGAGAGGAATATTAATTTTTGACAATTAAATAATTAAAGATATTTATTTAATTTAGAAGATAAGATTAATTAATTAAATAAATTAATCAATTCATTTAATTATGACAATTAGTAACATATCGAATAAATACAAATTATTTATTTAATAATCAGGATGAAATAAATGAAGAAAGGTAATTAAATAAATTAAGAAATTTATTTAATTAGGGGAAGACTTAGATAATTAATGACGTATTTAATAAACAAATATAATTTATTTATTTAATAATCATGAAGAATAAAAGGACATGAATTAATTAAATAATTATGAATTATTTAATCAATAGTCGAATGTGGACCAAGGACATAATTTAAATGTCACAATTATGCTAGGATGAAAGTGGTTAAAATAGAGCTTATAGGCCTAGGTCATTTTTATGTGTCTATAGTGTATATAATCAGGGCCAACCTCGAACCTGAAAGAATTATGAAACAACCTGAAAAAATATGTGATGCTATAGAACAAAGTATCCATGCCCCTCTAGAGCCTAAAACACATACACCAAATCATGGTCTTATTGATTGTCCTTTCATAGAAATCAACCCATCCAACAAACCTTCACTCAACATCAATACTATCACACAAGACTCTTCCAAGACTCTTCCTTATATACATAAATAACATTAGTTGCTACTCCTTGCCATGCCATAGTTGTAGGATCATAGCATACTCACTATTGCATTTTTTGCATCCATTGAAAGGGGCAACATACCATCATCCATTCCAGGCTCACCTTTGTATTGCACTAAGTGGGGGAAAAGGGTTAGAAATCCTTATCCCCATATGTCACTTGTTGTTGTATCTTTTGACTAATCATTAACCTTTCATGAAATTCTATGAGCAAGTTTGGGATGTGGATGACATGTCTTAAGATTGACTCGTATGTGACATACTCCCCTTCTTCATGACACAACTTATTGAAAACATATGGCTAGGCATAGGGATTTTCAAATAAGCTCTCATAGCTTCTTCTAGTTTAAAGAAATTGCTCATAGTAATGGTGTGTAGTAGCCACTTTAAAGTGGGGGGCATACATAGGCAACATCTTTGTGCAAATTTCATGGCATGATTTACTTTTGCTTGTGATGTGTCCTCTCCTTGGTGGTGTCATTGGGTTTGATACCTTCCAAGAGTGTATGATCAATTGAAGTGGCCTAATGCAAATGAGGCATCCCATGGATAACGATCTGACAACCCTGATTTGTCTTCTCTTGGAGACATTAGACACAATGCTCCCTAAGAAGAGCACCTTACATGAACAAAGCAAAATCCCCTTTAACAAAATTTTTACATGACATTTAAAAACATTTACAAAAGCATTATATTGTGGTACCTTATCAATGTTATCAAGATCATAACTTTGGTATGGTTTGTATAATGGGATCCGACACACTGACATGAATTTCTCATTATACGGTGGGAAGCTGACACACTGGCATGACTTTCTAACTAAAACCACTTCTTTGGGACAACTCACCCCGTAGATGACCTTATGTTATGTGGCCCTAGAGTGTGTGCATCTTTAACACCCTATTTTCCTTTCTTTTCATTGCATGATTGTGTATCCTACTAGTTTGATTTAGGATCTTGGATCTTGGGGGCTTCACTTCCTTCTTGATCTTTCTCATTCTTTGTCATTTGCATCTGAACACTTGGATCTCTCTTGAATGGCTACTTTAGTGTGAGTTTGAAGAAAGTCCATCTTCTCACTAAAGTTGAGGATTAATGTTCCATAGAAAAAAGGACCTCTTGTTTGACATGGGAATAATTAATTATAAATTAGACTTAATAAGGCCTTGATTTAGTGTGTTGAAGCGTTTTATGCATCCACAATAGGTCTTTGACCCTTGCAAATTAAATAAAATGCATTTACTAATGTCTTGTGAAGGTGTTGTGAAGTGTTGTAACACATTTCAACACATTTCTAGACTCTTCTCATTATAATTCATTTAAATATTACCTTTTTATTCATCATCAAGTTCTATTTTAAAGTGTTGTAAAGTCTTGTAACAAGATTTCACGCTTTTCTAGGCTTAATTTCACTATTTACACCTTTCTTATGCTTTATTTGACCCCTTTATGCACCCATAAGCCTTAATTAAGTCTATTTTTTAATGTAAACCTGATAAACAACATTAAATGTGACTTGATTCCCAACACCCACTTTCAAGTCCAAGGTGGGGCCCATTTGCCATGGGTGTTGAATGAGTCCCTCTTGGCTCAAAATTCAAAATATTTTAAATTTCCTTTTGGTTTTTTATTTAAAAATACTTTATGTTGGCATGTGATAAGGTATTATTGGGTTATTAGGGAATAAGTGTGTATAAATAAGTGTTTTTCTCCTCATTTTACATCTCCCCATTCAATTCATTAACCTTTCTTCATTATTCATCCATCATTCTTCCATCTCAAGTCAAGCAACTTAGGGTTTCAACATTACAAGTTGCCAAGAAAACAATTTTCAAACATTCAAGGGTAGATCCTTCATGTTTTGCTACAGAATTTTAAGATCAAACATAATCATAAGGTAATAAACTCCATTGTTGCATGTTTCATTACATTATTTCTCCATTTTGGTTTAATTACCTAAAAGGGGTTTGACCAAGGCAAACCCCCATGCCCTAACATTCAACATTTCTCTTTTTTGTCTTATGTGTTTGCAAATTTAGGCATCTTGGAAGCTTACAAATCATTGAAGATCAAGTTGCAAGGTTCTTTAAGTCTTCTCTTCATTCAACAAGTCAAAATATCAACAAAAACTCATTTTTAGTTTCAAAAATTAGAGTTTTGGGATGTAATGCTTAGAAAATCTCACTTACCAATTATAACCCTTAATCTCCAAATTAATTTAGTAGGATATAATTATTATAAAATGGTGCAAGAAAAGAGGAATAATTAATTACCTTCATCACTATATTCAAATGGAAAAACATAAACCCATGAATCAAAGTGCATCAAAACAAGGTTATGTCATTACAAGTTATGAGCCATATAGGCGTACCCAAGATTTATCATAGCAACAATGCATGTATATTTAAATATTGTAATGCATTTAAGGAAATAGAAAAAAAAACATTAATTCAACCAAAATAGAACCATGACACAAAGAATTTTCATGAGTGGAAAACCCTCGCAGGGGTGAAAAACCACTCGTAAATGTGCCTCACTGGCTTAATGAAATGTCTTTCTGGTAGTGCCTTACTGGCTACAAATTCTCAATGGTTAAAAGATGCCTCACTAGCAATGATCATACTGTCTCATTGACATGACTATTCATTCTGGATATCATGATTATCACACATAACCAGGATCATAAGGAATTTCCTTTACAAGTTACATAAGTCTTTAAGCAACACATTCAAGTTTCACCAATGCATCATCCTTCCATATGAAATGAAGGTGATGCCAATTTATCAATCACTCCCAAATATTTACATATTAGATCATTCTATCTCCAATGATTTCTCAAATATCACATAAGTATGTTGAAACCCATAAGCCCATTATAGAAATCTTTATGGAAGTAATTCTAGGCCTGCTAGACTACTCAATGTCTATGCCACAAGAATGCTTACTTCTAACTCAATGATTCATAGAGGTTTTATTGATAAGAAAATATTACTAGAAAAGAGTTAAAAATGTTTGTACTTAAATACTCAGATATTTCGGTTATTCCATCCAACAAGCATGGATTCCTATAGATGCTTACACAAGAAAGGCTTGCTCATCAATGTGTTATACACGTAGACCAAAACTCTAGCATTAAGCCCTTGCTTGATTGGGATAGATCTTGAATTGAATGCTCCTTGAACCATGAAATCTTCATCACGCATGTTAGCTCAAATAAAAACATGATACATGAATGGCTTTGACATGATGATTAGGCATTGCAAAATCTAGAGGACCATAATTATAATGAGCTATGGAACGTTTATAAGAAGTGTATACAAATGGGCCAAATGAGATTATATTTAACCACAACTTATCAGGAAAAACATGTTACATATGTTTCAATGGCCTGGCTTGATGTTGATTGCTCTAAATATTCTAAATGAATATTTAATTTGGAACATTTAAACTATATATATTTATATATGAATATAAATAATCTCTTATTTATATACTTATATAAATATATTGCTTCAATAAAAGATATCTTCTCACAGGTATAATTTAATAAGAAACATACTAATTTCTTCAAAGTGAAGGTCATGCTTACCTTTTTAAGGTGATATTCTATCAAAATAACATATGCTTAGACAAAAGAATGAACAGTTTAAATGTCACCTCAAAAGACCCATGTGCATGAAATGAGATCTAAGGATGATTAATGCCAAATTTACATAAGTATAGCCAAGGTCATTCTTTCAATCCACCACCACCACCTCATATTGGTCAAAACTAGAAGTATACCATATGAATATCAATAGAGATATTTTTAAATTCTCTTGTATGTGGAACAAATACTGCTATCTATATAATACAAATATAGCACAATGACCAAACCGTATAACATAAACAAATGTAATATGCCTAGGAATGAGGAAAGATACTCTGATGGTAAATCTACAAGGTCCACTACACCATAGCTAAAAAATAAGTACAGTAAACCAAACTTCAAAGTATAACTATAAACTTTGTTTCTCATTATATACAACAATACGACCCACACAATAAATCAATATATACATCTATTGAGGAGGACATGATTTATTTATATTCTCATTCGTTACTTCATGTGGATTACTTTTCACTAGATCTTGAAGGTGGACAAAAAAGTGTAATCCAAAACATCAATGTTCTAACCCATTTTGTCATAGTTTATCCAAAGGTCTTTAAAATTATGAAGTACTGAAGCTTAATATCAAAGAAGGGTAAAAACTATCAGAAAGAGGCAATTTCATCCATAACATAAAATTGCTCTAATTAAACAATTTAAGCCCCTACAAAAAATGTGAGCTCACTTGAAAACAAATATGAAGGAGATCCATTAATTTCTAAAGTGTTAATTACGAGTAAATGAAATTAACATAGACGTCAAGGATGTGAAAGCTACACTTGGCCAAAGAGGTACTTTTTAAAGGTTATGCTTCTACAACAAACAATGGAGGATTACTAGCATTTGAACAAAGGGCAAGAGGCTCAGTTGTGAAGGACTTTGTTAGAAACCTAGAGAGCCAAAATTAGGGTGGAGTTGTGAAGGATAGGATTATCAGTTGAGTTCTTTCTATCAAGAAAGATTTCTTTTATCACGGAAAGCTCTGAGGGAGGAAAGGAGGAATCTAAACCTGCAAGATCTAGTTGGTGTTTGGAAGAAGAAAATGACAACTCAAAAGCTTCTCCTTCATTTTCTCACACCAGCTAGTATTTAAAGGATGCTTTGCGAAGACTTCGTGCTGAAGATTGAGTCTTTTGGTAATTCCTCAATATGGTAGTCTAGAAAATTTCCAGTGGATCTACTATGCCATTAATGTCCTTGACAGGGGTTAATGGGACATCTCAAGGTACCTTCCTGGAAATGGCATGTGATTCAGAATGCAGTTAATTAGCAAGCCACAAGCCTGACTTAGGGGATTCCTTTCAGATTCATGTTACAGTTAACTGAGTCCTCCATGGAGATTAACTTTGGATCTTATAAGGGGATTTTAGGAGATTGAAGAACAAAGTAAACATTGTTGCAAGTATTGTGAAACAACATCTAAAGAGCCTTAATGAGTCTGCCATGGAGAAACATAATGTATGTATTATAATTTATTACAAACTGAAGACTGAACTCCTAATATACCATGGTAAAGAAGCAAAAAGAGTCATTACTGTAACAAGATGGATAGGGAGAAGAATATCATATTATAGTGGCAGAAGCACTTTACTTAATGAGAAATCAACCAACACACCAACTAAATGCATGCCAGCCATCGCTAACAGTGAGCACCCTTGACAAGCAAAATGGCAGTATACTTTGCTCCTATATTTATATATATACAAATGTATATTTAGGTAGATTTTATAAGAATAATAAAATTATAGACTTATACAATCTTGATACAAAATTTTCATAAAAAAACTTACACATTTGAACACAAAATACATAAATTCAATAGATATGGGGAATTGAGGTTTTCAAGAAGGAGTTCAACCTTTCAACAAACAATTGTTTATTTACACATTGAATTTTGAAAAGCATTGGAGAAGAATTTGAAACCTTGTTTTTGCTTCCAGTTGTTTTCCCTCTTCTCATTGTTTTTCCCTTTTTTTCCACCATTCTCATTTTGTTGTGCTTCCCAAAAACTACTTTCTCGTGCCCTTGTCCAGTTATTATTTTTTTGTAGAGAAAAGAAAGATTAAGAAACTATCATATGTTTCTGTTACTCTTTTCGTTCTTTTAAATATTTCTCCCCTCCAATTTTCAATAACCAATTCTTTAAAATAAAAGTAACCGTATCTTGAAAAATAAAAATAATATTTATCCACCAATAGTAATAATAAAGAAATTCTATTTTTATTGTATATGAAATATTTATCCTTAGAAAATAATAAGTAATTCTTCTTTTTATTTTCATTTGTAATTTAAATATTTATTGTAAATAAATATTAACACAATGTGACTTGCACATAAAATGATTTTTCCTAAATAACAAGATATTTTCATTTATATTCAAAATAATAAGCCTTATCAATTAATTGAAAAATGAATTCTCTAACTAAAATATAATTAATTCATTTTGTTTCATTGCACTTTTATTTCACCACAAATTAATCTAATCAGACATTGTAAAATATGAACCATAAAAATAGGGGTCGTGACACGAGAGCAAGCACCTATAGAAAGCCAAAGTGCAAGCTGAAAGCTCCAGAATCCATCTTTGAATATTCAAAAATTCAAAAGTGGACTCATTCACCATGAGTGGCGAATGAGTCCCACTTCTAGGTCAATTTTGAGTTTTCTACATTTCTAGTTACCATTTTGTCAGAAACAGGTTTCAGCTCAGTTATGCAGGACTGGGACTGATTCACCCATAATGGCGAATGAGTCCCTCTAGGCTTGAAAATTACCATGAGCAACATTTCAAATGTCATTTCCAGTCTTCATCCACATTCCAAGTGCAAACTTTCAGTTTGGCTCATTTCCCTTTAGTTTTACATTCATTTCTAGGTGTTTTCTACATATCACATTAGGTTTTCAAACATCACTTGTTTCTTAGATTTTGCATTCATAATCAATCAAATGTATATCTTAGTTTCATTTAGATCATTCTAATTAGTCTTAATAACATCATACACATTGCATAATTTTATTGAACCTAGCTAGATGTTTTGGCTCTTCTTTCTCCTTTTAGGTGAAAATCCCTAGAAGTGCTAGAAAGACCTAGGGTGCCAAAAATCTACAGTTCAAAAAGGTGTAAAATTCAGATTGGGACCCAAAACCCTAGGTGGGACTCATACACCCAAGGTAGTGTATGTGTCCTAGATCACTAAATCTGGGCCGCACAACCTAAAAACGCCTGAATTATGATTGGATGTTGATTTATGTTGGGATTATCCTTGAAAAGATGCATTAATTAAGCCCTGTGGAAGTAAAATGAGGCCAATTAAGGCATGAAGAGGTCCAATTATTTATGGAAACCCTAGAAAATTGTGAAAGTGTGTTACAACACTTTACAACACTCTAAATAAGGTATGATTAAGTTTATTTAGTTCACAAGGGCCCAAGACGTAATGTGAGTGTGCTAAACACATTACAACACTAAGTCAAGGCCTCATTAAGCTCAATTTTATAAGGAGAGCCCAAACAAGTGTGAAAATGTAACCAATGAAATTTTTTGAGACTAATTTTTTTGACATCAATTATCTTCCTCACTACTAGGAGAAATGCTAGGAGAAGAACAAATGTAACTGTCATGTTTATCTATGATTTCATCCTCTTTCACATTCTCACAAGCAAGGGATGAATAGAGACTAGGTAAGGTGATGTTTAGAAATGTGTCCATGATTTAATTCTCTTGTTCCATAATATATTCCCAAGGTGGGGAGGAGAAGGAAAATCAATACTTTCCTAATTCTCAATTATTGTGTCTTCTTTCACCAATGTACCTTTGTTACTAACAAAAGAGGTATTGAGAGAAGAAAAATTATGATCACCATGGTTATCTATGATTGTATCCTCTTCTATCACATAATTCCCATAAATATGATAGATAAGAGAGGGTATAGGTGTAAGGAAAGCTTAAACATTTTAATTCTCTTGCACTAAGAGACTCTCATAACTAGGAAATGTATTGAATGAATGATTAACATGCTTAGTGACTAACGTTTTCTTTACAAACTTGGAAAAGATAGATACCAACATATGTGAAAAGTAATCTATGAAAACTTAAAATAAAAAGAGACTTAAAATGCAATGTAAAGACCTAGAATGAAATGTGTAAATGTAATTTTCAGATTTCAAACAAGGTAATGTACTGATTACACTATGCAACAATCTGAAAATGAAATGTTGTAAATGCAAATTTGGAATTAAGCAATGCATGAAATGAAGTGATTTAAGCTACTATATCTAGTGAAATGCATGTAACAAAAACTCAAACAATTGAAACATATAACTAATGACAGCAAATAGAGACACAAAAACACAGTTTTTAATACCGAAAAATGAAGTCTAAAATCTGAAATGGGACTAAATCACCTAGAGGGGCATAGGCATTCCAATCAGGGCTTTTCAAAGGTTTAGATTTTGAATAACAGACAACATAAAATACCCAAAAATAAAGAAAAATCACCAGTACCTAGACTAAATTTCCAAGAGGGTTGTATGAGTCCCAAATGAGGGTTTTTGCACCATTTTTAATAAATTCTATGTAAATTTTATGCTTTCTAGTTTGTATTATGTCTGGACTATTTACAATTATATAATTTTAGTAAAATTTAATGATATAAGATGCAAACATGGACCCTATATGCACTTTCACTAATGAAATATTTAGAAACCCTATATGCCGATTAACTAATACAAAACCTAATGCAAAGTCAATGCAAAGTGATATATAGGATTATAATGCACTCCAAATCAGAAATAGGTGTTCTAAATGTAGGTTCACTTTGGGTTCACCAAAATGAAACAACAGAAATAAGGGGTTTCCAATCCTTTAGGAGATGAAGCACAATGAGGGGTTCTTATTTCACTCTTGTTTTATTAAGTGGGGAAAAGATATCTTTCAATAAGGTATCCTAGGGTGTGATTAAGGACTAAAAGAGGGTTCATCACCAAGCTAGGGCTTGGAAAGACAAGAAATGAATGTAATATGCAAAGTACCATGTAAAACCTAACTAAATGACCTAGGAAATGAAATGAAATGTAGAATAAAAGAGTGAGAAAGTACATAAGTGCACCTAGAAGAAGGATGAGGTAAAAAAAAGCTCCAAAACCTAGAAAACTTGTTGTTTGGTGCCCATTGGGACTCATACGCTAGTCTTGGCAATTTAGTCCCAGACTAGGGTTTATGTTCCAAAATTGGAATCTCACAGTGGTTGATATGAATTCATTGAAATATGGAAAATGTATTATACAAGGACTCATACACCAAAAGTGGCATATCAGTCCTATTCTAATTATTTAGAGGGTCAGGACCTGAATCTCCTCTCCTATCTCTGTTCTTCCTTACATACTTCATTTCTAGATCAGAAACTCTAATTTGCACCCTATAGGTGACTTTCCGTGAAGATAGCAACCTTGTGACAACTTGAAAACTTCTCTCAACATTGTGAATTTTTCTTCAAAGGATCTTTCAATCACAAGACACCTAGATCTACAATCACACATGTACAGAGGAAAAAACTTGTTGATTGTTCAGAAATAGGAGTTCTCCTTGGTTAAACCTCATTTATATAATTAAACCTTATGATGAAACAATGAAATGTGAACATGAAACATGAAATATGGGACATGAATAATGATACCTTGAATGATGTCTTGAGATGTGAATCAACAATCTAACATGAAGTGGCCATGTAGAATGTAGATCTTGATCTTGAATATGAATGTGTGTCATAGAAAAATGGACCCTTTGCTTGACATGGAATTAATTCATGATAAAATGGACTTAATGATGCCTTGAATCAGGTGTTGTGTGGAATTTTATGCATCCACACTAGGTCTTGGACCCTTGCACACTATATAAAATGTGTTTATTGATGTCTTGTAAAGGTGTTGTAAAGTCTGTAAAGGACTTTCATGCTTTTCTAGACTTAATTAACCTATTTCTCCCTAATTCAACATTATAAAATGTGTTTAATAACATTATCAAATCATTTAGAAGGCTTGTGAAATAAACTTAATATTAAATTAGTGTTGTAATGTGTCTTGCATATTCACATTGATTTTTCGTGCCTTCCTAGGCTATGTGGACCTCATTTTAGTGTTGAAAAGTGTATTTAATCACACTTTCACATTAATTTTTGTGTCCCAGTCCCTATTTGACATTCACATCATCATTAATATGCCCCTCTTAACCCATATTGTGCATCTTGAGGCTTTAATTGATCAAATACCTGACAATATTGCATTTTAGCCCTTATTTCCTTATCTCTTGGCATCTGAGCTGTCAAATTAGCCCCTATGGGACCCATTCACAATGCATGGAAAATAAGTCCCATCTAGGTGGGACCCATTCACCATGTGTGGCGAATGAGTCCTATTTAGCTCAATTTTGACCTTTCAATAAGAAAAAAGTGAAACCTAAAGTTTAATTTCACTACATGTCGGCCTATGATGAGGTATAATTGGGATACTGAGGCACAATTGTATATAAATAAGTGTTTTGTCCTCATTTTTACATCTCTCATCATCTATCTTCTCATCTAAGTCAAGCAAGCTAGGGTTTCTTCATTAGAAGTCATCAAGTTAGCTTTCTAAAGCATTCAAGGGCCGAATCTTCATGTATTGGTGTAGATTTTAATGATAAATCACCATGGAAAGGTAATCAATTCTATTTTACATGTTTCATTACTTCCTTTCACCATTTTGGTTTAATTAGCTAAATGGGGTTTGACCAAGGCAAACCCCCATGCCCTAACATTAAACCTGTCTCTCTTTTTTCTTGTTTGTATGCAAATTTAGGACTCTTGGATGCTTGGAAATAATTGAAGATCAAGTTGAAAATTCATTCAAGTCATTTCTTCATTATTCAAGTCAAAATATCAACAAAAAGGAACTTTTAGACCTGAATCTAACAATTTCAAAAGCAAAGACCTGTAGGAAGTAGAAGAGCAAATCTGACCCCACATAATCAACTCTAGAATTTTTAGATTCCTATAGGAGGACTGATTCTCCATTCATGGTGAATTAGTCCCAACTATAGGCCTGAAAAGTGATTTTTTCAGAATTCAACTCCTGGCAGTCAAAAAGCTATTTCTAGAACTTTTCATCAGAAGTAGGATTGATTCGCCATCTATGGCGAATCAATCCTATTGGTCATTAATAGTGACTTCTAGAAAATTCTAGAACCTTCTAGCAACAGTGATCTACCTCCAGGTGCACTCTATTCACTTTCATCAATTTTTGTTTTTATTTGTTTAGGTTTCTAGCTCATATTTGCAATCAACACTATGTTTTTCAACATCTTGCATTAGGTTAGTTTACATTCATTTATTTGCATTTGTAAGAATTCAAAAATATCCACACACAGTTCACACATCCATTTCTCATCCATACTTATGTAAGTTAATCTTGATTGAAACATTGTGGATTTTGGCTCATCTTTCCCCTTTTAGGTGAAAAACCTTAAAAGAGCAAGGAAGGATTTAGGTGCCAAAATACTTCATTTCATAATGTAAAACAATTCTTGCAAATGGATCTTCAATGCTAGATCACAACACTAGCTCAACAACATGCTTGATGCATTATGATCTTGACATGATGATGGATCTTGAATTATTGCAACCATTGATGAAGAATTCCTCCCTTGAATGCTTTAGAAATGATCTTGAATACTCTCTTGATGCTCTTGTGAAGTCTTGGAATGCATAACTCTTGATAGCTTGGGATGATATCATTAATTATTAGTCCAATAATTATTTTAGACCTTTTTTATATAGGTATTCCATCCAGCTTACCATTTATTAGATCCCAAAAGCCAACATACATGAAATTTGAACTTAAAACCTTGATTTCCCACTCAAAACCCTAAAATGGGGCCAAATGGGACTCATACACCACTTTTGTCATATAGGTCCCATCTAGATGGAACTCATATTCCCAAGGTGGCATATGGGTACCACCAAGCATTTTCAGGTGGAGGAAATGTCAGGGAGTTAAGAAATTAAGTATATTTGATGTCTATGTCAGGATTTTAGTTGAAATGAGCCTCGAGATGCATAATATAGGGTCTTAGGGGCCTCTTAATGATGATATGAAGGTCATAAATGTAAGAGGACCCAAAAAAAAATGTAAAGGTGTAAATAAATACACTTTACAACATTAAATTAAGGTGTAAATAAATACACTTTATACCATTAAATTAAGGAAAAAATATTTCTATTTAGGTTAAAATGTCCCTAAATCTAATGTGAATGTGGAAAACACATTACAACACTAGATCAAGGCAACATTAGGTTCATTTTAATGTTGACCATTCCCAAATTACTTAATCAAAAGGGATACTTTTTACATTTCCATAGTTATGTATAAATACAATGCTATTTCACATAGTTTCACCTAGCAACATTCAAGTTATCTTAAGAGCATTTAAGTGAGCATTTTACAAGAGAATTCAAGATAATTTGTAAGGAATTCAAGGGAATATTATTAAATTTATTGTAGAAATTAATGACCCATTTCATCATGTCAAAGTCATGCATTTTGTTGAGCTAATGTGATGATGTAGCATTGGTGATTAAATTCAAATTTTTTGAAGAAATTGTCTTCATGATCAAGATCTACAATCATTGAGGCCATTTCATACTAAATTTTTAGATTTTCAATCCAAGGTTCAATTAAGGATTGGTGGTTGTGGAATTATATTGTTCTTTCATCTTTCATTTTATGCATTGTTTCAATTCAAGGTTTAATCACCAAAATGGGGTTTAACCGAGGAAAACCCCTATTCCCTAACAAAACAACATTTTTTTCTCCTTTAATTTGTGATTGTAGGTTTTAGGTTGAAGATCAATTGGATAACAAAATTTGAAAAAGTTGTGAAAGTTGGAAAGTTTTCAAAGTTGTCACCTTTCTTGAAAAATCATGGAAAATCTTCTATAGAATTTATTTCCGACATTCAAGAGCTGAACACCTAGGATTTGGTACTAGTGTAGACATTGAAGAAGAGTACCCTAGCAGGGACCCATTTTCCATTGGGCGAATGAGTCCTTAGTGAGGCCCCAAAAAAAACTTTTTACAATAAATACACAACATTTTACCCTCTAAAAACTTTCCTTTTGATTTGTATATCAGTTAGTCTTTTTTTTTTTTATATTCATCAATGCATAATTGAATGAAATAACTAGTGAAAAGAGAGGTTAACCATATTTATTATATTTTTGTTCACCTCCACTCTTTTCATTTGTTTAAGTAATAAATATGAATAGGATTTTTTTATTTTATCCCTTGACAATGTCGATGATGCTTGGGTGTTAGATTTGGGGGCTTCATTTCATGCTACACCCCATAAAAGTTATTTTCTTGATTATGTCTAAGGGGATTTGGGGTTGGATTATTTATGATACAACAAACCCTATTAAATTGTTGGAAAAGGGAATAATCAAAATTAAGTTGCAGAATGAGAATCATTAGCTACTACAATAGGTAAGACACATTTCAAAGATGAATAGAAATTTAATTTAAATATGGAAACTAGATGATGAAGTTTGTGTTGTTACATTTAGTGATAAAAAATGGAAGGTTACAAAATGGTCCTTAGTAGTAGGAAAAGGTATGAAAGTAGGCAACTTATATCTTTGTACAGGTCATACTATTCCTTATACTTTAGTTATTGCATATAAAAATCTACCAGAAATAGTTGTTACGAGTCAATAGGAAAAAAATTAGATAGTTGTTGTAGGTTTAGGAACAACACTATGGCATAATAGAGTTGGGTATATGTGTGAAAAGGGTTTGAAATAAATTTATTCAAAGAATGCTTTACAAGGTCTAAAATGTGTTAATATAGATTTTTTTGAAGTTTTTGTGTATGGAAAACAAAAGAGAGTTAGTTTTCTCAAAGATGGGAAGAAAAAGAAAGATGAGAAATTGGAGCTTGTGCATACATATGTATGGAGACTAGCTCAGGTATCTTCTCTCAGTGGCTCTCAGTAGCATGTTACTTTGATTGATGATGCAAATAAGAAGGTTTGGATTTATTTGAAACATAAATAAAAATTGGAGAAGCTTGGTCAAGAATGAGACGAGTAAAAAGTTAAAATGTCTCAGATCTGATGATGGTGGTGAGTATTACAACAAAGATTTGAAGATTATTATTCCTCTTATGGAATTCATAGGAAAAAAATGGTTCCAAGGACTCCACAAAGAAATGGACTGGTTGATCACATGAATAGAACAATAATGGAGTGTGAATAGACTATGAGATTTCATGTTGGGTTGCCTTTAAACATGTGGGTAGAGGCTGTAAATATTATTTTTTATTTAACTAATAGAGGTCCATCTACTCCTTTGGGTTATGGTATTCATGAGGAAGCATGGACAAGTAAGAAGGTGAGTTATTCTTTTCTTAGAACCTTCAGGTGTGAAGAATTTACATATGTAGATTCTCAAAATAGAACCAAGCTATAAGCTAAGTCAATGAAGTGAATATTTGTTGGATATGTCATTGATGAGTTTGGTTATAGGCTTTGGGATTTTGAAAATCAGAAAATTATAAGAAGCAGGGATGCCATGTTCAATGAGAAGGTTTTGTACAAAGATTAGTTACAACATGAGAAGAAAGAAAATTATTATGCAATGTTGGATGATACTCTAGAAAATAATGTTCTAGTGGTTCCTCATGCTATACAACAATACCAACAACAAATACCACAAACTCCTATGAATGTTAGACGATTATCAAGGATAAGTAGAACCCTGAAAAGATTTTCTCCCTCTTTGTATTCTATTTTATTAACTAATGTTGGTAAACCAAAATGTTATGATGAGGCTACATAGGTGGATGCCAAGGTTTATTGGGTGCATGGAATGGAAGAAGAAAAGGACTACTTGCTAAAAAATCAGACTTGGGAATTATGCAAATAGCTTGCAGGTAAAAAGGATTTACTAAAAAATTGGGTTTATAGGCTAAAAGAGGAAGATGGAGGTAATAAAATATTTAAAGCTAGCTTAGTTGTAAAGGGATTTGCACAAAAAAGGTATTGATTTCGATGAGATTTTTTCTCTGGCTATTAAAATGACTTATTTTCATACTATTTTAAGTATTGTGGCTATTGAAGATTTACATTTAGAATAGTTTCATCTTAAAACAACCTTTCTCCATTGTGATTTAGAGGAGGAAATATATATACAACAACCATATGCATTTGAGGTCAAAGGTAAGGATAAATTGGTGTGTATATTGAATAAAATTTTAGATGGATTGACACAAGCACCTCAACAATGGTAGATTAATTTTGATAGATTTATGGCTGAGCTAGGTTACAACCGATGTAATTTTGACCATTGGGATTATTTTAAGAGGTTAGATCTAATGATAGCTACAATATTTTATGTTTATATGTTGATGATATGCTTGTTGCAAGGTCTAATGTGGATAACATTAGGGAGTTAAAATAGTAGTAGAAAAATCTTTTGCTATGAAAGATTTGGGGGTAGCAAAACAAATCCTTGGTATGAGAATTACTAGAGATAGGAAAAACAAAAATCTATTTCAATCTCAATCTAATTATGCTGAAAAGGTGTTGCAAAAATTTAATATGATGAATGCAAAAGCTATCAACCCACTTTTTCCTAGTCATTTTAAATTGACTATGGATATGTGTCCAAAGACATAAGAGGAGGAGGATGAAATGTCCAAGGTACCATATGCTTCAACTATAGGTAGTTTAATGTACGTCATGGTATGCACGAGACTAGATATTGAACATGGCATAGGAGTTGTTAGAATGTATATGAGTAATCTTGGAATGGACCATTGGAATGTGGTAAAATCGATTCTTAGGTATTTGAGAGGTACCTCCAATCATTTTGTATGTTTTGGGGGCTCTAATATTTATTTAAGAGGCTATGTAGACTCGGATTTGGTAGGAGATATTGGTAGCAAGAAAAGTATCATAGGTTATGTTTTTATAGTTAGTGGGACAACACTAAATTGGATCTCAAGGCTGCAAAAGTTGGTTTCTTTATCCACTATAGAGAAAAAATATGTGGCTACAATAGAGGTAGAAAAAGAGATGATATGGCTATAATTTTTCATGGAAGAATTGGGAAAACAACAGGTTGAAAATGACTTGTTTATGGACATTAAAAGTGATATACATATTGCAAAGAATTATACATTGCACTCAAAAACCAAACATATATAGTTGAGGTATCATTTTATTTGGTTGGTGTTGGAGGATGGATAGATAAAGCTAGATAAGATACATATAGATGAAAATATAGTGGATATTTTTATGAAGGAAATGAAAAGGGAGAATTTGAGCTCCTCTTCATCTTTGATTGGTCTTCAAGGTTAAAAATAAAATAGAACATCATGGCATAGGGTGCTAATTTATAGTGGGAGTTGTAGGGACAACAGTATTATGATAAATTTCCAAGTGGGAGATGGTATGATGTAGATTATGATCAATCCCCAAGTGGGATATTGTTGTGTTATGGAGCTCGATCAAAATTGATGGTTTAATTTTCCCCAAATTACTTACCATTATTCTAATAAATAATTTGTTGCAAATTTGTATTTAGAAATATGGTTACAAACAGTTAATAAAATGCTATTAATGAATAGTTATAAATATTTAAAATACAATTAAAATATGGTTAGAAAATAATTAACCACCAAAAACAAAGAGTTATTGGTTGCACAAAGGAAAACCAACAGTTACATTTTCAATTCCAAGTAATTGTACATGTGTGGGGAGGTAATTAAGCATGCCGTTTTGAGTTTCAATGGCTACTAGGCATAAAAAATGAGAGTAGTTAGTCATAGATTAGTGGCTGGAAAAACGTAGTAGAAGCTACACGTTCACACAACAAAGGTTGTGTAAAAAATTAGCAGTAAAAAATAAGGTAAAACATTGTTGCAAGTTGTAGTAGTTGCTGCAAGTCTTTGTAAATGTTATTTGTTGGAAGATTAATATATATTGGACTCTCTATTGGTGGATGTAGCCCAAATTTTGGCGAACCACGTTAAATATTTGTGTTGTCTT
This sequence comes from Sequoia sempervirens, assembly GCA_007258455.2. Classification (NCBI taxonomy): domain Eukaryota; kingdom Viridiplantae; phylum Streptophyta; class Pinopsida; order Cupressales; family Cupressaceae; genus Sequoia; species Sequoia sempervirens. The sequence goes on along the minus strand of VDFB02270651.1, from coordinate 411,195,448 downwards.
CTTGTTGTCCATAATTTTTTGTGCATTAAATCTATTGTGTATTCATATTAATTATCCATTTAATTGGTATTAATATTCTTGCAAACTATAACAGTATTGGCACTATTTTTCATTGTGGTTATCATTGATGTCAACACTTGAGGAGTTTGTTGTGATATCAACACATGGTTGTAATGTTTTCATGGTTTTCAGCACTTGGGAAGATGGCTACTGCATTGATTTTTGATATTGATTGTCATTATTGACAACATTCAATTTGGGTTGTCATTGTGTATGGTGATGTGTTGCTGATGTTTATGGTTGGATGTCATGCAATACTTTCTAATAATGAAAGAAGTATTGTGTATGGTTTCTATCAAAAAATTTGATATCATGATGATATATTAAGATGAGGATTAGAAGTAATGTTGATGGTGGAGAGATGATTGTTTATGGTCTACAATATGTTATATGCTCTCTTGTTGCTCTTGAGGAAGTATGTGTTGTTGCAAGAAATTTCTAGCCTCCACAAGTTGATGAAAATATTTTGTTCCAAGAAGTTGTGTTGAAGGCTATTTGGGAGAATGATCCACATTTCTCCACTATTTGAGATTTAGTATTGCATTTTGAGATTTATTGTTTGTGTTTTGTGGATGTTTCATTCCTATATTTTTAGGTAACCAATGTTGCCAAGGAGGTTTTTGTTGATTACATAAGGTTGGAAGTGATGTTGGTTGTTTGGATTAATTCAAAAAATGCTCTACATTTCTCCACATTGATGTTTCTACTCCTACAACTTGATGAATGTGCTTAGTGTTTGTGTAGTGTCTTAGTTTAGTTTTCATGTGTTGTTGTGGTCCACAATATGTCCTAATAATATATCTATTGATTATGTCTTTCGTGCTTTTGGGATGAATTATTATGTTCCTATTTGGTCTACAGTGGTTGTTGGTGGCATGGTAGTAAAAAATAAGTATCTGGAAGTGTTGGATGCTCATGGAATATCCCTTTGTGATCTGTACATCGGTGGTTTATCTCTTTTGGTGCTGCATTGTGTTTAAGTTGGTTCTCTTGGTTGTTTGTGGATGTCTGGTCGATTGGGCTTGGTATATTGCTTATGTTATGTTCTTGAGGGTTTGTTCCAGCATATGAAGTTGAGTTAAGATGTATTTAGGTCCTAGCATATCTTATTGAAGACTGCACTGAGTAAATTCAATTGGAAGTAAGTTTTTGGGCTGATTGGTTATGTTTTTCATGCTTCATCTACATGTTTGCTAATTCCAAACTTGAGTTGATATGCACCAACATGCAACTTGTTTGGGATCATATTGGAAGATGTAATAAGATTTTTTTGGGCCTCTCTATCTTCAAGATAGGACCTCTTTGCATCATATTGATGTTTTATGGATGACTTGTTGAGATTATTGTTTATCTTCTTTTTGGTTGACCTAATCTATGTTTTATGACCTTGCAGAAGATCAAATCAATTTCAAGTTGAGAAGTGTGTGAAAAGTATTGAAGATCTCACAAAATAAGTGTGAAATTATGTGGAAGATAGACTAGATGTGCTTTAACGCCTCAATCAATAGATTGTATTATTGACATATGCTGTAAATTCTAAATCTTAATGTGTCCTGCTCTTAGATAGTGAATCTCATTAGGTCCTTACATCTTACCCTGGAATTATGCATTTCAATCTACAAGTCCTCTATATCTTTTACTAAGGTTGTATGCCTTAGTTTGCAATTATTTTTTGGAGTAAGCCTTTTTTGCAACTTTTGTAAGCAGTAAGCTTCATATATTATGAGTTAACTCTCATCGTGGTTTTTCCCTTATTGGGTTTTCCACGTAAATCTGGTGTTATGTTGTGGATATGTGCTTCTTTTTTTAATTTTTCATTGTTGTTGATCTGGTTAAAGGTTAAATTATTATATCTTTTATTGCTAAGGGTTACTAACCTTGTTAAGAAACTAAATTTTAATATCTTTCTTTGCTATTGATTTGTTTGAGGGTTTCTAATCTAGTAAAGAAGTTTGAGTTTGTTGAAGTGTTTATGTTTTGAAAAGATTGATTCAACCCCACTCTTATTCTTTGGGTGTGTTAAAAATTTTGTATTAGAGACAAATTCCTTTGAAGAAGCTTAACCACTTGAGGAAATGTCTAGAATGGCACATGATGGAGCTTATAAAGGTCCTAGGTTTGATGGGACAAATTATACCTTTTGGAAGTTGAGGTCTAGGTTTTGGTGTTTGGAAATCTCTTGAGGATGGTTATACTACTCTTAATACTCCTCCTATGGATCTAGGTGAGATCACGTTGTATGAGAACATTGCTAAGGATAAGAATGCTATCTTATCTTGGTGTGTTGATTTAGAACTTTTGAAGGTAATGAGCTACAATTCTTCTAAGGATGTATGGGAAAAGTTGAGCAGCATCTATGAAGGAGATAATAAAATAAAGTAATCCAAGATGTAACTCTTCAAGAGCAGATTTGAAACCCTAAGGATGACAGAGGAAGAAGGTGTTTCTAGTTATATGCTATGGGTGGATGAAGTAGTTACTCGCATCAGAGGTCTTGGTGAAGTGAAAGAAGATGAGATTGTGAAGAAAGTTTTGAGATCTCTCCCTCAAGCTTACAGTAATACTTTAGTATCTTATATTGATGATTCTAAAGACTTGGATAAGCACTCATTAGATGAAATATTTGTTGCTCTCACAGCCTTTGAAATGGGAGAATTTCATAATGATGTTCCAAAGATGGAAGCAACATTCAAAACAAGTGAAAAGGTATAAGATGAACAAGTTGATCTTGATGATGAATTTGAGGAGATTGAAGAATTTTTTTTTAGAAGATTAAAGAAAGGAACCAAAAAATACAAAGGTAAGTTACCTTTCAAGTGTTTCTGATGCAGGAGCATCCAGTGGTGTAAGGGCAATCTTGCATCACCCAAAAATAGTTAAATTTCAAGTTTCTTGGTTTTTATATGTTTTTACATTTTTGGATACCCTTTTCATCATAATGAAATTCCCAATTTACATTTTTTATTTTCTATTCTTGGGTTGAAAGATATTGTAGTTTTAGTTTCCCAGATTTGCACCTAAAAATCTTCTGAGTTAGATTTGAGGTACTTAGAGTTCCCAAAATGGCCCCAAAACTTTCCAAAATTGGCATAGCAATTTTGAGAGCGTTATTGGCTTCAAGACCTTTCCAACGATTCAAATAGTTTGTGAATCGGAGTCTTGGATCAAAAGTTATGGCTCCGGGAAGTTGGCACACTTTCTAGAAGATACAATTGCAAATGTTCTTTTGAAATTTGAACTTCAAGTTGTAATTGTTCGGCGCCAAACTGCCTAAACTCAAATTTGAATTTTTTTTTGGCTCCAAACTAAAGAGGAGCTCTATTTATGGGCAGGTTTCTAATTTTTGGGTAACTTTTTGGGGACAAGCTTGCATATTACGAATGGGTGATTTTGTAGCTTTCTGTAACATGCATGTAAGTTAGAACCAGGGATTTGAGATCCTCTCATATAAGAAGCTCCATTCTCTGAATAATAAAATTATTCTCTTGTTTGTGGGTTATTTTCGAAGTCTCGGGTTGCACCCTCATCAAGTGGTATCAGAGCGGGTTTTCTTGAGCATGTGGACAGATCACTGATCATGAGGAAGTTCGCACCAGGACCGTGGTTGTGGGTCGAGGTCGAAGAAAGATGCCTCCAAGAGTGATTCCCTCGGTAGGCGCAGGGTGCCAAAGGTGGTCAAGGTGGCAGAAATGCTGGTAGAAGAGATGCACTGGTAGCCCTCCAAAGACAGATTGATGCATTACAAGAGCAGTTGAGAAGAAGGTTAAACCCGAGGGAGGAAAGTGAGGATGAAGGAGAGGAAGAAGGTTCAGATGTAGAAGAGGAAGAAGAAGCAATTGATCAAGACCAAATGCGGCTAATAAGGGCTATTTTAAAGATTGGGAAAAGACCCAGAGCAAAAAGTCCCTAGTTATTCTAGAAGTCTCAATCTTAAGAGTTGATCGACCGGATCAACGAGCCAGAAGAATTTTATACATAAACAGAGGACCCATATCGGGTTAAGTTTGAAAATGAAGCCTAAGGGCCGCGCCAAGATTTGGTGGAAAGAGGTCCAGTTGGAAAGAAATCAAAGAGGAAAAGGAAATATCACCAGATGGGATCGCATGGTAGAGAAACTGAAGAAGCAGTTCATACCAGTGGACTACGAGTTAGATCTGTTGAAGAAATTGCAAGGATTGAAGTAAGGAAGTAGATCTGTAAAAGAATATACTGAAGATTTTCATAAGATAATCATCAGAACGGGCCACACAGAGGCCAATAAGGAGAAGGTAGCCTGATATCTTAATGGGTTATGACTGAGCATTCAGGAGGAGTTAAGCCTAGTCAGAATGACCACCATTGAGGATGTGTATCAATTTGCTTTGAAGGTGGAAGAGAATCTGAACAAAAGATTTGATGGCAAGAAAAAAAGATGAGGAGGTCAAAGTGGAAGGGGTAGTGGAAGACCTTCAGGAAGCCGAAATGATGATGAAAAGAAAAGTGAAGATGTGGGTACTAGCAGAAGCCAAAGGAATGACAACTTCTACCGCCCTCATGATCAAAACAATGGTGATCAAAGAGGTAGAGTACGAGAGTGATATGGAAAAGGATCTGGAAGAGGTGGTTTCAAAGGAACATGTTTTCAATGTGGTGAAGAAGGGCAGAAAAAAGGCCAGAAGGTCATGGAAGGGTTGCGCATGTAGATGAGGAGGCCCAATCTGAACATTCAGATGATGCTAAAACGGGAGAAGCCCTAGTGATTAGGAGAGCCCTGGTGACTAAGGAAAAGGAACCAGAACAAAGGAAGAATCTATCTCGCACAAGGTGCAAGTGTGAAGGAAAATGTTGTGATGTCATTATTGATGGTGGGAGCACTGATAATCTGGTGTCAGAAGAGATGGTCACAAAGTTGAAGCTGAAGAGGGAAGGACACCCGCATCCATATCAGATTGCCTGGTTACAGAAAAAATACAAAGTTTTGGTCAATGAGCAGTGCCTAGTAAAGTTCAAGATCGGGAGATACCATGATGAGGTACTCTATGATATCATCCCCATGAATGCATGTCACATGTTGTTGAGGAGGTCGTGGCAGTTCGATAGGTGAGCTTTACCTGATGACCATGCAAAAACTTATTCCTTCACAAAGGATGGGGTTCGCCACAAGTTGAAACCCCTGAAGGAGACCAAAGAAAAGGTATGCAGTAGTGCTAGAATTTGTTATGTAGATGGAAAAAAAATTTAGAAGGTATGAAGCATGAGCGTGTGTGTTATGCATTGATTCCTAGAGTAAGGAGGATAGTGAGAAGATTCCAGAAGAAGTTTCCAGGATGTTGGATGAGTTTTAGGATATTGTTTCTCATAATGTACCTAAGGGTTTACCACTAATAAGGAAGATCATTCATTAGATTGACTTGATTCTTGGAGCCAGTTTGCCAAATAAGGCAGCTCATAGAATGACTCCAGCAGAAAATGTGGAGTTGAACAGACAAGTTAAAGAGTTGTTGAGAAAGGGTTTGATACAGGAGAGTTTGAGTCCATGTGTAGTACCTGCAGTACTAGCACCAAACAAGGATGGGGAGTGGAGGATGTGTACAGATTCCCAAGCCATAAACAAGATAACAATTAAGTACAAATTTCCCCTACCAAGGATGGATGACCTGATGGACTGTTTGAGTGGAGCTTAGTACTTCACAAAGATTGATCTAAAGAGTGGATATCACCAGATCCGGATTCGAGAGGGAGATGAATGGAAGACTACCTTCAAGATCAAAGAGGGCCTGTACGAGTGGTTAGTCATGCCTTTTGGTCTAACCAATGCACCGAGCACATTTATGCGGCTCATGAACGAGGTACTAAAATAATTTTTGGGAAGTTTTGTTATTGTGTATTTAGATGATATTTTGATTTTTAGTAAGACATTAGATGAGCATCTGATTCATATTCAGAGAGCCTTTGAGAAGTTAAGAGAAGAGAAACTGTTGATTAATCTAAAGAAGTGCAGTTTTATGAAGATGGAGTTAGTGTACTTGGGGTTTGTTGTCTTAGTAGAAGGTCTCAAGATGGACCCAGAGAAGGTGAAGGCTATTCTGGAATGGCCTACCCCAAGAACTGCTATTGAGGTGAGATCTTTCCATGGTTTGGCTAGTTTTTATAGAAAGTTCATTAGAAACTTCAGTAGTATTTGTCGACCCTTGACTAAAACAATGAGAGGGGATAGAAAATAATTGAAGTGGAGCACTGGAGCGGCAAAGATTTTTGAACTATTGAAGCAGAAGGTAATAGAGCAACCTATTCTAGCCCTCCCAGATTTCAACAAGGTGTTTTAGGTGGATTGTGATGCCAGTGGTTGTGCCATTGTAGTAGTGTTGAGCCAAGAAGGTAAGCCCATTGCCTATTTTAGTGAAAATTTAAATGATGCCAAGAGAAAGTATTATGTATATGATCAGAAATTTTATGCAATAGTTCAAGCATTAAAGAAATGGAGACATGATTTGTTGCCAAAGGAATTTGTTCTATACACTGATCATCAGGCCTTGCGGTACCTAAATAGTTAGGAAAAATTAAATCAAAGGCATATGAAATGGGTAGATTTTTTACGGAGTTATACCTTTGTTTTGAAACATAGGAGTGGGAAGTCAAATACGGTTGCAGATGCCTTAAGTAGGAGGCATACATTGATGACAAAGATGCAGATTGAAGTGGTTGGGTTCAATGAACTTAATACATTGTACATAGAAGATCCTGATTTTGCAGAGGCTTGGAAAGCTTGCAAGGAACCTATTATAGTGGATAGGACAAGGTGGCTGGATTTCATAATCCAGGATGGCATGTTATTTAAGGGAAGTCAATTGTGTGTCCCGAGGAGTTCCATGAGGGAGAACCTGATAAAGGAGAAGCATAGTGGAGGAATGACAAGACATTTTGGTCAGGATAAGACCATTGCCATTATCAGTGATCATTATTATTGGCCTCAGTTGCCATAAGATGTGAAGAAGTTTGTACAAAGCTATAGGGTATCTTAGATAGCTAAAGGAGTGAGCCATAATACAGGCTTATATCAGCCCTTACCTATACTAGAGAGGCCATGGGAGGATATAAGTATGGAATTTGTTCTTGGTTTGCCAAGGATACAATGAGGGAATGATTCAGTCTTTGTGGTGGTTGATAGGTTTTCGAAGATGGCACATTTCATTCCATGTCAAAAGACCCATGATGCAGTCTACATTGTTGACTTGTTCTTCAAAGAGGTGGTGAGGCTACATGGTCTGCCAAAGAGTATTGTTTCAGATCCTAACACCAAATTTGTGGGGTACTTTTGGAGGACCTTGTGGAAGAAGCTAAAGAAAGAGTTGAAGTTCAGTTCTGCACACCATCCACAAATAGATGGGTAGACAGAGGTTGTTAATAGGAGTCTGGGTAACCTACTGAGATGTTTGGTAGGAGATAAACCCAAGGGATGGGACTTGATCTTACCCTAGGCAAAATTTTCTTACAACAATTCTGTCAAGAAAACACCGGTAGATCACCGTTCCTAGATTGTGTATGGAGGTAGCCCCAGAACAGCTCCAGAATTGAGGAAGATGGACCAAGAGAAGAAAATAAGTGTTGAAGCTGAAGATTTTGTAGAGCACATCAAGAATATACATAAGAAGGTACGAGAACACATTAATAAAATGAATATGCAATATAAGGCTAAGGCAGATCAGAAAAGGAGGAATAAGGAGTTTCAGACTGGTGATGAAGTAATGGTCCACTTGAGGAAAGAAAGGTTTCCCATGGGAACCTATAACAAATTGAAGATGAAGAAATTTGGTCCCTATAAGATTTTGAAGAAGCATGATTCAGGGAATGCATATGGGGCAGAGTTGCCTGATGGAATCAACATTTCCCCTATGTTCAACATTTCAGATTTGACAAAGTATCATGAAGGTGGAATGGAGGAAGCACCAACAATAGGGGAGTATGGCATTCCAGCACCTACTTCAGAAAGGGAGGAGATTGAAACAATCTTGGATAGTCATGTGGGAAAGAGTACCAAAAATAGGTAGTATGAAGAATATCTGGTGAAATGGAGAGGAAGGCCTATGGAAGATTCATCCTAGCTATCTAAGGTAGTGGTTGACTAGTTGGGTTTTCCTCAACCATCTGAGACATGATGGGTCACTTCTCAAATTACCCTAGGTGTCTGATGTAGGAGCATCCAGTGGTGTAAGGGCAATCTTGCATCACCCAAAAATAGTTAAATTTCAAGTTTCTCAATTTTTAGATGTTTTTACATTTTTGGATACCCTTTTCATCATAATGAAATTCCCATTTTACGGTTTTTATTTTCTATTCCTGGGTTGAAAGATATTGCAGTTTTAGTTTTCCAAATTTGCATCTGAAAATCTTTCAAGTTAGATTTGGGGCACTTAGAGTTCCTAGAACAGCCCCGAAACTTTCCAAAATCATTGTAGCAATTTCAAATGTGTTACTGACTTCGATACCTTTCCAACAGTTCAAACGGTTTGCAAATTAGAGTCCCGGATCAAAAGTTATGGCCCTGGGAAGTTGGCGCACTTTCTAGAAGATACAATTGCAAATGTTCTTTTGAAATTTGAAATTAAAGTTGTAATTTTTCCGTGCCAAACCGCCTAAACTCAAATTTGAATGTTTTTTTGGCTCCAAACTAAAGAGGAGCTCTATTTATGGGTAGGTTTCTAATTTTTGGGTAACTTTTTGGGGACAAGCTCACATATTGTGAAAGGGTGATTCTGTAGCTTTTTTTAACTTGCATGTGTTGTAGAGCTTGGGGATTTGAGATCCTTTGCATGTAAGAAGCTCCATTTTCTGAATAATAAAATTATTCTCTTATTTTTGGGTTATTTTATAAGTCTCGGGCTATGCCCTCATCAGTTTCAATTCTGGGAGGATTTGTCCTTTTGCATCCAAGTGTCCTTACAAAGAATCAAATGATAATAAAAAAAATGATAAGTTCAAAAGAGGTTTCTATTCAAGGAAAGTAATTTTTCTTCAGAAGATGAGGATAATGACTTAAATGATGAAACCCTATTCATGGCTCTAAAAGAAAAAAAAGGATGATATTTGAAAATGTATGAATTCTGGTACTTTGTAAGTTGACAAAAATAATGAAATATTTATGGTTTTGTGGACTTCCTTTCATGTAAAGGAATATGAAAATTCTTGGGTGATTGGTAGTGGTTGTTATAACCAAATGACTAGTGAAAAGATAAGGTTCATTAGTCTTAAGAAGGTTAAGGGTGGAGCTGTTAATTTTGGTGGTGATGAGTCAGCACAAATTTGTGGAAAGGGTGTTATAACAATTCATGGAAAGATCAAAACTGAGGATGTCCTCTATGTGAAAGGTCTGAAGTATAACCTTCTCAGTCTCCATTAGATGTGTTGTAAAGGATATAATATTAAATGTCATGCTAAGGGTGAGTGCAAGATCATGGGGGTCCAAAAAGTAGCGATATGACAAAAAATTGGCTGACAACTTTTTTTATCCAAATTTGATGAAAAGAAAAGGTTTTATTGAGAAAATTTTTAGTTTTCAAAAAATATAAGATATGACTTATTTAGAATTAAATAAATAATTACTATTGATTTTTTACATACATTCTAACTAAAGTCCTCATTGATAGGCTGATTAAAAAATATCTATAATTATTAAACAATTTCACATTTCTTGAATCTGAAAAATGCAGCACTTTCTATGCTTCCCATAGTATAGGATATTAAAAAAATAATTAATTTCATAAATTTTTTACCAAGTTATGGTGGTCATAAAAACAAGTTTTAATATTTTTTAAAAGTTTTAATAAAAAATTCATAACTAATTATTTACTTGCAAAAAAATTACAAAAAAATGTGGCACATCCAGGCATGTGTCCTCTACTTATATTGAAAGTTTCAAAAAATTATATGATTTTTTTCTTATACCTAGGTTGGTCAGACATACAACTGCTTTTTACTTTTTCCTAAAAATTTAGTACTACTTGTAGACACTGAAAATATACCGATTGATCCTATACACCTGATCCTGATCTTACTAACACTAGTTCATGCTAAGTCATCTCCTCTGCTTGTCATTTAATTAAATAATATTTATTTAATTAAATTAATCACATTTCATCTCTTAATTAAATTAATCATTTTTTATCTAATTAAGTCATCGTCTCCTATTAATTAAATAACTCACTTTGTTTAATTAATCCTATAGTCCCTCTTTTAATTAAATAATTCATTTTATTTAATTAATCTCTAAAGTCATCTCATTTAAATTAAATAAATTAATCTTTATTTGATTTAAAGCTAACACCATCCTCTTTTATTAAATAAATCAAATCTTATTTAATTAAGTCTAAAATCATTATTCCTCTCATTTTGATTTATTTAAATCCAAAAATCTAAATCAAATGGTCAAAACAACTAATCTCCTTTAAATTAATCAAATCCTAATTAATCTTAGTCTTAATCCATCAAATCCTCTAGATTTTTGAGCCAGTAGGGCATCCAAAAAAATAAGAGAATTTGAAATACAGTGAATGTATGAACCAAGATCCTAATATCCCTAAACACACTCCATCCATGACTCCACACATGATATCCAATTCTCACATTGACCATGTATTGGCAGCCACCCTTCATCATAGGGATTCAGAAGGCACTCTATTGTGATGTATGCACAGAGACATAGTTAACTTCAGTATCAATAAAGAAGATCAAGAATCTTAAAAGTTGCATTCAAGTGCACGTATCTTGGAAAGGCAGCTTCTTCAAGTAGGATATCAATGACACATTATGGTACAGGCATCTACATTGACACCACCAAGTGGTTTAGCATGAGCTTAAAATATCTTAGAAAAATCCAAAAAATATTTTAAAAAATACCAAAATTCAAACAAAAAAAAATAAAAGAAAATGGATTGAAAATAGTAAAGAGAAAAATCATCCTCTAAAGTGAAAACCACTATGGTGGTACTTTGGGCATGTACCATGATGAAAACTTGGCAAACAGGCATCATGTGTAGAATTGAGCATCTACATGCGCTAGTTTAGGTAGAAGCATCTTGTCCCATAAACTTGTCCACAAGGTGATAATTTAACTAAGTGTATAAAGAAGGATTCATCTACATACACCTAGCTAAACAAGATGTTTTTGATTTTGATTTGAAAGGATTTTTCCACAAGGTGATAATTAACTAATAAAATTGTCCACGAGGTGATAATTTAACTCAGTGTATGAAGAAGGATTCATCTACACACACTTAGCTAAACAAGATGTTTTTAATTTTGATTTGAAAGGATTTTACCAAAATTCTAGTTTGAATGATTTTTCCAATGGTTCAAAATTTTCTTGTGAGATGGGATTTGTTTGATGTTTGAGGTGGATGAAATGATTGGTTGTTTTGATCCTAAATGAACCTTAAGAGGGACCTTGTTTAGAAGACCAAGACATTGAAGAACATTCTTTTCCCAAAAAGTAGTTCAAACCAAAAGATCAATGTTTGCTTAAAAAGACCATCATACAAAAGATAAAAAAGCACATGTGTGGGGTTCAATTGATTTCATCTTGATTAATGAATTTCTTTTACCACAAAAACTCTCTTGATTAAGTTTCAAACTGACTATCTATGTTGTTGAATTTCTTTTTGTGGAATTTGTCCTAGATGTCAAAACATGTCAAAATGGTTTGGTTATATTGATCAATTGGTTTGGTTACATTGGTTGTTGTTATTGGCATTCCAGTTAGCAATTTGACATTGTGTTCTCATAGTTTGGATTTGCATCATTGTCATTGGGATCATTGTTCAGTTTACACATGGTTGCTACATATTTAGTGTTTATCTTGTGGTATTGATTGATGGATTCATGTGCAAAGGCTTTATATGCAGTGGCTTTATATTTTTTTAGTGGAGTTTTATTTCATATAGGTTGGATTAGTTTGGTGGATCAGTTTACAGTACATGTTTTTCATGTGGTTGATGTTTGTATTCTTGATTATGACATATCACTCTTGTTCATATTCAATTTTTGGCATACTTGGTTTTGGAATTCATTTTGTGCATACTAAAATACATCTTATGGCCTTTATATCACTTGGTAAAGGTTATTGTTTCATCAACATACATGTGATTGCACTTCACTTAGATATCTTGTACATACAAGTTGATTAGTTGGTACATGTTTCATTGTAATTGGCATATGCCTTGGAGATTTCTTCATTCATCTTGTTGTGGGTTTATATTGGATCTAACACTTTTTTAGTCTTCAGGAAACCTCATGCAAGCATCTACAGGTTTATCATTCATATGGTCATATGTTGGATGCAGTTGTTTTATGGTATTGGTGTCATTATTTTGGTGCATGATATCCTACTCAAAGGAAATTCTCTAACATTTGCACTTTGATGATTGATATGATGGCATTCATAAAAAAGGGGCAATGAAATATAGAATGGTTTCTTATAGAAAAATATGCTATATTTGATGACTTTGTGTTATTACCTTTCATGTTTTTGTTTTGGAATATTCAGGCCTCACAAGTGATATGATCTACATTTTAATATTCCCTAAGTTCTAGCCGAGCATACTATATTTCAATGGTTATAATGTTTATTTCATTGGGTTTTTGCTAATGTTTGAAATGAAAGCCATTTAGTGACTAACGACTATCATTCTATTGGTGATCATAGTGCTTGAAATTCATATTACTTGTCGGTTACATTTATCGGGGTTCACTTGATTTTACACCAAGCATTGGGCTTACTTCATTCATCGGGTTTTTTTATTGTTGAGAATATCTTACAAAGCAAATTGTGCTTATCATGTTGTTTATATGGGCCACATCACAAGGAAGTTGACTTAATAGTTTTTATCATTTGGGTTGACAAAAAGTAAAAGGTTATTATGTGTCTTTGACAAACAGATTCAAGAGCATTATGAGTGTTGAACTTCAAATGATTATCAATTCTGAAAAAGGGTAGTGAACAAGAGGTAGAAAGATAAAATAGGGAAAAGGCATTTCATTGTATGAGTTGAACCCTAGCCGCCGCCATGAACTTTCTTTCCTCAGCTACAAACATTCTAAGAGGTTAGTGTTTGTTGTAAGCTCAAGGCTGAGTTTGTGGAGACTGTAGTGTTGAAACACAGTTGGGAAGTGAAGAGGCAGAGTTTGAATCTAGGAGTTTTTGGCAAGGCAGTTATGTGTGTCTTGAATTGATTCATGTGGTATGAGTTTGATTTCTTGTCTCCATAAATAGGTATGGAATGTTTTTATTCGGCATTTTAATGATTATTAAAGATTTTTTTTTAAATGATTAGAGCTTTGAAGCAAATGTTTTTGTAACTATAGACACATGAAATTAGCATTATGCACTTAGTTCATACTCATCTGCTCATTAAATTAATCAAGCTCATCAAATCCATTCACCAAGTAAATCGAGACTATTTAATTCATTCCTAAGGTTATTCATTTAAATTAAATAAATCAAAGTCTCACATCAACCTTTTAATTAAATAAACCAAACTTTATTTAATTAAATCTCAAAGGTCATATTTCTCCCTCTTGATTTAAATAAATCAAAATATTCAATTCAAATTGGTCAAAATCAACTAATCATCACCTAAGCTAATCTAATCCTGATTAACCTAATCTAACCACTCATCACATCCTCTAGCTTTTCCCACTTGCACCAATAAATCATTTTAATTCATTTATAAATTCATCATTTTCCCTCAACAAAGCACCTTTTTGAGAATATTCTCCAAGTTTGAAATATGAAGACAAGTTGACTTGTCCCTTCCAACATTGCAATAACTTCTCTCTTTCATATCCCCCTCTCAACATTTAATTCGCAATTTCAAATCTGAATCTCCCCCTCTTTGGCACATTGGCCAAAACTTGCACATTCCTCAACCTATCATAATGTGACAAGTGGCTTCATCTCACTGACCAAATCATTATCCCACATTGCTCTATTTTGAGCTCTCTTCCAACTTGAAAATCTATAAATGAAAGGCCTCATTCTTCATCAACCCATCTACACTCTCATGCAAAGTTACTCTCTTAAATTGAGAACTAATTTTTCCCATCACCAAAGCGTTGCATCATTTGAGCTTATCAAGGATTGGGAAAGGGCTTCTTTCCACATCAAAGAAGCACCAATCCACTATGGGATAGATATGTATCTTGATTTTATGCTCTCAATTAGTTTGTGTTTTTATTTTGTTTATGGAGGCATGATGCATTATTTCATAGGAGCATTTAAAAGGTTTTCATATATCACTAATCCATGTTTGAGATTTTAGAGTGTTTGCAGATTTTTAAGGGTGTTCACATATGGTGCTAGAAGGAGGGCACTTAGTTCATACACTAGATGGAAATGAATCTTTGTTCTATCTTTAACCATGATATTTCTTTACATTGCTCCATAGGAATATTTTAACATTCAGGAAACGTTCAACCAACTTATTTGACCTTTATTTATGCTATGGAATTCATCACGTATTTAACAATATAGCATCTTAAAAAATATAAAATAGTTGACAACTGTGATCATGGCTGCATTCTAGCATTTTCATTTGGTTGCTCCCCATTTATAGCGCCACATTTAGGACTTTCTTGTAGGACAAATTAATCTGCTAAAGTAATTTATTTTATTGTCCTATTCGTGATTTCTTTATGCTCTTGTTATAAATCTGCTGGTGATTTTAGTCTTGCAAATTTGAATTCTCTTAAAGTTGGAGATTTTATTCCATATTGAGTATTGTTAGGCTAGCCTCTTCTTGTTTTAGAAGAAATATTTCTTCCCACAGGTTTTTCTCCCCGGTATCTTACTCGGTATGTTTTTCTTCCATCCATTGCAACATTAGGAGTGAAATACTAAAATTGGACATTGTTAAGTTTAATGAGGTATAAATTTTGATGTAGGAAGATCCATAACTTAAATGGGTTTTTGAATCTACTAATCTCATGAGGTTAGCTGAAGGAAGGAACAAATCTGCACAAAAATTTACCATCACTGCTCCACATTGTCTCCTATTTAAAGTGGTATATTTGGCACCCATTGTCTTCATTAAAAACTGAATTCCATTGTTATAAGTAATGATGGTACTGTTTTAAACATGACACAAAGATAGTTTATATATTTAAAGGTGTCACTTAAAGAATTCATTTAGAAGTTGACAGTATAAATAATCTCCTTGATGTGATTTTCAAAGGCGTCCATTCAAGAAATCTACATTTTTTAATTTTTTTTTTTTGTGAAATCAAGACCTCATATTTTGTCAGGCAATGAGAGAGACTTTTTAAATGGTGGAATAGAGGAAATCTAAATTTTTTAAACTTGTGAATACAAGGAATCATTGTACAAGGATTTTTACAACAAATATTGAGACTGTGGCGCATTTATCTCACACACTTGTAGATTTTTTATTTTTTTGAGGCATTCTAAAGAAAAAAACTCGTGCTTTTTTTTTATGCTTCTGTTTTGGTGCAAGCTGGGTCGATGCTGGCATAGGATGTAGAATTCTATTTTACATCTACCAAACGTGTTTGTTGGAATTTTTCTTTTTAAGAAAAAGCTTTTTCAAGCTTTCACCAGCCAATTACTATTTGCTTGAAATTTTCTTGCACCTTGTCCTCTTTAGCGCAGGTCTCCTGGATTTACACTTGACAAATGCATGTGCTTGAAAGTTTTTTAAGACATTTATATCTTGTATTTTCATATTCCTATGAATTGCATTGGTTTGAAATTTTCTAAAAGCCTTTTCAACAAGTCTTTTTGTTGTGCAAATTTTATTGTTGTTCTTTAAGAGTTTTGTTGAAAACATAAAGGCATTGAATTATATTGTCACTGCATTAATTTCATATTCCTGCCATGTATAGCATCTAAGGAGTCATGTCAAACAATCTAATGCATTGTTGAGCATCATATCAAAACAATCACTATTTTATTTTCTAGGTCAAGCAAGTATTGAATATTAAATGCTAGTAGCCTATTTCTTGCTACAACTATTACACATACCAGTTCTCTTAGGTTATTTCAAAAATTTCCTTTTTATTTGAACTTTATTTTCACATGTAATCACCTTTTAGAAGTCACTTCTTGTCACTTCTTGTCTTGGAAGAGGAATCATTGCAAAACAATAGTGGTGCACCAGTTTGGTTGATTATTCATGCCCTCAACAAAAGCTTTGTGGTGTACAAATCAACATCATGATGAATGACTGCAACAAAAGTGAGCCTTCTCCTAAACTATTGTACAGTTAATATTCCCCCACCAATTCTAAAATACTAATGGAGTGATGTAATAGATCGACTAAAATATTTATGGCTAGCATTATGTTGGGAATATTCAAAAAAATTAGCTGAACAGCTGGTCATTATCTCCAACTATTCAACTTGGAATTTTCTTTTCATGTCATTTTCTTTTTCAAAGGTGGAGGAGTAAACAGGGGATATATCTGCATTAATTGGTTTGTTTCTTCATTTCTCAATTCTCTTGACTCAAAAGCTCACTATCGGTTGTGACTAGCAACTTGGCTGGCTTAGCATTGCCAATGTAGAATTACTCCACAAGAAATCTGAATCGATTTAAGGTGATGGTCAGCTTTAGCCAAAGTTGATTTTGTTTGTAGGAAATCTGAATTGATTGGTTGGATTTCTCATTTGACATGATAGAGTTGGCAGTATTTATTGCTTCAAATTCTTTAATATTTTGACATTATCTTTTTTTGGACTTGTTTGAATAAATAAATGTCCAACTTGCTACTTCAAAAGCTTTAATATTCTGATATTATTTTTAATATTCTAACATTTTCTTTTTTAGATTTGTTGGAATAAATCTTAAAATATGTCTAATTTCTAACTGTTGGGTGAGTTTGAAAAGCTTTAATTGACTATTGGAGACCTCTCTATTTGGTGGAATACAATTGTCAAACTACGATCTAGTGGAGAAACCTTCAAAGCTTTTTTTACATAACCAATCATTTGGTTTCCCAATTTGGGGTTGCATGACAAGTATAATTTTTTATAATGTTATATGCTTCATTGACTCCTTGAAATAAATCTTATTTGTGATTGTTTTGTAATGTTTGTAGGTTGACATCGGGAGAGAACGATAGCTTTTTCTTTCACATTGGAATCAAAGAACGCAAGTGGTTTGAGTTGAAGAAAGTGGGCCTAGAGCATTAAACTTGAACTTGGAAAAATCATTTTTAAATGCTTATCGAAATAATCTAGAGCATCCATTTCTTGCTTTTGTTTTATGTTTTAGAACAACTAGATCATTGATTTTTTTTCAAAGTTGGGCTAAAATTGAACCTTAGAAACTCATTATACTTTGATTTTAGGTTAAAATTGAACAAACAAACTTCACACTTCATCTTGGTGCTTTAAAACAAATCAAAATCGTTGCTTTGAGGATTTAAAAAGAACAAGTGCAACTTTGTTTTCGTGAAGGCTTACTTAAACTAAATTCATTGAAAAAGGACATATGCACTTCTCTCATGCTTTATAGTGGTCTTGAGAATCAAAAGGCCTTTTTCATGACTTTAGGGTGAGACAAAGAAATCACCTCCACACTTTAATTTGAGTTTAAAAATTGAACAAAATCTTGTGCGAGTGTGAGTGGGGGCATTATTACGTATATTGTCTCTCTTTGTTTCCAATAAAGATTGATCGAGTTACGAATATTTTTCTTTATTCAATTTTGTTTATCCTAGAGGGCCTGCCTTGGGGAAAAAGTACTCACCCAAGGGAATGACTCAACCGGTAACACTCTAAAGCAAAGAGTATTTCCAACGGGGATATAAATGTGGGTATTGGAGTAAACGCCAATATCACGTGGTTGATTCCAACAAGATGGATCCAAAAGGGGACTCTTGTCGTATGGGTCAATCTCCATGAATGAAAAGTCCTTATTAAAACCCATGTGCTAGAATTTGCCAAAATCTTTTAATCTATTTGTTGGTGCAAGAACGGTCATTTTGAAGCCACCCCACACTTTTACGGTCTTTTAGTAGAAATTGAAAGCATGCCATGGGAGTTTCATGGGTGTTGATGCTTGACTACCCCGTATAAGTGAGTGTTGTGGAGGGGAGCCAGTGGGGTCAAGCATCTAACCATTCACTAAAGATAAGCATAGTTGGACTTGTCCAATTGGGAATCTAACAAATATTGTCTTACATATCCATAGGGTTGTACTTATTCTTGGGTTATAAAATGCAGTGCTTTGGTCGAAAGCATTGGAAAACTAGCATTCAACATGAGCACCAAATCTCAAACCCTTTAGGAGAAGCAAATATCCTTGAACAAATTCACATGTTATTGCTTTCCCTTGGGATTCATATCCTTGGAGGCTTCTAAACATTTGGATTTCATCTCAATTTTCTCCTACTAAGGTCAATAATAGGTAACTCTTGCCTCAAATTTCCTTGGTTTCCGTATAATACACTTTGCGAGATAAGGGGAAAGTTGAGACATTAGACATCTAGAGTCAAAATCTAATAAAGAGTGTGTTTTTGGTAAAAAGAATCCATTAAGCAAAGATTAAATCAATTGCACCCCACATATGTGCTTGGAATCTTTTGGTCGTATGGTTTTCATGCAAACATTAATCTTTTGATTTTGAGTTACTTTTAGAGAAAGGCATGTTCTTCACTATATTGGCCTAGTAAACAAGTCCTTCTTAGGATCATTTAGGAAAAAAATCAAAAACTTTATCCAAATTATAAACATTTATCAAAATCCATCCCCCCAAACAACTTTAGAGCTTTGGAAACATCATTCTAGACTTGGGTAAATTTTCAAAATCAAAATCACCTTGTTTAGTTAGGTGTATGGGAATGCATCCTTTCTCATGCATTTAATTGAATTAGCAATCCTTTGAACAAGTTCATCCTAAGATCACGTCTAACATCTTAGGTTTTACAAGTCCATTATCCAAATGAAATCAAACCAATCAAAATCCAACCCTAAGTCTAGCATTGATCCAAAGTCCCTAAGTGTTCAACACTCATATCATTTCCCCCTTTCATCCTTCATCTCGTCATTGGTCCTAAGAAAATTAGAGGTCACTTTTGCAAAAAGGTCAAAACACAAGAAGAACATGGAATATAAACTTTCTCCATACATCATGAGTAATCCAAATCAATTTAACTTTCAAAATCTTGCAATGTCTATTGATTATCAAAACTCACATTTATACAATCAAAACATGGGATCATTATCCCTTACAAACCTCGATGGTACAACAAATGTGAGTATGCCCATTCAAGAGTTTGGAACACCTTTTTCGATGGTAGATTTAAATCCAAGTCCAAACTTACAAATATATCAAACAAGCACTCAATGCATGAGTCTTCCACAAAACAATATCATCCCATCAAAGCCCAACATGTCAAATGTGAATGTACCAAGTACAACTTTACAAAACATGAACATTTTGAATCCAAACTTGGTAAACTTTGGGATGGATATGTTTGCAAATCATACAAATATTGTTCAAAGTCCAAACAAGATGTTAATGACTCTGTGTATTAATCCAAGTCAAGGTAACACCATGCAAAATCAAAGTTACCTAAAACAGGGCAATGTGATTCCCAACATCAACAATGGTCAATTCCAACCTATCATGCCAAATTTGAACATCATCCCAAATCAAAAAATTTTCCAAAATCAATTTTTCCATGATCCCATTCAAAAACAAAAAGTATGCATACCAAATATTCTTGAACAAAAACCAAATCAACTATATCAAGGGAGTCAAGATCAAAATCAAGATCAAATTTGGTGAGATTAAATTGCCACACTTACCAAAATAGTTGACTCATTGCACCAAGAGACATCTCCACCACCATTACCCATATCAACATCATTCCTTGATTTAGGGCTTCCCCCTTTACCTAGCACCAATCACTCCATCCAAATCAATCCACCTAACACCAATCAAGCCATCACATCAAATCCTTTTAATATACCATTGACATTGCACCAACAGATGGTATCTAATCAAATGACAACATCAATCCCGACAAATCAAAATATGTTCTCCCAAAGACCTATCACCTCGGTCATTCTAACCATTCCTATCACATCGATCACTCCAACCATCCCTATCACACCCATCATATCTCAAATCACTATGATCACTTCAAAAGTATCTCAACCACCCATCACTACATCCAACACAATTCCAAATCCACCACCACTACCACCAAAACCAAATTCAACAAGACAATATAATATTGCGCTAAAAGCTCACCAAGCCTACCAAAAGGCCATCCAATAATATCTAGCCACACAACAAGCAACACAAGGTCAACAAGTGCAACAAGCCTCTCAAGCTACCCAACAAACACAAGCACAAACATGAAAAATGATAACTCTTGGGGATAACAATGAACATTCAACCACTAGTGATAGCATTGAAAATCTCCCCACCACAATTGTTGAAAGCAATGATCAAGATCTATCCATCAAAGAGCACATTGAAGATGTTTCTATCTTGTTCGAAGATCAAATCAACATAGGTCAAGAGTCACTTTTCAATCATGATCAAAATCTACCAACAATACCCAACAATGGTCCAATTCAAGAAATTTCAACATCACTGGACCCTATGGTTGAAGACATTGGAAATTCCTCCACCACAATTGTTGAAAACAATGATCAAGATCTCTCCATCGATGAGCACCTTGAAGATGTTTCCACCCCATCCGATGATCAACTCACCATACATCAAGAGCCACTTTTTAGTGATCTATTTCAAGGAGTGTTAGAATTATTTGATCCCATTGACATGATCTACGATCCATTGACCAATGATCATGTTGAAAATGTCTCTACATCACCTAATAAGTTACAGGACATATCTCAAGAATTTATGCCAAAGCCTGATCAATGTCTTTCACCAAAGTCTAGCAATGGTCCTTTCCAAGACATATTGACATCCTTCGACCTCATGGTTAGAGATACTGAAAGAACCTTGAAATCAGCACTTGAGGATATCAAACCACTTACCATGACTAATGATGACATCCAAGAACCCTTTGTAAGAAATCCATCCTTTGAAATTGACCCATGTCAAGAACTTGATCCAAGGCATGTCAAAAGTAATTCCGAATTCATTCAAGATCAAGAATTCATATCTACAAGATACTACAATGATCTAATGGTCACTCTCCTATCTATGCAAGATGATCATATCCATGTAACACATACTCCTCCATCTACCCATGAGATGCTTTCTGTGGATGGACACATAGATGATCTTCATTTAGAACAAGATCTCTTTATTCCTAACATTGTTACACAAAAAGGGTAGGTTATTAATTCATACAATCAAACAGAGTTGTCAACATTAGGATTAGATATATCCAAAATCCAGACTAAAGACATCATGTATGAAGATATCCAACATTTTCCACTCAAGGAAGTAAGTGAGAAAGAACAAGATATTTCAGAGTTAGCAAAGTAGTAAATTGAAATAACATCATCTATAGTGGCCATTTATTAGAGAATGCATTCTAAACAAGAGCTCATGAAATAGGCAGACTCAAAGCATGAAGGTACTACTTCCACAATACTAGGGGCAACTATGTCTCAAGCAAACGTCAACATAGGGATCACGAAGAGTCTTTATGATGAAACTAGTTTCAATACTAAAACTAGCCACATCATGAATATTCATCCACCCATCATCCCATCCATGAATTCGAACCAATGTCAAAAGAAGGATTTGAATCAAAGTACAAAGAATGTTATCAAATCAAAGGAAGCTGAGAAGAATAATGGAAAAATCAAATATGCATGGATACCAAAACATACAAAGAAAGATTATCCCTATCAAACTCCATCAGTCAAAGAAAATATGGGGAAAAATAAAAAAGGGAAAAGTATCCATCACAGATGTCCACAATGGAAAATTTTGGCTTCTCAAGCAACATACAAAGTGTATCAAGCAGTTGGTCTTCCATGCACACTTTCGTATCCACCCATCATTGCTCATCTTCCTAAGTTTGGAGAGTCAAAGGTTCCAAACTGTCAACCAATCCATCTCTTATCCCTAAACACACTCCATCCATGCCTACATGCATGATATCCAATTCTCACATTGACCATGTATTGGCAACGACCCTTTATCATAAGGATTCAAAAGGCACTCTATCACAATGTGCACACCAAGACAAAGTCAACTCTAGTATCAATGGAGCAAATCAGGAATCCCAAAAGCTGCATTCAAGTGCATGTATCTTAGCAAAGAAACTTCTTCAGGAAGGATACTAATGGCACATCATGACAGAAGCATCTACATCAACACCACTAGGTGGGTCAGCATAAATGTTTCAAAAAAATCAAAAAAAGAAAAAAAATTGAAAATCCAAAAAAAATTAGAAAAAGGATTGAAAAAAAAAAATTGAGCGGTGGGGACCCTAGCTCGATTGGATAAGTATTTCCTATTGTAGGAGGCTGGTCACGAGTTCTAGTCTCCCCTATCCCATGTTACCGAAGGGCGTGTTGCACCAGTGCCTTTGGTCACATTAAAAAGTTTACCAGGCGCGCTGCAGTTTATAGGGGACCATGCTATACAAACCCGATTTCTGCAGCCTAAAAAAAAAATGTTCAACAATTTAAGAGATGGTATTGGCATGGTGTGATGGTTTATAGGTGGCATTGTTATTCTTGCCACCAAGGTTCAAACCCCATTGGGGTGGTATTGTTGAATGGTTGTATCTAGTTCATAGCTCCGGTCAAAAGCGTTTACCCCTTGAATAAAAAAAAAGTAAAGAAAAAAAATTGTCCTCTAGTGAAAAGCACATAGGCGGAACTTTGGATAGGTACCATGATGAAAACCTGGTAAACATGAATCATGTGTAGAATTGAGCATCTACGCGTGCCACTTCAAGGGAAAGCATCTCATCCCATCCATAATAAATACAACATTTCATCCATCTTATCCATAATAAATCCATTCATCCATGTACCAGTTATCCAATCCATTTTCATCCATTTGCATCCATCATCCAAGTTATCTTGACTTTGATGAAAGTTTGGGGCACACTTTACACTTGCTTATGGTAAACATCTTGACATGGGTCGTTTTCATTGATGCTATCCTACCCAGTGTTATCTGAGCCATGAAACATTATCCAATGAGTATTCTTTATTTGAACACCTTATCTTATTGCAAGATAACCCTTGGCATCCTTTGCGTGCTTACCATATCCATCCATCCATACACCTATCTAAGGATCCATCCATCACATTCCATACATTGCTAGACATTGAGGGCAGATATGTATATCTTGCTTCAAGATTAAATCTTGATCTATATCCTCCAACTTATGTGGCGATTCGAACATTGGAAAACATGAAACAAAATTGGTGAAAGCATTTGTGATCCAAAATCCAAATCACTAGTCCATGTCATATTTTGATAAGAAAACATTCCTTATCACGCTTCATCTTTCATTGAACACCAATCCAAACAATCACTATCAGTCTCATCTAATTTGTATCAAATCATTCAAACAACTTTTGTTCCAAACCAAGCTTCAACAATCCTGATCAATCAAATCCAACCAAAAATTCATCATCTCAGGATATCCTTGTGTTGCTTAACACTATCCTTGCATTGTTGTGTATCCTCAACAATGTTGTCATCATCAATCTATCATCACCTTGGGATATCCATCCCAATTCTTGTGTTGCTTAACACTATCATTGCATTGTTGTACATCCTCAACAGTGTTATTGTCATCAATCCTGATCAATCAAATCGTTACATTTTTGCGTATCCTCAACAATGTTATCATCAACATCAATCCATCGATCTGATCAATCAACCTTAGCTTGGTCTTCAATAAAATCTGAAATAGAGCACTGATATCATGAAACATATCCATATCCAAATCGTCAAAATCATGCAAAAAATCCAAAAACATCCTAAACATATCAAAAATCCAAAAACATCCAAAATCATATAAAAAATCCAAAAAAATCCATAAAACAGAAAACATCAAAAACATGGTATCTGAACTATGTCATCTCTAAGCTTAAACATAGGCAAGGCTAATCTTTGATCAGCCCCTGAGACATCAAAATCCAAAAACATCCAAAAAAAACATCAAAATCCAAAAACATTCAAAAAAAGCAAAATCCAAAAACATTCGTAGAATCTCATAAAACCCCAAAACATCACAAAATTCAAAAATCAAAAGATTTGTAAAAATCTCAAAAAAATACGAACAACAGCCTCAAAAGATTCCAAAAACGTCAAAAACATCCAAATATTTGAAAAAATCCATCTGTCTCATCTCGAATTCACTTGAAATAATCAATCATCCATAATAAATTGATCATCACCTTCATCCTTTGACAAAAAAATAGAAACAACCACAACGATTGGAAAAATCAAACTTCAAACGTAAAATCAAAGGCAAACAACAAACCTTTAAAACAAAATCGAACTCTTGATCATTTTCAAACATGCCAATCAACCTTATATGAACAGCCTATCAGTCAACTTATCAAACCATCATCATCCTATACAATGCATGTCCTAAGATATATCGTTCCGACAATGGGCATCATTTGGGATATCACTTGGATTCATATCCTATCAAAACACATCCCTTTGGCTCAAGGTATGAAGAACATTGGCTTGTTTTTGTACTTAATCTTTTCAATGATATCCAAATGAAGGTTTTAGAGAGATATGAATGGGGCAATGATCATTATCTTTTTTCTGTTGTGCTTGTTGGACATTCTTGTAAAATAACTTGGCAAATACTTGCTTTGTTAGGTACATCCTAGCAAGGTTTTTGTATGTCAAGTGTGAACAAGAATACTCCTATCTGTTTGTCAAGTCAAAGTCCATCGCACTAGGTACAATGCCATCCTAGTTCTTTATACCTTGATGCATCATATCTATGTGTATTATCAAACATAATGTGAGTATCCCTTTTAAAATCCCAATCCCTGATAAGCAAATCATCATCATCTCTCATAAAGTTGGCTTGTTGGAACCTCTTGTCATCATCTAATTTCTTCTTTTCGCACTAACATCACATCATGAGTAGTTAATCATCATCCATCATGCATCCATCCTGCATCCACAAACTGTTAGCATACCACATATCATTCATATCATACATAATAGGAAGCATCGATCATTTCACATGCATTGCATTTGCATCATCATCATAATATAGATCTGTTAGTCTAAGCATCTACATAAATCATACATTTGCATAATCATAGTATATCGCGTCATCCATCTCATCCATCATCAAATCATATCATCATTTAAGTTCTTTAAGATAATACAGATTTCTTAAAACTATCTCATTTGCATCATCATCCATAACCATCTAGTTTGAACCTCTTTATCACGAGATCGACCTTCAAATAGAATCTTTTTCGCTCGATCGCTTGAGGGCGCAATGTAATAGTGTACTTCTTTCCGCTGGGGTAACTGAAGAAATCATAAAATTTTTGAATTTTGATTGCGACAAGTACATTTCTTCAAAGAGGGGCAAAATGTTGACACGTGAAATTAGCATTATGCACTTAGTTCATATTCATCTGCTCATTAAATTAATCAAGCTCATCAAATCCATTCACCAAGTAAATTAGGACTATATAATTCATTCCTAAGGTTATTCATTTAAATTAAATAAATCAAAGTCTCACATCAACCTTTTAATTAAATAAACCAAACTTTATTTAATTTAATCTCAAAGGTCATATTTCTCCCTCTTGATTTAAATAAATCAAAATATTCAATTCAAATGGGTCAAAATCAACTAATCATCACCTAATCTAATCTAATCCTAATTAACCTAATCTAACCACCCAACACATCCTCTAGCTTTTCCCACTTGCACCAATAAATCATTTTAATTCATTTATAAATTCATCATTTTCCCTCAACAAAGCACCTTTTTGAGAATATTCTCCAAGTTTGAAATATAAAGACAAGTTGACTTGTCCCTTCCAACATTGCAATAAATTCTTTCTTTCATGTCCCCCTCTCAATATTTAATTCACAATTTCAAATTTGAATCTCCCCCTCTTTGGCACATTGGCCAAAACTTGCACATTCCTCAACCTATCATAATGTGACAAGCGGCTTCATCTCATTGGCCAAATCATTATACCACATTGCTCTATTTTGAGCTCTCTTCCAACTTGAAAATCTATAAATGAAAGGCCTCATTCTTCATCAACCCATCTACACTCTCATGCAAAGTTACTCTCTTAAATTGAGAACTAATTTTCCCCATCACCAAAGCATTGCATCATTTGAGCTTATCAAGGATTGGGAAAGGGATTCTTTCCACATCAAAGAAGCACCAATGCACTATGGGATAGATATGTATCTTTCTTTTATGCTCTCAACTAGTTTGTGTTGTTATTTTGTTTATGGAGGAATGATGCATTATTTCATAGGAGCATTTAAAAGGTTTTCATATCACTAATCCATGTTTGAGATTTTAGAGTGTTTGCAGATTTTAAAGGGTGCTCACAGTAACTAAAATAGTTGTTTCATTTTTGTAAAAGGGATCTGGATTTTGTTTTTAGTTGCGAGGGGTTAGTTTCAATTCAATTTTTCATTAACCTGAGTTTGTACTCAAGGGTTTCATTGGCATTCACCAACGTATCATTGATTTTCTCTGGTTTTTCCAAAAACCCATTATAGGAATCATGATAAAACGCTATTATTCTTACCAATTTATAAACCCTAGTTATAGGATATGGGTTTTGAAGAGAATAATTGTTTACAAACTTATATATACCTAGCAAAAACACATGACATTATGATGAGACAAAAAGAAGGAAGTTATAAACTGTACAATATATTGTTGCAAAAGAGAGATTATTACTGTGATATCATTCTGTAAAGAAGAAAAGAGGGTTTATATTGTTTCTATCTTTGGTTGTATTACAAAAATTATTTTGAGTCGGGAATTATTGCAAAAGCATCTTGTATCCTATTGTAATTTTGTAACTGTAGATAGTCATTGTAGTTATAAGGTTCTAATAGGTTGCAATACTATTAGTTTTGATGAAGTTGGTGCTTCTAATCTAAAGTGGGTGCTTCAGTTTATTATAGGAGTTGGTGCTCCACTTTATTACTGAGTTGGTGCTCTGAAAGCATTGTAAAATTTTTGGGAATTAAGACTGGAAGGCAATTTGAAGTGGTTTTTCTACCCCAAGAGGGTTTTCCACTCGACAAAATTTTGTGTTCTCTCTTTTGTGGCTTTTGTCTATCTTGCATGATCTTTGTTTTAGTTATTTCTAAATTTGTTCATGCAATGCTCTGATACTTTTCACAGTCTCAACTTGTCTTCAAGATCATTGTTTCAAATTGTTTAAACGTTCAATGTATGAATGTGATGAATATGTCATAAAGAAAGTTCAATCTATCATTATTGTGTTTTTTGTCCTATGTAAAAGAAAGCATTAAAAATTTGTTCACTTAGTATCATTTGAACAATTTATGGTTATGTTTTAAAATGGTTTATTAAGTCACTCATGTTATGATTTCTTAAGTCAATGAAAAGTAACCTTTATGTTCTAAAGTTTAGTATTCACACTTCATATATAAATCACACTTATTTGTTCAAGGTCAACAGTTTAAATCTTCATATCAAGTCATAAAAAGTTTTAAAATATATTACTCTAATTCACCCCCCCTCTCAAACTAAATCCACTTCCAACATGTGTCTCAATTTCTTTTCATCCCACAAGGTCCATTATGTGGAAATCAAGAGAATCAAGGCAATAGTTCCCTAATGTTGACTTTAGTGAGAGAAAATTGAGATATAAACCCAAGTACTTAGATTCCTCTAAGGATAGAATCCCAAGGGCAAGCAATAGCACTTGAATTTTGTCAAAGGTATTTTCTCTTCCTAAAGGGTTTGAAATTTGATGCTCATGTTGAAATTTTTTTTTTCCAAATGTTTATGATCAAACAAAGTGTTTTTTATTCCAAGAACATGCACAACCCTATGGATATGAAAGACTATTTTCTGAATCCCCATTTGGACAAGTCCAACTATGCCTAATTTTAGTGAATGGTTAGATGCTTGATGCCATTGGCTCCCCTCCATGACACTCACTTATACGAGGCAGCCAAGCATCAGTACCCATGAAACTCCCATGGCATACTTTCCATTTCTACTAAAAGTCATAAAAGTATGGGGCAGCTTCAGAATGACCATTCTTGCACCAAGAAATAGATCAAGGATTTTGGCCTTCTCTAAACAAGGGTTTTAATTCAGACTTTCCATTTGTAGGGATTGATCCATGCAGTGAGAGACCATTGATTCCCTTCTCGTCAGAATGAACCACATGATACTGGCCTTTGTTCCAGTATCCAGACTTATATACCGACTGGAAATACACTTGGCTTTAGTGTGTTACTGGTTGGGTCATTCCCTTGGGTGATTACTTTTTCCCACAAGGAAGACCCTCTAAGATAAACAAAAGCGAGAAAACATATCTATAGTTTGATCGATCTTTTTTGAGAAACAAAGAGAGAACACATGCATTATGTTCCACTCACACTCACAAGATGTCTTCAATTTTAATCCCAAAATGAAGTTTGGAGGCAATTACTTTATCCCAACCTAAGACTGCCAGAAAGCCTTTTGATTCTCAAGATCACGATGAGGCACAAGAGAAGCACATACATCTTTTCAATGGTGTTAGTTTGAGTAAGAAATCACAAAAAAAAAGTAGCACATGTTCATTTTAAGTCCACAAAGCAATAATGACTTCCTTTTAAGCACCAAAGGAAATGTGAAAATTTTCCTTGTTCAATTGTTAAATCCGAAAACCAACTCTAGTAATTTTGTGTCCCAAAGTTCATTTTAAGCCCTTTGTAACAATAAATTGAAGTGTTCTTTTTAGAGTCCAAAAGGAAACTAGTATGTCCTAAGCATGAAAGATAACAAGTTTTCTTTAAGAGAAGTAGTGAGTTCTCTAAGAGTGTTAAAAAAACACTAAAGTGTTAAAAAACACTTGGTATCATGCAAGAATGATGTCATTATGCTTCTTTTCCTCTTCAACTTTGATCAAGCCCACCTACAAGACAACCAATCAGGTCTACAAATATAGAGGTCATGAGATCAGAGAACAATCTAAGTGATCAAAATTTGAAAAAGGCACACATGTGTCATAAAAATAATTTTCACTCTTTACTTCCCTTCCGCGGTGGAACCCACAAAGGTGGTGCAATTTAAAATATTCAGTGGCTCTATATAGCACTGCTCATCAGTCAATGTCATTCTGCAATAGGGACAAAGAGCATGAAGGTGTCCCTATTTCAACCAGTGGTGGAGTTTGGAATTTGAAAAGTTTCTAGCGTGTGAAAAAGACACAATGGTGCCATTTCAGATTTTGAATTCTACGTGGGAAATAGAGAGCGTCAAAGTTTGGAATTTGTAGCAGTCTGATATAGTGACGTTGGAGTCCCAGTAGTTCTAAACTACGATGCTCATCTGCTAGTAGTGGAGTTCCTTGTAGAGACACAAAACAACAAAAAAAAAGTATGAAATTTGGTGAAAAAATGTGATTATAACTTTTGGTTTTCCCTCCTAGTATAGCAGTGTAATTCTTCATTCGCTGGGGCAGTAGTGGGGCATCCAAAAAAATTAGAGAATTTTTGAATTTTGATCGAGACAGGTTATTCTTTGAACCAATGCAGCAAGTACATTGCTTCAAAGAGGGGAAAAATGTAGACACTGAAAAATATACCGATTGATCCTATATGCCTGATCCTGATCTTACAAACACTGTTTCATCCTAAATCATCTCCTCTGCTTGTCATTTAATTAAATAATATTTATTTAATTAAATTCATCACATTTTAATCTATTAATTAAATAAATCACTTTGTTTAATTAATCCTATAGTCCCTCTTTTAATTAAATAATTCATTTTATTTAATTAATCTCTCAAGTCATCTCATTTAAATTAAATAAATTAATCTTTATTTGATTTAAAGCTAACACCATCCTCTTTAATTGAATAAATCAAATCTTATTTAATTAAGTCTAAAATCATTATTCCTCTCATTTTGATTTATTTAAATTCAAAAATCTAAATCAAATGGTCAAAACAACTAATCTCCTTTAAATTAATCAAATCCTGATTAATCTTAGTCTTAATCCATGAAATCCTCTAGATTTTGCAACTTGCACATGAAAATAAGTTTAATTGATTTATTAATCATCTATTTTCATTCAAAAAAGGCATCAAAGATGTAATATTCCTCAAATTTGAATCTCCCCCTCTTTGTACATTCTTCAAAATGTGCTCAAGTGTCCTCCATTCACATCTTGACACGTGGCACTTGCCCATTGGATGTTGAATGATCCCACATTCATCCATTTTTCTCATTCCTTCATCTTGTTCTTCTATTTATAGAAGGCTTCTCTTTGTATTTTGCATCCACAATTTGAGAAAACATACTCTACTCAAATCCATCTTCAAGCACTTAGCATTTTCATCAATTTCATCAAAGTATAGCTAGGTTATGCAAGTTTTCATCATGGAGCTTCATTGAACCTTCAACAAAGTAGATCACTCTTCATCACACATCAACATTGCATCATTGGAGTTGTGAAAGGGCCAATTTTCACATCAAATTGGCACCAATTCCCCCATGGGATCAAGAGTTTGCTTGTTTAATTAGGATTCAATCTTTCTTTAGTGTTTTCTTATTGTGTTCTTCATCTCATTTCCTAATTTAGGATTTGTAAATGGATTTCATGGGGAACTTAGATTCTAACTAGCATTTCAATCTTCTAATATGTGTGTTCTTTGTTTTTTGCAGGTACTAGGATCTTGGTTCATACACTATTGCATTGAAATTTCAAATTTTCACCAAATAGATTTACTTTTTTCTAAAAATAGAATTGTATCTTAGAAATTACATTCAATTTTCTACAAATTATGTTCTTACATATTTTTCAAATTATGTGAATAACTTATTAATTTTTTTATGTCAAGTTTTCTAACTTTGTTTTTCTGAATTTTATTGCCACTTAAGGGCCTAGTTTGGACCCCCATGTTCTTTCACTAACCCCTAATAGTTGTGAATTCAAAAAGGAAAGGTCTGGAAGATAATTTTTTGAAGGTACAAGGACAAATGGAAATGTCTATCATCTAAAGGAGGAAAATAGAAGAATATGTTTACTAGCTTAGTCTGGTAAGTGTTGGAAACGACACAAAAGGATGGGACACATCAAATTTGACAATATGGTAAATATCAATACTAATCATGCAGTGAGATACATTCCTAAGATAATTAAGTTTGCAAATACTTTATGCGAAGAGTATCAAATGGGAAAGAAAACAAAGATAGGTTTCAAGAGCAAGGAGTGCTTTTCTACTATACCATTGGAGTTGATTCATACTAACTTGTGTGGACCTTCAAGAACAAAGAGTCAACAAGGTGAAATCTATTTAATGTTACTTATTGATTATTGTACTAGAATGGTTTGGGTGAAATTTCTAAGAGATAAATTAGAATTTCTTGATAAGTTTAAAAATTTTAGAGCAAAAGTTGAGAATGAAATGGATGCTAGATCAAATGCTTAAGGTCAAATAGAAGAGGTGAATTTACCTCAAATAAATTTGAAATGTTTTGTGAGGATCATGGTATTAGGAGATATTTTTATGCTCCTAGAATCCCTCAGCAAAATGGGGTAGTAGAGAGGAATAATAAGATTGAATAAGAAATGGCTAGGACTATGTTGAAAGAGGTTGATCTTCCTGATATGTATTGGAAATAAGTAGTTCAAACTACTATTCATTTACATAACAGAGTATAGTTGAGGGTTAATAGCACTAAGACCCCTTATGAAGTATGGTATAGTAGGCCTCCCACTATTAGATAATTTAGAATATTTGGCATCAAATGTTACATCAGGAGAGATGAGGAAGACCTTGAAAAGTTTGATTCAAGGTGTGATGAAAGGATATTTCTTTATTAGTCAACCAAAAGTAAGGCCTATAGAAGCTATAACAAGAAATTGGGAAATATGATTGAAAGAAAAAATGTTAAGGTAGATGAAGATTTGTGTCAGATCTCACAAGAACTAGAGGTTTTTAGATCTAATATTTCTCCCTATATTAAAGAATAAGAATAAGCTAGAACTAGTGAAGGCTCCCAAGACTCTAGAAAAATATGTTTAGAAGAATCATTCTATAATTCAAATTATTGCAGAGAAGAATGAAGGTGTGATGACTCAAAGAAGGTTTACAATAACAAGTGAGCAAGTAAATTTTTGTTTACTATCAACGGTAGAGCCAAAGAACTTTGTTGATGCTAGAAAAGATGATGGTTGGATAAAGGAAATGGAAGAGGAATTAGATCCAATAGAAAATAATCAGACATGGGAATTGGTTCCTAGGCTTGATAATAAGAATGTTATAGGAACAAAGTGGGTGTTCTGAAACAAGCTGAATGAAAATATTGAAGTTGTAAGGAAAAAAATAGGATTGGTATGTAAGGGTTATCCATATGTTGAGGGTATAGATTTTGAGGAAACATTTTCTCTAGTAGCCATAATGGATGCAATAAGGATGTTTCTTGCTTTTGTTTCTCATAAGAATTTCAAAGTTTATTAGATGGATATCAATTTTTCCTTCTTGAATGGTGATCTAGAGGAAGAGGTGTTTATTGAGCAACTAGACTAATTCCAATTATCAAAAGATCTAGTTATTGTGTGAAGACTCAAGAAAGCTCCTAGACCTTGGTATGCTTAGTTGGATAAGTATTTACTTCAAAAAGGATTCAAGAACAACACTACATATAATAATCTTTACATTAAGTTTTAGGAAGATAATATTTTAATGTGGTTGTATATGTTGATTACATCATCTTTGGTGGAGATGATGATGTGTAAGAAGTTTGTAGAAGAAATTTAAAAAGATTTTGAGATGTCTATGATTGGTGAGTTGTATTTCTTCCTTGGGCTTCAAATTGTTTAGCTAGATGATGATATCTTTATTTCTAAGGCTAAGTGTGTAAAGAAGATGTTGAAAAGGTTTTGCATGGAGGATTCCAAACTAGTAGGTACTCCTATGGTTACTAGTTGTCACTTGAGAAAGAATGACGAGTCTCAAGAGGTTGATTAGACTCTTTATAGTTCTATGATTGGAGGTTTGTTCTATTTGACTACCTCTAGACCTAATATTGTGCATGTAGTATTTTTGGTTGCCAGATTTTAAGCTAATCCTAAGTAAACTCATGAGAAAGTAGTGAAAAGAATATTTAAATACTTGAAGGGAACTCCAGATTATGGTTTATGTTACAAGAGGTATGCTAATTTTTATTTGAATTCTTATAGTAATGCTAACTAGGTAGGATGCATGGATTGTTGGAAAAATTTGTCTCAACCTTGCAATTATATATGATTTATTGATAGGATGTTTGTTGGTATGTGGCGAGTAATCATGCAAATAATTTACACTCATAACATGTCAAGGTTTTTTCCTACTGACACATCAAGTATTTTTCCTACTAACACATCAAAGTTTTTTCCCATTGACACATCACTTAGGTTTTTCTATTAACAAATCAAATGAAAATTGACCTTGTAAAACCATAATTCTAGAAGTTTCCAAAAAGCTTGTTATAAGTGGGTGGGATGTATGTAGACGGTTGTGTATTTTGAGAGTTTGATAGTAGTCATGGTGTCTCTTGATCTCTCATGGTGATACTCCTATAAGAAGCTTTCTTTGCAAGTATATTGTAATCTTTTGATTTCTAAATAATATATTGGGCAACTTTTGGACTGTGGAGTTTTTCTCCTGAAAGGGTTTTCCATATGTAAATAATTTTGTTGTGGTATGCATGATACTTGTGTTTATTTTTGTTTAAGTTTTTCTAACTGTTAAAGATCTGTAATTTTTTTGCATTATTCTCCACTCAAGGTTAGTGTAGGAAGTTGTTTTGCTACCTTAGCTTCCTTACATGGATGACCAGAGAATTAGTAGTGGAAGTGCATTTTTTGGGAGACATATTGGTCTCTTGGTTTAGTAAGAAGCAAGAATCAGTGTTCGTGTCCACAGAAAAAGTTGAATATACTATTGCAACATCTTGCTACACCTAGGTGCTTTGGATGAAGAATTTTTTTAAGGATATAAAGATGGATTATGATGAAACTATTTCTATATTATGTGATAATAGTAGTGCAATACATATTTCAAGAATCTAATGATGCACTCAAGAACCAAACACATTTCTATTTGGTATCACTTTATATTGAAGAAGGTTGCATAGCAAGAAGTTAGAATGGAGTATGTGCCTACTAAGGATAAATTTATATATATCTTCACTAAGGAAATTTCAAAGGATGATTTTGAGTATCTTGGACAGAAGTTAGGGGTTATTGACCTCTTTTTTCTAACTATATGCACAAGTGGTGTATCTATACAGGGGTAGAAATTCATGTCATATCTTTTTATCCTAGATTGATGGTAGCTTCCTCTTATAGGGAGCTAGTAATGGTTTTTGTTGGCAGGGGAGCCTATTAGTTGCTTCAAGGAGTGTATGCTCATCAAAGGGGAGAATCATGAAGAGTAGAAAGAATTTTATCCTTAAGGGATGCTTGAAGAAAATGTGCAGTTGTTGAGCATGTATAGTTGTTTGAAGAAGTGTTGTTTTTCAAAAGGGGAGAATGTGTTTTTGTTTTTAATGTGTAGATGTGTGTGATCCATTGTCCTTGATGTCAAAGGTAATGAGTGAGTAGGTGCATTTTTTCATCAATACCAAAGGGGGAGATTGTTGGCACTAGTTGTCATTGATTTAAAAACTTGAGGAGTTTTTTGTGATGCCAACATGTGGTTGTATTATTGTTAATGTTGTCAGCACTTGGAAGATTGTAGCATTATTGTTTTGAATTGGTTGTAATTATTGAAAAAATTTAGTTTGGGATATCATTGTGTATGGTGATGTGTTTCTGATGTTCATGGTAGGATGTTCTTCCTTACTTGATGATAATGAAAGAAGTATTGTGTATGGTTGCATCTAGTAGAGTTTTTATCATGATAATATATTACTAGATGAGGATTTAAAGAACTAAGATGAGGATTAAAAGTAATGATGATGGTGGAGAGATGATTAGTTATGGTCTACATTATGTTGTATGCTCTCTCCTATTACTCATGAGGAAGTATGTGTTGTTGCAAGAAATTTCTAGCCTCTGCAAGTTAATACAAATCTTTTGTTCTAGGAATTTATGTTGAAGGTTGTTTGGGAGAACACTCTGTATTTCATTGTCGTTGGAGATATGGTCTTGCGGTTTTGGATTTAGATTTTGTGTTATGTGGATGTTGCTCTCCTATATTTTTAGGTCACTACTGTTGCTAAGGAGGTTTTTGTTAATTGTAAAAGGTTGGAAATGATGTTGGTTGTTTGGATTGATCCAAAAAATGCTTTGAATTTCTCCATATTAATGTTTATGATCCTATGGATTGGTGAATGTGCTCTTAGTGTTTGTATAGTGTATTAGTTTAATTTTCATGTATTTTAGTCATTTGGAAATTTTTTTGATAATGTTATAATATCCGGATTATCTTTTATGCTTCTAGGATGAAGTTATTTTTTCCTTTCTGGTCTAAGGTAGTTGTTGGTGGCATGGTAGTATCAAAGAATTATTTATAAGTGTTGTTGGATGTTCATGGAACATCCCTTTGTGATTCACATATTAGTAGTTAATAGCTTTTGGTGTTGTGTTGTGTTTGAGTTGGTTCTCTGGGTTATTTATGGATGTCCGGCCAACATGGCTTGGTATCTTTCTTGTTCCATGTGCTTGAGGGTTTGTACTAGGATATTAAGTTTTTCTAAGATGTATTTGGGTCCTGAACTATCTTGTTGAGGATCATAGTAAGTAAATTCAATTGGAAGTATGCTTTTGGGATGACTAGTTAAGTTCTTCATGCTTCATCTACATGTTTCCCTATTACTGACTTGATTTGATGTATGCCAATGTGTGAATTGTTTGGGATCACACTGGAATGGGTATGTGCAGGATCATCATGGAAAAAATAATCCCTTAAGTGGAGATAAAATTTAGAAAAATAAGAGTTAGGCAACTTGACACAAAAATTTGAATAAGTTATCTATATTATTTCAAAAATATGTAACAATATAATCTTAGAATATTGAATGTAGTTTGTAAACTAATAGGTCTATTTTTTTAAAAAAATCTATTTGGTGAAAATTTGAAATTTCAATGCAGTAGCAATTAAATTTCAAGGAAAAAATAAGTAGGTGTTTGTCTGACCACCCTAAGCACAACAAAATAATAATATTTTTTTATAAGATTTTAGAAATAAGTATAAGACTCATTTCCCGATGTGATGCATATTTTTTGTAATTTTTTTCCACGTAAATAATTAATTATGAATTTTATTACAACTTTTAAAAATATAAAAACTCATATGTCTAACCACCTTAACTTGGTCAAAACTTCATGAAATTCAATTTTTTTTTAATCCTATAGTATGCAAAGCATAGAATGTAACACATGTTTTGGATTAAAAATGTGATACCATTTGAAAGTTATAGATGTTTTTTAATCATCTTATCAATTAGGACTTTAGTTGTAATTCAAATAGAAAATGAATAATAATTATTTATTAATTCAAAGTAAAGCATAATTTATATTGGTGGAAAGCTGAGAATCTCCTTTAAAAACCTTTTTTGTTTCATCAATTTTGGGTAAAAAAATTCGTCAGCCACATACCCATCATATCACCACTTTTTGGCCCATCATGATCTTGGACATACCTAAATATGTAATAAGATTTTTTGGGTCCTCCCTATCGTTTGGATAGGACCACTTTGCACCGTATTGATGTTTCATGGTCCACTTGTTGGTAGTATTGTTTATCTTCTTTCTAGTTGAGCTAATTGATGTTGTGTGATCTTACGAAAGATATAAAGGGAAGATCAAATCAATTGCAAGTTGAGAAGTGAGTGGAAAGTATTAAAGATCTCGTAGAAGAGGTGTGAAAGTTTTTGGAAGATAGATCACATGTGCTTTAACACCTTAGTCAGTGGAGTGTATTACTGGAATATGTTATAAATTCTAAATCTCTATGTATCCTATTCTAAGATTGTGAATCTCATCAAGTCCTTGTATCTTTCCTTAGAGTTGTGTGCTTCATTCTACAAGTCCTTTGTATCTTTCCCTATGGTTGTGCACCTTAGTTTGCAATTATTTTTTATAGTGAGCATTATTGTTACTTTTGTAAGCAATGAGCTTCATATATTGTGAGTTAACTCTCACCATGGTTTTCCCCTCATTGGGTTTTCCATGGACCAGTCTAGTGTTATCTTGTGGATGTGTGTTCCTTGTTTCATTTTTCATTACTGCTAATTTGGTTAAGGGTTGAATTACTATATCTTTCATTGTTGAGGGTTTCTAACTTTGTTAACGAACAAAATTGCTATATCTTTCTTTGTTTCTGATTTGTTTGAAGCTTTCTAATTTGGTAAAGAAGTTTGAGTTTGTTGAAGGGTTTATTTTTTGAAAATACTAATTCACCCCCTTTGTTGCAAAGATAGTTGTAGTTGCACCAAAAGATCAACCTATTAATGCTCGATACAAATTCCAAAGTTAATGAATCCACAGGAGGTGGTTAAGCCATGTCATGAACTCGAGCGTTGTGCTACACAACACAAGTAGAACAACGAAACACACCTTGCAATAATCCCCCCAACACAAGCGAGGTGTTCGAACCTGTAACCTGGCTCTAATACCAATTTTTGCAAAGACAATTTCCATTACTCCAAACTATTGACCTTTTAGTGCTTAATACAACTGCTAGAGTTAATGAATCCATGGGAGGCAGTTAAGCCATGTCACGACCTGAGTGTTGCACTACAAAACACAAGGAGACCAAGGGCACAGACCTTGCAATGCCCTCTTATTCTTTGGGTGTGTTTAATAGAAAGTACACAAAACTAGCTTTCCAATGATATCTTCTTTTGCAAAATAATGATTTTTGGTTTAAAAGTTATAATTTTTTAGAGAAATTGTTGAATTTAGCCAATAGTGATGGCCCTCTTAGTAAAATAAACATTTTCCAAAAATAAAATTGTCTAAAATGGAAAACATTTATATGAAGATAGAAGTTTTTGGGCAATACAAATGCAATGAAAGCATCAATTTGGGCTATAAATTCTCCAATAATTTTTTTCACCAAATCTTGGATTTAAACCCTAGTTTGCTACTATATAAAAAATGGCCAAATTGAGTGAAATAAAAGCTAGATATCAATTTCTTGCACATTATAAACCAAATTATGATTTTATATTTGCACTAACATGTGCTCCAAAATGAACCTACAATACAAATCCACAAAGTGAAAACCCAAAATCTAGCATTTCTATGAAGTTTTTATTATTCTCCAAGGTATCATATGATGCAAGAGAAGAGCATACTCAAATTTTCAAGATCCACTAAGATTTGTAACCTTTCAATAGGTCAAGAACAAATCACTCTAAAATCTGAGAAGGGGTTTTTCAAATCTAAACCTCTCATACCATATTAGAGTCACTCAAGGACACAAGGCTCTAGGATCACCTATAAAACGAAAAATAACATTCTACATGAGAAAAATTAAAGAGCATAAATCTACAATAATGGATGCAAGATAATGTGTTGTAGAAAAATGGCCCCTTAGCATTTTCATGGTCTTTTAGGTCTTTCTTCACGATGCTTGGTCCATTTTTCTTTGATTTAATGTTGTAATGTGACTTAAAACATCCACATTCGGTCCTTAAAATTCAAATTATGACGTCTTGTGAAGGTGTTGTGAAGTGTTGTAAAACATTTATAAACTTTTCTAGACTCTATTCATTACAATTCACCTAAAACTCACATTTTCATCACTTATCAAGTCCTATTCTAAAGTGTTGTAAAGTCTTGTAACAAGATTTCATGATTTTATAGGCTTCATTTAACTATTTACACCTTTCTTATGCTTTATTTGACCCCTTTATGTACTCATAAGGCTTAATCAATTGTTTTTTTGAAGGTAAACCCAACAAATAACATTAAATGTGACATAATTCTTGACACCCATTTTCAAGTCCAAGGTGGAACCCATTCACCATGGGTGGAAAATGAGTCCCTCTTGGTGGAGTATAGTTAACACTAAGAGGGGGGGTGAATTAGTGTTAACATATAAATTAACACTTTTTAATTATTTTCACAATTTTTAGATTATGAAAGAACTTATGTTGTAAAAACCAAATGAACAGATAATGAGCAAACACATTTAAAATATTGACACAAAGATTTTCTTGAGTGGAAACCCTCTTGGGGAATAAAACCACTCAAACTTGGCCTCACTGGCCTTACCTGAAAATATTCTTTTACAAAGCCTCGTTGGCTAATTTGTCTCACTGAAAATGGTACTATCTCACTAATAGTCTTATAGTACTATCTCACTAATAGTCTTATAGTGCTATCTCACTGATAGTCTTTTGAAAACATACAAGTATGAAAGCAATCTAAATACAGAGTTGATCTCTGTTTCAATAATTACATACACTGTTATGCAATGACATCAGAATCAGAGTCATAAATTTCAAAACTCAAAACAATACATATTGTCTTTTTGAAAGATATATTTTGCACTTTCCAAAACCTATCATCATCATAAACATGAGTACAATAAATAATTTTATATGTTCTCTATTTTTCAAAATCAGAATTAGGTAAAGAGCTTTTGAAGAAACTATATCAATAACTTCAATGAGAAAATAAATTTGAAATTGCCCTTGCCAATTGCAAAAGAACATCTTCTTATACAAATCCTCAACTATAATCCATTGAAAAAAATCTTGTCAAGAAAGAATTAAGAGAAAATAGTATATAACTTTCATATAATCTGTAGAGCAGACAAAACATAATAATCCCACAAACAATAAACCCTCAAGTCAAATCCACAAAACAATGATAGATTTTTCTAATCAAAAGAAAACATTTTATATTTTTTCTTAAAAATAAATACCCTTATTCTTAATGGTAGACCCAAATCAATATTTTAACAAAGTATACACAAATCGAGCTTAAGGGATAAACAAACACTTGTTTACAACTCTTCTTCAAAACAAAAACTGTCAGGAGACCCATGGGGTTACACTAACCAAAAATTGCTTTATTTATCTTGCTTCTTTAATCATATCGACGCAAAAACACAACTTATATAAACTGCTACAACACCCGGTAGATTAAAGGAAGTATTATCTACTTAAAACTACAAAAAAAAAAACTGTACAGAATGCTACCATAGTCATTCAATAATAAAAAAACCAAATAAGCACTAAACCCAATTAAAGTTAACATAATCACCAAAAAGAAAAACACAATCTAAAGCCCATCATTTGTAAAAGATACAAAGAAGTGTTAAACAAAGACATAGAAAAAGTACACCTTGAGTTAGCTCAAAAACACCTTCATTGCCCTGCTCTTCACTACTAATTATTTTCTCTTCAATGATTATGCAACCAAACACTGAAAACAGCTACACTTATGATAGATGCCATGATTAGGGTAACAAACCCTAACCAAAAAAAATGAACCAAACACTGAGTCTCTCAAAGTTTCAAAGAAGCTTTAAATTTGACATAATGATGCTTCAAGTCTGGGAATTATGATGGGAAATAATTCCCATTAAACAAATACGTCTGACAATGCAATGATGTTTAATTGTTGACTTTATATAACATTATCTTTGCAACCCTTTTCCCACTTCATAATTATCTTTGAGAAAAAACACAATTTCCTCACAATAATCCAAACCTTATTTGGAGATGTAATATGCTGCCTTATGAAAATACAATATGTGTTTTGAACATGCTTTAGATAAACAATGGAATCATTACAAAACTGAACAAGCCTAAGTGCTTCTTATATATCAACATATGATTCACAAAATAGAGAACATTGTGAATATAACACCTGTAACAATTGTCACCTTGACACCTTGCCATATTTGACATTAATTCCAAACACAAATGCCAATAGGGCAAGAAACTCCCCCTTTGGCATTGATGTCAAATATACTGAAACCATAATGCCCAATATGCCTGGTCAAAAAAATCAACCTCCAATTGCTAAACCTGTAGCCAATACTATCACAAGAAAGAATCATCACCTAGAAATTGAATGCACAATATCAACCATAGAAAAAAGTCCCAAAATAGATCTGAACACAACACCAATAACAGATACTTTCTCCCCCTTTTGATATTAATTCCAAAGACAGAGAAAACAAACCAAACATAAAATGTGCTCATAATACCAAATAAATACCAAGTAAAAATATATGCATGAACTACTCCCCCTATCTGAATGCACAAGGGCAACAACTGAAATCACTATTAGATTCCTTAATCACTGTCCACATGTACTTATTGTTACTACCCAATGAAATGTCAGTCCAACAAACCTACATCATATAAATACTACATTGGAAAGATATCACTTGTATCCCATTCAAAAGTAGCACTATTAGTTTGGTACAAGAAAAACTAAAAGATCATTGAGAAACCCTATCATCCATTCTTGAACCAATTTCATTGAAACTCAAATGTCCATAAGGATTACTGAAAACACGAAGAATCTTTTACATCTAAGACATTAAAATATCATGCAATCCTTTCCACCTGAAGTCACATGTTACCATGACAAACGGCCATATAAAACCTCAACCAAAATATCATTGTACATGAATGTAGATATACAATGTTAACATTTCCAATCAAAGCATATACCATTTGTTCTTGCACACACTATCTCAACTACTGTTAAAATGGATAAACCCTTGGCAAAGACACATATCATATAAAGAGCATTTCAAAGTCACCATTGTAAGGGAAAATTGTTATCAAGAGATGATCAATTGTAGAAAACTATCCAAAAATGCACCAAGAGCCACTTGAGATAAAAATGTTCACTCAAACACATATTAATATGAGCACTTGCCATATGATCTCTAAGCAACTATCCTCCTTGAGTCACGAACTGACTCTACTATTTGTGTGACTGTCAAGTAAACATTAGCAATGCACAAAGCATATCCACTGTCCCAGAAAAGTGAAATGAATATTCACTATCTAATGCACAGTGAGCAAGTATCAATAGTATAAGTATAATGACCGAGCATAAAGAAGTATAGAAAATTTTCTATACCAAAACCTGTTATCATAGAATCAACAAATCACCAAATAATTGAGGAACCATTGTCTCATATCCACTGGACAATTATATGAGTAGATTCATGATGAAAGAGAAACAATGAACACATAGTATCCATTGAACAAGAGAATCAATTGAACATTGTTAAACACCATTAGAATTACTAACATCTGATTTTGTAAACACAAGATTGTGAAGCCATTATACTATTGTCCTTGCAACTCTACAACCACAACAAACTGTCATCTCTGAATTATCCAAATATAACGTAGGTTGAAGAATTTGTATGGAAAGACTTCCATCAAGAACAAAAAAATCCCCTTGCTCAGGGGTCAACTTTCACTAAGACACCACTACTCATTGTCAAAACGCCTACCTTATTTCCAAAACACTGGCATTGTGCAATCAAGGCACAACAACACACTTGTTTAGTGAGAAAGGTCCATTTAAGGAACAATTTCAAAGCATCAAAAAGCATTGTGCAATAAGAGTTTTTCAATATTATCACTACACTACAAGGATCCCTTTCCAATGTTCAACAAGACTCATTCCAAACTTTCAAAGCACTATCAAACTATTAGCATACCCATGGTCATTTACTATCAACAAGCACTAAATTACAGTCATACTTATCTATCATAGGACCACATTGCCAACTTCTGTCAAAACAAAAACTATTGGAATTACCACTGATCACAACAATTGCATTACCACTGTATTTGTTTGAGAAACCATTGCCACCAACAATTTTCACTATCACTATAGATCACTTCCACTAACTTCCAGTAACAAACCTGTATTAAGGGAGGAACACTCAATAGATCAAAAGCAAATCAATAACACTGAAATCACTGTCTTGTCAGCATAGACATTTACAGTTGATGTTCAAGCAACTGTCTCACTAAGATTTCTCTTAGAAAATTAAGAATGCATTTTTTTATAAAGGTTCAAAAGGGAACTTAACAAAAGCATAAACTATTGATTATCAAGAAAAGAGCTCATGCTCCAGCTGTTCTATCAGTAATGAGTATTGTTATGGATTAAAAAAATTTAAATCACTATGGAAGAGCACACGAATGAGAACTATTCAAAGCACTAACTATCATTGCACTGTGCATAATCTTACAGTTTACTCATAACTTCCTTGTCTTCTCTAGGAGCTGAAGGATAAAACACTAACTTGCTTTCCCTTACCTCATTCTAGTCTTTAGGCACTTTGTGATGTCTCTTGTGTGGTATGCACAAGATTAATTTTTCCTCCTTCTTGACTTTACTTTCTTCTCCAAACCAGTATAGACTTTTTCTTTTTACATGACAACTGATTAGAACTCTTTTGCCAATTATTTTTCTTTGCATACATCCAACATTCTCTTGCTATGTGACCAAATTTATCATAGTTATAACATACATTATTATAGTCCTAGTTTGACAAGTTGTAAACATCTTTATCCTTATTCCAACTAGGATCATTTATTGCTTGAGTTCTACAATTTCTAGCTCTATGACCATAACCATGAGAACAATAACAATAACCATGAAAGTGAGAATAGTTGTACCTCATTGAATGGTGTTTCCTGATGCCACTTCTTTCTCTCCTTCTATTGAAGATCCGCACTTCTGTCTGATTTTCAGAAATAGCAGCATGATAACTCAAGTCTACCTTCTTCCTAGGTGTCTTTCTAACATTAAAAACCTATCCTTTCTCATTTGCAAATGCAAAAGCTATTTCAGTTTTTGACTCTTTTCCACTTCAAGATATTTGTCCTATTTCATATCCTAGACTAGTAGGATGACTGAAATGTTTTTTCTTATATAACATATCATCCAATGCATTAATACTTTTCTCAAACTTCTTATACTTTCCTAACTAAATCTTATCATCCTCAAGATCTTTCTTTAGAGCAACAACTTCTACTTCAAGCTTATGACACTCAAGAGTTTTGGCATCCATGTTAGACTTTCTAACTTCCACTATCCTCTTTGTCTCCTCAATCTCTATTTTCAGATTTAAGATTATGTTATCTGAATCATTAGAACAAATTAACAGAGAATTCTTTTCTACACTCTTTTTTAAAGAATTAAGTTCATCCTCAAACTCTTTATGCATTTCTTTTGTAGCTTTCAACTTGACTCCTTTTTCTTCAATTATTTTTCTTTCTTCCATTTAAACCTTGAGTTTCTTGTTTTCTCTTTCAAGTTTTCTAATCATGTCTAGAGTAGAGACAAGCTCTCCTTCAAAATCAACTACTCCTTTAGGGTTAATACCACACACTTATATATCTAATCCATTCATATTCACCATGAATTCATCAACATCTAAATTGGACACCTTGTCTTCTCCAAAATTGTTCTTATTAACATTT
Organism: Sequoia sempervirens; assembly: GCA_007258455.2. Classification (NCBI taxonomy): domain Eukaryota; kingdom Viridiplantae; phylum Streptophyta; class Pinopsida; order Cupressales; family Cupressaceae; genus Sequoia; species Sequoia sempervirens. The sequence goes on along the minus strand of VDFB02270651.1, from coordinate 411,150,801 downwards.
AAAGAATTAATTAACAAGAACTTTTCTTGAGAAAATGCTTCACTAGACATGACAAGAGTTGTTTGATTATCTTTTTGCTCAATAGTGACACTAGTGTTTTTCTTTTCAACTCCATTTCTTTTGCACTTTGCCATGACAAGTAATCCATGACCAGGAATACCCTAAGATGTTAAGACTTACCTTACAAGGGTTTGGCTCTAATAGCAATTGTTGGAGTATATATAACACTGAGAGGGGGGATGAATCAATGTTAATAGATAAATTAACTATTTTTAATTCTTTTAAAAAAAATTAGATTATCAAAGAACTTATGCTGTAAAAACCAAATGGATAGATAATGAGCAAACATGTATTTAAAATATTGACACAAAGATTTTCTTGAGTGGAAAAGCTCCTGGAGAATAAAACCACTCGAACTTGGTCTCACTGGCCTTATCTAAAAATATTCTTTGTACAAAGCCTCACTCGCTGATTTGTCTCACTAACAATGGTGCTATCTCACTAATAGTCTTATAGTGTTCTCTCACTGATAGTCTTTTGAAAACATACAAGTATGAAAGCAATGTAAATACAAAGTTGATCTCTATTTCAATAATTACATACTCTGTTCTACAATGACCTCAGAATCAGAGTCATAAATTTCAAAACTAAAAATAATATATATTATCTTTTTGAAAGATATATTATGTACTTTCCAAAACCTCTCATCATCATAAATATGAGCACAATAAATCATTTTATATGTTCCCTATTTTTCAAAACCAGAATTAGGTAAATAACTTTTGAAGAAATAGTATCAATAACTTCCATGAGAAACCAAATCTGAAACTGACCTTGCTAGTTGCAAAAGCACATCTTCTTATACAAATATTCAACTATAATCCATTAAAAACAATCTTTGTTAAGAAAGCATTAAGAGAAAAAAATATATAATTTTCATATAATCTATAGAGCTAACAAAACACAATAATCCCACAAACAATAACCCCTCGGGTCAAACCCACAAAACAATGACAGGATTTTGTAATCAAAAGAAAACATTTGATTTAAAAAAAAAAGAAATACCCTTATTCTTAATGGCAGACCCAAATCGGTATTTTAATAAAGTATATGCAAATCGAGCTTAAGGGATAAACAAACACTTGTTTACAACTCTTCTTCAAAACAAAAACTGTCAGGAGACCCGTGGGGTTATAGTAACCAAAACTTTCTTTGTTTATCTTGCTTCTTTAATCAGTTCGACACAAAAACACTTCTATAAACTGCTAGAAAACCTGATAGATTAAAGGAAGTATTATCTACTTAAAACTACAACAACAAAAAAACTGTACAGAATGCCACCATAGTCGTTCAACAATAAAAAACCCAGATGAGCATTAAACCTAATTTCAGTTAACATAATCACCAAAAAGAAAAACACAATCTAAAGCCCATTGTTTGTAAAAGATACAAAGAAGTGTAAAACAACGACATAGAAAGAGTACACCTTGAGTCAGCTCAAAAAAACCTTCACTACCCTGCTCTTCATTGCTAATTCTTGTCTCTTCAATGATTATGCAACCAAACACTGAAACCAACTTCACTTATGACCAATGCCAGGATTAGGGTAACAAACCCTAACCTACAAAAATGAACCAAACACTGAGTCTCTCAAAGTTTCAAAGAAGATTTAAATTTGACATAATAATGCTTCAAGTCTGGGAATTATGATGGGAAATAATTCCCATTAAACAAATACCTCCAACAATGCAATGATGTTTAATTGTTGACTTTATAAAACATTATCATTGCAACCCTTTTCCCACTTCATAATTATCTTCGAGAAAAAATATAATTTCCTCACAATAATCCAAACCTTATTTGGAGATGTAATGTGTTGCCTTATGAAAATACAATATGCCTTTTGAACATGCTTTCGATAAACAACAGAATCATTACAAAACTAAACAAGCCTGAATGCTTCTTATATATCAACATATGATTCACAAAAATAGAGAACATTGTGAAAATAACACCTGTAAAACCTGTCACCTTGAAACCTTGACATATTTGACATTAATTCTAAACACAAATTCCAATAGGGAAACACCTCTTCGCTCAAAATTCAAAATATTTCAAATTTTCTTTTGGGTTTTTATGCAAAATTATCATATGTCAGCCTATGATGAGGTATCATCAAGTTACTAAGGCACAAGTGTGTATAAATAAGTTTTTTTTCTCCTCTTTTTACATCTCCTAATCTCATAATTCATTCAAGCACTCAATCATCTATTCAATCACTTTTCATGATTTAATCAAGCATCAATCAAGTATGAAGAGCAGCCATTGATATATCTTCAAATTTCTTCAACAAGGTTGTGGTGAGTGTAGGAGATTTGCATGTTGTTTATTCATCTTTCCTTGTTCATTTCAATTCATTTCTTCATTAAGGGTTTGATTACAAAAGTGGGATTTGACCAAGGAAAATCCCTATAACCTAACCCTTAATCATTTTTCCCCTTTGTATGTATGTTTGTAGACTTGTGTATGCAAATTTGTCAAGAATTTAGGTGTTGAAAGGTGGACAAGAAGTCAATAATTTTTTTCAAGTGAAATCAACCCTATTTCAATCTTGGAGACAACCTACAGTCCATTTTCTAAAGATCTGACTTTGTCAACCTAAAAAGCAAACAATCTCAGATCTGGTGCTACAAAATTGGTAGCCGATTTCATAAAATTTTAGGAGAGGACTGATTTTCCATTAGTGGAGAATGAGTCCCACCTTAAGGCTGGAAAGTTATATTTTTTAGATTTTGGATCCCGACAGTCAAAAACATGTTTCTAGAATTTTTCATCAAAAGTATGATTGATTCACCATTAGTGGCAAATGAGTCCCGTGTGTGATTTTCATTGATCTCTATCAACATTCAAGATACTCTAGATTCAACATTTACTACCCAAGTGCACTCTGATTCAACCTTCTTCATTTTTGTTTTGCATTTGTTCATCTCTTAGTTCATTCTTTCATATCACATTATGTTTTTAAACATTGTATATAACTTAGATTTGCATACTTTAACCAGTCAATTACATTGTTTAGTTGCATTTAGAAGATCTAATTTAGCCTTAATTACATCATACATTTCCTAATTTGAGTGAACCACATAGAGTTTTGAGTGGGGTTTATCTCTCTCCTTTTAGGTGAAACATCCTAAGAGTGCAAGAGTAGCCTATAGACCCCATTCCCAAAACTCTACGGTTTAGATAATATGGCCAATATGCAATACTCAAGATTGTAATGGTATTAGATCAAAATTAAATCCATTAGAATTTAATTACATATGACATCCCCTTAGTTATATAGCCAATGTGAAACATATGATTAGATAAGATAATGACAAGTGTCTTAATCCTATATTATGAGACAATCAACTTGACATAAAAGTTAAAAAATAAGATCTAGACATGAAAACTAAGTTGTTTAGAAGGAATATTAGGACCTAAATAAACTTAACATGTGAATAAGTCATCTAGTAGGAATTATCTAGGTACAAGACTTTTATTCACACTAACAGTGCAATGTATACAACAAATGGGAGAATGTTAGTTTACCGTAGAAAAAAAGGAGACTTGCTTGATTTGGGGAATAATTGATGATAAATTGGACTTAATGAGGCCTTGATTTAGTGTTGTGAAGTTTTTTACACATCCACACTAGTTCTTGGACCCTTGCAAATTGAATAACATGCATTTATCAATGTCTTGTAAAGGTGTTGTAAGGTGTTGTAAAAGACTTTCACGCCTCTCTAAACTTAATGAACCTATCTTCCCTTAATTCAACATTATAAAATTTATTTAATAGAATTATTACACTAATCTAAAAGACTTGTAAACTAAACTTAACTTTAACCTAGTGTTGTAATGTGTTTTACGAATTCACATTGGTTCTTGTGCCTTTCTAGGCTATGTGGACCTCATTTTAGTGTTGTAAAGTGTATTTAATCACACTTTCACATTTAATTTTGTGTCCCAAGCCCTAATTGACCTTCACATAATCATTAATAGGCCCCTATGACCCCATATTGTGCATCTCGAGGTAATATTTGATGAAATAACTGGCAAAGTCACTATATAAACTTGATTTTCTTATCTCCGAACAACCTAAGGAAAATGGACCCCTCTGGAACTAATTCACCATCTATGGTGAATGAGTCCCTACCAGGTGGTTCTAATTCACCCAAGGTGGCAAATGAGTCCCATTTGGACCATTTTTGACTTTTGAGCGAGCAAAATTAGGTTATAAGTTTAATTTTTCTTCATGTCGGCCTTAGGGATCGAATTTATAGCCTAATAAGGTGAATTACCTATAAAATAAAGTATCTAAGCCCTAATTCATAATATCTTAACTCATTTACAACCCATTCTTCATTTTTCTTCCACTTCAAGTCGAGCAAGTTAGGTTTTTATCACTCTAAGTCATCAAGAAAGCTTCCAAAGAAATTTAAGGGCATAATCTTCATCTTTTATTATAGAAATCCAAGATCAATCATCATAGAAAGGTAATAACTCAATTATTGCATGATTCATTACATTATTTTCTCATTTTCCTTTAATTACCTAAAAGGGGTTTGACCAAGGCAAACCCCCATGCCCTAACATTCAACATTTATCCTTCTTGTCTTGTATGTTTGAAGATTTAGGCATATTAGAAGATTGGAAATCATTAAGAATCAAGTTGTAAATTTTTTTAAGTCTTCTCTTCATTTTCTAAGGAAAAATATCAACAAAAAGTCACTTTTAGACACAAAAATTAGACTTTCAGAGGTACACCTATCAGGAATCAAAGAGCAGATCAGAGACTTCAGTTTCCACTTTTGGATTTTTAGAAATTCAACAATGGACTGATTCACCATGGATGGTGAATGAGTCCCACTTGTAGGCCTAAAAAGGGTTTTCTATAGTTTTGGATACCCAGTTGTCTAAAACAGTTTTTGTGACAATTTCTCTGAAGTAGGACTAATTTGCCCAAAATGGCTAATGAGTCCCAATAGGCCAAATTTCTAGGATCATCAACTTTCCATATTTCATTTCCAGTCTCCATCAAGTTCTTAGGTGCACATCTTTAGTTTAATCCATTTTTGTTACAATTTACCTTCATTTCTAGATCATTTAGTTTATGTTTTCATACTACACTGTGTTTTCAAACACTTCATATTTCTTTGGTTTGGCATAAATAATCAATCAATTTTATCAAATTTTTGCACTTAAATCATTGAATTTAGGCATTATTTCATCATACTTTCATTATTTTGAGTGAACCACCTAGATTTTGGTGTGGAATCTATTTCTTTCCATTAGGTGAAAGACCTTAATTGAGAAAAAGAGACATAGCATTTCACACCCATAAAATCTATGGCTCATTTTGGTGAACCCACTTTTCAAATAATTTATTGTATGATTTTGAGTCCATCATCATCCTAGAATTAGTTTGGATTGCATTTTGCATTAGTTAAGTTGCATTCTAGGGTTTCAAATTTTGCATTCATGAAAAGTGCATTTAGGTTGCATTTTCATCTTAGGTTTGCATCTTACAACATAGAAATCATCAAAACCAATCCAAAAGCTCTAAAAATTCTTAAAAAACTCCCCACTAGGACTCATTCTCCACCTTCGATGAATCAGTCCCTTTTCACCCTTGAAACTGCCTTTCACAGAGCTTAAAATCCTATTTTTAAGCTTCTGTTAGGTGCCATTATCTAGCTCTATTAGTTGGCTGAGTTTCTGTAACATGCATTTCATTAGATCTAACTTAAAATAGTTCATTTCATGCATTTCTAAATTTCACATTTGCATTTCCCACCTTTTATTTTTTAGGTTGTTGCATAATAAATAAGAAAATTACCTTATTTCACATCTAAAAATTACATTTAAACATTAAGTCATTGTGTTGCACTTTATTTACTTTCTCATGTTAAGTATGTGTTCTCTTCAAGCATTCCATGTTTCTAGAATATTAAATGGCTTGTATTATTCCATTTTTCATGAACATAATCTAGGACAATAAAGTAAAACATTTGATACACATGTTGTATACCCTCCTAGTACCTATCAGATTTGCAAGAATATCATAACCCAAGGGAATGCAAGTGTAGATAATCATTACAATCATACTTTTTCTTCTCCACATTATACCTCTCCTATCTGTGGTGAAGGTATTTTGGTGAAAGGAGCTACAAGCATTGAGAGTCTTGATTGTCCCTCTCCTCTTCAGCCTTTGGAAGACATTAGAAAACAAGAGGATGAAATAATAGACACATTTCTAAACATCACCTTACCTAATCTCCATAACCATGACAATCAGCACTGTCCTTCTCCTAATATCCCTCCTCAACACCATGAGGATAGGTTGGTGTTAGAAGATACCCCTATTAAGAGTCATGACAGTCTTGGCCCTCCATTCACTAATGCTCCTACCGTTTGGGATAATCTATTTGAAAACCACAGTGGTCCTTGTCTTGATGCCTCCCCCACTTGTGATGAAGCTATTTTAAAAACTTTAACCTTGGCTAAACATATTACAATATCTCCTAGTAGGGTAGATAATATGGAACATGAGAATGAGACCTTAGGGAAATGTGGCAATCAAATAGAGTCTTCCCCTCATTTCCCCACTATCGATAAACACGCAAATTCAACCATTGATCATTCCCCTAGTTGTGACAAATTCCTTTTAGAAGAACCAACCCTCGAATGTCAAGAACATGTGATTTATAGTTCTTCTAAAAACTCTCCTTCTAGGGAGAATATCATGGTGCTAGAAAATGACAACAATAATAATGTGTCTTCCTTCAATAAAAAGGTGATTCTTAATTTCCCTTTATTAGAGATACATCAAACCAATACCATTGAGGTTATGAATATGCAAGTGTCCATTAAATCCTCTTCAATCAATGGACCTCATACACACCCCGTGGGACATCCTAATAACCCTCTAATTCTCTATACCCACCTTCACAAAAACAACAAGCTCAAAAAAAACCCAAACTTACCCTTTACCCTTTGTTAAATAAACCTCCACCTCCACCTACAACCGAATTTACCCTTTACCCACCTGGGTATGTGTAGGATCATGATGGGCCAAAAAGTAGTGATATGATGGGTATGTGTAAGGTATGTGGCTGACCCTTTTTTTTAACCCAAAATTGATGAAAAAAAAAGGGTTTTTAAAGGAGATTCTCAACTTTCCACCAATATAAAGTATGCTTTACTTTAAATTTAATAAATAATTATTATTCATTTTCTATTTCAATTAAGACTAAAGTCCTGATTGATAGGCTAATTTAAAAGCATCTATATATTTCAAATGGTATCACATTTATTGAATTTGAAACATGCATTACATTCTATGCTTCACATACTATAAAATAAAAAAGTGAATTTCATGAAGTTTTGACCAAGTTAAGGTGGTCAGACATACGAGTTTTTATATTTTTTAAAAGTTGTAATTAAAAAATTCATAATTAGTTATTTACTTAGAAAAAAATACAAAAAAATATGCATCACATTGGAACATGAGTCCTCTACTTATATCTAAAATATTATAAAAATATATTTTCATTTTATTGTGGTTAAGGTGGTCAGGCAGACACCTACTTATTTTTTCCCTAAAATTTAAGTACTACTGCATTGAAATTTTAATTTTTTGCCAAATAGATTTTTTTTAAAAAAAAATCCTAGAAGTTTAGAAACTACATTCAATTTTCTACAAATTATATTCTTACATATTTTTGAAATAATATAGATAACTTATGTAAATTTTTATGTCAAGCTGTCTAACTTTGTTTTTTTTTGAATTTTTTGCCACTTAAGGGCCTATTTTTTCCATGATGATCCTGCACATACCCACCTCAAAATTTAATGTGGTGTAGCATTGGAGTCATAATACCATTTCTCATGCATACAACACTAGAAAAATCTGCAACCACCACAACCAACCCCGACACCCTTACCGTTGCCTAATCCTATCCTACCTAACCATTTCTTGCTAGGTCGAAAGGAGTATGATCTTTTTGAGCAACTTAGGAATAATCTTGCTAAGAAATCATTGTGGGACCTTATTCAAGCCTCCCCTCACTATCACAACATGATCCAAACAACCTTACAACAAGTTACTTCCCCTTCTATTGTGCAACCAAATGACATAGCAGCCCTAATTCACATATTGGACACTGACATTATTTTCCACCAAAGTGAAATCCCCTCTTTGGAAGTGCAAAAAAAAATGAAGCTTTCATAATAGTATCTCAATACAAAAAAATTGGCATAAAGTGAACCCTTGTTGATAATGACTCCACTCTTAATGTGTGTAGTGTAAATCTTTTGGATAGACTTTGTGTGGATAAATAAGAAATTAAACCTGATTCCTTGACTATCCATGGATTTGACAATGTCGTAAAATAACCCGTTGGTGTGATCACTTTGCCTCTTATAGTTGGGAAGGTTACATTGGATACACCAATCCATGTTATGCCTAACGATATTTCTTATAATCTCATTTTAGGCCGACCATGTATTCATGCAATGAATGGCATGCCTTCTACTCTTCATCATAAAATGAAATACATCCACAACAACACAGTCCACACAGTCGACACTGATCCTGAGCCTTATAGTGTCTTACAACTTGATAAAAACAAAGAAAATCCCTTGAACACATCAACATCAACGACACAAGTGGAAATCGTTCAACAAAAAGACACACAACAACATATGGAACAAGTCATGAAACTATTAGAAGATGATTGGGGTTCCTTGGATTTTGAACAGGAATTCATGGGCGAGTACAAGATCATACAAACAAATTCAAATAGGGGAAATGAGAAAGAAGACGACCCTTTGAAAACATCCACCTCAACCACTTTAGATAATGCAACAAACTACACAACCACCTTTGAAAATTCTTATCACCAACCACTAACTAATCCAAAAGCAATGAAAAAGCTTTATGGAAAAGGGTATGAGCTTACGAAACAACTTGGCTATAGTGGAAAAGGATGTGGTGCTAATGAACAAGGTATCTACAACCCTATAGATCCTATCACACAACAAACAACTTATGGTCTTGGTTATTGTCCTTTAATAAAAAATTTCAAGCCTTCACTCAATATCAACACTATCACAAATAATTCATCAAAGCCAACGCTAACCATAGTGCATCCTGAACTCATCAACACTAGTGGTATTAAAAATCATTATCTACAAAACATGACACAAACAATGAACTCTTTGCTTAATGTCAATGCCATCTCACAAAACACTAATCAATTGAATTCGTTAGTTTTTACACCCTCCTATACAGGAGAGAAAAAAATCTCACAATATGTAGAGTCTTGCATAGGTATGACATCTTGTACATCTAAGCAAGAGATATCTTTATCTATAGGACCACTTTCTCCCATTGATCAAGAGGGTATCTTGTCCAAACTTTTGCAACATCACTTCATATCCCTTCCTCCAAGAACTCGAAATAAATGCTATTACAAGACCTCATTTTTTTCCTATCATAGAGTTCATGGTCATTCCACTAATGAGTTTAAGGATTTGAGTCATAAAATTCAACATTTTTAGGATTTTGATGTTCTTCGTTATATAGGGGCACCTAATTCCTCTAATTGATATTGATTTTCACTCTTTCCTACATTTCATCAATCATTTCAGCTAACTTATGTCCTACACTAAGTGGGGACAAGGGGTTTGATATCCTTGTCCTCGTATGTCACTTGTCATTTCCTCTTTTCACTAGTCATTAAACTTTCATGAACATATAAGAGCAAGCTTGGGATGTGGAAAATATGTCATAAATTGGCTCACATATGACATACTTCCTTTTTCATGATGTAGCTTCTCGAAAACATATGACTTGGCATAGGTATTTCTAAGTAAACTCTCATGTCTTTCCTTCTTCTACGTTAAAGCAATTGCTCATAGTAATGGTGTTCACAACTGCTTTAAAGTGGGGGCATACATCACCACTCACATTTCATTGTGCAATTTATTTCTTCTGGCGATGTGTCCTTTCCTTGGTGGAGTCATTGCACTTGATTCCCTCCAAGAGCGTGATACTTCTTTTGACACATCCTCTCTTGGAAACATTAAGCATGATGTTCCCTAAGACAAGACCTTGCACGAACTAAGCAAAATCCCTTCAATCACACCTTACACTATTTTTGCATTTTTGACAATTATTATATAGCCGCCTTGCATAATGTATCTTGCATGCCTGTGGTGCCATCCTATTTATCTATGAGTGTCAAGCATACAAATTTTTTCTTACCTCATAGAGCTCAAAGATTATTTTCATTATGGTTCCTTACTAAAGTTATCAGGAGGTGGGTATGTGCAGGATCATGGTACGCCAAAAAGTGGCAATATTTGTAGGGTATGTGGTTGATGACTTCTTTTTCACCCAAAATTAATGAAATGAAAAGGGTTTTTAGAGTAGATTCTCAGCTTTCCAAAAATATAAATTATGATTTAATTTGAATTTAATAAATAATTATTATTCATTTTCTATTAGAATTAAGACTAAAGTCCTGATCGATAGGCTGATTGAAAAACATCTATAACTTTCAAATGGTATCATATTTTTTGAATCCAAAACATGCGTCACATTCTATGCTTCACATACTATAGGATTAAAAAAAGAAAAATTAAATTTCATGAAGTTTTGACCAAGTTAAGGTAATCGATAGATGAGTTTTTATATTTTCTAAAAGTTGTAATAAAAATTCATAATTAATTATTTACTTGGAAAAAAATTACAAAAAATATGCATCACATCCGGACATGAGTCCTCTACTTATATATAAAATCTTACAAAAAATATTATCATTTTATTATGGTTAGGGTGGTCGACAAACACCTACTTCTTATTTTTTCCCCGAAATTTAAGTAGTACTATTGAAATTTCAAATTTTCACCAAATAGATTTTATTTATTTTTAAATAAACCTAGTATTTTAGAAACTGCATTCAATTTTCTACAAATTCTATTCTTAAATATTTTTGAAATAATATAGATAACTTATTCAAATATTTACGTCAAGTAGCCTAACACTGATTTTTCTGAAATTTTTGCCACTTAAGGGCCTGTTTTTTGCATGATGATCCTGCACATACCCAGGTATAACTTTGATATGGTTGAGTGGGATAGCCCATTCTGAGGCATGAATTTTCCCTGTAGCCACCTTGTGGATTTCTCACCCCATAGACAACTAGAAGTTTCGTAGCCCCAGAGTGAGTATACTTAGGACTTCTCACCCAATGGACAACCAAGTGTTTTGTCACCTTAGAGTGAGTATGCATTTTTGGACAAACAACCTAGATCTGATCCACAACGTGTTAGAAAAATAGTCAAAGCTTGATCCACCTTTTCATTTTCATCGTTCTCCTCCTCCTAGTTCTTTCCATTGTATGAATGTGTATCTTGATTTCATGCATATCATTCACCCTTGTGCATGCCCTCTTGCGCTTATGTTAGTTTGGCATAGGATCTTAGATCCTAGGGGTTTGATTGCTTCATTTATCTTTGTTATCCTAGACCATCTGCATTGGTATGATTGGACCTCTTTTGAATGTCTACATTAGTGTGAGTTTGAAGCAAGTTCATCCTCTCACTAAAGTGGGGGATAAATGTGTTGGTATGTGGCGACTGATCATGCTATACTTATATTCCATGGTATACTGTACACCCCGGCCCCTTGTCCTCGCCGGGCAACCGGAGGGAAACGCCGAGAAAAAGGGGGGGTGAAACCCAGAAAAGTTCAGGGGAAGTAGCCCCTAGAAAAAAAAAAATTGCCATTTTTTTCACGTCGTCAGCGAAAAAGGAAAAATCTCAGAAAAAGAAAAAAATCGACTTTGTAAAACCCTAATTTGGAAGCTTCTAAAAGCTTGTTAAAAGGGGTTGGGATGGGGGTTACAGTATGATGAAAAACGTGATTATTCACAAGATTGTAATAGGTTTTGCGCTGGATAATAAAAGTATTGGATGGCTGCAGTTTGGTGGATGTAGCCTAGATTAGGTGAACCACGTTAAATTCTTTGTGTTATGATTTATTCTGTGCATGTTTTAGTTTCTCTGTTTATTATTTAATCTACATTTAACTGTTAGATATCTACCATCTCTAACCCTAACAAAATGTACCATAGAAAAAAAGAAAACTTGCTTGACTTGGGGAATAATTTATGATAAATTGGACTTAATGAGGCCTTGATTCAGTGTTGTGAGGTGTTTCACACATCCACACTAGATCTCAGACCCTTACAAATTGAATAACATGCATTTATCAATGTCTTGTAAAGGTGTTGTAAAGTGTTGTAAAATATTTGCATGCCTCTCTAGACTTAATGAAACTATCTTCCCTTAATTCAACATTATAAAATGTATTTAATAGCATTATTACACTAATCTAGAAGGCTTGTAAACTAAAATTAACTTTAACCTAGTGTAGTAATGTGATTTACACATTCACATTGGTTCTTGTGCCTTTCTAGATTATGTGGACCTCATTTTAGTGTTGTAAAGTGTATTTAATCACACTTTCATATTGAATCATATGTCCCAAGCCCTAATTGACCTTAACATCATCATTAATAGGCCCCTATGACCCCATATTGTGCATCCCAAGGAAATATTTGATGAAATAATTGATAAAGTCACTATATAAACATGATTTTCTTATCTCCCAACAATACAGCTAGCAAATGGACCCCTCTGGGACTAATTCACCATCTGTGGTGAATGAGTCCCTACCTAGTGGGACTAATTCACCCAAGGTGGTGAATGAGTCCCTGCCAAGTGGGGCTGATTCACCCAAGGTGGTGAATGAGTCCCTGTCAGGTGGGACTGATTCACCCAAGGTGGTGAATGAGTACCATTTGGGCCATTTTTTACTTTTGAGCAAGAAAAATTAGGTTTTAAGTTCAAATTTTCTTCATGTTGGCCTTAGGGATCCAATTTACAGGCTAATAAGGTGAATTTCCTATAAAATCAAGTCTCTAAGCCCTAATTCATAATTTCTTAACTCATTCACAACTCATTCTTCATTTTTCTTCCACTTCAAGTCAAGCAAGTTAGGGTTCTATCACTCTAAGTCATCAAGAAAGCTTCCAAAGACATTTAAGGGAAGAATCTATTAGATGTTGTGGTTGTGTTGTTCATATGTGTTTTTCATTGATGTCAACACTATTAGCACTGATGTATTGAATGTTGTATATGTCGAGGATATTGAGAAAATTGTAAAAGAAAGTGTTACAGGTTCCTAGTGATCAGTGAAGGTCATGAAGGTGTCGAGCTCAGTACGTTGATGATCAGTCATTATGGAATAAAGAGTTTATTGATGTGTGTATCTAGATTATCCTCCAGAAGTTTTAGAGGTTTGCATGAAGATTTGGTCTTGTTATGGATAGTTGTGTTCTATCAGTGTTTATGTGGTTTCAATTACTATTCCTGATTGAAGTTGGTATGATTCTAGTAATATCAGTTTCTATGGATGTCTCTCTATTGTTTCTTGATGCTCGTGGATATTTCTAGATCATCCTCTATCTTTGTTTCACATGTGCATTGATTGGTGTGCTCGTGGTCGATGATTTTCCTCTTATGTGTTTAGTTTTGGTGTTCTTGGCCGACATGGTGGTTTTAGTGTGTTGTGGATCCTTGAAGATTAAAATTTGGATGTTTGGTGCACTCGAGGAGGTTTTTTTAAGTTTTTATTACATTGTGGTTGATGGTGTTTGATTCGCATTGAAATTTATTTGTAAATTTAGGCCGACATTATGTATATGTTTTATATTTTGTTTTGGCCAATGAAGTTGTTGATGTAATTCATTTTATGGATATATAAGAGCGATTGTTTGTTCAAATTGAAGTGTGTGCAAGAAGTGCTAGTGTGAAGTGTGCAAGTCTTGTGTGCGAATATTGTTTAGATCATTCAAAGGCAAAGAAGAGTGTGAAGAAGAGTGAAGAAGGTTGAAGAAGTGTCCATATGCATAACTGGAACTATAACATGGCATTAACAGATGTTATTTTCTCAGTTCATAATCTGGATGGTTTTAATCTAAATATTTCTTGGGAAGTGAGCCCTATTGTAATTGAGCAGTGAGCTCTAGGAAATGTGCCTGAATGCAAGTGCATTCCCATTGATACTTCTTTATACTTTTAACAATGTATAATCTTGTGGATTGACATCCACCATGGTTTTTCCCCTAACAGGGTTTCCACGAAAAAAAATATTGGTGTTCTTTATGTGTCTAATGTGTTGATTGTTTATGGTTTATTGTTCATTCATCAGATCTGAGATTATACTTAAATTAAGTTTAAAAAGTTAAACATTCTGTGACAATTGATTCACCCCACTCTCTTAGTTGTTTGTCCTTGTTTTACCAACAAAATTTTCATCTTTTGTTACAAAAATCCAAGATCAATCATCATTACATTCTTTTCTCATTTTGGTTTAATTACCTAAAAGGGGTTTGACCAAGGCAAACCCCGATGCCCTAAAATTCAAGATTTCTCCCTCTTATCTTGTGTGTTTGAAAATTTATGCATCTTGGAAGCTTGAAAATCATTAAGAATAAAGTTATAAAGTTGTTTAATTCTTCTCTTCATTGTCTAAGGAAAAATATCAACAAACAGTCACTTTCAAACTTAGAAATCAGACTTTTAGAGGTGGACACCTATCAGGAACCAAAGAGCATATTAGAGACTTCAATTTCCACTTTTAGATTTTTAGAAATCAGAAGTGGACTGATTCACCATGGATGGAGAGTGAGTCCCACTACCAAGCCAAAATAGGGTTTTCTATAGTTTTGGATACCCATTTGTCTGAAGCGGGTTCCTCAACAGTTTCTCAAAAGTAGGACTAATTTTCCTTGAATCGCGAATGAGTCCTAGTAGGCCAAATTTCTAGCATCAACAACATTCCAGATGTCATTTCTAGTCTCCAACAATTTCTCAAGTGCACACCTTCAGTTTAATCCATTTCTATTACAATTTACCTTCATTTCTAGATCATTTAGTTTATGTTTGCATACTACGCTATGTTTTCAAACACATCATATTTCTTTGGTTTTGTATAAATAATCAATCAATTTTATTAGTTTGTTACACTTAGATCATTTCATTTAGGCATAATTTTATCATACTTGTATTAGTTTGAGTGAACCACCTAGATTTTGGTGTGGGATCTATCTCTTTCCATTAGGTGAAAGACCCTAATTAAGCAAAAGAGACATAGCATTCCACACCCATAAATTTTACAGTTCTATTAGGTAAGAGGGTGTTCTATAAACCTTGCATAAGAAATAATTATTTATATATTATGTATCCTTGGATACATGTTTAGCTACATTAAATACTTAATGGTGTCTAAATTTAAATTTATCTTGTAACAATGGTTATATATTTATGTGTGGGATACACATTGGAAAAATATTTATAATTAGGAAAACCTAGTACAAAAAAAATTGAACATTAAGTTCAATGGTTTTTTTCTCTCATGGTTTTGAGACATGTGGTTTATCTAATACACTTGGTGGTTTTATGTAAGCTATATTCTATAAAATAAATCACATGTTTAGTAGTTTGGTTGGATATCGTAACCTTTGAAGTTGGTTGTGATTTGTATTGAGCTCTCCTAAGGATTTCATATGTCAATCAAGGTACGGGATGTGTTTTTGTATGTTTACCTATCAAGTTTGGATACATGGAGGATTCATGAAATAATTAGATAAGATTTATGCCTTATAAGTATTCATTGATAATCTATAAGTAGACAGTAATATTTTTATTGTTGAATCATACATTGAGTGTGGGTACTTTTAGAGTTTAGTTTTTTTTTTATTGTTAAGTTTTTCCCATGATTTACCTTGTGGGTATGTGCAGGATCATGATAGGCCAAAAAGTGGTGATATGATGGGTATGTGTAGGGTATGTGGTTGACAAAAAAAATTTACCCAAAATTCATGAAACGAAAAGGGTTTTCAAAGGAGATTCTAAGTTTTCCATCAACATAAATTATGCTTTACTTTGAATTTAATAAATAATTATTATTCATTCTCTATTTGAATTACAACTAAAGTCCTTATTGATATGCTCATTGAAAAACATTTATAGCTTTCAAACGGTATCACATTTTCTAAATCTGAAACATGTGTCACATTCTATGCTTTTCATACTATAATATTAGAAAAACAAAATTGAATTTCATGAAGTTTTGACCAAGTTAAGGTGGTCAGACATACAAGTTTTTATATTTTCAAAAAGTTGTAATAAAAAATTCATAATTAATTATTTACTTGACACAAAAAATATACTTCCCACATTGGGACATGGGTCACTCTACTTATATCTAAAATCTTATAAAAAATATTATCATTTTATTGTAGTTAGGGTGGTGAGATAGACACCTACTTATTTTTCCTTGAAATTTAAATACTATTGCATTGAAATTTCAAATTTTCTAAATAGATTTTTTTAGTAAATAAAGCCTAGTAGTTTAGAAACTACATTCAATTTTCTACAGATTCTATTCTTACATATTTTTGAAATAATATAGATAACTTATTCAAATTTTTACGTCAAGTTTCCTAACTCTGATTTTTTTGAATTTTTCACCACTTAAGGGCCTATTTTTTCCATGATGATCCTATACATACCCTTGTGTACTATTGTGATATGTATTCAATCTTTGGATTATAGTTATTTTATAATATTTTATTGATGATTTTATCTCATAGGGGTTATGTAAAAAGTGATTTGTTCAACCTAACAATTTCCAAGGCCATGTAGGTCAAGTAGATCCTACAAAATTTTCCTAAAAATAAATATTAGGAACCTTTTTCCAATGACACAAATATATCAAGAAAAAATATCAAGCACCTTTAAAACCCTTCCATTACAATTTATATTAATATGTATATGGTTTTTACTAAAGGGATTCGCTATTACAATTAGTGTGGTAAGTATTTGGGGTTTGAGATATATAAGTTATTTTAAATTAAATATTTTTGTAGGGTAAAATATTTTCATAGGATAGAAAAATGTAGCCAAAAAATAGGTACATAGGATAATTGGTGTGAATAGAGATATTTTTTTAACACTAGTGTATGTAGTTTGGGTGTTTAAAACTTGAGGGGTGAAAATTAAATTAGGGGGTGTTTATTACTACCCTACAAATTTTGGTGCTATTACATTAGCTTATTAAATGAATCCCCTAGGTATAATAAACTCACTTAGGTAGTTGATCATGGCTACTAACATAGTAATGATGATTAATTATGCATTTATTTTATCTAGTTGTGTAAAAAATAGGTCTCTTGACATTTTCACACTCGTTTCGGTCCTCCTTGTGGATTTTGGCTTAATGTTGCCTTGATTTAATGTTACAATGTGGATAAAACATTCACATCAGGTCTTGGGCCCTTTTGAACTAATGCAAATTAATGGTGCCTTGCTAAAGTGTTGTGAAGTGTTGTAACACACTTTGACACTTTTCTAGGGTTTTATCAATCAACTAAGCATAATAAATATAATTTTAATCAAAATAAACATTAATCTTTCCTTATTTGGAGTGTTGTAAAGTGTTGTAACACACTTTCACACTTCTCTAGGATTTTCATTAATAATTGGGCTTTCTTATGCTTTAATTGGCCCTATTTTACATCCATAAGCCTCATTTATTGCATCTTTTTGAGGATAATCTTGACACCAATCAGTAACCAATCATAATTCAAGTGTTCTTGCCTTTTGTGGCCCAAATTTAGTGTCTGGGACTCATTTTCCACCTTGGGAGAATGAGTCCCACCTAGGCCTTTTTGGCCCCGATGTAGGTTTCACACATTTCTAAGCACTTTTCATTTTTGGTCCCATATATTTTGTATGATGGGACTCATTGGCCACCTTGGGCGAATGAGTCCCCTATGACCCAAATGCAAATTTAATTCAAATTTTTGGTGATATTTTATTCTCCTAGATCTTATGTTAGCTTATAGTGTTGTAATTTTGGGAATTCTTGCATAATTGAGTATAAATACAAGGTTCTTTCACTCATATTGAACACCTAGCATTCAAGAGTTCACAGGAGAATTCAAAAGCTTTCAAGGGTAGATTATCAAGCATTTTAGAGCATTCTTCAATTTCCAATCATCATGTCAAAGATTTTATTCTTCATGTTTGTTATTGTGCTAACAATTGTGATGTAGAGTTCATGATCTAGGCAAGCATTTCAATCAAGATATATCTCCTTCAAGCTAGAGTCAAGAGCCACATCCATTGTACCCATTTCAAGCATATTTGTAGCACCTTATTGCTAGGGTTTGGTGATTTCCAACATTGATATTTGTTTATTCATCATTATCCATTCATATTTGCTCGCATTTCAAGGTTTAATTACCAATAAGGGGTTTGACCAAGGAAAAACCCTATTCCCTAACCCCACAATATATTTCCCTCTTCTTGGATGTGATTTGTAGAGCTAAGTTGCAAAATTTTCAAGAAGAAAAGCTAGAGAAAAGATTTAAAATCCCTAAATTTTTCATCAAGCCTTGGAGAAGCTCAGAGAAGGTCTATAGGTGAAAATTTGTAGTTTCAAATCCAAAAACCAATCAGGAAGAGCAAAGCAGACCAAGAGGCACAAAATTAGATTCAAAATTTCATGAAAAGCATAGGTGGATTGATTTTCCACTATTGGTGAATGAGTCCCACTATACAGGCCTGATCAAGATTTTTATAGATCTAGATACCCTTTTGACTGAAACCTACTCTAGTGCATTTTCCTAGAAATTGGAATAACTTGCCTAACCTAGTGTATGGTTCCTAGTCAGCTTCAATAGTAGATTTTTTAGAGATCTAGACCTCCATTCCACCTTCTTTAGTTTTCTAGGTGCACACTTTCAGTTTCATAGCTTTTAATTACAATTAGTTAATCTTTTTAGGTCATTTAATCGCTTTGCATTCAATTAGGGTTTTTACATTCTATTTTGCATTTCATTGTCTTTTCCAAGCCTAAACTGGTAGTGAACCCTCAATCGATAATATCATTCAGCCATACATTCCCTTTGCAAGATTTAATCTCTTTACATTGTGGTTCGCTCTAGCGAAAATTATGAAAAATTGGCTCTCATTTCTTAGGGTCCAAAACCCCAGAGGTAAAAAGAGAAACACAATTTCTTTCTTTTCGTTGGTGAACTTGCATATATACCATCATTTCTAATCTGGAGTCCATTTGCTATCCTAGATTAGCTTTGCATTAACAATGCATTAGATTTTGCATTAGTTAATCTATTATCCTAGGGTTTCCAAATTTTCATTAGTGAAAAGCTCAGTTAGCTTTCCTTTTTTCATTTAAATTTATTGAAAATTAATAAAATTCTACATTTGCATCAAAAAACATAAAAAGCATAAAATTCATTTAAAAATTTGGTTTTTTCTTTCAAAAAAATCATTCTTGGGACTCATTCACCACCTTTGGGAAAATCAAATTCCTCTCAAGCATTATTTTCACTGTATTTTCTTGCATTTAAATTTTAGCTTCTAGGTTTTTGTCTGTTGTTTTTGCATTTTTGTTTCACTTTCTTGAATTTTAGTTATAAGAATCTCATTGTTCCTGAATTTTGCATTTCTTAGGTGGTCAGAAAGACACCTACTTCTTCTTTTTTATTAGGGTATGTGCAGGATCATCATGGAAAAATAGACCCTTTAAGGCAAAAATTCTAAAAATAGAGTTAGGCAACCTTGACAAAAAAACAAGCTATTCATATTATTTCAAAAATATGTAAGAATAGAATTTGTAGCAAATTGAATGTTTCTAAACTACCGTGTTTAAACCTGCTATAAAAATTTGAAATTTCAATGCAAGTAGGCCTTAAATTTTAGGGAAAAAATAAGAAGTAGGTGTTTGTCCGACCAATTTAACCACAATAAAATGATAATATTTTTTTATAATATTTTAGACATAAATAGAGGACTCATATCCGGATGTGATGCATATTTTTTTGTAATTTTTTTCCAAGTAAATAATTAATTATGATTTTTTTATTACAACTTTTAAAAAATATAAAAAACTCGTATGTCTAACCACCTTAACTTGGTCAAAACTTCATGAAATTCAATTTTCTTTTTTAATCCTATGTATGTGAAGCATGTATCGTGATGCATAGTTTGATTCCAAAAATGTGATACACCGCTTTGAAAGCTATAGATGTTTTTCAATCAACCTATGTAAATTAGACTTTAGTCATAATTAAAATAGAAAATGAAATAAATAATTATTTATTAAATTCAAAGTAAAGCATAATTTATATTGGTGGAAAGATAAGAATCTCCTTTTAAAAACCTTTTCCATTTCATCAACAAATTTGGGTAAAAAAGAGTCTCTAGCCACATACCCGGCCAAATACCCATCATATCATCACTTTTGGCCCATCATGATCCCCGCGACATACCCATTACACTTATGCAACATAAAAAAATCATATGTCTAACCACCTTAACTTGGTGAAAATTTCAGCTTGAAATTCAATTTTTAAATCCTATAGCATGTGAAGCATAGAATGTGACGCATGTTTTAGATTCAAAAAATGTGATATCGTTTGAAAGCTATAGATGTTTTTGAATCATCCTGTCAATTAGGACTTTAGTCATAATTCAAATAGAAAATGAATAATATTTATTTATTAAATTCAAAGTAAAGCATAATTTATATTGGTGGAAAACTGAGAATCTCCTTTAAAAGCCCTTTTTGTTTCATCATTTTTGGGTAAAAAAGTTGTCAGCCACATACCCTACACATACCTATCATATCACCACTTTTTGGCCCATCATGATCTTGCACATACCCTACCTACCTATACCAATCCTCAAGTCACAACAATAATGCAACAAGTTAGTAATGTGATTCCTTCCCTGGGTATTCCTACTAGCATCCCTAGTTCTTATGTGGCAATAGAAGTTATATCTCCTACCTTACAACCGATAAGCTTTTGTACATTCCTATATACTACTCAGAAAAGGAATACTTGCTATTGAAGATAAGGAGTTCAACACCTCTCCTACACACCAACTAAAAATATTTCCACATCAACATTAAATAAAAAATCCCATTGATATGTTGAAGAGGATGATTCTGATGTAGTGGTGATGGTGTCATAAAAAAAATAAAATAGGGTGGCCTAGATGCTACTCTAAGTCATCAGCATCACAGTATGCTCATCCTCTCCTTGTTCATGATGAAATTGGAGGGAACATCACTCCTCCCTTGTTTGAGTCTTCATACGGTACCAGGGAAAGAAGATAATGGCTATACTCCAGGTCAGTATCACCTCCACCATCTGAAGGGTTGTTTGAAACCACAATGGGAGAATTATGTTTCCCCAGGTAGGCCTTATGATACTTGTTTATCTTCTTTTCTTTCTTCATAGGTTCAACTGATTCATTCCCTTTAAACTTGACCAATTCCTTTGAAATGGTCCTACTTCTCAAATTATACGTGCTTTTGACAATAGTCTTCTTATTTTTATCATAGGCATGTCTCCTGTCTTTTGGTGTTGCAGAAGTCCTGGGTACTTCTTGCTTAGCCATAGGTATATCCTCTTGAAATTTAAACACACTAAGTCTTCTAGACCTCCTAGTTGGTTGAACAGACACACTTTACTTACCCATTCTCACAAGACACAAGGTAAAGACTAGAAAATATAAAATGCAAGGAAATTCACTGTTTTAAGCTCTTGAATTGAATTTGCAGAAAAGAAGAACCCATAAACCCAGATAGTTCAACTAGCCCCAATGACAATTATAGATAATTGAAACTCTCAAAAAAACTAATGCATGAATCAAATAAATCTCATATGGGAAAAAAACTCACCTTGGATAAGCACTTCAATACCTTTGTATTTAAATGCCTACAACTTGCACACTTCCACCCTGCCTCACACTTCTCAATTCATAAAGATTGCAAATGGTGAGATCAAACGATAGGCAATTTGCATTAAGTAGACAATTTAGAGCAAGTAGCAATTAATGATTAAAGAGATCCTCACGCAAGAGAGCAAACAACTTAGTTGATTAGCTTTGAATCTGAGTTGTCGATATTTTTAGATTTAAAACACCATCAATGGTGACTTCAAGCATCATTTCTATCTTTTACATTTATTGTGCCTTGAAAATGGCAATACCACCTAAAAAAATTGCCCCGTTTTACTCTTAGCTTGAATAATCATCTTTTATCTAACAATTGCATGCATCACCATCCTGGTTCATGTCCTTTTATTTATATTAAAAAAGTATAAAGAGCTAAAATTTGAAGAGAATATTCTCTTAAACATCCCATCTTATGTCATCGATTTTCCCCATCGTTTCAGAGTTCAATCAGCAATGTGA
Organism: Sequoia sempervirens; assembly: GCA_007258455.2. Classification (NCBI taxonomy): domain Eukaryota; kingdom Viridiplantae; phylum Streptophyta; class Pinopsida; order Cupressales; family Cupressaceae; genus Sequoia; species Sequoia sempervirens. The sequence goes on along the minus strand of VDFB02270651.1, from coordinate 411,128,391 downwards.
GCACAGGCGCGATGAAATCTTGACAGTTGGATCACTGTCCCCTTTTGGCAATCTTCACTTCACATCGTGCGTCGCTGATTTTTGTTTGAAATTATAGACCATATCAACGATAGATGAAAACAAGTGATGGAACAAGATTAAGACATGTGCACCTGCATGAGAAAACAAATGCATCAGAGACATCGCTCACAAGAGCAATTAAAATCAGTGTAAGAAAGTTTTGATCAAATGACTTCATTGCTCATCACCAATTTGAAAAATACAATCACAAAAATATCTGTGATGAGTGATAGAAAGAAAAAAAAAGATCCTCGAGGTCATCACTCATCGCCATTTTTAAAATCGAAGCTTGGAAAAAATCCATGGTGAGAGATGGGATAAATTAAAAAGAGTACCAAAGGCCATCTCACATCACTAATTCACATCATAAAACATTCAAGCTATTAGCGATAAGAAGGAACCCAACGTATAACACACAAAATCACATGCATATTATGCATCGCTAATGTAAAAATCAAAACTCACAACCTATCTGTGATGCACAAAAAAAAAAAATACCATTCATCACACATTGTTGATGCAAATTTTTATTCAGAAAGCCATCTACGATGAGCGATAAATGGAAACGGTAGACGAGGCTTAAGTGAAGTAATGTGGTACATGCTCATAAGTTGTATTAAGAAAGGGGACCATCTAGGATGACATATAAAAGGCCTCAGAGGACTTTAAACAATATTTTTTTCAAAGGATGTAAAAGATAATTAAGGCCAATTGCACAACCTTATAAAATATAAGAACCTCAGACCTAGGCATGAGGGTCCGGTTACTCCATGACCTCCAATGACATAAGATTTTTTAATATGACCAAAAACAAATAGTAGAAGGTCAACAACTAATTAGGGTATTGACAAGGGCTCTAATTTAAGGGTTTCATAGGAAAGATTTTGACTGAAAAATCCCAAGGTAATAACAGTGGGAAAAACCCTAAGTCCAGACATTTAAGACTAACTGAAAATTGTACAATTTAAAATTGGAACCAAAATTTTGCAGGGGTTCCATTAGACCCAAAAGGATTTTTCTTTTCTTTTTCCTTTTGGGTATGTGTAGGATCATGATCGGCCAAAAAGTGGCAATATGATGGGTATGTGTAAGGTATGTGTCTGACGACTTTTTCTTAACCCAAAATTGATGAAACTAATAGGGTTTTTAAAGGAGATTCTAGCTTTCCAATCAATATAAATTATTTTTACTTTGAATTTAATAAATTATTATTATTCATTTTCTATTTGAATTACTTACTCAAAGTTATGATTGATAGGCTTTATTGAAAAAATATATCTTCTAAAATGTAATATCATATTTTTGAAAACTAAACATGCATCACATTCTATTCTTTTGTATACTATAGATTAAAAAAAATGAAATTTCATGAAGTTTTGAATCGCCAAGGTGGTTAGACAGATACAAAGTTTTATTTTTTAAAATTTGTACAAATCATAATTAATTATTTACTTGGAAAAAAGGATTAAAAAAATAGCATCACATCCGGACATGAGTCCTCTCTACTTATATTTAAAATTTGATAAAAAATAATTATCATTTATTGTGGTTAGACAAACACCTATTCTTATTTTTCCTTGAGGAATTTAAAGGTACTACTGTATTGAAATTTCAAATTTTTCATAAATAGATTTTTTTTAGAAATAAGCCTAGTAGTTTAGAAACCACATTCAATATGCTACATGTTCTATTCTTACATATTTTTGAAATAATACAGAAAACTTATTCAAATTTTTACTTCAAGTTGCCTAACTCTGATTTTTTTGAATTTTTCACCACTTAAGGGCTTACTTTTTCCATGATGATCCTACACATACCCTTTTCCTATATATCTTTTCATTTTTCTTGTTTTTTCCTTTTGGGGATGATGCAAGGCATCGAGACACCCTATGTCTCTTGCATATTGACCCAAGAGGTTTTTCTTTGTTTTTGCTCTCTTTTTGTCATTCTTCAAGTTCTATGTGTGTTTGGGGGATGATGACAGTTCCAAGCTCTCTAAGAACAATGTTACAACAAAGAACATATTGGCCCCAAATCCATAGATCCCTTATGTGTTTTTTGTTTTCATTTTGGGGGCAACCTCTCTCTTTTCCTTTTTCTTGCATGACGTAGCTTTACTCAGAAACATATGACTTTGCATAGGGATTTCCAAGTTGGCTCTCATGTCTTCTTCTTTGTTAGCATTTATCATTTTCTACTATAAAGTAATTTCTCTCAACATGATGTTTAGCAATTTCTTTAAAGTGGGGTCATGCATTGGCATTATTCTTTTACATTTTCTTTGTCTTGGTTCTTGGTGCAGCCTTCTTACATCATACGATGCATTTGTCACTTTGTGGATGACTTTGGTCTGATGTCCTAGAGCATGATCTCTCTTAGCATATTATATTCCTCTTAGCAACATGTTGTGATGTGCAATGTGTCCCCTAAGTTGCAAATCTTTTATTCTTTGAATTGTCCTCTCTTGGAGACATTAGGCACAATGTTCCCTAAGTTATAGAACTTGCATGAACTAAGAAAGATGCCTTTGAAAATTTCATATTTTTTTCATTTTGAATTTGTTTTTATATGGCCACCTTGCATAGTACAACTTGCATGCTTGTAGATCCATCCATTTGTTCATGAGCTCCAATCATAGGAAGTTGTGCTTGCCTCATGAAGCTCGAAAATGATTTTTGCGATGCCTTATTAAAGTTATCAGGAGGTATAACTTTGGTATGGTTTGAGCAGGAAGCCCCATCTGAGGCATGAATTTCCCCATAGCCACTTGTGTGTGTGTGAGTGCATATCAGCCATGAGTGTATGTTTCTCACCTTTTAGGACTTCTCATCCAGTGGACAACCAAGAGTTTTGTTGCCCCAGAGTGAGCATGTTTTTTTTAAACAAACAACCTAGATCTGATCCACATCGTGATGGAAAAAGGTCAAAGCTTGATATGATTCTTTTCCCCTTTCTTTTCTTTTCTTTGGTAGTGTATTCTTGTGCCTTGTCACTATTATTTATACCATTTTATGCATGTTCCTTTGTGCTTATGTTGGTTTTCCATGGGATCTTGATCCTAGGGGCTTGATCACCGCTTTTGATCATTGTCATCTCATCTTGCTAGAATTGGTTCATTGGAACCCCTCTTGGTATGTGTTTTTCTACTTTAGTTTGAATTTGAAGTAGGTTCATCCTCTCACTTAAGTGGGGGGTAAATGTAGTGTAGAAAAATGGGTCCCTTAACATTTTCACACTCATTTGGGTCCTCCTTGTGGATTTTGGCTTAATTTTTTGTTGATTTAATGTTGCAATGTGGATAACACATTCACATTAGAGCTTGGGCCCTTGTGAACTAAATAAATTTAATGGTGCGTTGCTAAAGTGTTGTAACACACTTTCACACTTTTCTAGGGTTTTATCAATTAATTAAGCATAATAAATATAATTTTAGTAAAAATAAACATTAATCTTACCTTATTTGGAGTGTTGTAAAGTCTTGTAACACACTTTCACACTTCTTTAGGCTTTTCATTAATAATTGGGCCTTCTTATGCTTTAAATGGCCCTATTTTGCATCCACAAGCCCCATTTATTACATATTTTTGAGGATAATCTCGACACCAATTAGTAACCAATCATAATTCAGGTGTTCCTAGCTTGTGTGGCCTAGATTTAGTGTCTAGGACTCATTCTCCACCTTGGGCGAATAAGTCCCACCTAGGTCTTTTCGGCCCCGATGCAGGTTTCACACATTTCTAAGCACTTTTCATTTTTTGTCCCATACATTATGTATGATGGGACTCATTCACCACCTTGGGAAAATGAGTCTCATGTGACCCAAATTCAAATTTAATTCAAATTTCCAATGAGATTTTATTCTCCTAGATCTAATGTCATCTTGTAGTGTTGCAATTTCAAGAATTCTTGCATAATTGAGTATAAATACAAGGTTCTTTCACTCATATTCAATACCTAGCATTCAAGAGTTCACAAGAGAATTTGAGCATTCACAAGCTTTCAAGGGAATATTATCAATAATTTTAGAGAATTCTTCAGGTGCCAATAATAATGTCAAAGATTACATTCTTCATGTTTGTTATTGTGCTAACAAATTTTGTGATGTAGAATTCATGATCCAAGCAATCATTTCAAGTAAGATCATCTATCTCCTTCAAGCTAGAGTCAAGAATTACATCCATTGCAACCATTTCAAGCATATTTTTGGCACCTTATTGCTAGGGTTTGGTGAGTTGCAACATTCATATTTGTTCATTCATCATTCTCCATTTATATTTGCTTGCATTTCAAGGTTTAATTACCAAAAAGGGGTTTGACCAAGGAAAACCTCTATTCCCTAATCCACACAAAAAAATTCCCTCTTCTTGTGTGTGATTTGTAGGGCTAGGATGTAGATATGTCAAGAAGCAAAGTTGGAGAAAAGTTGTCAAATCCTTAAAGTTGTCATCAAGCCTTGGACAAGCTTACAGAAGGTCTATAGGTGGCAGTTTGTAGCTTCAGATTTGGAAACCAATAAGGAAGAGTAGAGCAGACTGAGAGTCACAAAATTAGATTTAGAATTTCTAGAAAAGAAGAAGTGGATTGATTCACCACTATTGGCGAATGAGTCCCACTGTACAGGCTTGGCAAACATTTTTACATATCTTGATACCCTTTTGGCTAAAACCTACTTCAGTGCATTTTCTCAGAAACTAGATTGATTCACCAAACTTGATGAATGAGTCCCAATCAACATCAATAGCATATTTTTCAGTGATCCAGACCTCCATTTTTCCTTCTTTAGTCTCCTAGGTGCCCACTTTCTGTTTTATAGCTTTTTGTTACATTTTGTTCATCTTTCTATGTCATTTAGCACTGTTTTGCATTCAATTAGGGTTTTACATTGTGTTTTAAATTTCATTTTCTTTTCCAAGTCTAAACTTGGTGGTGAACCCCTCATTAGATCTCATTCAGCCTTTAGGATAATCCCTTTGCAAGATTTCAATCTACTTTGCATTGAAATATCAAGGGTTTTTTCTTGAGTGAAAAGTAAGCAAATTGCCTCTCTCCTTTTAGCTCAAAAACCCTAGAGGAAAAAGAGAACACACAATTTTCTTCTTTTCTCTAGTAGTCATATATTTTCATTGCTTAATAGTTATGTTTACTATTCTTCATGCTAGGTTCCCTACTAACCTTTATGCTGCAAAATTAACAAGTTGTGAGATTTTTCAAAGACTAACTAAAATCATAAAAAAGGATTTCATAAGGAGGATTAAAATTTGAGATATCTCCATATTGATTTTTGTGGCTTAAGGCTTTGTAACATAGATTTTGGCACCCTATTTCTTTCTACCACTTCTAGGGTTTTTCACCTAAAAGGGGAAAGATGGGCCAAAATGGGAAATGTTACACTCAAAGTTAATGTGATAATGAATGGAAAATGGATGTAATATGCCTAGATGCAATGTTTTAATTCAATAAACTAATAATATTAATTGATTAATCAATGGAAACTAAAATAATGAAGAATGTTTGAAAACACATTATGTAATGCAAAAACACCTAGAAATGGATGCAAATTGCAATAGAACTTGACAAAACTGAAAGTGTGCACCTGGAATATGGATGGAGACTGGAAATGGATTCTGGAATGCTATGGATGTTGATTTTTAGGCCTGGTGGGACTCATTCACCATTCTAGGTGAATCAGTCCCTATTCTGCAATACTGTTCAAGAACCTGTTTCTAACAAAAGGGTATCTAAACATGTAGAAAACCAAAACTGACCAGGAAGTGGGACTCATTCACCACCCATGGTGAATGAGTCCACTTTTTAATTTCTGAATATTCAAAGATGGAATCCGGAGCTCTCAATCTACACTTTGATTCTCTACAGGTGTCCACTTCCGAAACTCTAATTTCTAAACCTAAATGTGAGTTTTGTTGATTTTTTTCCTTGAACAATGAGATGAAGACCTAAACAAATTTTCAACTTTATTCTTAATGATTTCCAAGCTTCCAAGATGTCTAAATCTACAAACACACAAGACAAGAAGGAGAAATGTTGGATGTTAAGGCATGGGTGTTTACCTTGGTCAAACCCCTTTTAGATAATTAAACCAAAATGATGAAAGAATGGAATGAAACATGCAATAATGGAGTTTATTACCTTGCCATAATGTTTGATCTTGAAAGTATACAACAAAACATGAAGGATATGCCCTTGAAGGTCTAAAAATTGATCTTTAATGGCTTGTAATGTTAAAACCATAGCTTGCTTGAGAAGATAAATGATGAATGAGTTGTAAAAATGAGTTGAGAGATGTAAATTATGACTTAGAAGGTTGTATTTATATGAAATTATCCTAATTTACTAGTAAATTGGATCCCTAAGGCTTACATGTGAAAATAATAAACTTAAATTTTACTTTTTCCCGCTCAAAGGTCAAGATCGAGCCAAATGGGACTCATTTCCACCCATGGTGAATGGGTCCCACCAAGATGGGACTTACTCTCCATACATGGTGAATGGGTTCCATAGGGGCCATTTTGATAGCTAAGATAACATGAGATAAGGAAATAATGTTTAAATTGCAACTTTGTCAGGTATTTTATCAAATATTTCCTCAAGAAGCATAATATGGGTTAATAGGGTCCTATTAGTGATTATGTAAAGGTCAATTAGGGCTTGGGACACAAAATTCAATGTGAAAGTGTGATTAAATATAGTTTACAACATTAAAATGAGTTCCACATAGCCTAGAGAGGCACAAGAACCAATGTGAATGTGCAAGACACATTACAACACTAGTTTAACATTAAGTTTATTTTACTAGCCTTCTAGATTAGTGTGATAATGTATTTAAATAAATTTTATAATGTTGAATTAGGGGGAAATGGGTTCATTAAGTCTAGAAAAGCGTGAAAGTCCATTACAAGACTTTACAACACCTTTACAAGACATCATTAAAGGCATGATCATATTCAATTTGTAAGGGTACAAGACCTAGTGTGGATATGAAAAACACCTCACAACACTAGATTAAGACCTCATTAAGTCCATTTTATCATGAATTTTCCCATGTCAAGCAAGAGGTCCTTTTTTTCTACAATACATTTAGCCCTTGGGCACTTTAGTGAGAGGATGAACTTGTTTCAAACTCACACTAAAGTAGACATTCAAGAGAGATCTAAGTGTATAGTTGTAGATGACAAAGAATGAAAATGATCAAGAAGGTAGTAAAGCCCCCAGCATCCAAGATGCTAAGTCAAACCTTCAAGATACAAAACCATGCAATGGAAAGAACTAGGAGGAAGAGAAAGATGAAAATGAAAAGTTGGATCAAGCTTTGATCATTTTTCCAACTAGTTGTGGATCAGATCTAGGCTATTTGTCTAAAAAGGAAATGCATACTCACTATGGGCAATGGAACTCTTGGCTATCCTCCAAGTGAGAAAACCCAAAAGGTCAGAAACATATGCTCGGGTGGTATGTACTCACAAATACATTGGTGCTATGGGGAAATTCATGCCTCAGAATGGGCTTCCCACTCAAGCATACCAAAGTTATACCTCCTGATAACTTTAATAAGGCACCACAAAGGAAAATGATTTTCGAGCTCTATGAAGTAAGAAAAAATTCATATGCTTGACACTCATAGACATTGTAAGTGCAATATAGTGTAAGGAATGTTGAAAGGGATTTTTCTTAGTTCATGCAAGGTCTCATCTTAGGGAACATTGTGCTTAATGTTTCCAAGAGAGGATAAGTAAAAAAAGAAGTATCATGCTCTTAGAGAGAATCAAGCCCAATGACTCCACCAAGAAAAGGACGCATCACAAGAAGAAAGAAATCACACAATGAAATGTGAGTGGTGATGTATTCCCCCACTTTACAGTGGTTGTGAACACCAGTACTGAGAGCAAGTTATTTAAAGTAGAAGAAGAGGACATGAGAGCTTATTCAGAAATCCCTATACCAAGTCATATGTTTCCAATAAGCTACGTCATGAAAAAGGGTAGTATGTCACATGTGAGCCAACTTAACACACATCGTCCATGTCCCAAGCTCGCTCTTATATGTTCATGAAAGGTTAACAACTAGCCAAAAGAGGCAATGACAAGTGAAACACGAGGTCAAGGCTACTAAACCCCTTTCCCCCACTGAGTGCAGGACAAAGGTGAGCCGAAATAATTGATGAAATGTAGGAGAAAATGAAAATCAGTATCAATTAGAGAATTCTAGGTACCCCCTCATAGGGAAGCATGCCAAACTCCTTAAGATGTTGGATTATATGACTCAAAGCATGACATTCATTACTGGAGTGACCATGAATGCAATGATAGGCATAGAATGAAGTCTTGTAAGAGCATTTATTTTGAGTTATAGGAGGGAGGGTGATCAAGTGATCTTGGAGGAGTCTCGACAAGATGCCTTCTTGATCAATGGTAGAAGGTGTTCTTGTGGTTTGTCACAAAGATACCCCTTGCTTAGTATTAGTTTTCATATCTACGTAAGACTGTTGAGATTGCAAGATATTGTTCTCACTCCTATAGGAGGATGGAAAATCTAGCAAATGCAAATCATGAATGTTTTGTGAGATGACATTGACATTAAGAAAATGTGTATTTGTTAGTTTCATATTTTGTAAAGGATGATTTTTGAGACCACTAGTGTCGATGAGGTTAGGATGGATGATGGTTAGGGTTGAGTTAGAAGTATGTTGTGTGAGATTGTTGATGTTGAGTGAAGGCTTGTCGATCTCAATCAAAGGACAATAACCAAGACCATGAGATGTTTGTTGTGTGTTAGGCTCTATAGGGTTGTGGATACCTTGTTCTCAATCACCACATCCTTTTTCACTATATCCAAGTTGTTTCATGAGTTCATAACCTTTCCATAAATATTTTTCATTGCGTTGGAATCGGATGGTTGTTCATTATTGTATTCATCAAAGGTTGTTGTGTATGTTGCATTTTGTTGCAAAGTAGAGGAGATAAATGGTTGAGAAGATTGTGTGGAATTTTGAGTTGTCATGATGGTTGGTTGTTCTTGTTTCTCATCTTTCTTGTGTGATTATGTATTCTCCCATAAATGATGGTGTGAATTCTAAGGATACCCAATCATCACCAAATAATTTAGACACTGATTCCTCATTGTTTTGTTCAATTTCAAGAGGGTCTATATTGGATGTTGGAATAAATGTTTTCAAAGGACTTGTAGCTCCTTTTTCAAAGTGCAAGAAAATTTTAGGCTCGGGGTCTATTTCAACTTAATAAATGTTATTGTTATAGACATATTTCATTATACAAGAAGGGTTGAAGGCACTGGATTCATCTCATGAATCCATGGTCTTCCTAAAAGAATATTATATGAAAGATCATAAGGCATGACATGAATAGGATTTTGCAAAGTAGCCACCCCAATTGTAATAGGCAAAGTAATTACACCAAGCGATTGCTTTGTTGTATTATTAAATCCTCGAATAGATACAAAATTAGGTATTATTTGTGACGTGTCAACACATAATATATCAAGGAGATTCACACTACATACATTAAGGGTAGAACCATTATCAATAAGGGTTCTTTTATCTTGCATCATGATATGCTTCCTAGGAGGAGGGTTTTTAGGAGAACTAAAAACCAAATTTTCTTGACATTCTAAGGTTGGTTCTCTGAAAAGTACTTCATCACAAGTAGGGGATTGCTCAATGGTTGAATTTTCTTGCCCAAGAAGGGTTTTGTGAGGTGAAGAGGGACAATGAAGATTCTCATGACCATCATCAATTATGTTTTCTAACAACAAAGTATCTTCTTCACAACTAGGAGAGATACTAGGAGAAGGACAAATGTTGTTGTCATGATTACCTATGGTTGTATTGTCTTGTTTAAGAAGAATTTTGTGAGGTGAATGGGGACAAATAAGATTCTCACAATCTTCACAAAATAGGTTTTCTAAAATCAAAGTATCGTCTTCACAACAAGGAGAGATATTAGGAGAAAAATAAATTGTAATGTCATGATCATCTAAGGTTGTGTTATGTTGGTTGTGAATGTTTTTTCCACTAAGAGAGGTAAAAGGAGAGAAACAACTAGGATTCTCAAAACTCTCATTAATTGATTCTTCTACTAAAATATCTTCATCACCAAGAGAAGAGATATTATGAGAAGACCAAGTATGATCATTAGGAATGGCCCAAGTCTTAGTCTCTTTCACTAAAACACTCTCATAAGGAGGGGATAGGAAATGTTTCTTAACATTTCTACATATGTAAGGTACTAGGATTTTTTGAATGAGAATGAAAAGAACATGTAACCATTTCATCCAATGTTTTAGTAATATGAACAATGTATATGGAAAGATACAAAACACTCTTATCCAGTGTATGCAATGCCTTAAGAATGTAAACAGTGTATATGCAAGAATGAAAATTAATTTTACAAAACTAATGAAAAGCTTTATGAAAAGGAACATTGTATATGAAAAAGTGAAAAGTACTTTTATTGATGTTATGCAAAATTGTAGAAATGGAAGCATTTTTAGATGTAAGGATGTTTGCAATTGAAGTGATTTGAAGAATGAGTAATCTAAAATGATGTTTTTGAGCTAAATGCATAAAATAAATGTTCCAAAAACTTTCCATACTTATACTATATGATACTAGGAGGCTTAGGGAGCACAAAAATGAGGTTTCTAATGTTGTAACAGTCAATCAAAAATATCGACAGGGACTGATTTTCCAAGCATAGCGAATGAGTCCCAGTATTGGTTTTTTGCAAAATTTTCAAAAAAATTGAATTGTTTTTGATATGTTTGATTTTGTAAGCTGCAAACCTAAGATGGGTATGAAGAATTTCGGAAATTTTTAAGGAAATTAGATGAAAAAATGCAAGCAAAATTATCTTTCCACTAATGTAAGTTTTTGATACCCTAGAATGCAAAAACATGTAAAAGCTAATGCATGCAAGCTATTACTAGGATGATGATGGAATCCTAATCAGAAAAGAAAGTATTATAAAAGAAGGTTCACCAAAATGTAACATATATTTTGGCACCCTAATTCTTTCTACCAAGTCTAGGGTTTTTCACCTAAAAGGGGAAAGATTGGCCAAAATGGGCAATGTTACACTCAAAGTTAATGTGATAATGAATGGAAAATGGATTTAATATGCCTAGATGCAATGTTTTAATGCAACAAAATAATAATATTAATTGATTAATGAATGGAAATCAAGAGAATGAAGAATGCTTGAAAACACATTGTGTAATGCAAAAACACCTAGAAATGAATGCAAATTATAATAGAACTTGACGATACTAAAAGTGTGCACCTAGAATATGGATGGAGACTGGAAACATATTCTAGAATGTTGTTGATGTTGATTTTCATGCATAGTGGGACTCATTCGCCATTCTGGGCGAATCAAGCCCAATTCTATAATACTGTTCTGGAACCTATTTCTGACAAAAGGATATCTAAAAACCAAAGAACCAAAAAATGACCTGAAAGTGGGACTCATTCACCACCCATGGTGAATGAGTCCAATTTTAAATTTTTTAATATTCTAAGGTGGAATCTGGATCTCTTGGTCTACACTTTGATACTCTACAGGTGTTTGCTTCTGAAACTCTGATTTCTGAACCTGAAAGTGAGTTTTTGTTGGTATTTTTCCTTGAACAATGAGAAGAAGACCTAAAAATATTTACAACTTGATTCTTAAAGATTTCCAAGCTTCCAAGGTGTCTAAATATGCAAACACACAAGACAAGAAGGAGAAATGTTGGATGTTAAGGCATGGGGGTTTGCCTTGGTCAAACCCCTTTTAGTTAATTAAATCAAAATGATGAAAGAATGGAATAAAAAATGAAATATTGGAGTTTATTACCTTGCCATGATGTTTGATCTTGAAGGTCTGCAAAAAAAATGAAGGATCTACCCTTGAAGGTCTGAAAATTGATTTTGAATGGCTTGTAATGTTAAAACCCTGGCTTGCTTGAGAAGATAAATGATTAATGAGTTGTAAAAATGAGTTGAGAGATGTAAATTAGGGCTTATAATGTTGTATTTATAGGAAATTCTCCTAATTTACTAGTAAATTGGATCCCTAAGGCTGACATGTGAAAATAATAAACTTAAATTTTACTTTTTCCCGCTCAAAGGTCAAAATCAAGCCAAATGGGACTCATTTGCCACCCATGGTGAATGGGTCCCAAGATGGGATTGAGTCTCCATACATGGTGAATGGGTCCCATAGGGGCCATTTTGAAAGCTAAAATACCACAGATAAGGAAATAATGTTTAAATTGCAACTTTTCGGGTATTTTATCAAATATTTCCTTAAGAAACACAATATGGGTTAATAGGGTCCTATTAGTGATGATGTAAAGGTCAATTAGGGCTTGGGACATAGAATTCAATGTGAAAGTGTGATTAAATACACCTTACAACATTAAAATGAGGTCCACTTAGCTTAGAGAGGCACAAGAACCAATGTGAATTACAAGACACATTACAACACTAGTTTAACATTAAGTTTATTTTACAAGCCTTCTAGATTTGTGTGATAATGTATTTAAATATATTATATAATGTTGAATTAGGAGAAAATGGGTTCATTAAGTCTAGAAAAGCATGAAATTCCATTACAAGAGTTTACAACACCTTTACAAGACATCGTTAAAAGCATGTTATTCAATTTGTAAGGGTCCAACACCTAGTGTGGATGTGAAAAACACCTCACAACACTAGATTAAGACCTCATTAAGTCCATTTTATCATGAATTGTTCCCATGTCAAGCAAGAGGTCCTTTTTTTCTACGGTACAGGCTTAAAAAATATTTATAGAGAAATTTTGACTTTGTGCCAAGTGCATTTTCCATGGTACTGAAGGAAATGAAACTTAGAATGTTTTTCTATTTTTTTGAAGTGTTCCTTATGTGAGATCTTCTTGGAAGATTATAGGATTTCTCTACTTGTTCATCTTTCCTAATCTTATGAAAATGATGGGATTTTTTTTGCTAAGAGAATTTGAAAGGCTTTGGCATATTTAGAACAACAATGGGTTTAAAACTAGCCACTTGATATAAGTAGCAATCTATTTGATGGTCTCCTATCATCACATTCAAAGATATACTATTCACTAAAATTTCTTGAATTCATACTATCAAGCATTGTATATGAGGGCTTATATCCAACTAGAACTTTTATTCCAAGTCCACCTCCTCTTGGCTTTTGTAGATATAAATGAAGGCTAAATTCAACCTAAAGAACATAGATAGAAAATATTTTGATGTAATGTTGATACTATGTCATTTTAGTACTATCATAGCATCTTTGTTGGATTGATGAAGCCTTGGTGAAAATATATGAAGTGGTATGTTGGTAGCCCTTTCCATGGATATAGTCTTAGAAAAGAATGCAATTAGCTCTTCCCACATTTACATATTATACAAAAGCTTATTCTTGATGTAATCTTCAAACTCATCCTTTCATCTAGAATAAAAGATTACAAACTATTTAGAAAGCTATTATGAATCCCAAGTTATCTTATTTAACTTGGTGTTTATTGTACCATGACCTTCCCTTAGACAAACACTAAGCTCATCTTATTTCAATTCCTAGATTTCCATTTTACATTCACCTTAACATGATCAAACATAAATGCTTTGGCATTACACTTATGTGTAGAATACATGGTCTTGATACATTATTAATTCAAACCCTTCAAACTTGAACCTTTTACTTACCATAATGTGTCGTTATGTGATGGAATTTGATTCCTTGCCAAGCCCATCCTTCGCATGCATTCAAATTATTGAGTTTATTTCTTATTTGAAAATATAAGAATTTATCTATCTTAAATATATACCTTATTTAAAAAATGTATACGTACAACAAATTTTCTCATTAGAAAATCAATTTAAATAAAATAAAGCAGTACGTACGGCCAAACGTGCATAAGAAGGACTCTTAACATTATTGTCCATTCATGTTTTTTCTTAGCCGTAGTGGAGATTTCCTACTTACTCTTGGCTTCCATCAACCAGGATTTCCGCCATCCAAATGATTAAATATGTTTGGGTTTGGTAATTGTCAATACAGCAATAATCTCAAAGAAGGAATCTACGACTTCCTCTTCGACTTCTCTGCAACTACTACGCTTTCCCGGTACCATTGGAGATCTTATTAAATGTTTTCTTCAAAACACCAAATTCACATGCTAAAATTTTTAATAGAACATCACCCCTGGAATTGCGTGTATTTCTTGTACACGTTTAATGACTTTTGTGTAGTTTGCTTACGTGTAAAATTAGTATAATATGATTTTTATATTATTGCTCATACCAACTTACCAAATATAACAAAACATTTGATGGCGGACAGTATATTAACTTACAGTCACATATCAGGCCATAGGCCGTCAAATTCCAGGCAAAGTTATTGGTCTTCTGTTTATATTCTTTTATGAGCTATTTAGGTTATTGATTGAGCAGATAAGAGTAGAGTGGATTAGATTAGGTAATATATGTGGAAAATAAGGTGAAGAGAAACATTATAATATGAATTTATGTAAGTGAATTCAGATTTAAAAATCAGACTATCAAATTAGATTTAAACATGTGATTGCAACATACATCATAATATAAAAATTAGCAAACAAAATGTGATATCAGATTTATGTGGAGAAAACCTTTCCAAATAAAACTTCACATGAGAAAAGAAGGCAAGTATATTATTAATCTTTGAATGAGAGTACACAATAATACAATCTACTATTGATCTCTGATAAACCTGACAACACCTTCCTAGGTCTACAAAACTCAACATGAAACTACTATCTCATGGCTCCAATTGATAGAACTTGTGGGAGGTAAAACCACAAATGATAAACCAAAATAAGAGTACAAAACCAATTGCAAAAACCAACATCCATATTTTGGACAACCAAATGACATAATAAAATATTAAATGGAATTTGCAAGGCTCCAACATGACATCTACCCTATAGTCTATTTCGCTGTTGACTTTATGTATACTTCAACGATCTTTCTACTCCTCGATGGAACACCAAAAAACACCTTTTCTTCTTCAATATTGGGCTACTGGTACAACCCCGTACAACCTCATGTATGGTGTCGAGGCTATCATGCCTTTAGAGCTAGAAATTATGTCTTTGCAAGTTTCCCTTAAAGGCTTGATTGATGATGACACTTATTGTGTTGATTGTTTGTATCATCTTGATTTTCTCGATGAGTGTTGGTTGTAAGCCTTCAAACATCTCCAAGCTTATCAACAATCTATTTCTAAAAATTACATTCAAGGTGTTCTTTCTCAAACTTTCAATGTAGGTGATCTCATTCTCTATTAGAATCAGAGAAATTCAAATGCACCACTTGATCAAAAGGGGAAGTTTGCCTCAATTGGTTAGGTCCTTACATAATCATCTTTGTGTATAGTTATGGTTCCTATAGAATATCGTCTATGGATGGAATGCCTCTAAAAAAATCAGTCAATGCAATGCATCTTCACTGATACTACACATAATGTCTATGTGGTATATCCATGACACCCATCCCTCAAGGACTATAGTTCATTCTGCTATAACATTTTTTCATTAACACATTATATTTGCATGTTATGTTATGACGTGAACATGTATATGTAATTAATTTCTTTAATTAGGAATTATATATACATGTGTTTATTATGTTGTGTGTTTGTGCATTGTATTTGATTAACATTTTTTGGTTAGGCAATTAGATCATAATTGTATTTAATTAAGCATACCTCTAATGTGTGTTTATTAGATCATGATAGCATTTAATCTAAACATACATCCATAAACATAAATCCATCACATAGCCATACATGAAAATAAAATTACACATAATAATATGATGTCACACAAAATATCATAGATATATACCAAAAATTCATGTACAAGTATCACACCATTGTATCAAAATATGATGAATATATATCTTTATATATCTATACATCAGAACAATCCTATACAAAATAATATGATATGATATATAAAAAATGACATGCAAAATGGGCCTCTAGCCCCCGGGTGCATGGCTCCCTGAGAGGAGGAGGATGTTGCACAAACACGAGTTAATGCAACTGATGAGATCATGACACATGCATGCTCCATGCCCCCAACCCTTGGACTTCTCATCTCATCTTGATGGCCTCCTCTCATAGCCTAGCCTATAAATTTTGGTTCATTGCTTTTCTTCCCCTTTTCTTGTGCATGAAAAATTGATAAGAGATCATTAAATTTTTTATGAGGGGATATCCTTCACAAGGGATTCACCTCTAAAGAAATACCTTATAACTTGAATGCATCTTCTAGGTTTTTAAATAATTAGTGATGTGACCCAACATATCATCTTAATATTTAGGGAAAGAGTATAATTTAATTAACGAGATAAATTTAAGCATTGAGTTTGGAAAACAAGTGAACAAGAGGGGTTAAGTGTTTATAAGTGGCATTCTAATTTTTTTACAAGTGATATTTTACTAGCAAATATTCTTGAATTGGCTAATTGTTGAAATTGGGAATTAAAATTTTTCCTAACAATACAAGTTGTAAAATGACTTGAATTGACACATTTTTACAAAATTTTATTTTAGTATTTGATTAAATGGTTAGAATATTTACTTTATTAAACTTTTAAACTCAAAAATTTACCACAATATTTGATACCTAATTAGATTAGATTCACCTAAAATTTATAATTTATAGTAGAAAATGAAATTAACTCACTAATAATATTACACAATTATTGGTTATTTGAGAGCTATATTACTAATTTTTAATCACCGCCATTGATTTTATTTATAATCTAATAGATGGAACCTTGTATTATGTGGGTTAAAATGTACCAACAAATCTCCAATATCCATTGATCCCAAAATTGCATTTGGGTCAAAGATTACTAATCTAATGTCTTGAGTTAAATTTTGTTGGCTTTAATGTACCTCCAAAGCTTCAATTTTGATGAGGCTTGAAATTTTATTATGGCCCCATGGGCATTGGAGTTCTATGGGTATATTTTGGCCACACAAAATACAATACAAACCATTATATTATACATAAATTCAGGTTGATGAAAACAAATTTTGACCAATTTAAAATATTTATTTTTATTTAAAATATTAAAGAAGTATGCAATTATGAGACATGGTACTACACTTTAAACTAGTCAACCACTACCACCCCCAAGTCCTTACTTCTCCATAAGAATTTTTAAATGAAGGATCTGCCATGGTAATCAATGCATTTTCCCATTTTGTTAAAGATTTGCCAAAATTTTTTTACAAAATTCCAATAAATTAAAAAAGTTGCCAATGAAATTAACTAATTTAAAAAAAAACCCTAATAGAAATTATTTTTATTTTTAAATGAAGTGGGGGAGAGGGGCCCATAATGGAGCAAGATCAATAGTGGGGATAGAAGTAGTCCTCAATGGGCCCCATAGTGGAGCATTTTAATATCCAATTGCAAAAACACTTTTTATCCATAAAGTACGCAAAGTGACAAATCATGTGATGCCACATTAGCACACCAATAAAACATGACTTAATGCACCACTATCAATCTCACTTTTTTTTGGGCCTTTTTGGATACCTCAACAAAAAACATGCTATGTGGCATCATATTTGATGATGTGGCCCTAAAACGAAATATAGAAGCACATGAGTTGCCAAATAAATTGTTGTACAAAATTGGGAGTGATTTGAATTTCCACGGGATTTTGAGAAATCACGAGTTAGGGTGCTCCACCATAGGTCCCTCTCCCCTATATGACAATATTTTATACTTTTTTAGGGAGGTATCTTAAAATTATCTCTGCTACATACTACTTTGCATAGTTCAATAAGAGGAAATTCTATTCACTTTGTTAGTCTTGCTAGGGTCATGAAGTTATCATTCTTTAACAACACATACTCTTGTATTGTTTTAGAGGCTCATAATAGCAAGAGCACATTTTAATTCCCAACTCTAATTAAATTGAAGAAAACAATGACCACACCAAAGTTGTTAAAATAATTCAAGATCCTATTGAATTTTTAAAATTAGTTACTAGGGACTATTTTTGCTAATACTATAATCATCTGAGATGATCAAACATAGATGTTTTGGTACCACACATATGTGTCATATTAATGATCTACATTATTTATTTAAACCCTTCAAACATGAACCTTTTACTTAGCATAATGTATTGTTAGGGAATGGAGTTTGAATCCTTGTTGGTCCCATCCTTTCTATGCATTCAAATTAGAGATTTTATTTCTTATTCCAAAATATAAGAATATATCTATTTTTAATTAGAATTTATGTATTTTTAAAATATATATCTCATCACCAGAAGACCACCTAGAAATGTCAGTAGAAGGCCACCTAGGAGTAGCACCCTGAGAGGGTGGAGAGATCGACCACCACCAAACATGTTGCAACATGCTCCTATGACCACAATCCCTTTGGCTAGTCAAGGGAGAAACCTATGGCCGAGAAAAATTGTTTCCACAAGTAGAGAGACTCCTACCTCTTCAACGCCCACAAGAAGGCAAGCAGCCCTAAGAGGAGGAAGGTAATGGAGGAACTTTGGCCATGGTGCAAGGGGAATTTCTCTACTGGTCAAATAATTCCTAAATGTAAGCCACCTCCAGAGAAACTTTGTTGGCTTGCACCTGTATCTGTAACAACACATTAAAACAAATAATTATTTTAGCAAAACTGAAACCTATGTTATGTATTTTAATTCAAGCTACAGCCTCATTTGGATTATTGAGGCGTAATTTTATATCCACCCACCACTTTTTGATAAATATGTGTACTATTATTACTTTATAATTGATAATGTTAACACATGTTCATAAAAAATGTCATTTTAAAAAATACACACGTACAATAAATTCTCTGATTAGAAAAACTATTTAAATAAAATTTAAAAATCCTTACGGCCAACGTGCATAAGAAGAGGTAAATGCTGAGCCGAAACGCAAGAGACTTCTATCATTATTGTCAATTCTTTGCTTTGTTTTAGCCGTAGTGGAGATCTCCTACCTATTCTTGGCTTCCATCAAGAAATAATTACATATGTCTGGGTTTGATAATAGTCAATACTGCAGTAATCTCAAATAGCTGGAATGGGCTCCACCCGCTTCATGAAAACGATCTTATAACAAAACCTAGTACGCTGCTCGCAATGGCGTGGAAGTAGAGATATATAAAGCAGTCGCTTAAAGGAAGCTGTGACATGTTTGAAGTCGATTTCTCCTCGACTTTTCACATGGTAGAAATTTGAATAAAACATAAGGCTTCTCAGCCCTGGTATAGTATGTACTTCCTGTACCTGAAATACATTTTTAATGACTTTTGCATAGTTTGCTTGCGTGTAAAGATAAGATGATATGAATTTCTTCTTACTACTCATGAATAAGCTGTTGGAGGACAGCTTATTGATTTACAGTCACAAATCAAGCCGTCAACTTCCAGGCAATGTTATTGATCTTCTATTTAAAATGAAATATAAGATTCCTTTATGGGTAAACCAGGTTAACTAAAGTAAATAATTTTAGATTGAATGAGTAGATAGAGCGGAACGGAGTAATATTATGTAATAATAAATGAATGAAAGATATTATTTAGTTTTCTGATCGAAGAATAAATGTCAATTGATGAAGACAATGAGATCTATTTGTCCTAGGATCTAGAAATGATTTAAATATTCATGTATATAGATCAAAATTATAACACTATTATTTGCTATGCATTGGATTGAGTTTATAATTCTAGATTTAGACTGTCGCTAGAATCTTACTTTACATCAAAAAACTCGATCTCTAATGATCTTGGATTTCTCTTTGTAGATTCTCAAATAAATAGACTACTAGACAATGGTATCATATTTCTCACTCTTACGGATGTTCTATTAAGGTGGTAGTATTTAAAAATACTTCAATAGATATCAAACTTTAAACATGCACAAAAGTTTTGGGATGATTGCTAGATGTTTCATATGCACTAGGATGAGTATGAGTAGATGTGTTCAATTACTTTCTTGATTTTAGCATTTAATAGAGGTGTGAGTGATTTTTCTTGTGATAGTTGATGATTATTTATGTGTTTAAATGAGTGCAAGTTGATGTCATTTTATAAATGTGTCAAATTATAAAGATTTGTGCATAGTTGGATTGGGGAAAAAGTTTAAAAGGGGATAGATTGAAAAATGTATGATTTTTCTTTTGCATTTAAGTAAATCAAGATTACAATTGTGAGGATGACCTTGCAATGATGGAAAAAATTTGATTAGACAACTAGGATGGATAAGTTCATAGAACAATGGGATCAATGATCATGATTAGACATAAGTGAAATAGATAGTGGTTATATGCACATAAGCATACCGATTAGACATAAGCATATGTATAGGTTAAAACAAAAAAAAAGGTATTCAAAGGGCCATAAATTAACTTAAATAAATATATTAATATAATGCATTAGCCCTGAATTATATGTATATCAAGCATTCATACATAGTCACTTTCAAATTTAAATTAATAGAAGAAAAATTGATCCAGGAGCATCCCTGGATGTAAGGCAATCATGTATGAACTAAAAACATTTATTTTCCTTTCAGTTCAAACTGTATTTGTCTAGACAATTTCTTATGCATTTTACCTCTATATCATTTCTAAGGTCCTAGAGCAAAATATAGCATCTACACAAGGTTATCTACAACATATCCAAATTTCAGGAGATTTACATTTGTTTGCAGAAAGTTATCACTCTCAAAATTTCATTGGCAATCTTACTTAGAGCATTTAGGGCCGACTTGGTCCAAGATTTGTTGTGTGGACCTATTTCAGAGCATAATGGAGCATGATACAAGCATTTTGGGTCCAAGGGGAACTTTCTTGGAGACCTGCAATATGTTTCATCTCACAATGGATTATCTTTCTCATGTTTGAGGCCGACCTACACACTTGATCATTCATTGGGGTTTTGTGAACCCTTGAGGCTGACATGGACCATATTTAGAGATGGAGATTCATACTTAATTCATAGGAAAGGAGTTAGTTAAGATCAATTTTAATTCACAGGAAAGGAGTTAGTTAGGATTTAATGATTAGAGTTTATCTATTGCAAGCTGCCCAGTTGTGGGATTGTAATAAAGCCTCCATTCTAGTTGTAATATCTAGAATTCCCTTGTCGTATGCCTATGAACCCTAAGTATTTTTCATATGAGGCATATGATGCATGTAATACTGAAAGTTATTGAATCAATGATCATTCATGTTTGTTGAGCATTTCTTGTGTTATTTCCAATGTGTTTAACAAGTTGCATGGTTGGATAGGCTTTTTTGGACCCTCCATCTATGACGTCACCAAGTGGAATCAGAACGAGTTTTCAATCCTTGAAGGCATTCCTTATAGTGAATAGATCACCAACCTGAGGTAGACTACATGTGTTTTCAACCAAGTGAGGGTGGGTGTAGAAAGATGGGAGGCCAAAAAGTGGTCAACTTTTTGAATTTTTTTGAAAAGGCCATAATGTGCTCACATTATAGCGTGCTTGCATTATGGCTTGGTGTGACCGATCCTATGAATTGGTCACACCAAAGCTATAATGTGCTCATGTTATAATGCAAGCACATTATAGTTGTTTATAACAAAAAAATGCAACAATTATCATTTCTCATTTATGTGTTTTTCTCCAAGCTTGTGACCTTGAAACTCTCAAAAGCGTACTTGCATTCTTGGAGACCAAATTCTTCATCAAATCATTGATGAGTCCTCACCAAAATTTTTCCACGACATCAGGGAAGTGTTAGGAGTAAGCTTTTCTTTTTTTTGGTGAATTTGTTTCTAAATAGGTAGATTTAATAGGGTTTTTATGCAAATTTGTTTAATTTACAGGAAAGGATAATTAACCTCCAAATCTTCAAAATCCTCATTCACCTAAACTTGAAATACCTAGTGAAGAACAACCAAAATTCCAACAACAAACTCCAACAATTCCTCAACAACCCCCTAGAACTCAACAAAATTCAATGGGGGAAATTGAAAATAACAAAAAAAAATTTGAGGAGTTAATTGTGAGGTTGAAAGATCCTGCAAGTTCAACCTCACAAAGATCCACACTTGCATAATCACTTGAAGCAATGTTAAAACATGTAGATTCAATTAGAAAGAAATTAAGTGGTTGGGTGGAGAAGAGATAGGAGTACATAGAATATTATGCAGATAAATTATCCTAGACACAAGTCAAAAATGAAAAAAATTACAAAATTTGACTTGTATTTACATTTCACAAACCCATGAACAAATCAGCCTCTACACCCTACAAGCAATAGATTTCCTATCTAGTGGTGCAACCACCAAGGGATAAAGGACCATTTTTGGTAGAGGTGGTGGATATTTTTTGACCATCCTCCATGCAAAAATAATGAGTTCCTACAATATTTCTTGAGGAAACTCTACTATGAGTTTGTCCTCAACAAAATACCCAACTATTTTGAGATGTGAAACTTCTAGGGTACAGGTGGTGGGTCTGCACAAGATAGACCAAGGGTACGTCTTGATCCTTGATGGACTATGAGATGAGCACTCGCCAGACCAACTTATGAGCATGTGGCTATCGCTTCCATTATGAAGGAGAGTGTTGAGGTCGAGACTCTACGGTCTGTTAGTTCCTTCACCCAGAGTATCATAGAGCATGCTAGTCTTGTAGTACAGAGTGAGCTGAGGCATACTTCAAGGGGTAGGGTTCTACCCCATATTTGTCAGGCTTGTGGGTCCACCTGTGGTTATGACCCCATGGATAGTCAGGAAGCGTATGCACAAGCTATGTTTGAAACTAACCAGTTGGTGATGACAAATGCCCTCCTGAATGAGGCTTTCGATCTTGATACTCAAGTAAATTTTAGCAAGTTCATTTAATTTAATTTATCAAATTTAATTTTTGAAATGCAATATTAACTAATTTAGTCTAATGATTGTATTGAAATTTTAGGGTCATAATGTTCATTCTATTTTTAGTGGTCCTCCACCTCCATATTATGCTATGACATGTACTACTAAGGTATGTAATAAGTAAAAAATTATAAATATTACATGTGAATAGCATTGTTATATGAATGGTATTCTAATATCTTATTTTGGATGTTGAATAGGTTAATCTTGGATATTTCACAAAAACACCTCCCAATGGCAGTGGAGTTCAAAGCTTCACTCAGGTAATAGAATAAAGAGTTTAACTAATTTGAATTGTACTTAATAGGTTTATGTAGTTTATATTCATATCATTGATTACATTACATTGCACGTCTTTTAAACTCGAAGAATTACTTCACATTTCCTAACTAATAACTAGATGTTGATAAATGAAAAAAATTTAATTACAATATAAATTTTTAGAAATTCAACATAAGAAGTGATGCAATTACTTCACATTGCATAGCTAAGAACTTGGAGCAGTTTCCAATTTCATTTTCTTGTCATGGCATTCCATGAGACCACATTTTATTGAGGTATTTTTTCAAACAGTTCACTGCCTTTCCTATGTTATGGATGCTTGGAAAAATTCTATCAAAGCATAATAATAAGAAATATGCATAGACAAGGCACATTTGAGATGTTTGAAAAAATGCCTAAAATAAATGTGGTCTCATGGTGATGTCCATCACCATGAGACCACATTTATTTGAGGCATTTTTTCAAACAACTCATTGCCTTGTGAACTATGCTACCACATTTTCCATACATGTCTACCAAAGTATTTTATCAAATAGTTAACTTCCTTGCTGCTATGGGGTATGTGCAGGATCATTATGGAAAAAACGGACCCTTAAGTGGCAAAAAATTTAGAAAAATCAGAGTTAGGAAACTTGACGTAAAAATTTGAATAAGTTATCTATATTATTTCAAAAATATGTAAGAATAGAATTTGTAGAAATTGAATGTAGTTTCTAAACTACTAGGTTTATTTAAAAAAAAATCTATTTGGTGAAAATTTGAAATTTCAATCGCAGTATACTTAAAATTTCCAAAGGGGAAAAAATAAAAAGTAGGTGTTTGTCACAGAGCCACCTAACCACAATAAAGGAAATGATAATATTTTTTTTTTATAAAATTTTAGATATAAATAGAGGGACTCATGTCTGATGTGATACATATTTTTTGTATTTTTTCTAAGTAAATAATTAATTATGAATTTTTATTACAACTTTTAAAAATATAAAAATCATATCGACCACCTCAACTGTCAAAACTTAATTCAAAAAAAAATCTTCTGATTATGCAAAGCATAGAATGTGATGCATGTTTCTAATTCAAAATCGAATAACTTTTGGAAAGATATAGATGTTTTCAATCAACTATCAATCGAGGACTTTAGTCATAATTCAAATATAAAATGAATAATAATTTATTAAATTCAAAGTAGAAGCATAATTTATATTGGTGGAAAGCTAAAAATCTCCTTTTAAAACCCTTTTCGTTTCATCAATTTTGGGTAAAACAAAGTCATCAGCCACATACCCTACACATACCCATCATATTGCCACTTTTTGGCCCATCATGATCTTTCATATACCCTATGGATAAAAGCCTAAAACAGGTGCTTTCCAACAAACTATGGATGCTTGGAAAAAATCTATCAAAGCATAATAGTAAGTAATAGCATAGATAAGACTGTGAGCTGTTTGAAAAAATGCCTCAAAGAAATGTGGTCTCATGGTGATGGAATGATATTCCATCACCATGAGACCACATTTCTTTAAGGCATTTTTTCAAACAACTTGCCGCCTTAAGAATACATAGTCCTCTTTAATCAAATCAAATCATTTTAAGGTCTTAGATTTAATACCCAAATCTAATCCAATCCTCCATATTCATCCTTAGATCCTATTCTTCCAATCCCCAAGTTTATTTCTCATCCATCATCCTAATTTCCATCCTCATCCAAAATCAATACCAATCTTTCTTCCAATCAATCCTCCATGTCTAGTTACCATCTAATATCTCCTCCATCCAACCTAATCTATTCCAATCCACCTTCATCCACTCCAACCAACCCCAACCATATCAATGATGATGATGATAACCTTTTTGACCAACCCAAATATAATCCCAATGATGACAATGAGAGAATTGTGGATCACCTTGATTCTATTTTCAATAGACAGAATGCCCCAATTTTCCATCAATCCCCCATCCAAAGCTTCCCTCAAGTCTCAATCATATCATCCCAATCCACCACCACTAATTTTATCCTCACCTACTACTTCCATAATTATAAGGATTGTTAGGAAATTTAGATCATCTCATAAAAGCATCCAAGTTCTGTAGTGCCTTCGGTAACTTTAATTTCAATTAGATTGCCTCAAAAACACATACAACTATGTCACAAAGTGGAATCAGACAAAGTTCATTTCCCACATTAATCCTTCTGAGAGAAGCACATGTAAATTCAATTTCAACAACTTGCATAAATAAATTCAACAAACATGAAAGATCGAACAAAACATTAGAACACACAAATTTATGTGGGGAAAACCCTCTCAAGTAAAAAACCCCACACTCCAAAAGATCTAGGCCAAACCTATTATTCAACAAGCAGAGTTACAATACAATCTCAGGCTCATAGCCTTTTCACAGAGATTACATCTTGTTTAATTCTAGAGACAAATTGGTAGCAGCCCTATTTTGTTTCCCTCTCTCCTTTTTTACATTTCCCTAATCAACCTATCAGTCCATTTCAACCTTCCCACTGTTACAATACTCTCACACAATATACAGTGCAGTTTAACAATGAAAGATTGATCAAGACATTCTATCAGGAGAGATTTCAGTAGCATAACCTTGCTTAGATCTTCCTCTCTTTTTCTTATTGTAGAACATTCAATGTTTATACCATTCATTCTTAACTAATAGGAAATAGTTCAACTTCCAACCCAGAACCATTCAGCAAGGAAACTATCAAAAAGACTTGGACAACGAACAGTTTCCTTAGCAAAAAAATGACACATCAACGGGTCAGGAAAATCATCATTTGTTCAACTGAGTCCACCTTCACTTCCATTAGCCTAACTTTGTATATCGATAAAAGTCATGAAGGACACACCAATATCCAAAGCCTCCCCGATGTCTCCATCATCCTGACATCTCGACCAAGCCTATCAGCAAGACAACATCCATCGGCAGGAGTTCATAATGTCACATTAAACACACTTCTCTCCCTAATGTCATTAAGTTCAACCACCTCTCGAGCCATCTTGTCACCTTGAGTCACTCCAATACAACTTGCATTAGCCATACTCACCTTGATGATCAATAGGAGCACCAAATGTTACTGGATCAACCTTATCGGCAATAGAACAAGCATCGAAGAAGGTTTCACTAAAGTCCCAAGTCACATCGATGACCTCACACTCAGCTGAAGTTCAGAACACCTCATCGGCAAGAGTCACACCAAAAGAAAACCCATTGGCTAGACCAAAACTGTCGCTGTGAGACTTGAATTTCATTATGACAGTTCTGGTCGTACCGATGACCATCAAAAATTTCATCGGCAGGAGTCACATGAAAGGAACTATCAGCCAGACACACTCTGTCATTAAGACTCTTTCAGAACCTTCATGTCACCCCAACCAAGTACCATCGGCCAGAGTCACACTGATATAACTTTTTGGTCGGACTTCTATTGTCGACATGAGTTCAAAACCTCATACCGATAGCTCTTGTAACACCGACCACCTTCATCGCCAGCACACATCAAAGGTCACACAGATATGTTCAAAGAAGGAACTTCACGTGGAGAACTCAGATTAGGTTGAGTCACACCGATCTCACAAACAGTTTAGGATCACTATGTAGATCAGCCAGAAATCTTAGTGGTCACACAAAAATTGCTCTCTCAGAGGTTTAGGCCAGTGGGATTGAGGCACATAATTCCAACAATCTCCCACTTGACGAAGATCTCATTGGCACCTCCAGAGCACTTAGGCACTAAGATCACGCGAGCACCACGAGTTCAGACCCTGCTCTGTTCAAAACTCTGTTCAACAACACTTAGGACACCCAATCAACAAGTTTCCACAGATAACAGTCTACTAGACAATCTGCAACAAAATAAAGTATCCAAGTATAACTAACTATCCAACACTACAACTGATCACAACCTTCCATGAAACCACATAGATCTCATACATGCTCTCATGTTCCATCAAGACTTCTGCAACAACATCTAAGATTTCCACAGTTCAATAAACAATCCTTGTCATCCTCCAACATGCCACCTATGGAAGAAAGGTACAAGCCAAGGTGAATATGCGCCAGTCCAACAAACACAAGCAAAGAATCCTAGTGATATAAAAAAAAAGAAATTGCCATCACTCCAAAAAACAAGATAAAAACTTTAGCTAGAACAATAATCAACCTGACTGCTACTTTCCAATTGATAAACCCACGTGACTGAAAATAGCACCCACAACAAGTGCTAGTTCATCCAAACATTGATACCTCAAAGGTATCCACATTAGTAAATTGATGCTAGCAGTACACCCAACCCACAAACTACAGATACAAGCTTCATGTAAAAATGAGTCAAGAAGACAAAGCACAACCAGAAACTCCCACTGCATAGGTAATGCCAAATCTAAAAGATCAAAGGCATAACAAGTCTACCAATAACAACACATAGAAAATGTAACCATGTAGTACCAAGGAAATATCCACAATGATATGCACAACCTATAGAACATCCTCCTACATACACCTCTAATAGCCAGTTGTGTCAAGTATGATCTCCTTCACATCCCAAAGAAAATCCATAACAACACCCAATTTTTCAAAAAAATATCAAATGTAACATGTAAACAATCATGGATGTAAGCCTCTCAAAGAAGATCAAACTACTTCATTTCCCATATCAGGAAATCAGCCCATAAAGCATCTCCTACTAGTTCTCATCAGTAAATGATATAACACAAAATCTTAGGGAGGTAAACCATGTTGTACATCTTCCACTATGAATCCTCCAGAACCATATAAATAGCAATTCAAGATCCATATCATGAAAGAAAGCATAAAACACATCTGAAAGATACAATGGGAAAAATACCTCTCAAATTATACTTCACTACCGAGTAGACCCAGAGTGGGAAAATAAAATGCTCCTTCAAGATATACAAGCCACCATGACTCATCCAAGAGAAATCTCCTCATTGGTCTCTGTTGAACTCGTGTTCAACCAAGGTGTAGGCTACTCGGACTTTCTACTAAAATAAAAACCTTTCTCATCTCAAGAGAATTATAGCCTCACCTTATTCTCCTTGTATCCATGAGCACTTGCAAACGATCATCCCATGCTGAACTCCAAACTGCATTACTGCACTAACATGAAGTTCTCAAGCATATGACCAATGTACTCAAAAATAGAGAAACTCTAGACCACTGTCAAAGCTCCAAACATCTGAAATAGGAACTTATCATGACACCATGATCTATACATCCCCCTTAGGAGATACCACGCTTCAAGTGACTTCACCATGGTCTCAAGAGCAATGCCTCATGCCAAAACTCTAATGTGCAATCAAGAGTATAACATGACATCAAGCAAACAAACTCCAAACCAACATCACATGTCAAGCACCACCAACACCTCAACCAAAGACTCTAAACATCCTCCATGGTTCCAAGATGTTGCACATCTTCAAATAGTGTCCATACAAAAGTGAAAGAACCCTTCTGCAGCAATAGGATCTAAGAGTCCCTCCTAGTAACATCGACAACACTACAGAAGATCATTCACCACCAAGTGATTAATCCACAGTCACTGCTAAAGCTCCCACTGAACTATGACATCTAAGATTTCCAAGCATCATGACCAACCATCTCCAAAACTGAAAATAAGATCTTCTAGGCCCACAAACATATAACAGTACTGCTAATTAAACCAAGATCTCAAAAGTAAGGAGATTCACCATGCTACAAGACTCCATAATCGACTATCCAGGAATTCACTTATCATCCATCCTCTTACCTCAAAACAGCCACACCAATGCACAAGTGACAACAAACAAGGCCAGCTTACAAGTCTGCATAAATACTAAATCAAATTGTGTGGATATAGATAGTCCACTTCCAGGTTGTCCCACTGCAAACATATGGGTAAAGACAACCAACAACTTTGCATAAATCATAGATCCAATTAATGAAACATGAAGACTCACTACCAAATCAATGTCTTGCACAATATGAGGTCTCACAAGAGAATAAACATGTAGATACCCTAACTCAAACACCAAATCAAGTACATATATGATTTTCCAAAAAAATTGACACCAAACACCATAGTCTAGGAAACCAACAAGCAACACTTACATGTAGAACTACAACTATCTCATCCAAAAACACCCCCAACAACCAGGGTCTAGAAAATAGTTTTACCAGCAGCTCCAAAAAACCACAATTTTTTCTTGACTGTGCAAAACCTACAAAACCATCATGTTTGTAAAACACCCATGCACATCCATATCCACTGCACGTCTAGATGAATCAAGATTCTACACACAATCATCATGGTTAACCAGAACAATGGACTAACATGAATATGTATCACCATAGAATTTTTAGGAAAAACTATAAAAAAACCTTCAGAACCAAAGAACATGAATTTGAACCAAGAAAGCACAAGGTATCTATAAAAGGAACAAGTAGTACAATAATTTCAGGCCCATTCTAGACCAATTCCAAAACCACAAGAATGCACATGCATACGAGAGAGCCATGCTATTCAGAAGTTTTCAAATCATATAATGATTAACTCCATAGCCTTTATGTACTCGAGGTTAACAAGAAACAATGCCTTCCAACACCAAGAAACACCACCCAACATAAGCACTATCTTCCATGGCTGAGAAACAACCCACACCTCTCCATATTACCAGGGAGCCTCTCACATAGAAACCCAATATGAAAGCTTTACTGCTACATAGACACGGAGCAAAGAAATCCACCTCATACATCAAGGCTTTACCACTGCCAACTAGGAGACACAGATCACAACAATTCAACATTACCAACTCCATTGTCTCCATCTTCACCATTCTTCAAACTATGTTTTGTCTCTGAATAACACAAGAATTCCACTCACCAAAGGATCCATACATCAACCAATTCCTCCAGACTTCCTCAAGCCTAATAGACTAAGAAATCTTCATAGGAGAAATACCTAGAACCAACATCCAAAAGAAGGTTCTAATACCACTTGTTAGGAAATTATGATCATCTCATAAAAGTGTCCAAGATCTGTAGTGACTTCGGTAACTTTAATTTCACTTAGATTGCCTCAAAAACATGTACAACTATGTCACAAAGCAGAATCAAACATAGTTCATTTCCCACATTAATCCTTTTGAGTGAAGCACAGGTAAATTCAGTTTCAACAACTTGCATAAACAGATTCAACAAACATGAAAAATGGAACAAAAGATTAGAACACATAGATTTACTTGGGGAAAACCCTCTCCAGTAAAATACCCCACACTCTAAGAGATCTGAGCCATTGTATTATTCAACAACAAGCAGAGTTACAATACAATCTTAGGCTCATAGCCTTTTCAAAGAGATTACATCTTGTTTCATTCTGGAGACAAATTGGTAGCAACCTTGTTTTGTTTCCCTCTCTCCCTTTTTACATTTCCCTGATCAACCTCTTAGTCCATTTCAATCTTTGCACTGTTACAATAATCTCACACAATATACAGTGTAGATTAACAGTGAAAGATTGATCAAGACATTCTATTAAGAGAGATTTCGGCAGCATAACCTTGCTTAGATCTTCCTCTCTCTTTTTTAGTGCAGAATGTTCAATGTTTATACCATTCATTCTCAACTGACAAGAAACAGTTCAACTTCCAAAGCAAAACCATTGAGTAGGGAAATTATCAAACAGACTTGTACAATGAACAGTTTCCTTAGCAAAAAAATGACTCATTAGCAGGTCAGCAAAATCATCATTCGTTCAATCGAGTCCACCTTCATTTTCATCAACTTGAATTTGTCTATCGGTCACAGTCATAAAGGACACACCGATCTCCAAGTCTCCCCGATTTATCCATCATCCTAACATCTCAACTAGGCCTATCGGTAAGACAGCGTCCATCAACAAGAGTTCATAATGTCACATCGAACGCACTTGTCTCCATGATGTCATTAAGTTCAACCACCTCTTGAACCATCTTGTTGGCCTGAGTCATTCCGATATAGACCATCGGCCATACCCACCCCAACGATCAACAAGAGCACCAACTATTACTGGATTATCCTTATCAGCAAGAGAACAAGCATCAAAGAAGGTTTCACTGAAGTCCCAAGTCACATCGACGACCTCACACTCAGCTGAAGTTTGGAACACCTCATTGGCAAGAGTCACACCAAAAGAAAACCCGTCGACCAGACCAACATTGTCGCCGTGAAATTTGAATTTCATTCTGACATTTCTAGTCATATTGATGACCATCAAACATTTCATCGGCAGGAGTCACACCGAAGGAACTGTCGGCCAAACACACTCTATCGTCAAAACTCTTTTAGAACCTTCATGTCACCCCGACCAAGTACTATCGGCTAAAGTCACACCGATATAACTTTTTGGCCGGACTTCTACTATTGACATGATTTCAAAACCTCATACTGATAGCTCATGTCACGCCGACCAACTTCATCGCCATGACACATTAAAGGTCACACTAATATGTTCAAAGAAGGAACTTCACACAGAGAACTCAGATCCAGCTGAGTCACACCGATCTCACAGATAGTTCAGGATCACTATGCATATCGTCCAGACATCTCAGTGGTCACACCAAAATCACTCTCTCAGAGGTTTAGGCTAGTGGGATTGAGGCACACAATTACAACAAGGATGTCATACTTAGATGTTCTCTTGGAATTGGTGCTAAGCTTCCATCCTCCCTACCTTCATCCAATCCTAATCTATCTCCTCTTTTTTATCCTTCCCCTTCCTTTGAAAACAAAAACCAAGCCTTTAGCCAAAATTTTCCTCCAAATCATTTTCAAGGTCTTCATCCTCACCCTCAATTTATTATTCCATAGAAGCTTCCACCTCTTATTCCACTTGTTCAAATCCCACACCCTTAAAATCCACATCACTTGGCTATTACCAAGCAAATTCATCCTATGCCTCTCATAATAACTTCCTCCAAAGACTATTTGCAAAGATAGTTGTTTCCCCATGCAAAAAAAAAGTGGTGCAATCTTCCCATATCATGCATCCACCTTTATTAGCCCCACAATTTTTTCATGGCATTCCATCACCATGAGACCACATTTCTTTGAGGCATGTTTTCAAACAATTCATTGCCTTCTCTATGCTACCACATTTTTCATACATGTCTACCAAAGTATTTTATCAAAAAGTTCACTGCCTTGCCACTATGGATAAAAGCCTTAAATAGGTGCTTTCGAACAAGCTATGGATAGGAAAAATAGTAAGTATAATAGTAAGAAATATATAGTTCAATAAGTACTCAAAATTTTGTTGATTATCTCATACATTATAAGCCATGACCTACATCACTATTCTAGTTTTCATGATTGAATAATTTGTTATTTTATTTTTAGATGAAAAAAAACCTCCTGATGTTGATAGGGAAATGGAGAATGGTTTCTCTTCCACAATATAAAGCTTGATGGCTCTCATAGGGGTATGAGGCAGATTAGTAAATTTCAAATTACATTCGTTGTTATAGCTATTTATTATTGAAAAATCAAATAATTATTGATTTGCAGTTAAATTTATATTTGGATGGTTTCTATAGGACTTTGGCATGCTAGAGATTAAGCATGCAGATCTTCTGCTTGAGAAGAGAGATTTTTTGGTGGTGGTAAGTGATTATTTTGTTAAATATATTATTTTTATAATGTAATTTATATATATTAATGTCTTTACTTTTTTATTGTAACAACTGAAGCTTGATCAAGAACTAAATAGGAGAAGCAACCATCAAATTCAAAGTAGTCGAGTGACATATGCATCTCCATCCCCTCAACCAACAAAGGCTACCCATCTATTTTCTTCACCTAGAGGGAAATGACTTTTGATTGGAGTCCTTTGTTGTATGCCTATATGGAATTTTTGGAAATATTTTTATTGCATATATACTTTACATTGTATGCCTATATGACATTCTTGTAAGCCCATAGGACTATTTTGTATATATTTTATACTTATATCGACATATATTGATGTATTCCTACATGGCTATTTGGTTAATACACATATTTTTATTGATGACCCATTATATTTGATCTTTGAGATTGAGTGGATTGGGTTTTTTCTATGTGTAGGAGACTTAAGATAATAATTTAATATTGGGTAAATATTTAATAAAGTGGAAACTTAGTACCCAATATTAAATGAGGGGTCAATTGTGTTGTGTTCACATGGTTTTGTGGCACATGGTTGTATCATACCACTTGGTTGTATTTGTGTGAGATTGTATATATAAAAGAAAGCACAATTTATTTTTTAAGATTGGCTAGGTGAGTGGGTTGTCATTACTAAGTATTTATTAGGAGTGCATATGTGAAGCATGGCATGTTATGTGTGGATTCATGCTTCCAAATATGGAGGATGCATTGGACAGGCCTGATGCTTTAGAAGTGTTCATGGTAACTATGTAAGTGCATGTATTATTTTATTGTTGAATAATAGGTGGAGCATGGATGCTTTTAGAGGCTGAGTTTTTCCCTTTTGAGTGTTTTCCCAAGGTATATCTTGTGTTATCTTGTTTCTTATCTATTTTTATCTATGAATTATGGTTATTTTGTAAGCTCACATGCATTTTTTTCTCTCATGGAGTTATGTAGGAAATGGATTAAAAATGTGGGTATCATGCATTATTTCCTAACAAAATCTATAACACATTATGATCATGTCAAAATTTTCAACCAAATATTTGATCAAATTCATAAGTACAACATGTAGTTGAATCCTCAAAAGTGTGCCTTTGGTGTGGATAGTGGAAAAATATTAGGCTTTATAGTGTCACATCAAGGTATTGACGTGGAAACAAAGAATATTGATGCTATAATAAACATGCCACCTCTTAAAAAAAAATCTCAACTTCATAACTTACAAGGATAGATTCAATATATGCATCACTTTGTTGCATCATTATTGGATTAGGATCTCCCCTTTACTTAGTTACTTAAAAAATAATCCTAGTGTAAATGGAGTCAAGATTATCAAAATTGCATTGATAACTAAAAAAAAAAATTGGCTAGTCCTATTTTACAACTAGCCACATCAAGATGTCCCTTTATTTGTTACAATTCTTCTTTATCTAATACTCCTACATCATTATTGGTGCAACAAGATGCGAATAGTAAAGAACATCATGTTTAAGTTACATTAGTCAAAAGTTAATTGATTATGAAACATAATACATGAATATAGAAAAGTAATTTTTGGATCTTTTTTTTTTTGTAAATAGGATGAAACATTATTTGTTAAATGTTGAAGTGCATGTTGTGATGAAATTTGATTCACTAAAACATCTTTTCACCTAAATTTATTTTTCAAGATTCTTAGAGAAATGGATGATGTTGTTAATGAAGTTTGATCTTAAGTTTGTCTCTCAAAAGTAAATTAAGGTTCAAGCATTGACTGACCATTTAGTTAAAGCTCCTTGACCATTAGCTTTACCAAACTAAGACTCAATTCCCAAAAAAAATATTTTGAAATTAAAAGAAAATTAAACATGGTTCTAAGTTTGAACTAGATTTGATGCTACGGTGATATTATTATCTCCTTTAGGCAAGCCATTTCTCTTATCTTATCGTCTCAATTTCCTATACACAAATAATATCATCAAATATGAGGCTCTTATTTCCGGTTTGCATGTAGAATTGTCTCTTAATATTCAACACCTTCATATATTTTGAGAGTCTCAATTAATTAAAAAAAATTAATGGATCATATCAAGTGAATCAAGATAAATTATCCCAATATCATGATTTGGAATTAACAATATTAAAACATTTTTCCTTGTATACTATAGACAATATTCCATTTAAGGAGAATCGACATGCAAATGCAATGACAAGTGCTACTTCTCTTATATCCCTCGATGAGTCTTCTATAGATTTTAAATTTACTATTTAAAAGCTCACTACCATCAATACATGAGAACATAAATGAAGATATAATATATCATGTAGATAAATTAGAGGAATGGTATTCACACATATTTCAATATTTACGTGACGGTAGTTTTCCTAAACCAGCTATGAAAAACTTGAGCTTGTATTAGAAAACTTGCAGCATGATATAAAATTTTATTGAATGTGTTATAACGAAGAGCATATAATAGTCTCCTACTTTTTGGCCTTAGCAAATCAGAAATCCTTATAACCCTTGAAGAATCCCATTCAAGTTCCTATGGAGGAAATTTTAGTGGTTGATCTTTGGTTCAAAAGTTAATTTGAATGGGATATTGAAAAAATATAGAACAATATTCTTTCGCTTTTGTTAAAGAATTCCCTAAGAGTCAACAACATAAAAATTTGATTCATCAATTAACATTTTCCACTAAGAATAATTGGTTCCCTAGGAATCTTGCTCTTCTTTCCTGCTCTGCTTGTTTGAATTACCTACATGTATGGTGGAAGCCATCTTGGGGGTACCCCACAGTCCCCCTCCCTTGTCCTCTTCTGCCAAGATACTGGCTTCAACACATGAACCATCTCCTTCCTCGGGGGGACCCTCCCGTTATATTTTCTTAAGAAGTTCCCATGATTCATGTCATTCTGGAACACAAAGGTTGGAAGAAGGTATTTCTTAACTCCTCCAAAAGTCCAACAATGAATAGATCTCACCCTCGGTTGAAAGTGGTGAACTCCATTTTTGACACTGAAATATTGATCCTAGAATCCACTTGTGATAGGATCATTTCTTCAATGGAGAACTAAGTTGTGGGAATTTTTTTTCCTTTCTCCCTACTATGCATATGGTCAGGAGATGGGCAACAGATAAATGGTTCCTGAAGGGTAGTGTAGAGGTATGTGCTATGGATAGAGGGTTGTTCCTATTCAATTTCATGACTTCTGAGGATATGATTTATGTTCTATCTTCGGGCTCCTAGGTCTATGGGAAACATAACCTTTCCCTTTGTTAGTAGAAGCCTGGCTTCGATCTTGCCATGGACCTCAACAAATCTACTCCTATTTGGGCTCACTTACCAAGAATACCATTGAAATACTGGGATAATTCTATATTTCAATGTATAGGATATTTGATGGGCCACTTCATTACTTTAGATTCCATCACCAAGCTAAAAATTAGGTTATTCTTTGCTCAGTTTTGTTTCAATATTGATACTAACAAGTCCTTACCCAACTCTGTGATAGTGAGCTCTAAATTTGGGTCTTGGAACTAACCTATTTGTTATGAAAATGTTGTGGTTTACTATTAAAAATGCTCCAAACCTAGGCACCTTATTTCTAACTATAATTCCACTGTAACAAATAAACCTATTGCAAATGACCCATCGATGGATGAAATATCAAACAATTACCCATTCAAGAATGAGATCCTAAAGAACATGGATTCCTTGACCAAATCTGGTCCTTCTGAAGACCCTATCACAGACTTGGTTGTCACACCATCCATAAAACCCACCCATAGGAAGGTTGTGACTCCAACAACGAGCATCCTAAGTGAACCAGTGACCATTGGTGATTTGAAGATGGATGTTCTAGGATAAAAAAACCCACCTATCTAGCAATGATGTGATAAAATAATTAGAAGAGGGAGAAATACCTAGAACTATTTTAAAATGGGAGGACTCTGGACTCAGAGTGACAAATACAACTATCCTATCACACAACTAAACCAATGAAGAGGAAGGTTACCCCAAAAAAGAAGGGCAAGAAAAGGAAGGTAGATGTGGAGGTGGACACCAATCCAGGTAGACCCAACCAACAAAAAAACTATAAATAGAGAGACAACCAAAGAGATAGCTATTAGAAAATAGAGGAAATTGGAAGCATCCTCAAAGAATACATCTAAATTAAAGTCTTGAAATGGAATGTAAGAGGGTTAAATAGCCCCCAAAAACATCTGGCACTAACTAGTTATGTTTGGGAACACAAGATAGATGTACTACTATTACAAGAAGTGAAAATGATAAAATAAAATTTTGAACTCAACTAAAAAAATCTGGCCAATTGCTCACTTTTCCTTTAATGATGTGGAGGGATCTTCAGGAGGCTTGACCACTATGTGGAACCCTAATAGACTAATGGGTATTGAAATGTTTCAAAATAGGAATAGTTTGGGAATCCAGTTCACCCATTTTCGATCTTCTTGGATGTTGATTAATATTAATATGCCCCCAATATTAGGAATGCTAGGAAATCTATTTGGATGGAAATCACTAAGTGGATCCAAAAAAATAAAGAGGCCCTCTAGTTAGTGGTAGGAGACTTCAACTCCCCTTTTTATCCTTCTAAAAAGAGTGGGGGCCTGGTGGACTATTCTAACAGTATGGTTCACTTGGAAGATATTTAATGTGATATTGGTCTACTGGATATAGAGTTGCAAGGCCATTAATTCACCTAAACCAATAAGAGAATGGGGGATAACCTAATTCAGGTTAGGCTAGACAAATTTCTTTTCTCCCCTAACTAGACTACTTTAGGGTATGTGCAGGATCATCATAGAAAAAATAGGCCCTTAAGTGGCAAAAATTTTAGAAAAATAAGAGTTAGGCAACTTGACATAAAAATTTGAATAAGTTATCTATATTATTTCAAAAATATGTAAGAATAGAATCTGTAGCAAATTGAATATAGTTTCTAAACTACTAGGTTTTTTGTTAAATCTATTTTGGTGAAAACTTGAAATTTCAATGCAAAGGGTACTTAAATTTCGAGTGGAAAAAAATAAGTAGGGTATTCATTCAACCACCCTAACCACAATAAATGATAATATTTTTATATTTAGATATAAGTAGAGGACTCATGCCTGATGTGATGCATATATTTTTGTAATTTTTTCCCAAATAATTAATTATGATTTTTACAAATTTTAAAAAATATAAAAAATCGTTATGTTTGACAACCTTAACTTGGTCAAAACTTCATGAAATTCAATTTTTATTTTTAATCCTATATTATGCAAAGGATAGAATGTGACGCATGTTTTGGATTCAAAAAATGTGATACCGTTTGAAAGCTATAGATGTTTTTCAATCATCCTATCAATCAGGAATCTAGTAGTAATTTGAATAGAAAATGAATAATAATTACTTTTAAAATTTAAAATAAAGAATAATTTATATCAGTGGAAAGCTGAGAATCTCCTTTAAAAACCCTTTTTGTTTCATCAACTTTGGGTGAAAAAATAGTCATCAGCCACATACCCATCATATTGCCACTTTTTGGCCCATCATGATCCTGCACATACCCTTTACTTAACTCAAATCTCTTGGTGCTTCCCCTAATGGTCTCAGACCTATTGATGATGTTTTCTGCATAGCAACAACTCAGACATAATATGAAATCCTATCTCTCTTGAAAGGTAAATCTCTATCAGCAAGCCTCAAGAGATAACCCCAAGGTCTCTAATGTCAGGTCTTGACAATGCATAAACAACTCAGTGATAAATGTGAAAATGTTGGTAATCACAAAGGGACCTTACTACAAGCAAAGACTGAATCTTGAATTTATCAGATCTAGCGATGTGATGATACTTCAATCTTTAAATCTAATCCAAATAATAAAGAAATAACAAAAGGTTAGGGTTTCAAAGAGATATCTAAATTTAACTACTCTTAATTTATTAATAATGCAAATGATGAAATACTCAAAATGGACCAATCCCTCAGAAACTAATTCCTGCTTGACCAAGATAAATCTACAATCTTACAAAAACAGTGCAATCTTCTAAGGTTTTAAAGATTTTAAGATCATGAACATTCATCCAAGACAACCCAATTGCAATTAAAATGAATAAATCTCCACAATTGAACTAAGCACAATGAATATAAGATCTAGGCTAACTTTGCAAAGCAATTGATAATCAACTAGCTGCCAAAAGTATGGACTAGGGACTACTGCAAACACTTCAAGCATCAAATCATGAACACCATTGAATAAGATCTAACATACATCTAATAATCTTGATCAATTTGAAAGATTGAATCATAAGAAGCATGCAAGATAAGTCAACACAAAATAGATCACCAGAAAAATCACAATGCCCTTCAATTGTATTGAATCATCCAATTTCAACAACAATTCTAATGTTCTATTACAACACTTGCTCCAAAATTGACTAACTCCTAACCCTAATTCTTACTTTACTACCCTAATTGCTTCCAAGAACTATCTTTAGCGACTTCTACTAATATTCCCCCTTTACAAATGAGGAAAAATGACATATTTATAGAAAACCCTAGAACATGTCGGCCCAATATAGATTTTACAATAATAAAAAAGCCCAGATAGGTCGGCCAAGAGAAATTTGAAATAAGATAAGATATGCATTAAATTCATGGGACTCATCCAGGTCGGCCTGGGATTTAAAATGTAACTCGATCCAATCCATGTGAAGCACAATTCCCAATGAAATTGATCATTAACTGGCCCCTTCATCCCTATCTTAATTTATCTAGTATCTTGAGGAAAATACTCTCTAGGTCAGCCACAGGTGAATTAATAAATTCCTTAAATCCACCTTCAATCGAATTAAACCTAGCTTGCACTCAGTAAAAACTAGCATCAATAATATCCATCATCAATAATATATTCAAATAAATCCAAGAAAAAAAATTGACATCCCACGAAAAATCGTTAATGCAAAATTTCTACATAGTTCGGGATTTTCACCCCTCCGCAGAATTCAGGCTAGAAGGGATTTTCATGAAAATTCGGACTAGGCGGATTCTGGCAAAAACAAACAACAGTCAAAAAAATCCAAAAAATGAAGGGGAAACGAGATTTCAGGAAAATCCGAAGGGAGTGGAAATC
Organism: Sequoia sempervirens; assembly: GCA_007258455.2. Classification (NCBI taxonomy): domain Eukaryota; kingdom Viridiplantae; phylum Streptophyta; class Pinopsida; order Cupressales; family Cupressaceae; genus Sequoia; species Sequoia sempervirens. The sequence goes on along the minus strand of VDFB02270651.1, from coordinate 411,088,270 downwards.
CGCGAAGCAGGAAAAACTCTAAATTTTTGGGAAAACATAGAGGACAGGGAAAATCAGGGAAATTTGCCAGCACTGAAAAATCCTAAAACTGAAGGAAAACCTGAATTTCGACATTCTCCAATGATCTCACTCAAATTGATTGAAGATCACAAATTTTAGGACCCAGGCTCAAAAGAAAAATCATTCATTAATGGATCTAGACTCAGAATTTTCCCAAGGGCATCAACATTCATAAAATGATAGACCAAACCCAAAAACTGGGAATTCGACAAGGAGACGAAATTTTAGAGAAATCCGGTCCATTCAAAATTCTGTGAGGTGACAAGATTTTTGGAAAACAGTCAGCTGTCGGGCTTTGAGTGAAATCCGGGAAACTCCAGACCAGGCGGAAAATCCTGAAATAGAGCAAAAACCTAGATTTCGCTCAGAACTTAATATTTTCAAAGTGTAACTTGGGGAAAACACTTAGGCAAGCAAGATGAATATTTTAAGCTCATACCAAGGCAATTCAAAACCACAAAATCCAAGGGCCAAAACACCAAAAACCAAAGCGAAAGAGGGTCCCTGCCTTCAGCGGGGCATGTGTGCAAAAACTACACAACAAATGGTGACTCTACTGGGAAATGCTCTAGAGCATTTGATGATGAACAAGAATCAAGAACCCAGAATCTCTGGTTTCGATCTCACTATCAGACAAACAAACCAAAATGCAAGATTAAAGAATCAGAACCAAAGGTAGACTAAACCTTCCATAGACTAAAAATCCAAGTGTGTGCAAATGAGTTCATTTCCTTCCTTAGGCTACTACAGAAACCAAGCTCAATCAAGACAGGCTACGTAAAGATTCTAACTTCAAAAGAAACCTAGATAGAGCCTCGCTGCCAGTCAGCCATCTATAGCCCTGACGAGGTTATCACTGTGACTCTCCCGAACATAGCTCTACTACCAGCCAGGCGTCCATAGCCCTGGTAGAGATATTTGGATACCCCTGATAAGTTGAATTCATTATTTTGATTCTCAATATTTCACTTTTCTTTTCTTTTGATATTCTTTTATTTTCACTTTTTCATTTCAACTTGTGAATAATGAAGTTCACACTCAGGGCCGAGAACCACAGTGGCACTGAAGCATAAATAATATTTTTCACCTGATAAGACCTCACAAGGATCCTACCGCAACCTCAGGATTCTTAAGATGTATGAAAATATAAGATTTTAGAATACTTGAAATTCAAATCAAACCAGTGGCCATCCTCCTTAAACCAGACATTTAGACAGTGTGACGATAACAAAGACCTCAACCATCCATTCAAGACACATGATTAAAGTTCATCAAGGAAATACTCAGAATAGTCCCAGATAATGAAATGGTTGTTGTGCAAGTAGGACACTTCCCCAACTAGAAAGCAGAAAACCCAAGCCAGAGAGGCAAAGCAACAACCAAAACAATACCCAAAGCAAACCTAAACTAACCAAAATAGACTAATTCTAAAGCAATCTATCCTAACTATGTACAAAAGACTCATAACAACTCATCATCAGACAAGGTGAATTGAGACCCACCCCCATACGGTTCATCAATGCATGGACAAGTAACAAGGTAATGGTAACAGTCCTCAAAAATGCAAATTTATCTTTATACTCAGCAAAATAAACCTCAAAAAGGTAGCATTCAAATTCAACCTCATAATTAGGAACAATCAATAATTGAGGAAATTCATTAGGACCATGATTAATCCATATGCAAGTTGTCTTTCCTAAATTACCATAATCAAATTGATAAGATTTAGAACTCATAGCAAGGAGAAAAACAACCTGATTTTGTACTATTGTAGACTGAATGTTGTGTTCATCATCCTGCACTTGTGAAGAGCTGATATCCATGTCATCAAGAGGTCTCAACTGATGATGCAATATCCCTCTTGCATTTGGAACATGCAAAACAGAATTAGAGTCTTCAATGAATAATTTAGGGTGAAAATCAAATTGAATAGGTTCAGAAGTATAAACATGGAACTTTTCACCTGTGTGCATTTCATCATGAGGTATCAATGACGAATGTGTAGAAGTATTGTCCTGTACAACAAATTTCTCAACAGGATATTCATCAGATGGCATCGCAGACTGATCTTTAAACAAATTTTCTCTATTGATGCATAAAGTTTGTAAATTTTTAGTGCTTAATTCAACAATAGATAGAGGAAAAGCAGAATTTGATAAATGAGAGAACTCCTTGAATTCTTCTTCTGTTGGCATTGGCTTCGGTTCTGGATTGCAACTGTAACCCTCAGGAAAAGTAGCTTCTTTACCCACAATATTAGATCCCACAATTTGCTCCAGGGGACATTCATTAGCAAGTTGTTGAGGCTCCTCAATCAAAAGCTCAACCTCCTCCAGGACTGCCTCAGCATTAACTACCATGACCTTCTCTTATCCAATGCCAGTTGACTCTTCTACTAGACATTCGATAGTAGCTTGTTGAAATTCCTTTATTGGAAGCTCATTCTTCGTAGTTTGATGCACATGATATGACAACCATACTTGCTCTTGTACCTCCTTTGTTGATTCTACCAAAGCTTCAACACTGTCAGATTTATGGATAGGAATATCATGTAACATGAGGATTTCCTCAGTCTTGCATCCTTGAGGGTCAACTGTCAGTACATAATTTTCCAAGCTTATTTCAAATAGGAATACCTCCTTAAAAGTATTTGTATCAACATGGCCTGAAGTACCCTTTTGTTCAGAAAGCATGTCTTTTTCAAGAGACCCTAGTACTGCATCCCTAATGGTAGGATCCCTTAACAACTCATGAGCAGAGAGGTTGACTTTTACTTTCTTGAGTTCTTCTACCACACACTCCTATTTTCATTGCAGTCATGGTAGAACAGTTGTCCTCAAAGCTAACTATCAATTCATCCCTGTTACTTTCAACACTTCCTCCTTTATTAGCATCAAACTATCCTCCATTTATGAAATACTAAGTAGACACATGATGGAATGCTTAAACCTCTTCATTTGTATACTCTTCTTCATCTAGTGGACCATTATCATTCTCCTCATTACTTCCAAAAGGTTGAGCTATAGATTCTTCACTGTATACATACCCTGTTTCAACACCTTTATCCTGTTCTTTTTCTGGTTCATTCCCTTCACTTCTTGGAAATGGGACATGATTCACCACCATGACTGATATGTCATAAGGATTAGATGGTACTATCTCTATCCCACTCGAACTATTGCTGGAATGTTGAACCTTCGGCTGGAAAATGGACACAGTAGCTTGGAATTCTTGACAATCTGACTCAGAATGTTGATTAGTATTATGAAGCCTACACCATCTTGAAAGAGTTGTTTTTTCCAGATAAACTTCACTAGGTTTCTCCTAATTGTTTGGTTGATCTAAGGAGGTTAAGGCTCTTCCATTATTAGGAGGTGGTGGCTGCCTTCCATGATCTCTATCAAGATGTTCTCTGTCAAAGTTTTTCCCTTGAGCCTGCATCATATCCATGTTGCTTTGATCATAATTCGACTGAATCTCCCTTTGGGCTACCTGGGATTGACTATTTTGATGCCTTAGATAGGTGACTTCAGTGTTCAGCTTCTCAACTAGCTCTGTGAGTGCATCCAGCCTCTCCTTGTATGCATTTTATGGACATATGTAATTATGCTAGTATGGATTTCAAGCTCAACATATCCAAGGCTTATGAAGAAATTCCTTTGGAGTTTCCTCTTAAAAGTTTTAACTAAGTTTTGGTTCAATCAGAAGGTGGTGAACCTAATCTCAGAATGCACTTCTATTGTGAAGTACTCTGTTTTATTTAATTGTATCCCTCATGGTTTCTTTTAGGCTAGTAGAGGAATAAGACAGGGTGATCCCCTATCACCATATCTATTTATAATGGTTGTTGATATCCTAAGCATGAGGAATGTTTCAAAGATTCTTTCTTATGGTTCTATTAAGAGATCCAAACCTACCACTACCCTTGATCTGGCTGTTATACAATAATTTATGGATGATACCATCCTTTTTGGGAAAAATTCTATGGTGGAAGTAAGGAAATGTAAGAATTGTCTAAACACTTCAAGCATCAAATCATGAACACCATTGAATTAGATCTAACATACATCTAATAACCTTGAGAAATTTGAAAGATTGAATCATAAGAACCATGCAAGATAAGTCAACACAAAAGAGATCGCTAGAAAAATCACAATTCCTTTCAATTGTATTGAATCACCCAATTTCAACAACAATTATAATGTTCTGTTACAACATTTTCTTGAGAATCGACTAACTCCTAACCCTAATTCTTACTTTAATACACTAATTGCTTCCAAGAACTATCTTCAGCGATTTCTACTAATAATCCCCCTTTACAAATGAGGCAAAATTCCATATTTATAGAAAATCCTAGAACATGTTAGCCCAATATAGATTTTACAATAATAAAAAATCCTAGACAGGTCGGCCAAGAGAAATTTGAAATAAGATAAGATATGCATTAAATGCATGAGACTCCTCTAGGTCCACCTGGGATTTAAAATGTAACTCGATCCAATGCATGTGAAGCACAATTCCCAATTTAATTGATCATTAATTGGCCCCTTCATCCCTGTCTTAATTTATCTGGTATCTTGAGGACAATACTTTCCAGCTCGGCCACAGGTGAATTAATAAATTCCTTAAATCCACCTTTTGAATTAAACCCAACCTGCACTCAGTAAAAACCAGCATCAATAATATCCATCATCAATAATATATTCAAATAAATCCAATAAAAAAAATTGACATCCCACGAAAAATCGTTAATGGAAAATTTCTACACAGTTTGGGATTTTCACCCTTCCGCGGAATCTAGGCTAGAAGGGATTTTCGGGCAAATCCGGACTAGGTGGATTCTGGCGAAAAAAAACAACAGTCGAAAAAATTTAGAAAATGAAGGGGCAATGGGATTTCGGGAAAATCCAGAGGGAGTGGAAATCCGGGAAGTAGGCAAAACTCTATATTTTTCAGGAAAACGCAGAGGACAGGGAAAACCGGGGAAATCTGCCAGCACCAGAAAATCCTGAAACTGAAGGAAAACCTGGATTTTGACATTCTCCAATGATCTCGCTCAAATTGATCGAAGATCACAAATTTGAGGACCCAGGCTCAAAAGAAAAATCATTCATTAATGGATCTAGACTCAGAATTTTCCCAAGGGCATCAACATTCATAAAACGATAGACCAAACCCAAAAAAATAGGAATTCAATAAGGAGATGGAATTTCGGGGAAATCCGGTCCATTCGGAATTCCACAAGGTGAGAATATTTCTGGAAAACAGTCAGCTATTGGGCTTTGAGTGAAATCTAGGAAACTCCGGACCAAGCGAAAAAATTCTGAAACAGAGAAAAAACTCGAATTTCGCTCAGAACTTAAGATTTTCAAAGTGTAACTTGGGGAAAACACTTAGGCAAGCAAGATGAATATTTTAAGCTCATGCCAAGGCAATTCAAATCCACAAAATCCAAGGGCCAAAACACCAAAAACCAAAGTGAAAGAGGGTCCTTGCCTTCAGCAAGGCGTGTGTGCGAAAACTACACAACAAGATCATAACCCGTTATTTCTTATCATGAATTATCACTTTATTGTTGGTCCCTTTCCCTTCTGGTTTGAGATATTGCGAAACTCTAACCCAAACTTTACAAATAAAATTATAGAATGGTGTAATGTCCCTGTCCATGGATCCCCCATGTTTAGGGTCTTCCATAAAATCAAGTGTATTAGAAACATGGTTAAAGGTTGGAATAAGTGGGTGTTCGGGGATGCTTTCCATCAGAAAAGAGATCTCTCAAATAAACTTAAGGTAACTCAAAAAAGGATGGAGAAGGGGTGTGTCAATGAGAAAACCTCTCAATAAGAGAAAGATGACAGCACAAAATGGGACAAAGTGTTGAAAAAAGAGGAAATATTTCAGAAGCAAAAATCCAGAATACAATAATTGAATGAATGAGACCAAAAAAAATTATTTCTTTCATATCTTGGCCCTTAAGCATAGAAAAAGAAACCAAATAAACAAACTAAAAGATGATTTAGGAGCTAAAGCTACTTCTCTGGCCTAGATTGGTCTACTGGCCTTTGAATACTTCGCACATGCCTTATATGAGCCTATTGGGGCACCTAACTCAGTTGTTGATGACCTGTTACTAGACTCCATCCCTACTTTTATAAATAATTTGGATAATGATGATATTATTTGTGCTATCACTCTTGAGGAATTCAGATTAGCTATGTTAAGTATGGGTTCCTTCAGGGCACCAAGACCAGATGGTTTCCCTCTATCTTTCTTCCAAGAGTTTTGGGATATTTTGGGAGAGGACTTATTTCTTGCTACCAAGGACTTTTTTAGGTCGATAAAACTCCTAAAACAACTGAACTATACCTTTTTAACCCTCATTCCTAAAAATGAAGACTCATAGACCATGGATGACTTTAGGCACATCAGCCTATGTAACACCATCTACAAGATCTTATCCAAAATTGTATTCAACCATCTGAAACCATTTGTGGATAAAATGATTATCCCATGTCAAAAAGGATTTTTCTTAGGGTGCCAAATTATGGATGCTATGTAATTTCCACTCATGAAATCATGCATTTTATGGACATATGTAATTATGCTAGTATGGATTTCAAGCTCAACATATCCAAGGCTTATGAAGAAATTCCTTTGGAGTTTCCTCTTAAAATTTTTAACTAAGTTTTGGTTCAATCAGAAGTTGGTGAACCTAATCTCAGAATACACTTCTATTGTGAAGTACTCTATTTTATTTAATTGTATCCCTCATGGTTTCTTTTAGGCTAGTAGAGGAATAAGACAGGATGATCCCCTACCATATCTATTTATAATGGTTGTTGATATCCTAAGCATGAGGAATGTTTCAAAGATTCTTTCTTATGGTTCTATTAAGGGATCCAAACCTACCACCACCCTTGATCTGGCTACTATACAACAATTTGTGGATGATACCATCCTTTTTGGGAAAAATTATGTGGTGGAAGCAAGGAAATGTAAGAATTGTCTAAATAATTATGCTTCTAGTTCGAGAAAATGCATAAATTACAATAAAAGCATGGTTTACTTCTTTAACAACTCTCAAACTTTGTAGGATCAAGTGACTATTGTTCTAGGTTGTAAAAGTGATTCCATTCCTTCTGTGTGTCTTGGTCTCCCTCTCACACTTAAAGAAGTCACACCTTCCTTCTAGAATTTGGTCCTTGAAAGAATGCAAAGAAAATAGGAAGGATGGAAATGCACTATGCTTAGTCATGCTGGTAAGCTACTATTTAGGTGGAAAATAGGGTTTACATCAAAATGAGTTAACAAGATGATGGACCACTAAGTTTTTCCACACAAATCATGTGCAATTTATGCAATTATGAAAGCCAAAAGATGTAAATAAAAATTAAAAATTGATCCTAACTATTATAGCAACAAAAAGGGGAGTTTTGAGAGCTTGAAATGATGTGTACCTTGTAGAAAACATGTTTTTATGCCACAAAGGACTCATTCATCTTTAGTGGTGAATGTCTCGCTATTAGGGTTTCTGAAACTGAGATTAGGGTCATGTTCCTTGATGTCTACACTCTCAAATTCCTAGTTATCAACTTCTAGAAGTATGTAGGTAATTTTGTAGCTTCAATTCTTTGATTTTGCACTTTGAATGACAACTTTTGCAACTTGACAAATTTGACAATTTTGCTCCAAAATTGCTCCATTTGATCTTCAACCTATAATTCTGCAATCACACATTCAAGGGAAGAAAAACATGTTGTTTATTAGTGAATGGGATTTTTTCTTATTCAAACCCCTTGTAGGTAATTAAACCAAATGATCAAATAAAGGAATGAAGAATGAAACATGAAATATGCAATTAATGTCACCTTGGATGATGTCTTGTGAAACAAATCTGCAAACTAGAATGTAGTGGCTATAAATAATGTATATCTTGGATCCTTGAATATGATGTGAACAATGCTTGCAAGTAGATCTTCAATGCTACATCCACTTTCTTAGCTCAACAACATACATGAATGCATAAAACCCTTGTCATGATGAATTGATCTTGAATTTTTGCAATAGACTCTTGAAATTTGTCTTGAAATGCTTTATGAATGCTCTTGTAATGCTATAATGCTTGATAACTTGAATGCTTGAAGGTTTAGAATGAATTTCTAGGTGTTGTTAGGAGAAAAAATGTGACTTAAACCCTTATTTATACTAAATTAGGAGATTAACCCTGAAATTCAAACAATTAAGGCTAACACCAGATCTGGAAGTAAACTTTATTAAATTACCACCAGAATGAAATTTGAAAAGGGGGTCCTCATTAAGGGAAGACCCATTCGCCAACTAGGGCGAATGGGTCCTAGCTCAATTTTCTAGGACCTAACCCTGGGGATGGAAAGAGCATCAAAAACCCATTTCAGATCAACTTAGAAAGGGGTGTCCTATTAAGGTAGGAACCATTCGCCACCTAAGGTGGATGGGTTTTGGTACCATTTTCCAGATTTTCCCAATTAAATGTTTTATTATTTAAATTATGTGTGTCAGGATAGATCTTCGAGAGGTGTCATAAATAAGGTCTAAATTTGAATTAAAGGGGGTTAATTAACTCCAATTAACCAGAATTAATTAAAACCACCCTAGATAAATGTGGAAGTTCTTTACAACCTTCACAACACCTAAATAAGGTACAAATTTAAATATATTTTATTAAGAAGGGCCCCATTAATCTTAATTAAGTAAATAAATCCAAGAAAAGTGTGAAGATGTGTTACAACACTTTACAAAAGCTTTGGAAAGGACCAATTAAGGAACGTTTTAATAAAATAAGGGTCCTAAAATGATGTGAATGTGTACAACACATTACAACACTATTCCAAGACACCATTAATTCAGATTTAATGTAAATTATCAAACCAAATAAGGGAAAAAGGATACTTTTTCCGTTACTACATTTTTCCCCCACTTTAGTGAGAGGATGACCCCATGTCAAACTCACACTAAAGTAGACATCCAAGACACTTAATTATGCAGCAGTAACAAAGATATATAATCATACCTTGTCAAGGGTCAAGAAAAAGAAAAACAAAGGATCAAGCATGACTGTTCCAATGCGATGTGGAATGGGGTTGTTTGTGCATAACATATGCTACTCACTTATAGGAAATTTCTTGTGTTATCTCATGGTCTCTTGTAGGAAATTGTAGGAGGTTGTTCTATAGATTGTTCTTGTATGTTCAAAAGTGTTTTTGGTTCAATCATTGTTTCATTAAGGATAGTTGGTATAGTCATAGGTTGAGGCATATTGTGAAGGGATATTTATGCTATTTTATTTTCTTTTAATTTTTGATATGATTTGAAAAAGAAATCTTCATGAGGCTTGATAGGTTCCATAGGCTCAGGCCAAAAGTAATCTAGTGAAAAATTCCCTTTTGTTGAGGCAGGATTAAATCCACTATGATGCACAGTGAATATATTATTTTCAAATAGAAACTTTATACATTTATGCACAACAAAAGGAATGAAATTAATGGAGTGAAGCCATGGATATCCTAGCTTCACATGAAATTGGTTTGATTGTGGAATGATGGAAAATGAGACTGTTAACATGTTTGGTCCAACCTTTAAAGGGAGATCTATTGAGCCTACCATAGGGAAATAAAATGCATTATTGTCTTGATCCATGCTTTCGGGTTATCATATGTTTCTTGATATAACTCATGCACATATAAGAATTCTTCTGTGATCACATTCTCTCCACAGGTGAGATCAATGAATATCCCATTGGTGGGATTTTATTGATTAAACTAGCTATGTAAAGATGATCATCAGGTGCACATTTAAGTATGTCACTTTGTGAGAAACAAATGTCAAGAGGTTATCTAGTCGAGCCCTTACAAGGTCTAGCTTTGATAAATGTTATCACTTCATCTAGGGGATTATGTTGAAGAGTATCAATATTGTCATCGTTCGTGTCAACATTCATCACATCATTCTTTGTTTCACTAGCTTTGACAAATGAAATATTCTACTTAGGCATGGGATTTGTAAAGATTTACAAATTTTGATTAGGCGGGGCTATAGAATTATTACCTTGATCATTCACACCTCCAATTTGAAGTTGATTATTGTTAATAAGGCCTTACAAAAGATGTTTAAGATGCTTATAGTATTTGGTACCATGTCCATTTTGTTGATTGTAATGACAATAATATTTTTTTTGGAATCCTTTAGGCAATGGTATAGTAAGATCACATTCTCTAACAGGAGGTAAGGTAATCATGGTCTTGTCAATAATTTGCAACATAATATTGTGAAAGGTATCAGGTAAAGGGGTGAACTCTCTCTCCCTTTCTCTGAAAGGATTTGTCATCTTTATAGAAGCCACTTGATTATTGTTTTGTTGAATTGTCTGAAGACGATTTAAGTGTAAAAATCCCTTATTTTGTTTCTTGAAAGGTTGACAAAATTTTTGAGTTGTATGTTCAAAATTTTTAGGACAACTATGTGGATTTTTCACATCACGACCACCAGTTGAGTTTTGATGGTCATGATAGGTTCTACATAACTTTGTGAAGGATGGAAACCTCAACATTTCAAGTTTTCTTTGGATTTTATCTTGTAAGTTTGTAATGAACATTCATTGAAGGTCAGCATCAGGAATCTTAATGTTCACTTGTGAATAAAGTGTTTCGTATCTTGCTATGAAATCAATCACTTTCTCATCCTATTTTATCTTGCATGTCATTAAGTTAGCAAGGGTCATCTTGGAACCCATGTGAATATGGAAGTGGTTGTAAAAGGAATCAATGAGTTCATTGAATGAACCAATTGAATTTTTTAGAAAAGAGGAGAACCATTCTAAAGCAGTATCTTTTAAGGATCTAGGGAACAACTTAGCTAAAATTTTATCCTCAAAGATGAAATCACTACACAAGGTTAGAAAGGCAGAAACATGGCTTACAACATCTCCTTTCCCACCATATTTCTTAAATCGATGGACCTCTATACCTTTTGGAATTTTTTCTCATAATATGTCAAGGGAAAATGGGGTGGACTTGATGTATTTCAAGGGTTGACTATTATTGTTCTATTGTAATGTTGTCACTTGTTGAAGAGATGTCATGGTTTACAAAAGTAAATTAATGAGAGGGTCATTTTGGTTATAAGGTTGAGGGGATTAAGGTGGTGTAGTGTATGTATGTGGAGGTCTCATGAATTGTAGGTTGGTGAAGGTGGATTGTTAAGGAGTTATTGTCTTTGAATGGACAAGACTAGAAGTATTTCCCATGGGAATACCTATGGAAGTGTACAGAGTGCTCGTTGGTATGAGTGTTGTAGTTGGTTGAATGGTAGTTGCGGGTTGAAAGGTTGTTGTAGGTTGGAATGTTATTGTAGATTGGAATGTTGTTGTAGATTGGAATGTTGTAGGTTGGAATGGTGTTGTAGGTTGGAGTGTTGTTGTAGGTTGTGTACTAGTGTATGTAGGGATGGGCATTGGTATTGTGGAGGACAGGATTGGAATTTTACCTTCACTTTGAGTAGACCCCAAAGCTTGAGTGGAAGTTGTAATGGTAGGGATGGTGTTGGTAACATTAAGGACATTGGTTGTAGGAGGTGAAGTCATGGGAAATGAAGTATGCAAACTATGAGCCATGAAGGGTTGATTATCAACACTATCAGGAAAAGAGTTAGAGCACCCAAGATCCACAACGAGTGAGATATTGAGGGATGACATGATCCTCGAACTGTCTTATAATTGTAGTGCTAATAGGACACCAAGTTGTAAATATCATGCAAGTTTTACAACCCTAGTGTAGAAACCCTAGAATAGCAAAGGGGCCTAGAATGAAATTAAATTTTTAGTTTCTAAGCAATGTAATTTACTCATTATACAATGCAATAAACTGAAAATGAAAATTTTGAATGCAATTTTGAATTTTAACAATGCACTAAAATGAAAAAATTTAAGCTAAATGTAATGAATTTGATGAAACAACAAATTAGGAAACTGAAACAGGAAAGTAATAACACTAAATAGAAGCTAGAAATAGAGATTTCAATGTCCAAAAAATACAGATTAGTACCTAATAGGGACTCATTCACTAGTAAGGGTGAATGGGTCTTGGTTAGATGTTTCTAAGATGTTTCTATGGATTTCAAAGTGAATTTTGATGCTTTTTTAGTTGCCAAAAGGTATAGACATGACCTAATTAGGGACTCATTCACTAGTAATGGTGAATGGGTCATGGTTAGGTATTTTTAAACTTTTTTTAAATGATTTGCAAGCTTTCAATGATATATTTTAGTTCTAGGTCTTATATAGTGAATTCTAGTTTCAAATTTTCCAGAAATGCAATGTAAATATGCAATGAAAAGATGAAATATAAGGTCTAAATTTAAATGCAATTTTGTTTTTATTTTCAAATGAAATTGTATGAGATCTAAATGAGATACAAAATTATTGATTTTATTTTGTATTTTTAGGATTTAGAGAGGTGCAAAACAATGCAAATCTAAACCATAGATGAGATGCAAGATTTCAATGCAAAACAAGTAACTCTAAAATGAGATCTTAATTCAATGCAAATCTAAATAAAAATGAATGCAAGATATAACCTAGGATACAAAAGAGACTTCAAAAATCATAAATCTACAATGTTCAATATGTTGGGTTCACCATTTACGTTTAGGTGGAAAATAGGGTTTGCATCAAAATGGGTTAACAAGATGATGAATCACTAAGTTTTTTCACACAAAACATATGCAATTTATGTAATTATAAAAGCCAAAAGATGTAAATAATAGTAAAAAATTAACCCTAGTTTTGTTATATCAACAAAAAGGGGAGTTTCGAGAGCTTGAAATGATGTGTACCTTGTAGAAAACTTGTTTTTATGCCACAAAGGACTCACTCGCCTTCAGTTGTGAATGTGTCCCTATTAGAGTTTTTGAAACTAAGATCAGGGTTGTGTTCCTTGATGTTTACACTCTTAAATTCTTGGTTATTATCTTTTGAAAGTCTGTAGGTAATTATGTAGCTTCAATTCTTTGATTTTTTACTTTGAATGGCAACTTTTGCAAGTTGAAAAATTTGACAATTTTTCTCTAAACTTGGTCCACATGATCTTCAACCTATAAATTTGCAATCACACATTCAAGGGAAGAAAAACTTGTTGGTTTTTAGTGAATAAGGGTTTTCCTCAATCAAACCCCTTGTAGCTAATTAAACCAAATAATAAAATAAAGGAATGAAGCATCAAACATGAAATATGCAATTGATATCACCTTGGATGATGTCTTGTGAAACAAATCTACAAAATAGCATGTAGTGACCATGAAGAATGTAGATCTTGGATCCTTGAATATGATGTGAACAATGCTTGCAAGTAGATCTTCAATGTTACATCCAATTTCTTAGCTCAACAACATACATGAATGCATAAAACCCTTGTCATGATGAATTGATCTTGAATTGCTGTAGTAGAGTCTTGAAATCTACCTTGAAATGCTTTATGAATGCTCTTGTAATGCTCTAGTGCTTAATAACTCAAATTCTTGAAGGTTTAGAATGAATTTCTAGGTCTTGTTAGGAGAAACAATGTGAATTAACCCCTTATTTATACTAAATTAGGAGATTAGCCCTGAAATTCAAACAATTAAGGCCAACAATAGATCTAGAAGTAAACTTTATTAAATTCCTACCATAATGAAATTTAAAAAGGGGGTCCTCATTAAGAGAGGACCCATTAGCCACCTAAGGAAAATGGGTCTTGGCTCAGTTTTGCAGGACCTAACCCTGGGGGATGGGAAGAGCATCAAAAACCCATTTTAGATCAACTTAGAAAGGGGGTTCTATTAAGGAAGGACCCATTTTCCACCTAGGGCAAATGGGTCCTGGCACCATTTTCTAGGACCTAAATTTTCCCAATTAAATGTTTTATTATTTAAATTATGGGTGTCAGGATAGATCTTTGGGAGGTGTCATAAATAAGGTCTAAATTTGAATTAAAGGGGGTTAATTAACTCCAATTAACCACAATTAATTAAGGTCACCATAGATAAATGTGAGAGCACTTTACAACACTTTACCACACCTAAATAAGGTACAAATTTAAATATATTTTATTAAGAAGGAGCCCATTAAGCTTAATTAAGTAAATAGATCCTAGAAAAGTGTGAAGGTGTGTTACAACACTTTACAACACCTTTGCAAAGGACCAATTAAGGCACATTTTAATCAAATAAGGGTCCTAAAATGATGTTAATGTGTACAATGCATTACAACACTATTCCAAGACTCAAACCAAGTAAGGGAAAAAGGCTACTTTTTCTGTTACTATAGTTGCAACTCCAAGTTATTATTCTCCAAGGGATTCTGATATATTTTCTATCCATATTCAAAATTGCTAGGTATGTTGTTGAGAAGTTTGAAAGAATTAAAAGTAATTTCCTCTGGTTTGTTACAGAGGAAAAAATAAATTAGCCTTGATAAGCTAGGATAAGGTCTATCTCCCCAAATTTGGTGGGGGGCTAGGAATACGAAAAATTCAACCTACCAATCAAGCTTTGATTGCTAAGTTGCATGGGAGCAGCTAAGGAATAGGAAGGAATGGTGTGGGTTTCTAAATGAAAAGTATTTAAACAACTATCCCATGATCAGAATCCTTTTAGAAGATCACCGCAATGGTTCCTTTATTTGGAACAATATATGCAGGATGAAAAAGATAATACAATCTAGGTTGAAATGGAAGTTGGGGAATGGTAGAAGAATTAGGTTCTAGGAGGATCCCTGGCTGGTTTAAATTCCTCTCTCTCAATTTGACTTCAAGAATTGTATGGTTCCTATTAAGGTGTTTTTTGGTAGGAATGTGAGATACTACTTGTGTGTACTACATGGTTCTATGAAATCAAAAATTCTAGAGGAGTGTTGTCCTCTTTCCCTAGAGTTAAGAATTTAGGCTAAGACTCTACAAGATATGCTCTCACTAACTAGAATACCCATCTCTAACCTTGAGGATGAATTCTATTGGACTATGGAAAGAAAGGGAAACCTCTCTATAAATACTACCTAAAATTTGCTATTGGATCATGGAATCCATAACATTTTATGGAAAAAGGTCTGGAATAGATAGCTTACACCAAAAATTAATTTATTTTTGTGGATGGCCTGTCACAATAGGATTCTCACTCAAGACAACCTAAGGAAAAGGGGATTTCAAATCCTGAATAGATGCATGCTATGTAAGAATGATGAGGACTCTATTCCTCATCTATTACTCCACTGTCGATTTTCTACTAAACTCTGGGAGTCGACCTTTGGAGTTTATAATTTTTGGTCAAACTGGACACTGAAATAATTTTTTTTAACTAAATCTTCACGTTCGGGCACTTATAGCGACTAAACCATGAGGAATTTGAAGATGATGGAAACTAGAGTTTCATGAAATTTTGTATATACATTCTAAATATATTATTTTCAAAAAATTTGGAATTAGATTGCACTTCCTTTTCCATCTCCCTCGAAAACTAGTTTTTTTTAGAAAATAACATTTTAAAAAAGTGACGCTCACCATATAACGCATAACTTTTTTTCCATGAAGGATAAAATTCTAAATCTTTCAAATTTAGATTTATAAATATGATATCTAGTGCTTCCACTTGGTTAGATAGTTTTTTATTGAATATGTTTTCTTTAATCAAGTTTTGAATTCAAACCAATTATAATTCAGACATAGCACGACCATATAACACGTAACTTTGTTTTTAAATATCAAAATTCTTTCTTTTTTTCTTTGTTGGATCAAGGACTTCAATATCTGGTGCACTAATATTTTTATTTTTATTTTTAATAATCTGCTATTTTTCCACATGTGTAGAACAAAGAGCTTGATTTTCGGTGAAAAACCTACATTCATGAGAAATAAAACATAAATATAATAATTAAATTAAATTTATTTAAAATTATAATTTTTGGGAAGCTTGTAATAAGGACTACATACTTGAAAAATATAAATTTTAAATGAATTCATTTGATCCCCCAAAAGGTAAATCAAAAGTGGTTTATTATCAGCATTTTAATAGGTGTAAAGGAGACTCTATTATAGGTATGGTTTAAAACTAGCGGGGTTATATCCAAGGGGGTTTGATTTAAGGTAGTTTTATCAAACCCTCTTCAATTGGAATTCTTTAAATGGAACCTTTTAAGCTTAAATCATTATATTTTCTAAAAATATGTGATTTCAGCAAAAATTAGTTCCTCCCAAAAATTGTAAACTAGCTTTGTGGGATCAGCCAATATTGGGTATTCATTGGACCATGAATGGTGACCTTAAGGGTTTTGTGGATAATTGGACCAATCCTTTTCATCATCCTCTACCTAAATAAATATGGAGACAGGTTCCTTCCATCATTGTCTAGTGTTTATGGAAAGAAAGAAATAATCAAATCTTCATAAATGTGGAAAAAATCCCAAAGGAGGTTTTTAGCATTGGCATTAGACTAATTACTTAGAGTGTGTCCTTATATGGCTGGAATCCACTAGACAAATCTCCTCTAGTGTGGGAGATCAACATGGCAAAATCTTGGAATATGAATTTGGAGATCAACTAATTTGGCAATTCTTAAACTCTAGCTAGACTTAACATAGTCTAGAAACCCCCTAATATTGGCTAGCACAAACTTAAATTTGATGGTGTGGTGAAAGTAAACCCTGGACTGGTGAGCATAGGAGGCATTATTAGGGATCCAAAGGTAATTTTGGTGGTTGGTTATGTTGGGGGAATCATAATACAGTCCTCTATGACAACGGAGGCAAGAGCATTGCTCAATGGTGTCAAAACTATTGTCACTCTTGGCATAAAAAATTGCACATCGAAGGAGAATCCAAGGGAATGATAGATTACATCAATCAAAATCATTGTCATGGTTGGAGTATCAAGGACATACTACTGGATACAAAATTCTTGGTCACTTCACTAAAAGGAAAGAAACTAATCACATTTTTGTGAGGGAAACCAGGTGGCTAACTCTTTGGCCAACTTGGATTCTTCTTGTGTTTGATCTAGGTGTTGGGAAAGTATGGGAGCTCTCCCTGTGAACATCCAAGGAACTATCATTGCTGAAAAATATAAAAATTATCATTGATGATGATATCTAATATTTATATAGTGGAAGGGAATAAACAAATCTACACCTTTGGGCTCATAGTGATGTGGAATATGCATGATGATGTGGAGGGGTGTGGGAGGAATTTTGGGAGGTGGTTAGGGGTGTTGGTAGAGATTGGATGGTCTTTTCAAAAGATTTATGGGTCATCTTGTCAAATGTATGATGCCCATTTTTTGAACCACATTTCTTTGGAACATGTGTAAGGCCAAAATTATCAATATTTGGGCTAATAATGATCCGATAAATGTAATCATGGATTTTGGCTATGCTTTGTTGTACTTAAGAAAGATTCACTATAGCCTCAGGGCCCTAAACTCCTTGGGAATGACTACCGGTACATGTGAAAATATAATTTCCTTAATTAGGAAAGATTTTTAGTTTTAGTTTGGGAGTGGCGATAAATGGGTTGTGTATTTTACCCATTGGAATTTTGAAGAATTTCTCACTTTATTTACCATGGTGAAATTTTATGATTTGAGAGTGAAAATGGGTGGAGATAGGGTCTGAACTGAGCCTGGATCTTGCGAAAAATTATGTAGGGACCCCCTTGTCTAGCACATATGTAAGGAAGGAGGCATTGTGCCTTTAATGGAGAGCTTGTAGGGGTTTGAGAAGAACCTCTCTGTGTAGTTCACAAGCTCTTGAAATGATAGAAGAGTTTCTATTGGTGGAATCTCATTTGAAATCAATAACGAGGTCATTTCCAACACTACGGGTATGTCTTTCACGGGTCAAAAACTCAAAAAGCATACAAACGTGTAGGATTTGGAGATTCCCCATGCCTTCTTCTATCGAGATGAAAATCTAACTGAATTGCACGTGAGATTTCAACCGAACTCACTACCGAAGCTATGGGACCAAGTTTGTATGGCTATTTAATAAAGTTCATTACTTTGGAGGGGAGGTTTAAAGTTTACTATTTTTATTATTTTCCCTTTGTTAAACCATCTTAGACATAAGATGCTCATAAGCTTTGCTTTCTTTTTTATTTCTTTCCTAGAAAGCTCTGTAAAGGAAACTATGGAGATAGTGGCCAAAAACCTTGACAAACTAGAACCTTTTCCCTTACACCAAGGCCTCATTATATGTAGGCTATACAACTTTAACCTAGCTCTTTGTCCTCCTAAAACTATCTCGATTTTCAAAATTGAATAACAAAAACCCTTTGACCATTCCCTCAAAAACCTTCTCTAACCACTTTGGTTGGACCTAAAAGAAAGAACCCCCTGTGGCTAGTGAACCCCCTGACAACCCTAATTCTAAACCCTTGGCCAAAAAGAAAAAAGGGGGTGTGGGATTAGCTCAATCTAAAGCGACTGCAAGTATATGTGATTTGAAAAACACTCTCACTAAGAAAGATAACAAACCAACTACCAAGATCAAGATGGAACCGGAAAAGGGTAAGAAGGGAACCCCTTGCCAGGTTGAGGTGTTGGCCATAGACAGTGATGATGTTGACTCTTTTGAAAAAGGCTCCCATGGTGATACTATTGTTTCTACTAGTGTGGACTTGGAGGTTGAGTAGACTAGCATCAAAAGATCTAACAGACTAGCTAAGAAAAAAAGGTCATTATCGATGATGTTTCCAATAGTTTTGAGTAGAGTGGTGGAAAGAGGGGAAAAAACATGATACTGTTGAAAAGATCGAGGAATTTGTGGAAGGTTTGAGCCATTTCTCAAAGTTAAATAAGATGATCCAAGAGGATTCCACACTAGAGTCCTCTAATCATCTAGCTCAAGTGAAGGAAAAGCACAAGGTGGAAACTAATAAGGGAGAAGAACTAAACAAGCTTCTATATTGGGTTTATAAACTAGAAAATAAATTTACTAGGTTGATGAGCTTCATAATAAGGGTCATCCACATGTATGCTATTACTTTGTCTGAGGTTCTAAAAGAGGAGGTTGAGATGAAGATTGCAAAAGAGGGATCTGACAATATGTGGGTGGGTGATGATATTCTAAAACTTCTCATTGAGAAGTGGGAGGGATTAGCTAAGTGATGGGTGGGGTGTGTGTTGCTATTGGGTGGACTTTTCTTTTTGTTGTTTGTTCATTATTTCTATAATTTTTGGTTTTTATTTGGTGTTTATGTAACTAGATTATATGTTGGTAGGTTTTGGTTTTTTATCCTTTTTGGCCCTCTAGTCTCCTAGTGTAAAGGGTACTACACCTTGTAAATATAGCTTATCTTATCAAAAACAATTTGATTCATGCTCTTGCCCATGAAATTCATGCCCAACTTGCTATTTGGCTATTTTTTTGTGGGCTTTGAATCTCATTGGAAAGATTTATCATTTGTCATCTCAAGTATGTATATTTATTATTACAACTACATATTACTTCACAAAATGGGTTGAGGTAGTTTTGCTTCATTCCATGATAGTTGAGGTTATATGTCATTTTATATTAAACAATATTATATCAAAATTTGGTATTCCTTCCACTTTAATCTCAAACAATGGTACACCATTTAAGAACAAAGAAGTAAAAATTTTCTTATAAAAAAATCAAACAAATCATTTTTCTACACCATACTATCCTCAATCGAATGGAAAAAAAAAAAAAAAAACTAATATAATGATTGGAAAATTCTTACAAAAACTATTAAAAAACATGGTAAAGATTGGCATACTAAACTCTCTTATGCATTGTGGGCTTATTGCATGAGTGTTCATATGGCTACAAGAAATACTCCATATAATAGGTTGTGTATGGTATTGATCATGTTATGCATTTGGAGTTAGAAATTCCTTCAATATAAATTTCTCTTAGTGGCATTAATATATATGATAATTCTTATAGAGAACAACAACTTCAACAACTTGAAATGCCTAATGAATAGTGTATATACACTCTCAAACATATTCTAGCCTATTACAAAGGCATTCAACACAAGTGCAATGAATGTGTTCTCCATAGTTCATTTAAGAAAGGAGATTTTGTGCTATATGAGAATCGATGTAATATAAATGTGACACTAGGAGAGAAGGGAAAGTTTAGTCTGAATTGGTTGGGATCCTATGTTATTGAAGAATATTATAGATCAAGAGCATACAAGATTTTTACAATAGATAGTATGCCTCTAAAAGAACCTATCAATGCTATGCATTTGTTTATATTTTATGTTTAACATCATCTTTAAATAGAATGTTGTATTTTAAATCATATTGATTATAATAGATAGATGTTCTTTTCTATTTAGACTTGCATTGCTTCATTCATGAAAAACATTTGTGCATCTTGGGTTTTGAGAGTATTTTTATAATTTGATTATTACTTATTATGCATACTATTCAATAATTTGTGTACCATGTTAATTAGATAATTATAATTTTTTTATTTTTTTTCTAAATTAGATCATAGTGACATCTAGTATAACATGTGTACACTTTGTCAAAAATGTCGCATTTAATTAGACAATTGTATTTAATTGTTTAGTTAGATCACATCATTCATTTATATATATCAATTAGGTAATTGTCATATTTGTTAAATAATCTTAATTAGATTTTTTAATAGATCATGTAATTATATTCAATTTGAAGCTATATGTGGAAATATAATCCATTTTTTAAAAAGAAGATCAAATGTAGTACTAAAAAATTAGGTATACAAACCAAAATGATGCTTATATATATCATGGTGTTTATATAGATTATTTTATCACCACACTGACAAAATGCGATGTTTCATACAAAAGAGATATCATCATCTTGTAGGCCTATGGATACTAGACTCCTCGGGACCTGGTGGTGGTGGTCGATGTGAGAAAGTAGATTGTGAGTGGCTCCTAGAGCCACTCCATGCCATTACAACCCTCAACTCACCTCTAAGATCAAAATTAGCCTAAACTATTGTTGTGTTCTGATGTTGGAACCAATCTCTTTCTACTCATACCCTACTAAGCTCCTCTCATAGATAGCCCTACATCTCGCTCTCAACAAGAGCTCGAGATATCTCAAGTCTCAACTCCTTCTATGTAGATATCAAATCCTCATGTCTATTCCTCAACCATGGTATAAGATCAAATATATTTGCATGGAAACCCACACTCTATGGTCTCCTATGATTAGCTCATATCAATTTATGTGGATGCTTATCAAGAACCATATTTGATATTACTCAACCTAAAAATCCAAGACAATCTTGAATACCAATTACAAAAAGAGAAAAACATAAAATAAAATAAAATACAAGCATGATATAAAACATAATTATAAACATAATATCAAGTAGACTATAAAGTGAAGTAAAAACCATAACATATTATATAACTTGTATTTCTAGCTTGCTAGTGGGGATCTCAGCATGCAAATATGGTGGGTATGTCTAGAGTCCCTCGAGAGGTTGGAGGCATAGTAGGTGTCACTATTCTTGTCTCCTTGTTCTCATATATAGGTGGTCTCTCAGGTGTAGAGGGATGTACTCATGATAGACGAGGATGAGATATGGATATTTCCTTAGGGGCAACCCTATCCTCCTCTTGCTCCTAGAGACCTCACACCACTACTATAGCTAGCTACTGATCCTACTCCTCTTCATTGTATCCTCTTGCATCTCCATCATCATCCTCATCCTCCTCATGATCCTCTCAATGTCATGGCCATGGCCCAAGATCGCCAGTAGGATGATCAACAAGAAATGAATGGTCTAGTGATCTGTAATTAGAGCTTTACAAAATAACTTGCAAATTAATATTAATTATGGTTTTCCCCAATCACAACAGAATTGTGTGACCATGTTGTTTAACTGTTGAAATTACAAAATAAGTTCACATTTATATAACTAATTACTGAAATGTTGTAATTAGAACTTAAATAATGAATTGAAAAATACTAAAAAGAAATTAGAGAGAATGTAAGACATGAGATAGAAGAAGAATGAGATGAAAGATAGAAAGATCAGACACAAGTTGATAATGAAGTTCATCCTTCAAAGGACTACGTCTCCAGGTCCGCTTCCCAATGTTGGACCGCTTCCATTAATATTGCCAAGCACCTGAAAATGACTTCTTACAATATCAAGCTTCAAGAACCTGCATAAAATTCCTCACAATCTCTCTCACTATTACAGTTTTTGGTGTATAATAACACCTTGTAATTCTTCTCCTCCAAAATTCTCACACTGGAATTATTTCTCCAAGAAAACTTGACTAATTATAAGCCAAAGCACACCCCTTTATATACCAGTTTATTTGCTAATATGGGCTAAAACCATATTATTTTGCAAATATACCCATATCTCCTAATTACAACATGTAATTTTACAAATCTCCCTTATTTGCAGAAATATCTTCATAAATCCCCCTTTACATCATAAAAATCCTCTAAAATATCCTATATAATCTTTTTAATACCTTAAATAATCTATTAATATCCTTAAAAATATATTTAAACCCCTTTAAATTTCATGTTTTGGGCTTTATAGTTTTAAGGGATTAATTTTTAAAGATAAGGGGTTAATCCTTTCTTTAAATTTAGAAGATTCGGCTTTAACTATGTGATAAAACAAATCCACCTACAAACTCCACACTAACTAGATGTTTGACGCGAAGGTAGGAACTAGAAATGGGAGAGTGGTGGGTTCAAAACCCATTCTCTCCTTTTTCGGCCATACCATGGAGATATTATTAGATTATAAAACATTTGCACACTCATATCCCAAAAATCTTGGTGGTGCAATGGTTGAGGAAGAGTATGAGGTGAGTGGTTGGGGGTTTGAATCCCCCAACCTATATTTTTAGAAAATAGACCACTCGTACCACTAGGTGCCACGTGGCATTTTTCATTGCTCTTGCTTTGACAAGTGTCAATATATCATTGTGCCACTTGTCAATTGGTGATTGATCCTGAATTTGCCACATCAGCATCCTCGTCAGTTGCCACGTGCCTCACTCAGATTCATCCATGTCATCATTTTCCATGTCATCATCATCTGCCACGTTAGTTGCTGACATCATCAAAGTCAACCAAAGTCAAACTTTTGACCAACCTTTGACCAGCCGTAACTTTCACATATGAGCTCCATTTTTGAAATTGAATATAGTTCTGGAATCAGCATGACAAGCACTACAACTTGGTGTCATTTTTGTTTGGATTTGAGACAATCAATTTTTCACCTTTTTGAACCCCTGATTTCCCTATTTGACTGGACCTTTGACTGTGCATAACTTTTGCATACGAACTCCTTTTGAGCCTGTTCAAGTTGCGTCAGGACCGTGTCGGTGAGCTCTACGTGATGATACTGGTTTCGTGAGATTATGAGACTATGAATTTTTTTTAGGTATTTTGGATCCACCTAGATCATCTAGATGTGTAGTGTTGGTCGCTCCAACATCATCTACATCAAACACAAGATCTATGTCTTTCTCCTCATCATTTAATTTACTCAATTGGGCATCCATGATGGTAGGATGAACTATGTAATGTGACCTAATAGTGGTATGAGTCAACTTGAGATAGTCGATCAAGAGATGGGTACCCCTAAGTGCAACAAAATTGTCTCATCACTCGATCATAATAGAATGGCATCATAATATACTCATAATGATTGATAAAGAAGTAGTCACACTACATCCTAGCTAGCTATTGTGATGAGCATGTCCAAGGATGCAAAGTCCTATAAGTTCTCTAAATAATATCCACAATGTTTAGTCGATCAAAGGTGATGTGCTTGTATAATATATTTTTCATACTTCCAAGGTATCCTAAGAAAATTTTATAATACTTGAGGATATGTCCATGGTACACCAGATATACTACAGGTCATGTGATCGAAGATATTCTTGAAGACCTATACCGGAATAAGAGTACAAGTCATAAGACTCTATGTCTCGTACTATGTGTATCACCCAAGATCATGGTATAGGTGTTCCGACATGATTTGACCTTAGGAAAACATTGTTTGATGCTCCTCCATCAATCGTATCATATGAAAAAGCTCCCCATGTAAGTGTTTTCCTCATCCATCTGGTGAAACTATTCATGCTACATTAGTGATTAAGATCCATCGAAGAACAAGAACATCAACATGTACATGTAACAATCACCATAGTTGGATTTGTCCCTTCCATCTCATGGAATATTATGACCAATGTAATAACGTTGATCACCAAGTACCTCCTCCAAGGTCAAGCTATCACAACCCTCGATTTTGAAAACCTAACTTACATCAGATTTGTTTAAATACCAAATAAATGATATTATGAAAGTAATAAATTATAGTAAACAAAATAGTTGAGATTCTTGGAAATCAATAATGATTCAATCATGTTAAAGAATAATAAATATTATCAATTGCTCCTATTTTATGAATTCGATTGGATATATTAAGAGGAAATGAGTTACAAAGAAACGAAGCATTACACAGGAAGAAAGTGAAGAAGTTTGAAGAATGGAGCGTTATTGGGAAAGGAAGAAAATTAGTCACGGGGCCTACACAGTATGCATCGACAGAGGAATATGAAACGATGGCATCTTTTCTATAAATTGCAATCTATCTTGACAACAGGAGGAGGAGGAGAATAGACTCATATGGATTAGTGAGTTCAAGGAGATTGAAGCTCTGCCGCTCCACCAAATGCAAGGCAAGCTAAAAGGCCATAACGCTTATTTTTGGAGGAGGTTAGCACGCGGAAAATGATAGAGAGGGAAGGTTCTCTTCTTGGTAGGAAAAGGTGTTGGGAAATGTAATTTCTCCCTCAAATGAGATGTAAAATATTAATTAAATTAGAAGTTTCTAGAAGTTCCAGTTGGACTAGAGAGATTAGGAATTAAGTAGAATTTGGTAAATTCTAGAAGTTATTTTTATGTCGGTTAGGGTTGGATAAATTCTAGAAGTTTAGGGTTAGGTAAATTCAAGAAATTTATTTTATGTCGGCCAAGGTAAAATAATATGTCAGCCTATATTCTAGATTATTCTAAATGTATCTAAAGTCCTCTATATAAGAGGCAGATGTAAACCTTTTTTGTCAAGCAATTAAATACATATATTTTGAGCAGTAATTCGTGTTTTATTTGTGTGTGTGTTTATTCATGAATTGCTGAGTTCATATTTGCTTATTAGTGTTGATTTGTATCCATCCACCCCTATTAGAGTGGTACCAGAGCCAAGTTGAAGTGAATTGAAAATTGGAGATGCAAGTTCATCAATGCCAAAGAATTTATGTTCATTGCAAGTACATTGTTGTTGAAGAATTGTTGGAGCTGTAAGCCTGTTGCAGATTATTTTTTGTCTAAGATTGATGGAGCTGCTTTCAAGTAAAGAAAGAATTGCAGTTTTTCAAAAAGAACAAGATTCAATGAAATCCAGAATTGTTGCTTCATAAGTGAAGGGATGCATAAAGAGTCTGCAAAAATCAAAAGGCAAATCGCAGATGTGAAAAGAGAAAAAAGAGGTAGATTGCTATTTTTTATTAACGCTGTTATGATTCAACATAGAGGAAAATATGATTTTCTGGCTAAATAAAAAAAAATGGTTGTGTCTGAGTAATTGCTGGTAGTGTTGTTTGGACGTAAGACAAATATTTTTCTGAGATAAATAAAATTGGTTGTCTTCGATAAGATTTGTGCTTGAAAAGTTATCATTCTGTGAAATATAAATTGGCCATACAGCTGCAGGAAGGAAGAAGCAAGAATATTTTGGTGGAGTGTTAGCATTGAGGTTATGAGGAAGAAATCAGAATCAAAATAAAAGTAAGGTAAGATTATTTGTTTGATTCAATGGGAAAAGCTAATAGAGTAAAGAAAGAGAAAACAAAAGATTTAGAAGAAGAATTAATAAAGGTGAAGAAAGAAAATACAAGTTTAAAATGTGAACAAGATTTTTTAGAAAAAGAATTGGAAAAATTAAGGAAAGAGATGGGAGCAGAAAAATGTAATCTTTTAAATGAAACTAGTGATTATACAGAGGCAATTGAAGAGCTAGAGGATAGGTTAAAGTTTGTGGAACAAATAAATAATTTGCAGGTGAAGGAATTGTGCAAACTTAGAGAGAAAAATAAAGAGCTTGAAGAAAAACTAAAATTGTTTGATGAGATTAATATAAGGAATGAGGAATTGGAACAAAGAATAAAGTTGGTTGATGATTTAGAAGAAAAGGCGAAGAAATTAGAAGAAGAGATTAGTTTATACAAAACTGAAATATCAAGATTGAATGTAGAGAATGAATGTTTGAAGGCAAGGAAATCCATATGTGATGTTTCTTGTGGTATAGAGGATTTGAATTTGTCAATTGAGAAATGTGTTTTTGCTGAAGAAATTTGTGATAAAAATTGTCAAAATGATAATGTTGTTAGATGTGATGAAAATGAAAAAAATGTTGGTTTAAAGATCATGGAAAGAATGGGATACAAAGGTAAAGGCTTAGGAAGGCACGATCAAGGGATGAGAGAGCCAATTAAGCCAATAATGAGGCCAAAACATGAAGGACTTGGATATGTGACAGGTAAAGGAAATAATATAGTTGTAACCAAATTTGTTAAAGAAATGGAATGTGTGCAATGTTGTCATTGTAACAGGAAATGACATACAAGGGATAGATGTTGGGACTTACATCCCTGCAGAATTTGTGGTTTGAAGAGTCATTCTGAAAAGACATGTTGGAACATGTAGTGCAAGAAAGATTCTATGACAGGTTGTATGAAAATGGATTCTATGGTAGGTTGAATGAAAATGGATTGTGGATGGGTTTACGAATCGGGTTGGCAGAAAATTACAGGTATGATCAAGAACTTGTTTAAGTATAAAAGCTCGCAAGTGAATGTTGATGGCAATCAAGCAAGGTTTTCAAAAAGGCATAATTGATAATAAGTTTGAAGATGATAGCAATCATGGAAAGGCAAGACATCAAAGAAGGTGGAAAGTTACAGATAGTGAGTTTGCAGAGAAGAAGACTTCCAGTTTGAAGTTATGAGAATTTGAAGTTTGAATGACTACCGCAGCATTGGGATGAGAGTTCAAAAGAGTTGAGGAAAGAGATCTGCAAATTGTAGAGATGGTTTAAAGTTTGAAGACTTGAAAAAAGACAAAGGCATTATCAGGCATGAAGATATCAAGCAAAGAAAAGGATTTGCAAAGTCAGCAATCAAGAGCAAGGAAATTTATGCAGCAGCATTTGAGGTCGAAATTAGGAGGGAGTGTTGGGAAATGTAATTTCTCCTTCAAATGAGATGTAAAATATTAATTAAATTAGAAGTTT
Organism: Sequoia sempervirens; assembly: GCA_007258455.2. Lineage (NCBI taxonomy): Eukaryota > Viridiplantae > Streptophyta > Pinopsida > Cupressales > Cupressaceae > Sequoia > Sequoia sempervirens. The sequence continues at coordinate 411,060,853 of VDFB02270651.1, read as the reverse complement.
CTAGAGGTTCCAGCTGGACTACAAATTAGGAATTAAGTAAAATTTGGTAAATTCTAGAAGTTATTTTTATGTTGGTTAGGGTTGGATAAATTCTAGAAGTTTAGGGTTAGGTAAATTCTAGAAATTTATTTTATGTCGGCCAAGGTAAAATAATATGTCAGCCTATATTCTAGATTATTCTAAATGTATCTAAAGTCCTCTATATAAGAGGCAGATGTAAACCATTTTTGTCAAGCAACTAAATACAAATATTTTGAGCAGTAATTTGTGTTTTATTTGTGTGTGTTTATTCATGAATTGCTGAGTTCATATTTGCTTATTAGTGTTGATCTGTATCCATCCACCCCTATCAAAAGGGAGAGAAGAGGAGGATGACTTCTGGGCAACAGAGATTTCTCCACAGTTTTGGGGATGCGCTTTCAACCACTTCGATGAAGAGATTAAAATTGACCATCTCAAATTACTAACGATACATCTTTCTTAATATTTTGTTGTTCTTAAATTGATGATAGAGGCAAGTTTATGGATAGATAGAACCTCGGTGGACACCATTAGATTTTGTGTCTTCTATTCTTATTGACAGTTTATACTGTGCTAATGGGTTATATAGGCATTTGAGTTGCTTTACTACTGGCGGCTAGATAATGATATTCTACTCGTCTTCTTAATAAGCGACTATGATTGTGTTTGCAGGAGTTGTTACAGGTGATCATGAGAGAGTGTACAAAATTGCAGCTGGCAAGGGAGGCGATGCAAGTTAGAGGGAAACTCCACAAAAGGATGCGCAGAGGGAGGAGGCCGATCGAAATGTGACGCTAAGGAAGTTTGCAGGGCCGAGGGAAAGGAAATCACAGGTATGATTTATGAGTCTTATTCTATACATGGATGTATGTGCCTTCTATAAATTCTTCTGTGCTTCAGGTCGATGATAATATTGACAATTATAAGACTCTGCTCTTGTATCTTGGCCGCAGCCATTTCCTTAAAGCACTCAGCCATTTTAAGTACATAAATTCTCAACCAATTCTTTCCTTGAACCTCGAACTCATTCCTTGAATTCTTCTTTGAAGATTATCCGGGTCGAGTCCAAACCTTTAATTAAATCATCTTCATTCATCCACCTCAGATTTATCTTCAAACCTTGTCCAGGGCTCGGTATTTATTTACAAACATTTGTGCCGGTGCCGTTCCAATATAAACTATGTCTTACACAAATCAAATTTACACTGTCCTGTCTTAAAGAAGATCGACCAAGTTCTCATGCCGAGAATCTCTTTTAAAAATTCATCATTATAAGTATGAAGTAATAAGTACGAAGTAGTTAATATGTTCTTGATTTGAATGTGCAAATGCGTGGTACTTGTAGGTTATTTGAATCAGTGCATGAAGTTATTCAATACTGATTATCTTGTCGATATCACAGAAGATAGTTGAATAATTATTCGATTTTCGATGACAGTATGCATTGTTTATAGAGTATTAAGAATATCAAAATGGTATTGTGAGGCATTGGTAGTTTCGAGGCTCAAAATAATGGTCAAATATTGGCGGTCGGTATGCTTTGCTAATGGACCCACTTCTGCATGTGGGCTATGCAAATCATTCTCTATGCCGATACCATTTGTTTTTAAACATTTTGATTATGTCATATACCCATGTCATGAATCGAGTAGTCTTAAGCGACCTCTCTTCTCGAGGCGTATAGAGTGCACTCAGGAGATTACATTTACCACAATATTCCATGCTGAACCTTTCGTCCAAAGCTTCTATACATGATCCTGTAAGCTACGTCTAGGGATTGCTTGTGTAGCCGCTCCTTTAGCTGGTTCACTTGTAAGTTCTATATTATTAGAAAGGTCCTAGTCAATGCATAAAAGGATTAGTTCTCTTGTGGACTTTAGAGAATTCGGCGTATAGAGTTAAACTTATTTTGTTATGATTCGCGACCTAGTGCAAGTTTGGACCAAGATTCCTCTTCCCAGTCTTGAATGAAATTCAATGGTTTATATAAATGAGTTTTAGTAGGGTTCTCTCAATCATTTCCTTCCCCTCTTAGTAGATGGTGTAGATGAGAGGTGATCAAACCTTAATAGCGAGAGGAAATATCTTATGATCGCACAAATAGAAGGTTATTAAATAGTATAGTTTTGTTTATTATCTTGTTAATAATTCTTTTATTGCACTTTGTCTTTTAATCTTGAAGAGGGCAAAGCATAAAAATAAATATTTATACATCAATTTAATTGTATCAAATATTATCAAGAGTTAGACATCTATATACTAGTTGTAATACCAGCAGCTAGAATTGTGTTATATTATAGTTGAACTTTTCAATATATTGTTGTTGCATGTATCTTCAACTCAAGATAGAATCTTTCACATTGGAATAAGTTTTGGGTTAAGATTAAGTCTTTCAAGTTAGAATGCGTATAGGTAGTAATGAGGTATCAATTAGTTATTTACACAATGTCTCTAAAATGCATGATACATTTTGTACGAGGGAAATGATAATTGGTTTATCTATAGATGTTAGATATGCAATCTCAGCAATGTAGTATTCATCTTTATCTGAAAATCATTATCAAATGTTGCCTCAAGTTGTTACCTAAATGATATCCAGCTTGATATTTGTTGGAAAAATAAGTATTATTATTTTGGAAATTAGTTACTAAATGATGGTATAGAATAGTAACTAGATATCATGCACTAAACAATGTTGGAGTTTAAATCCTTAGATGAATTTTTACTAATATGATGTCTTCGAACACTCACATGAGCTACTTTCAAGAAGAATAATCATCTAAGGGGTATTTTCTTGGCCACTACCTTCTCATTTGATTTGACGAAGTAGTTGTTGCACATTTTATACTATTTATTTTCATTTGTATTGTGTTTACTTCAATATTCTATTGAATATGAGAAAGATAAAATAAAAGGTTGTTCCACCTAAGTGGGTGACAAGTGACGTGGAACTGTCTAGGTAAACTCAATTCTAGAAAGGGTTGTATACCCACTATTTTCAAGTTCCTAGTTTATTTTATGACTATCATTAACGAACCAAGTTATTTGGTAGTCATTTTCTTGCTCGGGGGTTTGGCTAGAGTCCACGTGGCTCCACGATGCTAATATGGTTGGGAGGTGCGCAAGCTTTATTAATATATGCATCATTACAATTGTATGAATAAATATTTTCTGAATCAACTTCTTTGAGACTGCAAAATTGTTATATTCATAGTACAATAATGGTTTTTATACAATTGCTATGTGTTTTATTTTTAAAAATATATTTATAAAGAGAAAATTTTAAGGTTATCTGACTAGGTTGTCACACAACCCCTCATCATGTCTCACAATCCTAGCCTAGATGGTTAGTCAAAGAATGCGTCCAAAGTGATAATCATTTATGCCATCAACAAATGAAAGGTAGAAGTTTTGGCATCTCAAAAATCCATAAATGGCATACAAATGACATCATCATACCTCATGGAAGGCATGGTGTACACCCAGAAGAGACCAACCACACATAGATGGAATTGCTTTGGAATTGAGATTTGTGTGACTTGATCATGGAGAAGTAAGAACAAGTGACCTACCAAGTGCTTTTGTATGCATGGAGGATCTTGTCAGTAAAAGATAATATTCTTTATCAATAATTCATTCAAGGATGAATCAAAATTAAATTGTAACATACAAATTATATAACTTTGTGCCCAGTTAGGGGCACCCATGTTGGTCTAGGGAACCCATGCTAGTCAAGGGTACCCTCATGGGTCTGGGCTGTGCATGTTGGTCAGGGGAACCCCTTATAAAATTTCATGAAAAATGCATAAAATTGAGCTCCTATCTATAGGGAAAGTGAAAAAATAACCCACCTCTCATATAGGTGTACCTCATATGATACACTCCCATAGAGACTTGAGCCTAAGTGTACAACATAATCATTGTTGTAGAATTTTTATTCCTAGTGATGATTATCTTAGCTCTCAATGCTCTCAAACTGCAAAAGTGAAAATGAATAGAAAAAAAGGGTAAAAAAGTTATAACTTATAGATAAATTTAGCACTATGTTTCTCATACCATGTTATCTTAAAATCAACATAATTTAAGCTTGTGAACTCTAATTTATGTGCCATCTATTGTGTTGGAATCATAGTTCCACTCTCTTTCATTTTCATGCTTGTTGGTACCTAGTTTTATGCCTTCAGGACCCTATCATAAGCATTTTCATCAAAATCCTAATTAGTTTGAGGTGGCAAGATTGCTACCCTACTTCCATCTCCATAAAGAAAGAAAAATCAAGAGGCATACATCTACCCTCAAATTTAATTTTCTTTAGAAGTTTTAAAATAACATGTTTTTTTGTATGTGTAGGATGGTTAGAATTTCTAATGATTTGGTTTTGTAGGATTTTAGTTCCTAACATTGTGGTTTTATAGATTACTAAACTGGTGGATTTTTTCTATCATTTAGAAAATGTTCTACATCATCTATAATATCCTTTTGGGTAACATTTTATACTATCATTTACTTTCAGTACTTTACCTTGTATATGCATGTAGTGTCATAGGTTGTTGGCATTTTGTTGTCACTGATGTCAAAAGTGGATATCTATGTGATATTCTCGAAGAGAGATTCAATGGATCTAGTTATGAGAGTGTTGGAGAAGGTTACAAGAGGTTCTTCTAGAAGTCTACAGTGGAATTTGTGTGCAGATTCAATGTGGGATTTTTGAGAGGTTTCCAATGTTGGATTCTACAGGATCATAAGTTGGATGATGTGCTCAGGACTGAATTATTTGTGCTCTTAGTCTGAACTAGGGTTTCGTAAATAAACCCTAAAAGGTTCCAGTCATGGCATTCAAAAAAAAATATATTTTGCTAATGATTGGTTATCTGCTGTTGCAGGTCACACAAGTTATAACTTATTGCACCGTAGAAAAATGGTCCCTTGACACTTTCATGGTCTTTTAGGCCTTTCCTCTTAATTCTTGGTCCATTTTTCTTTGATTTAATGTTGTAATGTGGCTTAAACATTCACATTAGGTCCTTAAAATTCAACTTATGACGTCTAGTGAAGGTGTTGTAAAACATTTCTACACTTTTCTAGACTCTATTCATTACAATTCACCTAAAAATCACCTTTTCATCACTTATCAATACTATTTTGAAGTGTTTTAAAGTCTTCTAATAATATTTCACACTTTTCTAGGCATAACTTCAATATTTACACCTTTCTTATGCTTTATTTGACCCCTTTATGCCCTTATAAGGCTTAATTAAGTGTGTTTTTTAATGTAAACCCAAAAAATAATATTAAAGGTGACTTAATTCCTGAAACCCACATCCAAGTCCAAGGTGGGACCCATTCACCATCAGTGGTGAATGAGTCCCTCTTGGCTCCAAATTCAAAATATTTCAAATTTTCTTTTGGGTTTTTATTTAAAATCACCTTATGTCGGCCTGTGATGAGGTATCATCAGGTTACTAAGGCACATGTGTGTATAAGTATGTTTTTTTCTCCTCCTTTTACATCCTCCAAAAATCTCCTAACTCATTCAAGCAATCCAATCATTCAATTAGCATTTGAGCACTTTGCATCATCTAATCAAACATCAATCAAGCATTCAAAGGCAACCATTGATATATCTTTAGATTCTCTTCAACAATGGTTTGGTAAGTTGATAACATTTACATGTTAATTGTTTATCATTCTCTTCTATTTGATCAGTTTATTAAGGGTTTGATTACCAAAGTGGGATTTGACCAAGGAAAATCCCTTTGCCCTGCCCATTAACCATTTTCCCCCTTTGTGCATGTGTTGTGTATGTAGATTTATCTAGCATTTAGGTGCTGAAAAGTGGACAAGAAGTCAACAAAGTGTTTCAAGTAAATCATAACCTATTTCAAGCTTGGAGAAGACATTCTATTCATTTTCTACATGATTAACTTCGTCAACCCGACAAGCAGACAACCTCAGATCTGGTGTTGCAGAATTGTCCCCTGATTTCTCAAATTTTGGGAGTGGACTGATTCGCCATCAGTGGAAAATGAGTCCCACCTTAAGGCTGGAAATCCAGATTTTGTCAGTTTCTGAATCCCGACACTAAGAAACTAGTTTCTGACAGTTTTCATCAGAAGCAGGACTGATTCGCCATCAATGGCGAATGAGTCCCACTAGTGATTTTTTGTGATCTCAGACATCATTCAAAATATTCTAGATTCTCCATTCTCTACCCAGGTGCACTATGAATCAGCCTTTTTCTATTCTTTTTTGCATTTATTCATTCTTAGTTCATGTTTTCCAACATCATTGTGTTTTCCAACATTGCATTGTTCTTAGGTTTTGCATTCATAATCAGTCAAAAAGTTCATTTAGTTGTATTCATATAATTCCATTTAGTCTAAATTACATCATACATTGCATAATTTGAGTGAACCTAGCTAGATCTTTTGGCTCTTCTTTCTCCTTTTAGGTGACCCTAGAAGTGCTGGAAAGGATTAGGGTGCCAAAAATCTATAGTTCACTTATGTCTTTGACATCATTGGAGTGACTGGCCTGCATCTCTAACATTACCATCTTACTACTTAATTCAACGACCATAATATTTCCTAAGTCACATGGTAAATATTTACCCTTGGCATGATCAATGGCTATGTTTGAGGCTTGAAGATCAATGACCTCCCCACTAGCCAGATGCATATGTGGTGGGTCCACATCCAACCCCATGAAATAGTAGGCAATGGTGGAGATTAAGCGGTGAAGATTAGACAATGCCCACAGTATGCATGGTGGGACTAGGTAAAGTTTGAAGCGATGGGAGTAGAAGATGATGTGTGATGATATGTGGCATTGAATGGTTGGTCATATGTAAACTTGTTGGTAGATGGTCAATGCTCCCCTCAAGATTTGTGACATGGACTAACTGCCTCCCGTGGATCCATTAACTCTGGAAGTTGTATCGGGCATCAAAAGGTTGATCTTTTGGTGCAATAACAACTGTGGGCCAACAATTGGTATTAGAGCCAAAGCTGCCAAGTTCGAATCCCATCGAGTAACACTAAGGGGGAGTTTGTTAGCAAATGGTTAGCACTCTCCTCAGGATTCATGACATGGACTAGCCTCCTCTTGTGGATCCATTAACTCTGGCAGTTGTATCAGACATTAAAATTTCACTCTTTTGTTGCAACAACAGCTGTGGGCCAACAAAACTCACATCATTGTTGTGAGTTGCACAGTGCTAAAAAAAGTAATAGATGGCATTAGCCCACCAACCCGATGTGATTTGGTGGGGTCGTGTCCTTAGCTTGTACGATAGTGGGCTTGTGATGTGTTTCTTTGTGGACCTCATGCGATGTTAGTTGCACATGAAGGAGATCGATGGTGGTATTTTAAAGGACTATGTATTTGATGGTCAAGATTTAAAGATGAGCGATTTGACAAGAATCGATAGATCACAGTGAGAGGGTTGCAGATCAATGGTAAAAATTCAAAATTGTTGAACGCCAATGGCTATAGTAGTGTGAATGAGGGTTTCTACCATAAACTAACTCTATGCTCAAAATTAATTGGTTCAACCTCACCTATGACCAATATAATAGAAGATTTGATGTGAAAAATAGTGGCATTGACTGTGATAGAGATAGGGATCAAAATCAAATTGAATAAATAGAGGAATGCATTCAATGCATATCAGATTTTAGGGTTTTATAGAGAGCTATTTTTAGAAAATATATTATATCTAAATTTAATGTGGATGAGGCTCGATATAGAGGTAGAATGATTGAAGGATATAACTTGTAAACCCTAACAAAAGATCTATACACATGTGATAATCTTGAGGCAATTACTATGGGTCAGTTAAAGTGACATAAAACATAAAATCATAATTTAGTCTAAGGGTTGATGTAGAGAGAGTGTGTGTGGGAATTCTATTTTCAATAGAGATAATGTATGTTACAGAGAGTATCCTAAGCCTTTGAGGTAGATAGAGAATACACTAAAAGAGAAAGGAGAGTTACAAACTTTGTATGGTGGTCCCTTGAGGCAAACAAAGAATGCACTAATGAGATAAGGGAGAGTGTAGAATAGAGCAGTGAGGTGTAGAGCAAAGAATGTGTGTTGTAGAAATAGCAACAAAGTATTGAGTAGTTGCAAAATGAGTTGCAACATTGAGATGAGTTCTTAGGAACAATTTTTAATACTTGCATTGTAAATCTGATTGATGTTGATCCCACAATAATGGGTTACAGTTTTTGGCCAAACTTGACATTAAAATAAGGATTTTTCACCAGACATTCACTTTCTTACACCTATAGCAGCTAAACCATTAAGTTTTTGAAGATGAATCAAACTAGTTATTTGTTAGATAATTTGTGTATATTCTAATTATATTTTTTTAAAAAAATTAAAAAATAAATTGTGAATCATTTTATGTAATTTTTAATAACTTATTTTTTCCACTAATCAACATTTTTAAAAAGTGATGTTTACTTCGGCACACGTAACTTTTTTTATAGATAGGATACAATTCTGATTTTTAAAATACAAAATTTTCACACCAATATCTAGGGGATGGATATTTTTTCATAATTTTTTGTTACATATTTTTTTTTAATTAATTTTCCAAGTCAGCGTGATTATAATTTGGATAGAGGTGTACTTCGGCACGCATAACTTTTTTTGTATTCATTTGAATTAACTTATTCTTTTTTTTTTGGAATAAGGACATCAATACCTAGGGCACATGTATTTTTTAGAATTTTTTTTCTCTATTTTTCTATTTTTCCGTATGTGTGAAATAAAGAACTTGATGTTCATTGAAAATCCTACACTCACAAGAAATAAAAAATAAATATAATAATCAAATTAAACATATATAAAATTATACTTTTTAGGAAGCTTATAATAAGGGCTACAGGCTTACAAAACATAAATTTTAAATGAATTCATTTGATCACCCAAAATGTAAATCAAAAGTGGTTTAAATCTAACAAGGTTCTATCCAAGGGGGTTTGATCAATCCCTCTTTAATTAAAATAATTTAAATGGAACCTTTAAAGTCATAAATCATTGTATTTTCTTAAAATATATGATTTTAGGCAAAAATCAGGATGTCCCAAAAAGTGTAACCCATTATTGTGGTAGGTGGGTACCATCAAACATCTAAGAAGGTGCTAAATGTATGGAGTTGGTGCTTCCTTTGAGTAGGTGCTCTTAAATCAGGGGATTGGTGTCTCCTTAGGGTTGGTTCCCTTAAAAGTTGTAACAAGATATTTGATTGAGGCTGGATTAGGATAGTAGCTCCAAGCAACATTTCTCATCATGGTTTTCCCATCATGGGCTTTCCAAGTACATCTTGTGTTATTAGCTTTTGCCTATGCATCTCAAATTCTCTACATATTACATTTTATTTTGCACAAGTGTTTAAGAGGGTAATCTTGATTGATCTACTAACTCATCCCCCTCTTTGTAGATTGTTATGTTCCAAAAATTGGTGTCAAAACCCTGGTTCCCTAGGAGAATCTTAATCATCTCGTGTAGGTTTTGGATAAGTGCACACAATGTAAATTCAAGAAGGTTCATCCACAAACAAGGCACCATGGTTTGATGGACCAAATTATGCTTTTTGGAGTGTTATGATGGAGACATATTTGGGATCTCTTGGATTTTATGTTTGGATGTCTGTTGTGAATAACTATATTCATATTTCCACTCCTCCCATTTATACTACAAGAAATAAATACTATGAGAAAAATACCAAAGAAAAGCATGATATTATCTGTGGGTTGTCAAGTTTTGTGATTGTTAAAGTTATGCATTATAAAACTACATATAATGTCTGGGAGAAACTGAAAGGAATCTATGAAGGAGATGATAAGGTAAAATTGGAAAAGTTGTGAATTCTTAGAGCCAAGTTTGAAGGTCTGGAGATGGGTGAAGAAGAAAATATTACAAATTATCTTCTAATAGCTAACAAGATAGTAAACACCCTTAGAGGATTCAAAGAAGAACTAAAATAAATTTTCATTGTATAAAATGTTCTAACGTCAATGAAAATCAAGTATGACTCTAAGATCTCTATAATAGAGGAAGGAAGAGAAGTAGCAAAACTAACTCTTGATGAGTTGCATGGCATATTCACTACAAATGAGATGAGCATGGGAAATGCAGAGTCATCTAGAAGAGAAGTTGTATTCAAGGCTGCAAGCAAGGAGAAGGATGAAACACCCAAAAATGACAAGGCAGATGCATCTACATCTGGGCATGAAGAGAATGATGAAGAAGAAGAAAATTTCATTAGAAAACTTAGAAGAGGCTCTCAGAAATACAAAGGTAAGTTACCCTTCAAATTCTTTGAATGTGGTAAAGTAGGCCATTTCCCTACTAAATGTCCCTACAATAAGAAGGATAACTCTATCAAGAAGTAGGTAGTAAAATAAAGACACTCCACTTCCCTAAGAGAAAGAGCTTCTAGAAAAAATAAGAAAAGTATGTACATCCAAGAGGATAGTGATGTATCAGATAAATGTAGCAGTTCAGATGATGAACAAGATTGTGCTTTTGTTGTGAAAGAAAGTGAGTATTTTCATGGAGAAAGTCTCTATAGAAAAAAAGGATGGAAAGGTGGAAGATATTGGTGAAGAAGGAGAAGAGGAAGGAGAAGTTGGGGGTATGTGCCAGGATCACCATCGAAAAAAGAGGCCCTTAAGTGGCAAAAAATTCAGAAAAATCAGAGTTAGGCAACTTGACGTAAAAATTTGAATAAGTTATCTATATTATTTCAAAAATATGTAAGAATAGAATCTGTAGAAAATTGAATGTAGTTTCTAAACTACTAGGTTTATTTTAAAAAAAAAAATCTATTTGGTGAAAATTTGAAATTTCAATTCAAGAGTACTTAAATTTCAGGGAAAAGATAAGAAGTAGGTGTTTGTCTGACCACTATAACAACAATAAAATGATAGTATTTTTTATATTTCAGATATAAGTAGAGGACACATGTGGATGTGATACATATTTTTTTGTAATTTTTTCCAAGTAAATAATTAATTATGAATTTTTTATTACAAATTTCAAAAAATATAAAAACCCGTATGTTTGACCACCTTAACTTGGTCAAAAATTCATGAAATTCAATTTTTTTTTTTTTAATCATATAGTATGTGAAGCGTAGAATGTGACGCATGTTTCAAATTCAAAAAATGTGATACCATTTGAAAGCTATAGATGTTTTTCAATCAGCCTATCAATTAGGGCTTTAGTCATAATTCAAATAGAAAATGAATAATAATTATTTATTAAATTCAAAGTAAAGCATAATTTATATTGGTGGAAAGCTAAGAATATCCTTTAAAAACCCTTTTCGTTTCATCAATTTTGGCTAAAAAAAATTCATCAGCCACATACCCTACAAATACCCATCATATTGCCACTTTTTGGCCCATCATGATCCTGCGCATACCCTTGGCCTAGAACGAGAACTCATCTATGCTCTAGATGAGATATATTATCTTAGAGATGAGATTGAGAAGTTTAAAATGGAGAATAAACATCAGAAGAAAATTTCTCAAAAATAATCAGACAAACTAAGCAAGGATCTTGAAGAATCTACCCAAAATGTGGTAGGTTTGAAGCTCCAAATATGAGGTTGACAGCATGAGAATAGAAGATGTGACTAAATCCAAGCTCCAATATGAGGTTGACAGCATGAAGCTTGAAGAAGAAATTATTGCTCTAAGAAAAGAACTTGAAGAGACAAGAGAAAAAATAGAGAAAGGACTAAAGTTAAAAGGTGGCTCAGAAATTTTAGATGAACTATTAAACACCCAAAATCCCACAAACAAATAAAAATCTAGACTAGGGCTTGAGAAAGGTAAAAGTACCTTTATGGAAAATTTTACAAAACTGTATGAGAGATTTAGGGTAGGAGAAAAGTCCAGTTCAGTTGGTAAAGAATCTTGCAAAGATAGTACACCTAAAGATGAGAATAAATCTATTGAGGTGAAGAAAAAAAATGAAAAAAAGAAGCCTACTATAAAAAAAAGAATAACTAGTCAATTTCTAACCACCAAAGGTAGAGATAGAACAAAAGGAGAACTGATGCTGATGGATTTACTAGGGTGAGAGACATGAGGAAGAAAATGCAAAGAAGATCACCTCATCCTGCACAAGGAAATGCCATGAAGTTAGGTATTCTTCACAATTTTATGGACATTGTTATACATGTAATGAGTTTGGTAATAGGGCTAGAGAATGTAGAGTCATTCCTAAGAGGATTACAAACTTTGTAAGAAAAAAATCATTTTATCCCTTAGTTAATATGAATGTAATATGTTAAAACTGTAACAACTTTGGTCATATAGCTGAAAATTGTAGAACAAATTTTGTAATCTGACCAAATGTAAAGAATGAGAAAAAGAAAGATATACCTCCTAAAATAAACAAAGAATCTGAAGTCACTTAAGTTAAGGAGGAGAAGACACAAAAGAAGTCTAAGAAAGTGTGGAAAGAAAAAGAGGACATTTTCACACAATCAATGATTTCTCAAATGGACCTACATGCCAAGAAGCAAATTCTGTGGGTAACAGATATTGGTTGCTCCAAGCACATTATTGGAGACAAAAGAAAATTCATCGAACTCAAGAAATGTAAAGGTGGATCAGTGAGTTTGGGTGAAAATATAGTAGTAAAGATATGTGGAAAAGGCATATTGAGATTAGATGGTAAAAATCCCACTAAAGATGTCTTGTATGTTGAAGGATTGAAGCACAACCTACTAAGTGTGAGTCAGATGTGTGACAATGGATACAAGGTCACATATAATTTAGAAGGGTGCAAGATAAGAAGGAATGGAAAGACCATTGCTCAAGGATTGAGAGCTGACAACAAACTTTACAATATTTGTCAGATAAAGGGTTAGAGCTATCTAATTGGATAGGCTAATTAGAGTTGGTTGTGGAATAGAAGATTAGAGCATGTAAACTTTGATAATTTGGTAAAGATAAGCTCAAGAGGTCTGGTAAGACACATACCAAAGATAACCAAGCCTGCAAATATAATCTGCAAAGAATATAAACAAGGAAAGAAGACAAAGGCTAAATTTCCAACAAAAGAATATTCAACATATAAGCCTTACAGTTGGTTTATATTGATTTGTGTGGACCTACAAGGACAAGAGGACTAAAAGGAGAAGGATACTTCATGTTGCTAATTGATGATTATACTAGAATGACATGGGTAACCTTTTTGAAGGACAAGTCACATGCATTTAAAATATTTAGAATACTTAGAAAGATGGTTGAAAAGGACCAAATGCTTGAGATCACACAGAGGAGGAGAATTCACATCAAGTGAATTTTTTGAGTATTGTGAGGCACATGGAATTAATAGGCAATACTTTGCACCAAGAACACCACAAAAAATGGTGTTATAGAGAGAAAGAACAGAGTGGTTAAGGATATGGTCAAAACCATTCTTAGTGAGGAAAAGTTAGCAGATATGTTTTGGAGAGATGTTGTTCACACTGTAGTTTATATTATGAATAAAGTCTAAATTAGAGCACACAATGATAGTACTCCCTATGAACTGTGGTATGGTAGGCCTACATTTGTAAAGTACTTTAGATTATTTGGTAGCAAGTGTTATGTTAAGAGAGAAGATGAAATTTTGGGAAGCTTTTATTCCAAAAGTGATGAAGGAATATTTCTTAGATATTCCACCCAAAGCAAGGCTTACAAATGTTATAATAAGAGGCTAAATGAAAATGTGGAAATCATCAATGATAAGATTGATGAGAATATAAAGCATATCAAATTTGATAAGAATTATTTTGAAGATGAATCAGACTTTGAGGAAGATGCAACAAATGAGGAAGAAGAACAAGAAGAGGAGAATGGAAAGGCACTTGAAAAATATGTACAAAAGATCACCTCTAGATCAAATTATTGGTGATAAAAATGAAGGTGTTCAAACAAGGAGAAGGCTTGTAAGAAACAAGGAAGATGTAAATTTTTCTCTCTTGTCAAAATTGAACCCAAGAGCTACGTTGAAGCTAGAAAAGATGAAAGATAGATAAAATCCATGGAGGATGAGCTCAATCAGATTCATAAGCAAAAACATGGCAACTTGTTTCTAGACCCCCAAGCAAGAATGTCATAGGTACTAAGTGTGTGTTTAGAAACAAGCTCAATGAGGATGGAGTTTTTGTAAGGAATAAGGAAAGGTTGGTGTGCAAGCACTAGTGAAAAACAACAATAAATGACAAAAAACTACTAAAAATTGCAAATAAATGACAAAGCTTGGTCACATGACCATTAGTAGTTTATTGCTAGTCATTTATAACATGACAAAATTCAGGACTAAACCATTTTTAGTCATTTATTTGTTTTTTTTATTGATCAATTTGGTAGTATATTTAGTCATTGATTATTGTTAACTAGTCATTTATTTAGTCATGGTAGTTGCAGTGTAGTAAAATGCATACCCTTGCATTTTCACACTTGTTTAGGCCCGCCTTTCTTTATTTATCCCTATTTATGTCTTAATTGGTCCTTTTTTGCATCCACAAGCCCTATGAATTATATCTTTTATTGCTAATCCTCACATTCTCCAATGGATAAATGATAATTTAATGATTTTATCTAAGTGTCCCTAATTTTTGGGTCGGGACTAAAATGCTACCTAGGGCGTCTTTGTCCCCCAAAGTTCTTGGGACCCTGATTTTTAGGTATCTTAAATGGGCCCCTTTTTGGTGTCTATGCCCCAAGTTTCATGCCTTGGGACTAAGATGCCACCTAGGGCATCTTAGTCCCCCTTGGGTTATTTGTAGGATTTAATTTCAAATTTTGGTGGGATTTAGCCTCCTCTAATTAATGAATTCATATGTCAGCTTGGTGTGGTGTAGTTTCAGGATATTAAACATAGATAAGTATAAATACAAGGTTCCTTTCTCTCATTTTCATATTTAAGCAATCAATTCTTTGGTGAGAGAATTCCCAATAGAAAATTGAGTTCACAAGAGCATTCAAGAGTAGTTCTTCAATAATTTAGAGCCATCATCAAGATTCAAGCATCATATCAAAGATCTTGCATCATGTGTTTTGTTGTGCTGACATTTGTGATGTAGGGTTTTGATTCAAGTAAGAAATTCAAGTCCATATATATCAAGCATTCCTTTGACTTAAGATCCATATCCATTCTAGCCATTTCACACAAGTTTGCAGACTTTACAACAAGGTTTTGGTGAGTTGTAGCATTGAATGTTCTTCATTCATCATTTCCCTTCATTATTCTATTTCATTTCAAGGTTTAATTACCAACAAGGGGTTTGTCCAAGGAACCCCCTTTCACTAACAATCAAGAGCTTTTTCCTCTCTTGCATATTTGTGATTGCATATTTAGGTTGAAGACTTGAAGATCATTTGAAGTGCAAAGTTGCAAAGTTGCAAATTTGAATTGCAAATTTGTCATCTTCACATAAACTCACCTACAAGCTAGATCTAGAAGATTCAGACCCTAAGATCAGAGAAGAAGGAAGAGTAGACATAAAACCTCAGATTTACACTCATAAATTTTGAAAATTTAGATAAGGACTAAGACGATAGTAAGGGTGTCTTAGTCCTCCCGAGGTTATTTTTCAGAAATTCTTCCAAATCTGGTTCTAACATCTGAAGAATTTGCATCTACGCCGAAAAATAGCAGTGGGACTAAGACAATAGTAAGGGCATCTTATTCCTCCATAACACATTTTGGAAACTTCTTTGCACTTCCATAATCCTCACAGTATCTCCAGACTTCCTAGGTACATACATCCTAACTCCCTTTTGCATAATTTAATCATTTGTACCTTTCATTTAGCTTGCATTATTAGATTTTGTGAGTTGAATGCTTGTTTGTCTTTTCCAAGCATTTGCATCGTGGTGAGCCCCTCAAATCTAAAAGAACCCCCTCCTAGGTATTCCTTGTTGAGAATTGAATCACCTTGCGAGGTTGATAGTCAATCCAATTAGGAATCCTATGATATTATTGAATTATTGTGGGAGAAAAGTGATACTATTAATCACACCTTTTCACAACAATTCATTTTAGTGAACCCGACTCTTTTGAGCATTCATTTTCTGATTTGGACTTCATTAATGTTCTAGATCTAGATTGCATTCATTCTTTCATTGCATATTGCATTAGTAAAATTGCATCTAGGGTTTCTCATATTTAGTTAAAATTGCATTTAGGGTTTCTCATATTTGCATTAATGAAAGTGCATATAGGTTTCTTTTTTGCTTTCTTGCATCATTTCATTTCATTCAAAAACTAAAAAAGTGCATTGTTCATCATCTTAAGGGTATGTGTAGGATCACCATGGAAAAAATAGGCCCTTAAGTGGTGATGAAAATTCATAATTTAAAATTAGAGTTAGGCAACTTGATGTAAAAATTTGAATAATTTATCTATATTATTTCAAAAATATGTAAGAATAGAATTTGTAGTAAATTAAATGTGGTTTCTAAACTACTAGGTTTTTTTTAAAAATCTATTTTGTGAAAATTTGAAATTTCAATGTAGTAGTACTTAAATTTTAGGGAAAAAATAAGAAGTAGGTGTCTATTTGACCACCCTAGAACCACAATAAAATGATAACATTTTAAATAAAAGTAGAGGACTCATGTCCCAATGTGATGCATTTTTTTTGTAATTTTTTTCCAAGTGAATAATTAATTATGATTTTTTTTTACAACTTTTAAAAATATAAAAACTTGTATGTCTACCACCTTAACTTGGTCAAAACTTCATGAAATTCATTTTTTTTAATCCTATAGTATGTGAAGCATAAAATGTGACACATATTTCAAATTCAAAAAATGTGATACCGTTTGAAAGCTATAGATGTTTTTCAATCATCCTATCAATCGGGACTTTAGTCATAATTCAAATAGAAAATGAATAATGATTATTTATTAAATTCAAAGTAAAGCATAATTTATGGGTAAACCCATAATAGTGGGTCACAATTTTTCACATGAAGAAATATTAGAAATTCCCATCAAAAAATTTAAAATGGCTTACCCCTTCTAATGAAGGGGGTTCGAATGAACACCCCCCATTCTAATTAACCCCCCCTTCGAATGAACCCCCTCACCCTTCTAATGAACCCCAACTTGCACCATATAAGGGGGTTCATTCGAACACCCCCCCCCCCTTTTTCACCTCCCCCTCCACCATTTCAAAATTTATGCATTTTTTACTATCGAATCCAAATAAGCAGGTGCAAATGGAGTCAACTTGATAAACTAATTTAGAGGAATGTAGTGCTTGAAATGTGCTTTCTAAAAACTATAAATTTAATATATTTTGTTTTTTATTTTTTATTTTAGTTTTTAGCTTTACTGAACATAGTTTTTTAACCGAACATCAAGTTTGGTGAAAAATCATTGTGGAAAAATAGAAAAATTGAGGAAATTTAAAAATATATATATATACATACTAGATATTGATGTTCTTATTCCAACGAAAAAAGAAAAATTAAATTTTAATACATACCAAAAAATTTATGTGAGTCAAAGTGCACCTATGTCTAAATTATAATTGGTTCGACTTCAAAACTTAATTGAAAGAAAAATATTCAACAAAATGTTGTGAAACAAAATGAAAACTCTAGATACTAGTGTTACCAAACTAAATTCAAAAGAATCATAATTTTATCCTTTGTAGAAAAAAAATTATGTGAGCCGAAGTACGCACCACTTTTTAAAAATGTTGTTTACTATAAAAAGCTAGTTATCAAAGGAGACACAAAATAAATTACAATTTAATTTCAGTTTTTTAAAAATATATATATTTAAAATCTAAATAAAAATCTCTCAAATCACTAGTTTGCATCATTTTCAAATTCCTAACAGTTTACCTACTATAGGTGTCAGAAAGTAAAGTTTTTTCTAAAAATGTTGATTCCAATGTCAAATTTGGCCAAAAAGTGTAACCCATTATTGTGGGATGACCCTTATATTAGTGGAAAGTTGAGAATCTCCTTTAAAAACCCTTTTTGTTTCATCAATTTTGGGTAAAAAAAATCGTCAGCCACATACCCTACACATACCCATCATATCGCCATTTTTTGGCCCATCATGATCCTGCACATACCCTTAATTTCATTTAGAAACATTCTTATTGCATTCAAAATTGAAAAAAAATGCATTAACTTTACATTGAATTTCTTGTTATTAGTTACTTTTTCTTGCATTCATTTGCACATTTTCCTAATTCGAAACATCAGGATCCTAAATAGGCAACTTGTGAACACCGTACAAAATACAGAATTTGCTATTTTTCTAAGAAAAAACTTTGCTAGGACTAAAACACCCTTCCTGGTGTCTTAGTTCCTCTCAGGGTTTCTAGCTCAGAATCCTATCTCTTTTGTTTGTTGTCTATTTCAGTCCCTAGAACTTCAGAATTTCACCAATAGGACCAAGATTCCCTTACTAGCATCTTCGTCCTTGTTGAGTTTGACTTTCCAATTTTTGAGGATCTGAAATTGCTTTTTTGTGCTTTTGTTGGCTGCTTCCAGTTCTTTATTTCATTTTGTAGAATTGTTGTTATTCTATTTTCTCTCATTTCAAGTGTAATTGCAAGCATAGGATATTGTGCTCATTACACTTTTTGTGGTTTATCCCTTGTATGAGTTGTAGTACTTGGTTTCCTACTGCTAATGTTGTGGTTATATGAAGTGCGAGATTCATGGCATCCCACGATAAAACACTCATTGTGGATCTTGGGTTATCAAGCTCTTTTAATTCTAGTGTGGGTATTACTTCACTTGGTATGGACCATATCTTTGATACCTCTTTTACTATGCCTACCTTACCTACAGGTGCTATGCCAAATGTTCAAACAATGATTGATCATATACCTGAAGAAAACATAATGAAAATGCATGAAGATCTATCTCATTTACAAGATAGTGTGAGTACTGAAAACATTTCCAACACTATTATACCTGCCATAGATAGTATTCACTACATGATGGAAAGTGATGAAGGACTGGAAGTTGTGCATAACATAGCTCACATCTTTGGAAAACATCTTCCTTCCACCACTAATGGTGCTCAAGCTTCAAACAATGTGCAAATTCAAGGAGGAAATCAAACTCCTTCCCTCTCAACAGTAACATCCATTCCAACCTATACCAATTCTCAAGTGACCACAATGATGTAACCAACTAGCAATATCCTTCCTACCTCAAAAATTTCCACTAGTTCTCCTCATACATATGTGGTATCTAATCTTATATCTCCTCCCGTAAGCAATCCATTCACTGGTCCTTCCAACACATACACACCACCACCACATTCACCTCCATCACAAACCACCTTTTACAAAGCCTTTCATCCATTCAACATCAAGTTTCTACCATAAATCAAAATAAAAATGGTCCACCTTCATACTATGTCAAAAGTAACCCACTAGATCCTTGGAGATTTTGAGAACTCCGATGCCACAAGCTATAGAGATTTTATCCTTGAGGAAAAACTTTTGGCTAAACTTTTTCCCCGATCCTTGAAAGACATTGCCTTGGATTGGATTTCCGCGTTACCAAATATAACTCAATTCATTCATTCAATGAAATTTTTGAGGCCTTTATTAACCATTTCCAAGTGCATATGGTTCCTAAAATGACATTATCCAATTTGATGAGATGTAAGCAAAATGAAGGTGAAAAATTCACTAACTTTCTTTCATGCTACCAATCGCTTTATTCCCAAATCAGTGTGAAGATTCTAGATCCCCACCTTCAAAAGATATTCACATAAAATCTACAAAGTAAGATAAGAGACAAGCTCACCATGATGAAATTCCCCTCCTTCATACATTTATGCATTTCCCTTTGATATTATTAGAATTCCGTAGGTAGTAGTGAACCGAAAACAACCTTTACCCGTCCTAAAAAGTCTAAAGTTTCAAACCAAAACACCTACCAACCTTTTAGAAGACAAAATAAAAGTTTCCTTCAACTAAATTCTACCTCTCAACCTACCCAAGCAGTTGATACCCAAGTAGTTGTTATATAGAAGAGTAATCCTTATATCTTTAGGGATCCACAAAGACAATTTACACCCTTACCTATCACACTTCACAACATTATGACCTAGCTATTAAAAAAAAACATGCTTACCTTACCTCCTATTTGACCTCTTGACCCTAGCAAGCTTTTAACTCTGAGCTTTAGATACAATGCCTATTGTACTTATCACCAACAAAAAGGACATGATACAAAACATTGCAAGCATCTTAAACATCTTGTGCAAGACCTCATTGATTCCAATCATTTCCAAATTGGAGGTGTAAATGAAAAAGGTAATAAGTTTGTATCTCCTCCCAACCAAAGCTTGCAAATCTTTACCAATCCCATGGCCAACCATAATATTTCATTTGTTAAGACTAGTGAAACTAAGCCCGATGTGATGAATGTTGACATTGATCATGAGAATATGAGAAATAACAAACAAATTCCTATGGATGATGATGAAAAAAATCCTATGGATACTAATGACCAAAGTCCTATTAATAAAATGATAGGATTGATTGAAATCGAGCCTCATAAACAACAAACCATAATTCCCACCAACATTACTTTCTCTTCAGAAGAAACAATCAAACATGCACCTAATGGTCCTATTTACATAGCCAACAAAATCAATAATAGGCACACTCATGGGATTTTAATTGATCCTGCCTGTGGAGAGAATGTGATCATTAAAGAACACTTATATGTGCATGAACATACTCAAGATAGATATGATAAATCAAAAGCATGGATTAAAACACATAATGGTTTTGATCATTCTACGATGGGCTCGATCACATTCCCCTTACAAGTAGGACTAAAGAAATTAAATGTATCATTCTCTATCATATCCAATTCAAACCAATTTCATGTGAAGTTGGGTTACAAATGGATTAACTCCCTGAAGGCAGTCCCATCCGTTTTCCATAGGTGCTTAAATTTTCTAGTCGGCAATGAAATATTCACTATCAATCATAGTGGCTTTAGACCCCTGTCTTCCCGTGGAAATGTTTCCTTAGATTATTTTTGGCCTAAGCCTATGGAACCTATAAGACCCCGTGAGGACTTCCTTTTCCTATCCTACCAAAATTTCAAAGAAAAATGAGTAGCCAAATTATCCCTTGAGAATTTTCCTACAACCATTATTGAACCTCCATCCCTTGAAGAAAAAAATAATAATCCTAAAGCTCTTCCAACAAACCAAGACTCATCCATGAAAAATCCCTTGCCTATTTCCTATAAAAGACCTAGAGAAAACCAAAAAATTCCTAATCTGCCTCCTAAACAAATTTATATAGCCAAAGAGGAAGTGGTTGAACAACCTTCCAAGGTTTCTTCTATTCTTCCCTCACAAGAAAAAAGGAACCTATGGTTGACAAACCCGCTCCTACAAAAATGCAACTTGAAAATCATAATAAAAGGAATAGAAATGATAGAGAGAGTAGGAATAGATGTCGCACTATTTCTTGAAAAATGGATGAAGAAGAAAACATTGAAAATCAAAATCCAAACTTGATAGAAGCAATAAACGATGACCCTCCTCTCTCACCAAAACAAACAAAAGTTATGTCTCCATCATAACAAGGACCAAAACCCTCCATGGATATTATCATTCATCCTATTGTTGTGGTTAACTTGGATGATGATGAGGAAACTTCTAAAATTGATGAGCAAGTGCATAATGAGTTGAATTTTCTATTTTTCTCTTCCATGAGCTTAAATGATAACAACCTTGATGATCCTCATAAATCGAGTGATGCACCACATGTTGAGCTTGGTGATTCTCCTAGTACTACACTTGATGTTGTACCTATTCCTAGTGATTTTCCTTCTGTATATACTAAACAAGACTGGGATGTGGATGACCTGCTGGATGGTTGACTCGCATGTGCTTTACTAGTCTTTTATCTTTTCTTTTTCTTTTTCTTTTTCTTTCCTTTTTTCTTTCTTTTCGCTTTTGATTGCATGTGTGTAATGTGATCCCCGTGATGTTCTATTTGATGTTTCCTCTCTCTATGTGCATTCCTCTATTTGTATCTTCATTCTTCTATGTCTTATACTTTTTCCTTCTCATTGATCTTCTATCTTTTCTTTTCATTTTCATTTTTGTCTTGTGTTTTCCTTTTGGGGATGATGCAAGGCGTCGAGACACCCTATGTCTCTTCCACATTGACCCAAAA
The DNA here is from genome assembly GCA_007258455.2 of Sequoia sempervirens. NCBI lineage: Eukaryota > Viridiplantae > Streptophyta > Pinopsida > Cupressales > Cupressaceae > Sequoia > Sequoia sempervirens. The sequence continues at coordinate 411,038,617 of VDFB02270651.1, read as the reverse complement.
TATTTTTCATTATCTTTTCTTTTTATTTTCATTTTTTTCTTGTGTTTTCCTTTTGGGGGTGACGCAAGGCATCAGGACAGCCTATGTCTCTTCCATGTTGACCCAAAAGATTTTTCATTATCTTTTATTTTCATTTTCATTTTCGTCTTGTGTTTTCCTTTTTTGGATGATGCAAGGCGTCGAGATACCCTATGTCTCTTCCATGTTGACCCAAAATATTTTTCATTATCTTTTCTTTTCATTTTCATTTTTGTCTAGTGTTTTCCTTTTGGGGATGATGCAAGGTGTCAAGACACCCTATGTCTCTTCCATGCTGACCCAAAAGATTTTTCATTATATTTTCTTTTCATTTTCATTTTTGTCTTGTGTTTTCCTTTTGGGGATGACGCATGGCATTGAGGCACCCTATGTTTCTTCCATGTTGACCCAAAATTTTTTATTTTCTTTCACTCTCTTTGTGTCATTCTTCTAGTTTATGTGTATATGGGGAATGATGACAGTTCCAAGCTCTCTGATATCATTGCAACAAAGACATGTACTGACCCCAAATCCATAGATCTCTTATGTGTTTCTAGGGGGCAACCCTCTTTTCATTTTTTTGTTTCATGTTTTGGCTACTTTAAAGTAATTTCTGACAACATGGTGTTAGAAATTCCTTTAAAGTGGGGGCATATATTGGCATTATTTTGGCATTATTTCATTTTCATTTTTCTTTTTCTTGTTCCTTGATGTGATTTTCTTATTTCATGCAATGTTTTTTTCCTCTTTGTGGTGACATTGGGAGTAGTGTCATTCAAGAGCTTGATCTATATTAGCATATTACATTCCTCTTAGAGGTGATGTGATGAACTACATTCCCTAATTTGTGAATCTTTTATCCTTTGATTGGTCCTCTCTTGGAGACATTAGGGACGATGTCCCCTAAGAATAAGACCTTGCATGATCTAAGAAAAGTCCCTTTGAAAATCCCTTTTTCTTGTTGCATTTTCCTTTTTGTACCTTATTAAATTCATGGAGGTATGGCTTTGATATGGTCCCCTGGGGCACACCTAGTGAACACCTAGCTTCACTAGCCCTTGTGAGCATGCATTTTTTTTTGTCCGTATCATGTATTCATGTGGGAATGACTTTGATATGCACATCCTGGGGCTCACCTAGTGGACACCTAGCTTCACTAACCCTTTTTAGCGTGCGTTTTGTTTGCATAGTGGACAGTGCATTCCACTTGTAAACTTTTTAGACAAATAGCCTAAACCTGGTCCACCACATTGGATGATCAGTCAAAGCTTGATTCATTGCATTTTTCCTTTTTCTTTTTCCTTTTTATTTTTGCTATCTTTGATGGTGTATGTTTGTGATCTGGTTATGGCTTCAAATATCGTCTACATGCATGTTCCATTGTTCTTATGTTAGTTTGCCATAGGATCTTGATCCTAGGGGCTTTCTCACCCTCTTGATTATTGTCATCCTATCTTACTAGAATTTGTACAGTTTAACCCCTCTTGATTGTGTCATTGGCTACTTTAGTGTGATTTTGAAGCAAGTTCATCCTCTCACTAAACTGGTGGCTAAATGTAGTGTAGTAAAATGCATACCCTTGCATTTTCACACTTGTGTAGGCCCACCTTGCTTTATTTATCCCTATTTATGTATTAATTGGCCCTATTTTTCATCCACAAGCCCTATGAATTATATCTTTTCTGGCTAATCCCAACATTCTCCAATGGATAAATGATAATTTAATGATTTTATCTAAGTGTCCATGATTTTTGGGTCGGGACTAAATCGCAACCTAGGGCATCTTTGTCCCCCAAAGGTCTTGGGACCCTAATTTTGAGGTATCTTAAATGGGCCCCTTTTTGGTGTTTATTCCCCAAGTTTCATGCCTTGGGACTATAATCAAATATTTTGGCACCTGATGGTATTTCTTGCACTTCTAGGGTTTTTCACCTAAAAGGAGAAAGATGGGCCTAAATGCAATGTAAAGACTCAATATTAATGTAAAATGGATACAATATGCCTAGATCAGATGAACTGAATGCAATAAACTGAAAAAGAAAGGTGATTATAAATGCAAAAGTAAGAAATGCAAAGTGTTTGAAAACACAATATTGTATGCAAACATGAACAAACAATAACAAAACTTGATGAAACAAAATGAGGTGTAGCTAGAGCTTGAAAGCTAATGTTGAAAGGTTCTGGAATGCTATAAATATTAGTGTTAAATTCCACTAGGATGCATTCGCCACAAATGGTGAATTAGTCATGTTTCTATTAAAAACTATTGGAACAGGTTTTAGGATGTTGGGAACACAAAATTTCACAAAACACTTTTTCTAGCTTGGCAGTGGGACTCCTTTCACACAACTGGTAAATTAGTCCACTTGTAAATTTCTGAAATGTCAAAGGTCAATTTTGTGGGTCCTGGTATGGACTTTTCTACCTAACAACTTGTTAGATCCGAATCTGGAAAATATGATGGGGAAATGTTCTCCAAGCTTCAAATAGGGTTATGTTGACTTTGATGACTTTACAACACCTTAAATGACACCTTTCTCTTTGAAAAAAATTCCTACGAGACCTGCAAACACACACATGCAAAGAGGGGAAAAGTGTTGAGGGTTAGAGTATAGGGGTTTTCCTTCGTCAAACCCCAATTTGGTAATCAAACCCTTAATAATGAAATGAAATAAAGAGGGAATGATGAAAAAATAACATGCAATGTCATAAACTCACCAAAACCTTGATGTTGAAGTCTAAAGATATGCTGCTCCAAGATGCTTGATGGCTTGATTGAATGATGAAATTGATAGAATACTTGAATGCTATGAGGAATGGATGAATTATGTTGATGGGGGTGAATGTTGGAAAAAAAGGGACAAAAAACTAGGAGGGAGGGTGAATAAGTTGTCACTGAATATTTAAAAAAATTTAACCTTAACTTAACTTAATCTTAGATCTAATGAATGAATAATAAACCATAAACAATCAACACATCAAAAACACAGGGAACACCAAGATTTTTACGTGGAAACCCTGTTAGGGGTAAAACCACATTGGAGGTCAGTCCACAAGCTTATACCCTATTAAAAGTATAAGAAGAATAATGGAATTCTCATTCATTTAGGCACACTTCCTAGAGCTCATTGCTTAATTACAAAGAGGAATCACTATCCAAAGAAAGATTCAGATTAAAACCATCTGGATTTGAGCTGAGAAAATAATATCTTCTAATGCCTGATTATAGTTCTAGTTAAGCACATAAACTTTTCTTCACTCTTCTTCACTCTTCTTCACACTCTGCTCTACCTTAAAATGATCTAAACAATATTTGTACATAGGGCTCACACACTTCACACTTCATCCACCTCATACACTTTTCATACACACATTACACATATAAAACAATTGCTCTTATATATCTGCAACATGAAATTACATCTCTTAAAGTCAACCATAAAGAAATAATAAAATAATTACAAAAAGTCGGCCCATAACATAAAATAATATTGATGTGAATCAACCATGGTCGGCCACAACATAGTGAGGACCCAAATTAAAAACTCCAACACAAAAATACTTCAATTAATTTCTCCTTGAAGATCCAAAACATGCTTCAACACCTAGTCGGCCATGAACATGAAAAACATGAACACGCAAGAGAAAATCTTGGATCACGAGAACCACGATCAATTTGAATATGCAACATAGATAGAGCACAAACTAGAAACATCCACAAACACCATGAAATACCAGCGAAACATCCGCATCAACTTAACTTACAAAAATCACATGATCTTCACTTAGCAACACAAACCAAAGTAACAAAAAAATTGTCACCAAACAAATCTTTACATGGATCTCTAAAGCTTGACATGGATACAATAGACACACTCAACAAGAAACCCTTTAAACTACAACCTTAGATTAGAAATGTATGGATCACACCGACAAAATGATCTTTGCTTCTCCACTGACAACCTATAGCACCTCTTATTATAATTTTCTCAATAACCTCAACATATATAGCTTCTAATGTGACAATGCTAATAGTGTTGACATCAATGACAACCACAACATCCAAAAATATCCCCCTTTTTCATTTATGGAAACACATGATGTGAAAAATACCATCAACTAAACAACACTTACTCTTTCCTCAACTCTTCTCCCACAAAGATTACACTTCTCCCCAAAAATATTTTTCACATTGCACTTCTCCCCCTTTGACATCAATGTCAAAAAGATATCTTCTATGCAAGCTCTAAAACACATATCTTCACACCTAAACATCTGACTACTCCCCCTGAGTAGCAGCTAACAACATCAATCCAAATCAAAATTTGATCATGAAGTACATAGATTGATGCAAACTAATGCATCCTTAGTTCGGATTAGGAGGGGTAATCACCCCTATCATCCCTATGAGATACTCAAAAGTATCATTTGGCAATGACTTAGTAAAAATGTTTGCAATCTATTCTTTAGTAGGCACATACTCCTGTCTGATTTCTTTCTCACTCACTTTCTCCCTCAGAAAGTGGAACTTGATTGATATATGCTTGGTCTTAGAGTGTAGCACTAGATTCTTCGATATGTTTATTGCACTTGAGTTGTCACAGTGTATGACAATAGGTTCATCATATAAAACTCTGATATCTTTCAATATATTTTTCATCCACAACACTTGAGTACAATTATTTGCAGCAACAATATACTCTACCTCAACAATAGATAGAGAAATATAATTCTTCTTTTTACTCAACCACGATACCAACTTCTTCCCTAGGAAGAAAGCACCACCATTAGTACTGTTCCCGTCATCTACATCAATATAGGAATTCAAAGTAAGATCATCATCTTTAGGATACCAAAGCCCAAAATCAATTGTTCCTTTCAGATATCTAAAAATTCTCTTCACAACAGTCACATGTGATTCTTTTGGATCAGCTTGATATCTAGCAACCATGCACACTGCATTCATGATGTCTGGTTTGGTCTGACTTAAGTAGAGAAATCCACCAATCATTGACTTGTATCTTTTTTTATTTGACTTAGGAGAATCATCATTTTGTGCTAACTTACATCTAGTTACCATAGGTGTACCAACATGCTTTGAGTCTTCCATACCAAACTTCTTTAGTAGCTCTCTCACATATTTGGACTGAGATATGAAAATCCCTTTATCCAACTGAGTAATTTGCAATCCCAAGAAAAAATTAATCTCTCCAATCATACTCATTTCAAATTCATTATGCATCTCATTAGCAAACTTCATGCACAAGCCATCATCTCCTCCAAATATAATTTCATCAACAAAGACTTCAATAATCAACTCTTTATCATGATCCAACTTAAAATACAAGTTGCTATCAGCAGTACCTTTATTAAATCCAATATTTAGTAAATATTTATCCAGTCTAGTGCATACCAAGCTCTACAGGCTTGCTTGAGTCCATACAAAGCTTTCTTCAATTGACAAACCATGTCTTCCTTATTAGTCAGTTGCAATCCATCTAGTTGTTCAACATATACCTCTTCTTCCAACTCACCATTCAGAAAAGATAACTTCACATCCATTTGATAGACCTTGTAGTTCTTGTATGCAGCATAAGCAAGAAATAATCTTATAGCTTCAATTTTGTCAATAGGGACAAATGTTTCTTCAAAATCAATACCTTCCATTTGTGAATACCCTTTACATACTAGTCTTGCTTTATTCTGGACCACATCACCTTGTTCATTCAGCTTAATCCGAAAGACCCATTTTTTACCAATCACATTTTTATCTTTTGGTCTAGGAACAAGAATCCATGTATCATTCTTTTCTATCTGCATCAGTTCTTCCTTCATAAATTCCATCCAGTGTTCATCATTACAAGCTTCATTGATATTGTTAGGTTCAGTCTTGGAAATCAGGCAATACTCTTCTCCAATCCTTCTTCTAGTATGTACACCTTTATTCTTATAACCTATAATTTGATCTTCAAAATGATTTAGCTTTACATACCTCAGAATTTTAGGATCCTCTCTCACTTCTAGTTCTTCTGATCTTTCTTTTGTACTTCCACTTGTATCACCTTCTTGACTTTCTTGATTTACCGGAACAACATGAACTAGATTATGTGCCTGAGCATTCTTCCCATGCTTTGTACTATCTTGTTGGTCATCTAAATCATATCCATAGTATCTAGATGATCTAGCAGAGTCCCCATCAACTCTAACATTTGCACTTTCAACCATCTTTCTCAAACTTCTATTATAGCACCGGTAAGCCTTGATTTTAGTAGAGTAACCTAGAAATATTCCTTCATCGCTCCTTGCATCAAACTTGCCTATATCCTCATCTCCCTTAATATAACACTTTCTTCCAAAGATCTTGAAATATTTAATAATAGGCTTATGACCAAACCATAGTTCAAAAGGAGTCTTACCAGAAATACCATTGACATTTACCTGGTTTAGAGTGTACACAACAGTGCTTACAACTTCTCTCCAATAGATGTGAGGCACATTTCCTTCCAACATCATTGTTCTACTAGCATCCATAATTGTTTTGTTCTTCCTCTCTACAACTCCATTTTGTTGAGGGGTTCGGGGAGCAGATAACTATCTTTTGATTCCATGCTCTTCACAAAAAGAATTGAACTCCCGGAAAGTAAACACACCACCTCTGTTTGACCTTAGGCATTTGATCTTCAAGCCTGTCTCATTCTCTACCATAGCTTTGAAACTTTTGAACTTCTCTAATGCTTCACATTTTTCTCTTAAGAAAGCAACCCATATCATCCTAGAGTAATCATCAATAAGTAGCATAAAGTACCTTTCTCCTTGTAGACTTCTGATTCTGGAGGGACCACACAGATCAGTATGCACTAGCTCCAGTACTCCATTAGAATGATGTTGTTTGCTCCAAAAGGAAACTCTAGTATTTTTTCCCATCTAACATTCCTTGCATATTGTGTTAGTAGGCTTCACTAGCCTAGGTAGATCTCTTACTACTTGGATGGAGCTTACCTTGACAATGTTATCAAAATTCACATGGCACAACCTTCTATGCCACAACCAACTTACATCCATTTGAGCAATTAAACAACTTACATCAACACTCAGGTGAAAAATATTACCTTTTTCTTTTGTACCTGAAGTAATTTCATTTACAAAACTTCCAAGTATCCTACATATTCCATCTTTGAACTGTAGATCGTAACACTTTTCCACCATCTGTCCAACACTCAATAGGTTATGCTTCAATCCTTCAACATAAAGAACATCATCAGTGTTATGTTTATCACCAAGAAAAATAGATCCTCTAACCTGAATCACACCAGCATTGTTAACTCTGAATCTCACAATGCCACAGTCATACTTCTTTAGACAATTTACAAATTTTCTTTTGTCACCAATCATATGATGTGAGCATCCGCTGTCAATAACCCACTCATCCTATTCTTCAATTCGAGTTGCAAGATCTTTCTCAACTTTAGCAGATTCAGTAGCCACCAGACCATTTTCCTTGATAGCAATGAAAGCCCATTCATCTTCATTTTCATTGTCTTTATCAGACTCTTCATCAGTCACACCTTCTTCAACATAATAGAATTTTTTTTGAAATCTAGATTTGTATGGTTTAGACCTAGGAATTCTTTCAGGACACCTTGATGCAAAATGACCTATTTTACTACAAGAGAAACATTTAATAGGAAACTTTCCTATATTCTTACCTTGTCCTCTTCCTTCTTTCTTCACAATTAGTGCTTCCAATTCTTGTCCCTCTCTTTCTTCATCTTCAATTTTTTTCATCTATTCATCATACTTGAGTCACTTTCTATAACTTTTTCTTGAATCATATCTTTGCTTGTTTCTTCTGGATACAAAAGCATTGAGTGCAAATTTAGTCTTAGGAGCATAATCACCAAATTCACTCAACTCAAAGGTAGCAAATTTTCTAATCAGCATATCTGTTGTCACATTTGTTACTATCCTGAGCTCTTCAATACCATGATCCTTTGATTTGTAAGAGGGAGGGAATGATCTAAGAACCTTAGCTACAATTTCTTATTCATCTAGGGTACCACCAACACATCTAATACCCATCACAAGTTCATTTAATTTTTGTATAAAAGAAGAAATATTTTCATCTTCGCCCATCTTCAAAGTTTCATACTTTCCTTTCAAACTTGTTATCTCAGCAACATTCGCAAGTGTATCTTCTTTATACAAAGTTTCCAGCTTCTTCTAGATCTCATGAGTTGTCTTAAGATCCATCACATTTGTCATTTTTGAATATGTCAAAGCACTCAACAAAGCCTCAATAACCTTGATATTAATCTTAGCTTCTTTAACCTCATCAAGAGTGGAAGGACCATTATGAGGAATAATATATCTATTCTTTGTAATCTTCTAGAAGGGTTCTCCAATACACCTCAAATGACATTCCATTTTGGCTTTCCACATCTGGTAATTTGTTCCATCAAATCTAGGATTGTCCTTATATGATGCCATCTTGGATCACCTAAAGCTTTTAAACTTCTTCAGAGGAACCTACTCTGATAACAATTGTTGGAAAAACAAGGATAAACAACTAAGAGGGGGGGTGAATCAGTTGTCACAAAATATTTAAATTTTTTCAACCTTAACTTAACTTAATCTCAGATCTGATGAATGAAATATAAACCATAAACAATCAATACATCAAAAACACAAAGAACACCATGATTTTTACATGGAAACCCTTTTAGGGGAAAACCCACGGTGGAGGTCATTCCACAAGATTATACCCTGTTAAAAGTATAAGACGAATAATGGAAATACACATGCATTCAAGCACATTGCCTACAACTCACTGCTCAATTACAAAAAGGACTCACTATCCAAAGAAAAAATTGGATTAAAACCATCCATATTTGAACTGAGAAAATAGCATATGCTAATGCCTGATTGTACAGTTTCAGTTAAACACATAAATTCTTCTTCAATCTTCTTCACTCTTCTTCACACTCTGCTCTTCCTCTGAATGATCTGAACAATATTCACAGATAGGGATCACACACTTCACACTTCATCCACCTCATACACTTTGCATACACACATTACACTTATAAAATAATCTCTCTTATATATCGGCAACATGAAATTACATCGCTTCAAGTTGGCCATAAAGAAATAATAAAATAATTACAAACAGTCAGCCCAAAACATAAAAGATTATTCATGTGAATCAACCACGGTTGGCCACAACATAGTGAGGACCTAAATTAACAACTCCAACAGAAAAATACTTCAATTAATTTATCCTCAAAGATCCACAACACGCTTCAACACCTAGTCGGCCATGAACATGAAAAACATAAAGGGACAAGAGAAAATATCAGATCATGAGCACCACAATCAATGAGAATATGCAACATAGATAGAGTATAAACTAGAAACATACAAAAACACCATGAAATACTAGGGAAATATCCACAACAACTAAAATTACAAAAATCACATGATCTTCACTCACGAACACAAACCAAAGTAACAAAAAAAATGTCACCAAACAAATCTTCATAACTAGAACAAATCTTCACATAGATCTCTGAAACTTGACGTGGATAAACTAGACACACTCAGCAAGAAACCATTTAAACCACAACCTTAGATTAGCAACATATGGATCACACCAATAGATTGATCTTCGATTCTCCACTGACAACTTGTAGCACTTCTTATTATAATTTTCTCAATATCCTTGGGGTATGTGCAGGATCACGATGGGCCAAAAAGTGGCGATATGATGGGTATGTGGCTGATGAATTTTGCTTACCCAAAATTGATGAAACAAAAAGGGTTTTTAAAGGAGATTATGATCTTTCCACCAATATAAATTATGCTTTACTTTGCATTTAACAAATAATTATTATTCATTTTCTATTTGAATTACAACTAAAGTCTTGATTGATAGGCTTATTGAAAAACATCTATAGCTTTCAAACGATGTCATAGTTTTTGAATCCAGAACATGAATAACATTCTATGCTTCACATACTATAGGATTAAAAAAAAATATATTGAATTTCATGAAGTTTTGACCAAGTTAAGGTGGTTAGACATACAAGTTTTTATATTTTTTAAAATTTGTAATAAAAAAATCATAATTAATTATTTACTTGGAAAAACATTACAAAAAAATATGCATCACATTTGGACATGAGTCCTCTACTTATATCTAAAATATTATAAAAAATATTATTATTTTATTGTGGTTAGGGTGGTCAGACAGAGACCTACTTCTTATTTTTTCCCTGAAATTTAAGTACTACCGCATTGACATTTCAAATTTTCACCAAATAGATTTTAAAAAATAAAAATAAACCTAGCAGTTTAGAAACTACATTCAATTTTCTACAAATTTTATTTTGACATATCTTTGAAATAATATAGATAACTTATACAATTTTTTACGTCAAGTTTCCTAACTCTGATTTTTCTAAATCTTTTGCCACTTAAGGGCCTATTTTTTCCATGATGATCCTGAACATACCCCTTGACATATACAACTTCTAATGCAACAATGCTAATAGTGTTGACATCAATGACAACTACATATGATCAGTAACACAACCATAGCATCCAATAGTGAATGGGGGTTAACATGAATAGAAAATCATGTATTTATACACAATTATTCCCTAATTTCCCGAAAATACATCACAGGACGACCTTAGGTCTTGAGGAATAAAAACCCACCAGTAATTTGAATTTTATTTGATTTTTGTGCCAAGAGGGACTCATTCACCCCTAGTGGTGAATTGGTCCCACTTAAGGCATGTGAATGGGTGTCAGAAATTAAGTTGTCTTAAATGATGTTTGTCGGGTTTGTATTAAAAAGTACACTTGATTAAGGCTTGTAAGTGCATAAAAGGGTCAAATAAAGCATAAGAAAGGTGTATTTGTTGATGAAAATTCTAGAAAAGCATGAAATTTTGTTACAAGGCTTTATAACACTTTAAAATAAGACTTGGTAAGTTATAAAAATGGGGTATGCAGGTGAATTATAATAAGAAGAGTCTAGAAAAGTGTGAAAATGTGTTACAACACTTCACAACACCTTTACAAGACATCATAAAGTCTTAATGATTCATAAAGATTCAAGACCTAATGTGAATATGTGGACCACATTGCAACATTGAATCAAGGTGGAATCAAGACAAATAAGCACAAGGAGGGAAAAACAAGAAAAAATAGAAGGGTTACTTTTTTCGTGTCCACAGTTCGCCCCCACTTTAGTGAGAGGATGAACTTGCTTCAAACTCACACTAAAGTAGTCAAACATGCAATCAAGAGGGGTTCAAATGTAGTAATGGGTATGTAGAGGATCATCATGGAAAAAATAGGCCCTTAAGTGGCAAAAAATTCAAAAAAAATAGAGTTAGGCAACTTGACGTAAAAATTTGAATAGGTTATCTATATTATTTCAAAAATATGTAAGAATAGAATCTCTAGAAAATTGAATGTAGTTACTAAACTACTAGTTTTATTTATTTATTTTTAAATCTATTTGGTGAAAATTTGAAATTTCAATGTAGTAGTACTTAAATTTCAGGGAAAAAATAAGAAGTAGGTGTCTATCGACCACCCTATCCACAATAAAATGATAATTTTTTATATGATTTTAGATATAAGTAGAGGATTCATGTCTCGATGTGATGCATATTTTTGTAATTTTTTCCAAGTGAATAATTAATTATGATTTTTTACTACAACTTTTAAAAATATAAAAAACTCGTATGTCTAACCAAGTTAACTTGGTCAAAACTTCACGAAATTCAATTTTTTTTAATCCTATAGTATGAAAAGAATAGAATGTGACACATGTTTTTAATTCAAAAAATGTGATACCGTTTGAAAGCTATAGATGTTTTTCAATCAGCCTATCTATAACGCCCCGCCATGTGAACCCCAAAGGACAACAAAATAGCACACTAATTCTTTCTTTTTTGAAAGGGAATCGTTGATTAAGATGAATATGTACATACATTACATGAAGAGAAACTATGCATTTGAAAATTTATCTACATCCTCTGGGGTACACAAAATCATCATTACGAAACATAAACTTTTATGAAAGTGAATATAAACCAAGATTACATAAAGATAACATACAATCATCCATAAACAAGAGAGAGGAAAACGATACATCATTTTATTACAATTCAATCCATAGTTCAAAAATACATTTGTGGAGCATATTTCCACATATACAACACATCATGATTACATAAATACATTACGTAATGCTTCTCTTATAACAACAAGAAGAGTACATCAAGTACAAAAATAATTACATTAAAGGAGAATAAAGTACAAGGTGAGGAAAAGTCTTCAAGGACAAGTTTCATGTGGATTTGGAATGTTTTGTGGTGCCTAAGTGAACTACCAAGGTTTTGTTAAGTTTTGGGGGTTTCAAAAATTTCCTTCTAGAACTCCATCCCCCTTTGGCTGTTTTGAACATCCGCTGGCTCTCGGCGATCCAGCCTCCAGAACCTAGCCCCTCCATGGTTGTTTCCTAAACTCTGCCTTCGTGGCCACATCTGGAACTCTGCCTCCATGGCCATTTTGAACATCTGCTAGCCCTCGGTGACCCAGCCTCTAGAACTTGGCCACTCCGTGGCTGTTTCCGGGACTCCGCCCCTCCGTGGCCATTTTGAACATCTGTCGGCCCTCGGTAGTCCGGCCCCTCCGTGGCTGTTTCTAGGACTCTGTCCCTCAATGGTCATTTTTAACATCCACCATCCCTTGGTGACCCGGCCTCGGAACCCAGCCCGTCTGTCACCATCTGGGATTTTCCTTCCAGGTCGTCATGTGCTCATTGCCATTGCAAAGGGCGGTGACCCTCCGGCTTTCCCCTTCCAAGCTTCTGCTTTTTCAAATGAGTCCAATCTTGAGGAAGTTTGTCTTGGTGCTCTTCCTTCCCCTTTTCCCGTGCTATAATTGAAAAATCTTGGCCTTGCTAAGTTTTGTGAGGTCTGAGAACTTCCCTTCCGGTTTACTATCCTTCATTCATTGCCCGCCCCCTTGGGCCCACATTAAAGTTTATGGTCCAAATGAGCTCCAAATATGAATATTATGATCTTTTGATGATGCATGGATGGATCTAACAAGGAGTTGTAGAATTTGACTAATGTTTGTCTTGATTTGTGTATGAAAGCACTTACAACACTTCCTGTATGCAGGATTCAAGGAGCCTAATGTGGGTCAGTCAAGAGACCCATTGAGAAAGATGAATAAGGAAAAGCACATAGCTCCTATCACCATTCATTTCATGTTCGCCTCTCCCCCTAGCACCCACCAATAGGGTCAACATTAGAAGAAGGCCTATTCCAAGGAATTCAATGACAAAAATGCAAGGAGGTGGCCTTGAAGAAGGCATGAGGGACTTTTTCATCCGAATAAGGGGCAACCAATCAATTGATGTCAGTTGTCGATGGGCCCATTTGATCCAATGGAAAATGTTGCGAATGCATCAAGCAAAGGGCAACTTTCAGGAAATTTCTGCTACAGTGAAAAGGGAAATCAAATAAATGACAAAAAATGCCACAACACATGAGCACTAGATGACAAAATAGGGAAAAGACAAAATTATATTTTAAATTACTAGATAATGGCTCGGGGTGGGTGAAACCCTAATGTAATCAAATTTGAGCCACTCATTTTGAATTGATCCTAGCCATTCATTTTGGCTTTAGAAAAATATGAATAAGGGCTTGCCCCTCATTTGAAAAAGGTTGAAGAACTGATGTAAAGACATTCTACAACAATAGAAAGCAACATTGCATGATTTATGGGTGTTCCTTTTGAGTTTGATGTTTATGTATGCATGGTTCAACTTCCCTATTAGTTTAGGTATTAGTTTCTTGAATGGAATTGGTGATGGTGATTGTTGTTTCATTACTTGATGAATTTTTAGCTCATGCTTTTTGTGGTTGATTGATGATGAATCACTTTGCAAAGCTAGTCTGAGCTTCCTTCCTTTATTGCTACAACTTAGTTCAATTGCATGTGCATGATGTGTGTGTGTAATCTGAAAATTTGCAATCCTCAGAAGATTGCACTAGTTTTGTGTAGCTGTAGGTTTCTCTTGGTCAAGAAAAACTTAGTTTTAGGGAGTTTGTCTACTGTACAGACCTCCATGATCATTGTTCATTTGTAGTTTCAGATCTAGGAACTTCCTCTCTTCCTTGCCATTTTTCCTTTTTTTTAATAAGTAACCTTAGGAAAGGTTCATTGCAAATTGTAAAGCCAAATCCAATGATAAAAATGGAGTTCAAGACTGTTGTTTGAACCTAAACCAAACACACAACTCTCCCATCTTAAGAACTTCATTTGCAGATCCAACTTCCCTGCTTTGTAACTCATCCATAAGTCTGCCTTGTGATTCCAGCAAATAACATAAATCAACTTAGATATTCCAAGCACTATCAAAACCTGAAATTAGAGACCTTGGAATAGTGTTCTGCAATTTGATTGTGGAAGACTATTTTTCAAGAGAGGTAATGCACCTATGCATTACCTGTGTTGAGAATTTCATAAAAAACAAATCAACAGAACTGGTGCAAGGAGGGTTTGACATGTTGAGGCTACAAAGCTAAAAGTCATTGCAACAATTCACATTGGCGGATAGATGTCAGATCCATTACACTCGCAAGGACAATGAGTTGGGGTGTTTGAATTTCTTGAGCAGAATTGAAAGGGTCTTGCAAGGAGAAATCCCCTTCTGGGAAATCTATCAACCCTTAGTCCTTGCAGACCCAGAGGAAGAATTAACAACCATGGTAGCCAAAGGATTCAAGGAGCTAGTTGAGGAATGTTTGGGTAGAAAATATGGACAAAGATTGGAGGAAACATTGATGTCTAGTTGGTGTAGATTTCACAATGCACCCCACTCTGAATTGACTTGCTTATCATGTATGAACATAATCACTCAAGTCAAGGGTTGTTCAGACAAGTTGGAGCAACGAAATTTCAACAAGGATGAGTCATCCCATGAGGCCAAAGAGATTTCAACATCCAAATGATAGTACATCGAAAAGGAACCAAGGGATTCAACACAAACTAGTGTTGAGACAGTGAACGTTGAGGCTGAAAATGAAAAGGAAGGAGCTGATTTATGTAGGACAACAAAATGTTGTGATGAAAATTCAATCGGAAGGGAGTTGGAAAGCATTTCCTCTATCAAGAAAGAGCAATCCTCCACTCTAGAAGAGGAACTGTTGGTAGTTGAGGATAGATCAGCAAAGTCTGCAATACTGTATGCTGGAGCAACTAATGAAAATGTTGAAAATCAGAAAGAGGAAGAGGTTGACAACTTCAGAACAACAGAAAATGATGATGAGAGTATAAGTGAAATTGGATTAGAAGACCTCTCCTTCGTCAATGATAGCGATTGAGAATATGAAAATAAAATTTTGGAGTGGGAACAACTATTCGCCACGGGTGTCTACCATCAAGCTTCTTTTTCAAGTGATGATCAGGACCTAGTAGCAGAAAGATATGACCAACTCATCTCGAGATTAACAAAGGATTGGTCCAAGCTAAAATGTCAAGTGGATTTGGAGGTGTTGTTGCTACCAAATTGGTGTAGACTCCATGATTCATCACACTAAGAGTTCACATGCGGACTATGCCAAGAAGCCATCAAGCAAGTCAAAGAACAAGCAAGGCAGCCAAGCACACCACTCCCTACAGTTGCTTTAAGGATGGAGCATGAAGACCAAGAGACGGAACTGAGTGATTACTCAACTAAAGGTAGGCCTCAAGGGAATGTTGGGACAACAATAGAAGGATGGAAATATAGTCTCAAACTTTTGAGTGATAAATTAGATCAAATAGGAATGTTGTCCACTAGTCACCAAGAAGTTCTTCCTCTTCAAGAGCAGTTGTGTATCATGGACGATGGGATTTTTGGCGAGTCTTTGGATAGAGATTGCATAGAGGATTTTGGTCCCCTTGATGAGGTGCCATCATTTGATGACTTCTTTCCATTAGGGGTTGTATTGTAGAGGTACACCAACACTGAAGAAGAACACATTCTAGAAGACGGTACAGATGAAAGCATACCACTTGCCCCTTTCGTTGATGAAATACTAGAGCCTCCAGAGTGGGAGAGGGGTTCCTTCTCTGTCTACGGCGATATTCAAAAAGGAGAAATGAGTGAATGTCATGATGAGATGCATTAACAACAAAGGGAAGAAGACAAAGGTGGGGGTGTTTTGATGGCTTCCAACAAGTATGACAAAATTGATCAACTACAAGACACAACTAGAAGTCCTTTTGTCATGACCATTGTTGATCCTCCTTCATATTTAGGGAGTTGTAATACGACAGATGCATGCATGTCATCATCCCATGAAATTGAACATCATAAAAAGGAGGTTAATACTTGGGGAAGGAGATGAGACAACATGTTGCCCCTTGAGGACAACAACCAAGTGGAGCCCAAGTTTGCAGATGATCAATGTGGAGAAGTATTTCTTTTTGAAGAACTACCAAACGGGGCTAGAGGTCCCATTGGTAGATTGGAAGAGTTGTTTGCTACCCCGTCTTCCCAGCCTTATGCAAGCCCAAGGCCAGAAATTTTGCATCCTCCACCGCACCCACTCGAGGCGACCGATGTAGCGATGGATGACGTAGTGCTCATTCTTGACTTCCAAATGATGCCACCTTTGCATGACGACATCCAAGTTCTATCCTTCCTTAATCCTATGAATATTTATAGCTATGTGTTTCATTTTGATTATGGTAATGAGGGAAGGAAAACATGTTTATGGATTAGCCATGGGTTCAACGAATCACCTCAATTCCTAATTTTACATGATGATGTGATTGAATTTGAATGTTGAGATGATAAACTTATTTTTTCAAAGTATAAAGATAAATATCCATGGTTAAGACCTATAACGATCATCCGTTTGATTGTGCATGCACTGCAAAATCTAATGAATGTTAATGTTAGCTCATCCTTCCTTAACATAGTGATTTGTAAATATCTTTGTACATAGCCCATTTTTAGTAGTGTAGGTTTCCTGTAAATACTCTACTTTCTTGCTTTCCTTAGGCTAGTTGGTTTGATGTAGGTTTCTTTCTTTGGAGTTGTTTTTTTTTGTTTGTTTCGCTTTGTTGCTTCTTTGCTCAGGGTCCCTTTGCTTTTAGCTAGACACATATGTGCGCACAACAACCATACTTATCGCCTGGGGTTGTTCTACGTAAATTTTTTTCAAGCTCTAATAAGTTTTCAAAGTGGATGGTGAGGATCTTCTGCTGGTGTCAAGTGATCTGGGTGTTTGATTCAAAGAGGATAGGTCATTGGTTGGTCTGATTTTGATGTATTCTAGAATCTTATATTTCTCACATCTTAAGAATCTGACAGTCGTTGTTGGTCCTTTGTGAAGTCTAGTTAAGTGAAAAATATAAAATTATGCTTCAGCACCACTGTGATTCTCAACCCTAAGCGCGAGCTTCAATGCTTGTGAGTTGAAATAAAAGAACTGAAAAGAGAAAAGAAAGAAAGAAGGAAAAACATTAAAAAATAAAAGAAAGAGAAAATTCATCTTTTCAGGGGTATCCAAGCAACTCTATTGGGGCTATGGACGTCGAGCTGGCAGTAGAGCAATGTTTAAGAGAATCACAGCGAAAACCTCTTTGGGGCTATGAACGCCTGACTAGCAGCGAGACAATGTTTAAGATGCTTTCGGAGTTAGAATAAACCATGTAGCTTAACTTGACAAAGCTTGGGTTCCTGTAGCAACTGAAGGATGGGAATTAGCGCAGGTGAGCACACTTGGATTTTTAGAATACTGAAGGCTGGGTTGGCTAGTAGTTTTGATCCTTTGGTTGAACCTCTGGTTTTTTTTCCCTTACGTGAAGGTCAAAACCAGAGATTCTGGGTTCGCGATTCCAGTTTTTCATCAAAATGCTCTGGAACATTTCCCTAGTGAGTCACCATTTGTTGTGCATGTTTTGCACACATGCCCTGTTTGGAACAGGGACCCTGTCTTCCTATTCCCTTTCCAGGTCATTTTTTATCATTGCCTCATTTTTCATGCCAACAATTTTGGCATCTAAAATGGTCAGCGAGCCTCATAGTATCATTTCAAGTTGACCATGTTTCACCCCACAAATTTTTGAGTCCTTTGGGTCCTCCAGGTCCGTCCTACCAAATTTCCTTGGCCAGATTTCCCTGCTTGCTCGATTTGATTTTTCCTTCATTTTTGACTTTGGGGACAAGTTCCTTGTTGATTTAGGATGTTTTTGTGGTGCCTAAATGAACTACCAAGGGTTCGTTAAGTTTCAAGGGTTTCAAAAATTTCCTTCTGGAACTCCGTCCCTCTTTGGTTATTTTGAACATCTGTTAGCCCCTAGTGACCTGGCCTCTAGAACCCAGCCCCTTCGTGGGAGTTTCTAGGACTCTACCCCTCCGTGGCTATTTTGAACATCTGCTAGCCCTCGGCTACCTAGCCTCCAGAACCAGGCCTGTCCATGGCTATTTCTGGGACTCTGCCCCTCATTGGTCATTTTTAACATCTGTCGACCCTTGACAACCCGCCTTCTGGAACCTACCCCCTCCGTGGCTGTTTCTGGGACTCCACCCCTCCTTGGCCATTTTGAACATCCTTTGTCCCATAGTGACCCACCTTCCTGAACCCGCCCCCTCTGTGGCTGTTTTCAAAACTTCGTCCCTCCTTGGCCGTTTTGAACTTCCATGGACCCCCGACGGTCTGCCTTCTACATTTTTGAATTTGGGGACAAGAGTACTGTGGATTTGGGATGTTGTTGTGGTTCCTAAGTGAATTGCTAAGGTTTCATTAAGTTTTGGGGGTTTCAAAAATTTCCTTCTGGAACTCCATCCCTCTTTGGCTATTTTGAACATTCGCCAGCCCCCCGCAACTTGGCCTCTAGAACACGGCCCCTCCTTGGCAATTTTCGTAACTCCTCCCCTCTGTGGGCATTTGGAACATCTGCCATCCCCCGGTGACCCATCCTTTGGAACGTGGCCACTCTGTGGTCATTTTGAACATCCGTCAGCCCCCAACGACCCAGCTTCTGGAACCAGGCCCCTCCATGGCCATTTCTGGGACTCCATCCCTCAATGGTCATTTTGATTTGCCGACCCCTAATGACCCAGACTCTAGACCTCGGGCTCTCTATCACCATCTGGGACTTTACTTTCGGGCCGCCTTGTGCTCATTCCCATTGCAAAGGGCGGTGACCCTCTGACTTTCCGCTTCCAAGCTTTTGCTCTTTTAAATGAGTCCAATCTTGAGGAAGTTTGTCTTGGTGCTCTTCCTTCCCATTTTCCCATGCACTAGAATTAAAAAATCTTGGTCATGCTAAATTTTGTGAGGTCTGGGAACTTCCCTTCTGGTTTACTATCCTTCACTCACTGCCTACCCCCTTCGACCCACATTAATGTTTATGGTCCAAATGAGCTCCAAATATGAATATTATGATCTTTTGATGATGCATGGATGGATCTAATAAGGAGTTACACGATTTGACTAAAGTTTGTTTTGATTTGTGTATGAAAGCACTTATGACACTTCATGTATGTAGGATTTAAGGAGCCTAATGTGGGTCCATTAGGAGACCCATTGAGAAAGCTAAACAAGGAAAAGCGCATAGCTCCTGTCACCATTCATTTCATGTTTGCCTCTCCCCCTAGCACACACCAAAAGAGTGAGAGTTAGAAGAAGGCTTGTGCCAAGGAAGTCAATGACAAAAATGCAAGGGGGTGGCCTCAAAGAAGGCATGACGGAGTTGTCTGCCTGAATTAGGGACAACCAATCAATTGATGCCAGTCATCGATGGGCCCGTTTGATCCAATGGAAAAATTTTCGAATGTATCAAGCAAAGGGCAGCTTTAAGGCAATTTCTACTACAGTGAAAATTGAAATCAACTAAATGACGAAACTACTACAACACATGAGCATTAGATGACAAAATAGGGAAAAGAAAAAATTGTATTTTAAATTACTAGATAATGGGGGGTAGGTGAAACCCTAATGTAATTGAATCTGAGCCACTCATTTTGAATTGATCCTAGCCATTCATTTGGGCTTTGGAAAACTATAA
Source organism: Sequoia sempervirens (assembly GCA_007258455.2). NCBI lineage: Eukaryota > Viridiplantae > Streptophyta > Pinopsida > Cupressales > Cupressaceae > Sequoia > Sequoia sempervirens. The sequence continues at coordinate 411,018,502 of VDFB02270651.1, read as the reverse complement.
ATAGGGGCTTTCCCCTCATTTGAAAAAGGTTGGAGAACTGATGTGAAGACATTCTACAGCAATAGAAAGTAACATTGCTTGATTTATGGGTGTTCCTTTTAAGGTTGATCTTTATGTATACATAGTTCAAATTCCCTATTAGTTTAGGTGTTAGTTTCTTGAATGGAAGTGGTGATGGTGATTATTGTTTCAGTATTTGATGAATTTCTAGCTCATGATTTTTGTGGTTCATTGATGATGAATCACTTTTCAAAGTTAGTCTGAGCTTCCTTCCTTTATTGCTGCAACTTAGTTCAATTGCATGTGCATGATGTGTGTGTGTGTATAATCTAAAAATCTACAATCCTTAGAAGATTGCACTGGTTTTGTCTAGCTATAGGTTTCTCTTGGTCAAGAAAAACTTAGTTTTAGGGAGTTTGTCTACTGTAGCAGCCTCCATGATCACTGTTCATTCATAGTTTTAGATCTAGGAAATTCCTCTCTTCCCTACCCTTTTTCCTTTTTTTTTTAATAAGTAACCTTAGGAAAGGTTCATTGTAGATTGTAAAGCTAAATCCAATGATAAAAATGGAGTTCAAGACTACTGTTTGAACCTACAGCAAACACACAACTCTCCCATCTTAAGAACTTCATTTGTAGATACAACTTTCCCACTTTGTGACTCATCCGTAAGTCTGCCTTGTGATTCCAACAAATCACATAAATGAACTGAGATATTCCAAGCACTGTCAAGACCTGACATTAGAGACTTTGGGATAGTGTTCTACAATTTGATTATGGAAGATTTTCTTTCAAGAGAGGTGATGCACCTATGCATTACTTGTGTTGAGAGATCCATAAAAAACACATCAACAGAACTGGTGCTAGAAGGAAGGCTTGACATGTTGAGGCTACAAAGCTGAAAGTTGGAAGTTGAAAAGAGCATTTTCAAAGAACTATGACATAGATAGCTCTTTTAATGCTAAAACATAAAGTCAAAAAATTCTGAAGGCAAATAGAAGCTGAGTTGAAATGGAGCAGCATGTACAAATTGACATCACTCAGCTACATGCATATTTAAATAGAAGACTGGAGAAGCCATTGCAGCAATTCGCATTGGCGGATAGATGTTGGATCCATTGCACTCGTAGGCACAATGAGTTGGGGTGTTTGACTTTTTTGAGTAGAATTGAAAGGGTCTTGCAAGGAGAAATCCCCTTATGGGAAATCTATCAACCTTTAGTCCTTGTAGACTCGGAGGAAGAGCTGACAACCATGGTAGCCAAAGCATTGAAGGAGCTAATCCAGGAATGTTTGGGCAGCAAAGATGGACAAATATTGGAGGAAATATTGATGTCTAGTTGGTGCAGATCTCACAATGCACCCCACTCTGAATTTACTTGCTTATCATCCATACACATAATCACTCAAGTCAAGGGTTGTTCGGACAAGTTGAAGCGGCGAACTTTCAATGAGGATGAGTCATCTCATGAAGCCAAAGAGATTTCAACATCCAGAGGACAATACATTGAAGAGGAACCAAGGGATTCGACACAAACTAGTGTTGGGACAACGAACGTTGAGGCTGAAAATCAAAAGGAAGGAGCTGATTTCTATAGGAAAGCAAAATGTTGTGATGAAAATTCAATCAGAATGGTGTTGGAAAGCCATTCCTCTATCAAAAAAGAGAAATCCTCCACTTTGGAAGAAGAACCGTTGGCAGTTGAGGATGGATCAGCAAAGTCTGCAACAGTGTATGCTGGAGCAATCAATGAAAATGTTGAAAATTAGAAAGAGGAAGATGTTGACAGCTTTGGAACAACAGAAAATGATGATAAGAGGATAAGTGAAATCAGATTAGAAGACCTCTCCTTCATCAATGACAATGATCGAGAATCTGAAAATGAAAGTTTGGAGGAGTGGGAGCAATCGCTCGCCATGGATGTCTACCATCAAGCTTCTTTTTCAAGTGATGATGAGGACCTAGTGGTAGAAAGATATGACCAACTCGTCTCCAGATTAGCAAAGGATTGGTCCAAGCTAAAATGTCAAGTGGATTTGGAGGTGTTGTTGCTACCAAATTGGGGCAGAATCCATGAAGCAAGTCAAAGAACAAGCAAGGCCACCAAGCACACCACTCACTACAATTGCTTCAAGGATGGAGTGTGAAGACCAAGAGATAGAACTGAATGATGACTCAGCTAAAGGCAGACCTCATGGGGATGTTGGGACAACAATAGAAGAAGGACGACAATATGGCCTCAAACTTCTGAGTGATGAATTAGATCAAACATGAATGTTATCCACCAGTCACCAAGAAGTTCTTCCTCTTGAAGAGAAGTTGTGTACCATGGACAATGGGATTTTTGGTGAGTCTTTGGAGGGAGATTGCATAGAGGATTTTGGTCCCCTTGATGAGGTGCCATCATTTGATGACTTCTTTCCATTAGGGGTTGTGTTGCAGAGGTACACCAACACTGAAGAAGAATACATTCTAGAAGACAGTAGTGATGAAAGCATTCCACTTTCCCCTCCCGTTGATGAAATACTAGAGCCTCCAGAGTGTGAGAGGGCTTCCTTCTCTATCTACAGTGATAGTGAGAAAGGAGAAACAAGTGAACATCGTGATGAGATGTATGAACATCAAAGGGAAGAAGACAAAGGTGGGGGTGTTTTGATGGCTTCCCACAAGTATGACAAAATTGACCAACAACAAGATGCAACTAGAATTCCTTGCACCATGACCATTGTTGATCATCCTTCATATTTAGGGAGTAGTAATAGGACAGATGTGTGCATGTCATCATCCCATGACATTGAACATCATAAAAAAGATGTTAATACTTGGGGAAGGAGACAAGACAACATGCTGCCCCTTGGGGACAACAACCAAGTGGATCCCGAGTTTGCAGATGATCAATGTGGAGAAGTATTTCTTTTTGAAGAACTGCCAACCAAGGCTACAAGTCCCATTGGTAGATTGGAAGAGTTTTTTTTCTGATTTGTCCTCCTAGCCTTATGCAAGGCCAAGGCCAGAAATGTTGCACCCTCCACTGCACCCACTCGAGGCTACCAATGGAGCGATGGATGACGTAGTGCTCATTCTCTACTACCAAACAACACCACCTTTGCATGACGACATCCAGGTTCTATACTTGCTTAATCTTATGAATATTTACAGTTGCGTGTTTCATTTTGATTATGGTAATGAGGGAAGCAAAACATGTTTATGGATTAACCATGGATTCAATGAATCACCTCAATTCCTAATTTTACATGATGATGTGATTGAATTTGAATGCTGAGATGATCAACTTATTTTTTTTTAGTATAAAGATAAATATGCATGGTTAAGAACTGTAACGATCACCTGTTTGCTTATACATGCACTGTGAAATCAAATGAGCGTTAATGTCAGTTTGTCTTGCCTAAACATAGTGCTTTTGTAAGTATCTTTGTACATAGCCCATTTTTAGTAGTGTAGGTTTCCTGTAAATACTCCACTTTCCTACTTTCCTTAGGTTAGTTGATTTGATGTAGGTTGCTTTCTTTGGAGTTGTTTACTTTTTGTTTTCTTTTGCTTTGATGCTGCTTTGCTCGGGGTCCCTCTACTTTTAGCTAGACACATCTATGTGCACAATAACCATACTTATCACCTAGGGTTGTTCTACGTATTTCTTTGTCAAACTCTAATCAAGTTTTCAGAGTGGATGGTGAGGATCTTCTATTGGTGTCAAGTGATCTGGGTGTTTGATTCAAAGAGGATTTAAGTCATTGGTTGGTCTAATTCTAATGTATTTTGGAATCTTATATCTCTCACATCTTAAGAATCTGGCAGTCGTTGTTGGTCCTTTGTGAAGTCTAGTTAAGTGAAAAATATAAAATTCTGCTTCAGCGCCATTGTGATTCTTAGCCCTGAGCGTGAGCTTCAATGCTTGCGAGTTCAAATAAATGAATTGAAAAGAGAAAAGAAAGAAAGACAGAAAAAAATTAAAAATTAAAATAAAGAGAAAATTCAACTTTTCAGGGGTGTCCGAGCAACTCTGCCAGGGCTATGGATGCCCGGCTGGTAGTAGAGCAATGTTTGGGAGAACCACAGCAACAACCTTGCCGAGGCAATATTTTAGATGCTTTTGGAGTTAGAATAAACCACGTAGCTTAACTTGATGGAGCTTGGGTTCTTGTAGCAACTAAAAGATGGGTATTAACACAACTGCACACACTTGGATTTTCAACATCCTGAAGGTTGGGTTGGCTAGTGTTTTTGATCCTTTGGTTGAGCATCTAGTTTTTTTCCCTAGCGTGAAGGTTAGAACTAGAGATTTTGGGTTCGTGATTCCATTTTGTCATCAAAATGCTCTAGAGAATTTCCCCAGCAAGTCACCATTTGTTGTGCATGTTTTGCACACACGCCCCATTTGGAACGGGGACCCTCTCTTACTATTCCCTTTCCATGTCATTTTGTGTCATTGCCTTGTTTTATGTGCCCCCAATTTGGGTGTCTAAAATGGTCAGTGAGCCTCTTAGTATCATTTCAACTTGACCATGTTTCACTCCACAAATTTTTGAGTCCTTTGGGTCCTCTGGGTCCGTCCTTCCAGATTTCCTTGGCTAGATTTCCCTACACCCTCGATTCGCTTTTGGCTTCATTTTTGACTTTGGGGACAAGTTTCCTATGGATTTGGGTTGTTTTTCTAGTGCCTAAGTGAACTGCCAAGGTTTCGTTAAGTTTCAGGAGTTTTGGAAATTTCCTTCTGGAACTTTGTCCCTCTTTGGTTGTTTTGAACATCTGTCGACCCCTTGCGACCTGGCCTCTGAAACCCAACCCCTCTATAGCCATTTCTGGGACTCCACCCCTCCATGGCCATTTTGAGCATCCATCAGCCCCTGGCGACCCAACCTCTGGAACCTAGCCCCTCTGTGGCTGTTTCTAGGACTCCACCCCTCCGTGACCATTTTGAACATCTGCCAACCCCTGGTGCACTGCCTTCTGAAACCCGCCCCCTACGTGGCCGTTTCTGGGACTCCGCTCCTCCATGGCTATTTTGAACATCTTCCGGCCCCTGGCAACCCGCTTTCCGGAACCCACCCCCTCTATGGTCGTTTCCGAAACTCCGTCCCTCCTTGTTGTTTTGAACTTCTGTGGACCCCCGGTGGTCCACCTTCTACATTTTTGACTTTGGGGACAAGTTTCCTATGTATTTGGGATGTTTTTGTGGAGCCTAAGTGATCTTCCAAGGTTTCATTAAGTTTTAGGGGTTTCAAAAATTTCCTTCCAGAACTTTGTCACCCTTTGGCTGTTTTGAACATCCATCGGCCCCTGGCGACCCGGTCTCCAGAACCTGGTTCCTCCATGGATGTTTTCAAGACTCCACCCCCTCGTGGCCATCTTGAACATCCATCAGCCCCCGGTGACCCGACCTCCAGAACTGGCCCCTCTGTGGCCGTTTCTGAGACTCCACCCCCTCGTGGCTGTTTTGAATAGCCATCGACCCTTGGCGACCCGGCCTCTTGAACCTAACCCATATGTGGCCATTTTGAACATCCACAGGCCCCTGGTGACCCAACCTCCAGAACCCGGCCCCTCTGTCGTCATCCAAGACTTTCCTTCCAGGCCATCGTGTGCTCATTGCCATTGCAAAGGGAGGTGACCCTCTGGCTTTCCCCTTCCAAGCTTCCACTTTTTTAAATGAGTCCAATCTTGAGGAAGTTTGTCTTGATGCTCTTCCTTCCCTTTTTCCCATGCACTATAATTGAAAATTTTTGGTCTTGCTAAGTTTTGTGAGGTCTGGGAACTTCCCTTCCAATTTGTTGTCCTTCATTCACTACACACCCCCTTGGGCCCACATTAATTTTTATGGTCCAAATGAGCTCCAAATATCAATATTATGATATGTTGATGATGCATGGATGGATCTAACAAGGAGTTGTAGGATTTGACTACCGTTTGTCTTGATTTGTGTATGAAAGCACTTACGACACTTCATGTACACAGGATTCAAGGAGCCAACTGTGGGTCCGTCAGGAGACCCATTGAGAAAGTTGAACAAGGAAAAGCACATAGCTCCTGTCACCATTCATTTCATGCTCGCCTCTCCCCCTAGCACCCACCAACAGGGTTAGCGTTAGAAGAAGTTCTGTGCCAAGGAAGTCAATGACAAAAATGCAAAGGGGGTGGCCTTGAAGAAGGCATGAGGGAGTTCTTCGCCCGAATCAGGGGCAACCAATCAATTGATTCCAGTCGTCGACGAGCCCATTTGACCAAATGGAAAATGTTACGAATGCATCAAGCAAAGGGCAGCTTTAAGGAAATTTTGGTTACAATGTAAAGGGAAATCAGCTAAATGACGAAACTGCTACAACACATGAGCACTAGATGACAAAATAGGGAAAAGAAAAAATTATATTTTAAATTACAGGATAATGGGGGGATAGGTGAAACCCTAATGTAATCAAATCTGAGCCACTCATTTTTAATTGATCCTATCCATTCATTTGGGCTTTGGAAAAATATAAATAGGGGTTTTCCCCTCATTTGAAAAAGGTTGGAGAACTGATGTAAAGACATTCTACAACAATAGAAAGCAACATTGCATGATTTATGGGTGTTCCTTTTGAGTTTTCTCTTTATGTATGCATGGTTCAACTTCCCTATTAGTTTAGGTGTTAGTTTCTTGAATGAAAGTGGTGATGGTGATTACTATTTCAGTATTTGATGAATTTCTAGCTCATGCTTTTTGTGGTTCATTGATGATGAATCACTTTGCAAAGCTAGTATGAGCTTCCTTCCTTTATTGCTACAACTTAGTTCGATTACATATGCATGATGTGTGTGTGTAATCTAGAAATCTATAGTCCTCAGAAGATTGCACTAGTTTTGTGTAGCTGTAGGTTTCTCTTGGTCAAGTAAAACTTATTTTTAGGGAATTCTTTTGCTATAGTAGCCTCCATGATCACTGTTCATTTGTAGTTTTAGATCCAGGAACTTCCTCTCTTCCTTTCCCTTTTTCCTTTTTTTTTAATAAGTAACCTTAGGAAAGGTTCATTACACATTGTAAAGCTAAATCCAATGATAAAAATGGAGTTCAAGATTGTTGTTTGAACCTACAGCAAACACACAACTCTCCCATCTTAAGAACTTCATTTGTAGATCCAACTTCCCCACTTTGTGACTCATCTGTAAGTCTGCCTTGTGATTCCAACAAATCACATAAATCAACTAAGATATTCTAAGCACTGTCAAGACCTAACATTAGAGACCTTGGGATAGTTTTCTGCAATTTGATTGTGGAAGATTGTGTTTCAAGAGAGGTGATGCACCTATGCATTACCTGTGTTGAGGAGTTTATGGGATTTTATTTCAAACCACTATGAGGTAACTTCTGCAAGCTTCTTCTTTGAAATTGAATAAGGTAAATAGAAGATCATTTACATTTTGTCTTGCAATAAATAAAAATGAAGGAAATTTTACTCTCATGGTCTCTTTTTTTCTCGAAAATAAAAGAGATTATTACAGTTGATTTTATTCTGAAAAAGAAAGAAATATTTTTTCTTGAACTATATCTTTCAGATATTTTTCAAAACCCTAACTCAAGGGTTTGCTTCAAAGGTTTTAGTTTTTTTCTTTTATAAAAATAATGGCAGTAAGCCATTATGTTTAGTATGAAAATTTTAAAAATAATATAGTGAGAATACTTGAAAGAGAGAAAATAAGAAGAGGGCTTTATTGTAACACATCTCTAGTTTCATTACAAAGATTGCATTCAGAAATGGAGTGTGGTTTTGATTGAGTTATTTTGAGCAAATTTGTGAAAAGAATAAAAGAGGGTTTCTACTGTAATCTATAGTTTTCACAACATAGGCATTTGTGTTTAGTTTGGGAGAGTTTTCATAGTACTGTTATGAACAATACATATTATAGTGGGTATCATTCAAGATCATTTTTTGTATTTTGTATTTAGTTGTGATTTTGGGACTGCAAATGTAAATGCAGTTGTAAGGTGATTTATGTATACACAATTTAGAAAGTGATTTTGTATGTTGAGGGTTGGTGCTCCTATGAAGTTGGTGCTTTAGAAACTTGTTATAGATTTGGTGCTCTTTGATTAATGAAAAGGAATTTTTATCAAGTGGTTTCTTCTACCCCATGAGGGTTTTTCCACTCAGGAAATATTTTTGTTATGTGTTATCATTTGTCTCTCTCATTATATTTCATATTGATGTTACTCAATGCTCTGATACTTTAAAATGTTCAAGTTGGTCATGAAAATTTAATGTGTGTAAATCTGATGTGAAAATTATTTCATAGAGCAAATTGAAATCTGCATTTTGTACTTCATATGTGAATGTTTTCAAAGTTATATTTTTTGAAGTCTTTAAGTTCTATTTTAAAAATCACAGCAAGAGTGTTCATAAAGTTCAATTGAACATATCATATCGTTCTTTAAAAAAGTGTTACATGTGAGGTCAAGGTTCAAGTTTCACTTGCACAAACAAAGTTGCATTGAGTTAAGAGTAAAAAAAAATCTATCATATTGTGTTAAAGGGTTAAAAAAATTTAATTTGTGCTTTAAGAGTTAAAATTTGTATCACTTTGATTCACCCCCCCTCTTAGAGTGAATCCACTTCCAACAAGTGGTATCAGAGTGTAGGGTCTTACATTAGGTTTTACCACCTAGAATTGATTTTGGTCTTGGAAGTTTGTTATTATGGCACATGCACCTGAAGTTTCATCTATTACAAGAGCTCCTCTATTTGATGGCATTGATTATGTGTTTTGGAAAATCAGAATGGAAACATATATGATTTCTCTATATCTTGATGTCTAGAACTTAATGTGCAGTAAATATGTTGTACCTAATGTCATACCTACAAATCATGATGAGAAAAGAAAATATGAAATAAATGCAAGAGCTAAGCATGCATTGTTGTGTGGTTTGACAAAAGATGTATTTGTCAAAGTCATGCATTGTAAATCTGCATATGAAATTTGGGAAAATATTGAAAACATTTATCAAGGAAATGAAAAATTTAAGCAATCCAAAATCCTTACTCTCAAGAGTCAATTTTAGGAAATGAGAATGAAGGATGATGAAAATATTGCTGATTATTTCTTAAGGATAGATGAAGTTTTCAATGCAATAAGAGGTCTAGGTGAAACTATTGTTGAATATGATGTTGTTTAAAAAGTAATTAGGACTTTGCATCCTAAATTTTATTTTAAAGTTTCTACTCTTGAAGAAAAGAAACGTTTTGATTCACTTACCTTGGATAATTTACAAGGCATACTAACAACCTATGAAATGAGGATAGGAAGCTCTACTTCAACCTCTAAAGAGACTACTTTTAAAGGAAAAAAGAAAGAAGATTTAGACAATGAATCAGAACTGTCTAATTATTTAGAAGCTCTTATGGAGAGGAAGTTGACAAAGAAATATAAAGGAAAAATGCCAATCAAATGTTTTAATTGTGGTAAAGTTGGTCACTTTGTAGCTAAATGTCCTTATCCAGATCAAACCTATGATGATGAGAAAGTAGAAAAACAATTCAAGAAAAAGTCTTGGAATCCTAAAAAGAGGTTTAACAATAATATCAAAAAGAAAAAGAGTCTCTTTACCAAAGAAGACTCAAATGTTGAGACAAATGACTCACTTGGTGATGAAGATGAAACTTTATTCATGGCTGGAGTTTATTCACAAAAGGTTTCAAATAAAGAATCAGATAATCAGTTTGCTTTAGAAAATGATAAAATAGATCTAAAAGGTGAAATTGTATTTATGGACACAATGAATGAAATGGAACTACAAGAAAATATACTTGCAGAGACTTCTACTTCTAATAAAGAATTGAATGGTTTTAAGAATGAACTAAAAATTTCTCTTAGTAAAGTTCAAAATTTGAAGGACTTAGTATACCAAAAAATTCAGATTGAGCAAGATACTGAGAATCTACTAGGTAAGATTATAATTGTTGAAAAAGAAATTATTGATTTAAGACATCAAGTTGAAATTCTTAAGGTTGCAAGGATGCAATTGGAATTCAAGGAAGAAAAGTGTTGTATCTTAGAAACTAAAATCACCAACCGTAGAAAGGAATTTGATAATTTTACAGATCTTTTGAATAAACAAAAGTCTTATAAATACAAGTCAGGTCTAGGTTATATGATTGATTCAAGTGATTTTCTAGATGTAAATATAGGAGCTAAATATGGCAGATCTAGACAAGCTTCCTACAAGAAGAAAAATAGTCTTTCTAAGACAACTATGCTAAACAAAGTTAAGTTGATTTGGATGCCTAAAAGGAGAAATGTAGAACCAGAAGGTATCTTTAGTCAAACTGAATTACATGTTAAAGTTGAAAATACATGGATCTTAGATAGTGGGTGTTCTCATCATATGACAAGGGACATAAATATTTTTACTGAACTTGAATTTGGTGATTATGGTTTAGTATGGTTTGGTAACAATGATTACATACACCTTATAGCAAAAGTCACAATGGTTTTTGGTAACAACATTTTCTTGCCAGATGTTTATTATGCACCAGATTTAAAACACAATCTATTAAGTGTGACACAAATATGTGATTATAATTTATGTATTCTTTTTTATGATTGTGGGTGTCAAATTAAAAGGAAATCAGGAGAAATAGTTATTGCTAGTTCAAGGACACAGGGAAATATCTATGAAGTGACTAGCGTGAAAGTGCTTGATCAGTTGAGGAGGAGTCTCTATGATCTTACTCCTATTTCTTTTCACTAATCAATCCTTGTGATTATAGGGTATGCTTTAAATTTTTATCTTATATCCCTGAAAGTATAAACTACAATCAAATCTTTGCAGTTTAGTCAGTGTTTTGGAATTGTTTGCAATTTTCGTTGCATGTGGACTGTGTGATATGGATTTGACTACTTTATGTCATTTTGTGGTGCTTAGGAGCCTTAGTGGTTTTATGAAGTACAAGGTTTGGTAAGATGAAAATTTGTTGGCCTAATATTCATACTACTAGTTCAGTAAGTAAGTTTTGAGTATGACAGTGGTATTTACTTGTTTGATGACCTTCTCAGATCTCTTTAGCAGTAGTATACTATAGTATTTCATTTGATTGACCGTATATCATTATTTGGTATTTGGGATTGAACTTTATTGTGGCTTTGACCAAAATGTTACTTGTGGGGGAAGCAAGTAATATCTCTGTGACAAAGGGCAAGATGAAACATTGATATCATTAACAGTGCTTTATTTTCCAATATTGATACATGGGGATAGTTATCTTTGGTTTGAGTTTTGGTTATGGATCTTTGAAAGGATGTTTGGATAGTGGTTGTACAGTGGAAGAGTTTGTTCGGTTTATCAATGACAGTGCATTTTCTCAGAGTTTTTCATGTTTAATCTTAACCTTATAGATATTGTTAATATTTTTGGATAGAATTCATAGTACATGGATTTGAAACTTCTTAATAGGTGCTTGAACAAGTTTGAAGTCTTTGATTCATCCTATGTATTCAGTCAGGGGGAGCAAGGCTATCTGGTAAGGATATCTTGAGATTTTTTTCTCACACAATGTGCTTTAAGTGTAAATTCTTGTGATATTATGACAAATTTTAGACAATATCTTGTTTGGAAGAGATTTGCAATAAGATTCTTGAGAATCTTGTTTACTTTGGTATCTCAATTTGCTACTTCATTTGGTGTTGATATGTTGCTACAATAGTAATGTGATCTTGTGATGTACATGCCAAGTATGGGGGAGAAGCTCTTAATTTCTTTGATGTTGTCATAATTGATGCCCTGGTACATGATTATTCATGTTGGTAACATTGTGATTACAGTTGGAAAGTTGATGTAGTGGGAACTGGAAATACATTCTCTAAACCATTATATGCTATTGATTCTTGTTGCTTTTTGAACAGTGATATATTTTGGACAGTATAATGGACAGTGCTCATGTTGTGCTTTTGTATTCTAATATTGGTATAGTTTCCTATGTCCTAGTAAATATATGAAGAAGAAGGTGATAGTGTGTTTTTACAAGGTACTGTTGCATGATGGAATTTGAAATGGAAATTATTGTCAGATATGAGAAAGTTGTAGAGAGCCTTGGTTCAATTATTTTCTTCAATAGGTCAATCTTATGGCGTTTCAATGCAAACATTTAAGGGAAGCTTGGTTCTATGGTTTCTCTTTTACAACTCTACTATATTTTTTTTTGCTCTATTGTTCTATTTGCAGATGGTTATGTGCATGGCTTAGTGACATTTTAGTGCTATGGTTTAGGGGGAGCACAGTTAATTGGTGAACATTGTTTATGCAGTTGGTTACTGTATTGGTTGGTTGTTGTATTTCATGACTTATTAGAGGTTTCTTCCTTTGTCTTTGTGAGAAAAAGGGAGACAAAATGATGATTCAGTGGTTGGTTTCGATGGATAATTTTTTTCCATCAAGGACAAAGGGGGAGTTTGTTGACTTTCTCTTTGTGCATATTTTTCCTTGATGTCAAAACTGATAATATGGAATTTTAGTCTTGGCATATTCATTGGTTCAATTCTAGAATTTTGGTATTATGTCTCATGGAATTTTGGTATTGACATTGTGATACTTGATTTAGTTCTGGCTTACTCTTGGTCTATTCTTGTTTTGGAATTCAGTACCTTAGCTATGGATAGTATTATGACTTTAGTTTACATTCTGATTTGTTATATCTTGTGGTATCGATCAGGTTGAGCTTCATGTGCAAATAAAGATTATCTTGCTTATACAAGTGTTGGGTTATGGTATTGGATTTTAGGTGATATCATTTTATATGTTTGATCATTATATTGTTTTGATACTGAATCATATGAGACTCATTTTGGCATGATGACTTTCAGTTCTTACTTGATTATGTTCAGACATATACAAGGCTCTTTCAAGCTATATTTCATGCTATATATAGTACTGATACACAGACAGATTTGTATTTATGAGTTGGCTATTGTATATAGCTTCATAAGTTTTTCATTACATGGAGTTCATTTTTGACTAAAAATAATACATACATACATATATATATATATATATATATATGTGTGTGTGTGTGTGTGTGTGTGTGTGTGTGTGTGTTGCATCTGTTTACAAATAACAATAAGTAATGGTATTGCTTGGACTTACCATATTACTTCATACAAAGTGTATTTCGACATACACTTGGGCCTTCACATTTTACATGGGCTCAGTATTTGAGTTTCATTCATATGCCATATTTACATATATCTTGGAAAATGATTTATAAGTGATATACGTTTTTGGTAAATGCCTTGGTCGACATTGAGGCATTTTTTTTTGTTTTAAAAGTGCTTTCACTTTGCACTCAAGCCAACATGGTAAGTATTATCAGGTTTATACATTGTACAATAGTCAATATACACGTTATTTGAAGCCTTGGGTTGTCAGCATATGTATTATATTTGATTTTCTTACATAGCAATGACATTATTATTGTTTCAATGATCATGTTTATTGTATTGACATGGTGAGTTGGACAACATGCGTGGCTTATGATTTGGCACTCATTTAGTGCATCATTGTGTTGGTTATATATGGATTTCAAATTTCATTCATTCTATTTTGGGGCTTTGGTGAGAAGGAAGAAATAGGGTAAACAAAATATTTGTTTCATTTTTCAAACATAGTTAACCCTAGCGTTGCCATGAAGTGATTATAGTTTACAACTTGAAAGTGTTCTAGTTGGTATTCCGGCTTGGTTTTCATATACGTTAGGCTATGAAGGGTGTTGAGTTGGTTGGTGGACTCTCCATGAGATGGAAGCGGGGGTAATAGAGGAGTTTATGTGATTTTATTTCAAACCGCCATGTGGTAACTTCTACAAGTTTCCTCTTTGAAAGTCAATAAGGTAAAAAGATCATTTAAATTCTATCTTACAATAAATAAAAATGAAATAAATTTTACTCTCATGGTCTCTTTTTTCTCAAAAAGAAAAGAGATTATTACAGTTGATTTTATTTAGAAAAAGAAAGAAATATTTTTTATTTCAACTATATCTTTCATTTATTTTTCAAAACCCTAACTCAAGGGTTTGCTTCAAGGGTTTCACTTTTTTTCTTTTATAAAAAGAATGGCAATAAGCCATTATGTTTTGTTAGAAAATTTTTAAAAGAATATAGTGAGAATACTTGAAAGAGAGAAAATAAGAAGAGGGATTTATTGTAACACATCTCTAATTTCATTATAGAGATTGCATTCAGAAATGGAGTGTGGTTTTGATTGAGTTATTTTGAGAAAATTTGTGAAAATAAGAAAAGAGGGTTTCTAATGTAATCTTTGGTTTTCACAATAGAGAAATTTGTGTTCAGTTTGGGAGAGTTTTCATAGTACTATTATGAATAGTACATATTGTATGTGGGTATCATTGAAGATAATTTTTTGTATTTTGTATTCAGTTGTGATTTTGGGACTGCAAATGTAAATGTAGTTGTACTTGGTCATTTCTATATACACAATTTAGATAGTGATGTTGTATGTTGAGGGGTTGGTGCTCCTATGAAGTTGGTGCTCTTTGATTAATGAAAAGGAATTTTTAGCGAGTGGTTTTTTATACCCCATGTGGGTTTTTCCACTTAGGAAATCTTTGTGTTATGTGTTATCATTTGTCTCTCTCATTATGTTTCATATTGATGTTAGTCAATGCTCTGATACTTTAAAATTTTTAAGTTGGTCATGCAAATTTAATGTGTGTAAATTTGATGCAAAAAGTATTTCATAGAGAAAATTAAAATTTGCATTTTGTACTCCATATGTGAATGCTTTCTAAGTTATATTTTGTGAAGTCTTTAAGTTCTATTTTGAAAAGCACATCAATAGTGTTCATAAAGCTCAATTGAACATATCATATAGTGCTTTTAAAAAGTGTTACATGTGAATTCAAGGCTCAAGTTTCACTTGCACAAACAAAGTTGCATCATGTTAAGATTCAAACAAAATATGTCATATTGTGTTAAAGGGTTAAAAAAGTTTAATTTGTGCTTTAAGAGTTAAAATTTGTATCACTCTGATTCACCCCCCCTCTTAGAGTGAATCCACTTCCACCAATGTGGTCTCATGGAATGCAAAAATCTTCAAGTTATGCACATAATGGATTTATTGTTTAGACTTTAGAAACTTTGCAACAAATGCAATTGGTAGGAGTAAGGCCAAATTCTGCCAACTATAAGAAAAGTAAAAGACATTTATTTGCTCATATAAATTAGTATAGAGAATGATAATATCCATAAGTGATATCACAAAACCAATACTAACAGATTTGTTTTATAGTGAAGGAAAACACAAAAAAATAAACCATCAAGCTGACCTTAATATTTTGCACAAGTTGGAATCACGTGGGTTCTCTACAACCATTTCCAACCTCCTATTCTTCCTGTGCCATTTTGGAAGCTATGAAACAAGGTATAGGCTTCAATCAAGGTATGCCTAGGGGATGGTATTTTCTCCAAATGTGGAAGTTGCAGCTACCCTTTGCCAAAAATGTGGACACATAAACAAGGTGCCTGATTTGTTTTTACCAGAATCCTCCAGAAATTTTTGTCTCCAAGAAAAATAATGCCCCCCATTGAATGCCTGATTGCTTGGTAGGTATGCTTGCAAAATGAGGATGCAAAGAGAAGGCACGTGTAATACTCCAGGAGACATGAAATGATAGAAAGCATGCCTCCAAGCAAGGTGGCACAAAGTGCCAGAGTAGGGCATAAAATAATTTCACTAAATAAGGTTATCATTATTGCCATAATATATAAATATTCGATAACACGCCTGCACTACATGTTTATTGGATTATATATAAAATATTCAATAAAATCTATAATCAAATGTATAAGAAGCTAAGAATTTTATAATAAGTTAGGTTTAATACAACTTCCACATTGCTAATATATTATAGTTATTATAGTGAATAATCATCAAATATATGTGGTATTATACATCTATTATGTATATTATATATTTCCACTATGATATGAGGGGTGATATTTAATTATGCAATTGTGATTTCATTTATTTACTTACACAAGTGTATCTACAATCCATGATTTCCCATTCTAATTATATTTAATTATAGTTATATTATTTCCCTCCCTTGATGATCCAAAGATAATTATAAAATAAAAATCAAGTGAACCAGTATATGTATAGCATTTAATGACTTCCAAATGATGGACATCAGTCAAACTATATAAAGAATTCATCTTATTTTCCCATACATTTTTTTTAATTAATTTGTTTTTTTATTTGTTTATTTATTTATTTCTTAAGTATTCCTTTATTTTAGACTATTCTAAAATCATTTTATTTATTTTATAATATTTGTTTATTTATCTATTAATAAAATAGCTAAAAGTTGTTTACATGTAATTTCTAAATTGACTCAATCTTTTATCTCCCTTATGCTTTTTATCATGCCCCGAATATCCTTAAAGGTAAACAAACTCCTTTTAACATAATATATTCACTTATATAGATTAAACAATTGTATTATCATTATTATTTTTGTTTTATTATTATTTTAATTAGAACTTGTATTAGTATTGTGGAATTAAAAATTCTTAGCTATAGAAATCAACTATATCATCAAATCAAATTGGAGTCAATTTAAAGACAATTATTCATCTAAAACATATTACTTCATAATTTCTTAATACATAAAATATGAGTAGATTATTATGGTTTCCTAAAATCAATCCGTAATGATAGGGTACATAAGCACTCTATACCAAAATAAATATTGTTCAAACAAGTTTATAATCAATAACCCAACAATCCTTGACCCTGATAAGTGACTAACTATGTTCTCATAATCAATCATCTTATGTGGACACATGTGATGATGAGGAGTGGTCTCACACTTAGTTTATTTTCTAAGGGTATGTGCAGGATCATGATGAGCCAAAAAGTGGCAATATGATGGGTATGTGGCTGATGACTTTTTTCTTACCCAAAATTGATGAAATGAAAAGGGTTTTTAAAGGAGATTCTCAACTTTCCACCAATGTAAATTATTCTTTACTTTGAATTTAATAAGTAATTATTATTCATTTTCTATTCAAATTACGACTAAAGTCGTAATTGATAGACTGATTGAAAAACATCTATAGCTTTCAAATGGTATCACATTTTTTGAATCCAAAACATGCATCACATTCTATGCTTCATATAATATAGTATTAAAAAATAAAAAAATGAATTTCAAGAAGTTTTGACCAAGTTAAAGTCGTCGACATAGGAGTTTTTTATATTTTTAAAATTTGTAATAAAAATTCATAATTAATTATTTACTTGGAAAAAATTACAAAAAATATGCATCACATCAGGACATGAGTCCTTTACTTATATCTAAAATCTTATAAAAAAATATTATCATTTTATTGTGGTTAGGGTGGTCAGACAGACACCTACTTCCTATTTTTTCCCCTGAAATTTAAGTACTACTACATTGAAATTTCAAATTTTCACCAAATAGATTTTTTTTTAAAAACCTAGTAGTTTAGAAACTACATTCAATTTTCTATAGATTATATTCTTACATATTTTTTTAATAATATAGATAACTTATTCAAATTTTTACCTCAAGTTGCGTAACTCTGATTTTTCTAATTTTTTTGCCACTTAAGGGCCTATTTTTTCCATGATGATCCTACACCTACCCCTAATGGTACTCAAATTCACATAGTAAAATAATTCTTAATTTTAATTAATCTTTTTAAACAAAACCACTAAGTACCCCAGAAAACAAACTTACTTAGAAACCAAAGACAGTCGAACTAGAGGGACACTACACTATCAATTAGGACTTTAGTCATAATTCAAATAGAAAATGAATAATAATTATTTATTAAATTCAAAGTAAAGAATAATTTATATTGGTGGAAAGCTGAGAATCTCATTTAAAAAACCTTTTTGTTTCATCAATTTTGGGTAAAAAAAAAGTCATCAGCCATATATGCTACACATACCCATCATATCGCCACTTTTTGGCCCATCATGATTTTGCACATACACCTTGGTGAGATGAGACAACAACAATCAAGAGGGGTGATCAAACCCCTAGGATCAAGATCCCATGGGAAACCAATCATAAGCACAAAGGAACACACATGAAAATGATGAAAAGAATGAAAGAGAGAAGTTGAAAGAAAGGAAAGAAAGCCAGATCAAGCTTCGATCATTTTTCCATCCCGTTGTGGATTAGATATAGGATTATTTGTTTAGAAACAAAATGCATACTCACTCTGGGGCGATGGAAAAGTCATGCCTTAGAATGGGCTTCCTGCTCAACCATACTAAAGTTATACCTCCCGATAACTTTAATAAGGCACCATAAAGGACAATGTCATTTGTGCTTCATGAGACAAGCAAAACTTCATATGCTTAGAACTCATGAACAAATATGATAGCACCACAAGCATGCAATCTATGTTATCCAAGGTGGCAATGTAAATGAAAAATGTAACATGAAAAAGAATGGTCAAAGGAGTCTTTCTTAGTTCATGTGAGGTCTATAGCTTAAGGAACATTGTGTCTAATGTCTCCAAGAGAGGACCAATCAAAGAATAGAATATTCACAACTTAGGGGATGCAATACATTGCATCAGGCCACTAAGAGGAATGTAATATTCTAAGAGAGATCACGCTCATGACAGACACTATACCTAATGTCATCCACAAAGTGAAAAATGCAACGTATGGAATAAGAAGGTTGCACTAAGAACCAAAAAGAATAATACAAATGAATAATTCCAATGTATTCCCCCACTTTAAAGGAATTGCTACACACCATTTTGTGAGAAATTACTTTAAATTAGAGAAGAAAAAATGCAAAAAGAAACAAGACATGAGAGCCAACTTGGAAAGCCTCTATGCCAAGTCATACATTTCTGAGTAAGGTTGCGTCATGCAAATGAAAAAGGAACAAAAGAAAGAGGGGTTTCCCCCAAAAAGGAACACACCAAACACATAAGTGATCTATGGATTTAGGGTCAGTATGTTTATTTCTGTAATGTTTTGATTAAAGAGCTCATAAATTTCATCATTCCTCAAATACATAGAACTAGAAGAATGACACAAAGAGAGCGAAAACAAAAGAAAAAAATATCTGTTTTGGGTCAACATGGAAGAGACATAGGATGTCTCAACACTTTGCATCATCCCCTAAAGGAAAACACAAGCAAATGAAAGTGAAAATGAAAAAATATCTTTTGGGTCAACATGAGAGAGACATTGTGGTCGCAATGCCTTGTGTCATCCCCAAAAGGAAAACACAAAAAAAAGATTAAAAAAAGATAAAAAGACCTTTTGGGTCAACATGGAAGAGACATGGGGTGTCTCAATGCTTTGCCTCATCCCCAAAATGAAATAAAAAAAATGAAAAATAAAAGGGAAAGAAATGTACAACATATAGAAGAATGGAGGGAAAAATAGAGGAATTGTAAAAAAGAGGAGAACATCAAACAACACAGCATGAGGGATCACATTGCACACATGCAAACACAAAAGAATAAAAAAGAAGCAAAATTACTAGTAAGGCAGATGCAATTCAACCATCTAACAAGTCATCCGCCTCCCAATCATGTTCAGAAGGTGGACAATTGGCTAGAGGGACGAGAGCAAGGGATGAACTAGGGGAAGTACCAAGTTCTACACTTATTGCAGGAATTTTGACATTTAAGATCATGGAAGAGGAAAATAATGTATTCAGATCATTATGAACCTCTTAGTCTATTGTAATTCTCTCATCATCATCATCTAGATTAATCATGACAGGAGGACAGATGGTGATGTCTAATGAAGGGTGTATTATGAGTTGTGGTTGTTGTATTGGATCATTTCGGTGTGATTGGGGAGGAGGGTCATCATCCATTTCTTCTATCAAGTGTGGATTTTTATTTTCTTTGTTTTCTTCATTTTGTAAGTGACGAGCAAGGAGATGATGTTGACACCTATGCTCCCTAGCACCTCAATTTATTTTGATTGTATTTTGAAATTGTGTAGGTGTAAGAGCGGGTTGATCCACCATAGGCTGCTTTTCTTCCCTAAGGGGAGGAATAGAAGGAACCATAGGAGGTGGGTCAATCACTTTCTCTTTTACTTTATAAAATTGTTTTATGTGAGGGGGCATGACAAGATTAATTTCATTATCTCTTGGGTGTTTCGATGATAAAGGTGAAGTGTTTATTATTGATTGATCTTGAGTTGATGGTTCAAGTTTAGGTTGAAGCATAGTCTCATCTAGGATGGCAGTGTCGTAAGTGGATGGGGATATGTTGCGAAGAGAAAATGGAACTATTCATTTTGATTTGAATTTTTGATAGGAAATGAAAAGAAGTCTTTGCAAGCTGTTATGGGTTCCATGGGCTTAGGCCAAAAGGATTATAAGGAGAAATTTCCTTTAGAAGAAAAAGGGTTAAAGCCACTATGGTGAACAGTGAATATTTCATTGTCAAGCAGAAACTTTAGAAATTTGTGTATGAATGAAGGGACAACTTTCATCGAGTGAAGCCATGGATGGCCTAGCCGCAAATGAAACTAATCTAACTATGGGATGATGGATAATGTTACATCCATTGTCTTAGGTCCTATCTGTAATGCAAGGATGATCGATCCTATCGTAGGGCAAGCAAAACCATTATGTGTTTTGATCCATGCTCTCGGTTTGTCATAATCATCTTGATAAAGATCATGTAATACCAAAAATTTCTTAGTGATCACATTCTCTCCACAGGTGGGATCTATGAGTATCCCATTAGTGGGCTTATCATAAATACGACTGGCTATGTAAAGAGGACCATCAGGAAGATTCGAAAGGATGTCCTTATAAGATAAAGTAATATCAAGAGATTTCTTAGGTTGGCCCTTACAAGGGATAATGTCTATCTCACTTACCATTTCATTTATAGGATTAATAGTAGTGGTATTTGGAATAGGATTAGGATGCTCAATAATTGTATGAATATTCATGACATCATTGTTTTTTTTTTCACTAGCTTTGATGAATGGCACATTATGTTTGGGCATCAAATCGATAAAAAATTGCAAATTTTGATTTGGTGGGGCAACAAACTTATTTCCTTTAACATTTGCATTGGAAATGAATAGACGTCCAGAATTAATGAGGTCTTGCACGAGGTGTTTAAGATGGTTACACTATTTTGTGTAATGTCTATTTTGTCTATGATAATGGCAATAAGCGTTGGGTTGAAAGGTTGGAGGAAAAGCCTTAGTAGGATCTAATGGTTTAAAAATAGGTAAAGTAATCATCTTTTTTTGTAACAGTTGGGACATTATGTTATTAAGAGTATCTGGTAAAGGTTTAAACTATCTTTTTGAATCTCCATAACTATAAGGTATCACAACTTTAACAGTTGTTGCTTGGTTATTGATGGGTTGAGTTGGTTCTTGAGGAGGGGGATTAAATTGTAAGAATCATTTGTTTTGTTTTCTAAAGGGTTATAAATTATTTGGGATGACATGTTTATATTTCTCAGCTCGGCTAGTAGTGGACTTGGCATCATGACTACTAATCGAATTTGATAGTCTCAAAGGGTTGTACATAGATGCATGAAAGAGGGAAATTTCATCATGGTCAATTTATCTTGGATTTGACTTTGTAAAATTTTAATGAACACATTTTGGAGATGTGGATTAGGAACCTTCACAATGATTTGGGCATAAAGTGACTGATAGCGTGAGATGAAATCAGTTACTTTTTCATCCACATTTTGTTTACATCTCATTAAATCAGCCAATGTCTTTTTGGGAGTCATGTGTACTTGAAAATGATTTATAAATGCATGAACTAGTTCATTAAATGAATGAATTGAATTGATTGGTAAGCATGAAAACCACTCCAAGGCAATGTCATTTAAGGTCCTAGGAAACAATTTGGCCAACAGTTTATTAACAAGAAAAAAATCACTACATAAGGCAGTATAGGAATTAACATGAATAGTAGGATCACCCTTCCCTATGTACTTCTCAAATCTAGGTATCTCAATTCCTTGTGGAATTGGTGTTCTTAATGTTTCCAAAGATAATGGGTTGCTACAAACATAATAGGTTGGTGGGGAATTTTGACTTTAACTTATGGTGGATATTTGTTGTTGCATAGAGGAAACAATGTGGAAGAGTTGTGTGATGAGAGGATTAGGAAAGGTGGTAGGATGTGGAAGAGAGAATGGTGATGGATTGTATTTAGTAGTAGGACAAGTGAAGTGAACACTAATAGGTGGGAAGGTGGTGGAGGATAGAACATTTGATGCCACAAAGGAACTAGGAGTGCTAGTAGGAATACTAAAGGAAGGAGTGACATTATTGATATATTGCATGACTCTTGCAACTTAGGGAGTGGTTTAGGTAGGTATGGATGCTACAGTTGAAGGGGGAAGAATGTGAGGTCGTAAATGGCTAGCCACAATGTTTGTTGGTTAAGATGTACTTGAGGTGGAAGGAATATGTTTATGTTATATCTCAAAAAAAAAAATCACAATGTCTAAGCCTTTGCTACATTCAAGCAGAAGATGCATGTTGTCTATAGGAGGAATTGCGGTGGTTGAAATTTTTTCAAGACACCTATTTTGTTGCAGATGTGTTAAGTTCTCATGAATGTTAATGATCTTGTCTTGGGGAATGTGATCATTTTCTATGTCAACTTGCATGTTATTCGAAGGAAAATCATTTCTAAAGGTAGTTTCCATGTCAAGTTCACTATTATCAATACTAGGAGTAGGAGCTTGGGACAACCCAAGGTCCAAAATGAGTGTATTATCATGGGATTCCATGACTCTTGAACTTATTCTCACTAAATTCTTATCAATAGGGCACCAAACACTCATACAAAGGCTACTAAAGGTGGGTTGAAATGAAAACTAGGAGCAATAAAATGCTAATAACAAAAATTCTGGAAACTATAACAAAGATCCAAGAACAGAAAATAGAAATGCAGAAAATGCTCTAAAAGTGACATAAATTGTAGTGCAAAATGTGCAACTGGACTAATTCACCCAGGGTGGCGAATGAGTCTAGGGATGAATTTTTTTGATTAAAAACTATGATGTAGATGTAAAATTTCAATGTTTTTAGATGATTGGAAATGCAAAAATGAAATATATATGATCTTTTCACTAATGCAATTTTGAAAACCCTAGGATGCAAAAAAATGAAAAAAATAATGCAATCTTGATGCAAGCTAGCCCTAGGATGTAAATGCACTTGAAATTAGAAGTGAAAATTTTCTAACATTGTGTTCACCAAAATGTAAACAAAGATTTTGGCACACGATGGTCTTTCTTGCACTTCTAGGGTTTTTCACCTAAAAGGAGAAAGATGGGACAAAATAAAATGTAAACACTCAATATTAATGTAAAATGGATGCAATAAACTAAAAAAGAAAGGTGATTATGCATGCAAAACTATGAAATGCAAATTGTTTGAAAACACAGTGTTGTATGCAAACATGAACTAAAAACATGAACAAACAATAACAAAACTTGATGAAACATAATGATGTGCACCTGGAGCTTTAAATATGATGTTGAAAGGTTCTAGAATTCTATAGAGATCGGTGTTGAAGCCCATTGGGACTCATTCGCCATAGATGGTGAATTAGTCTTGTTTCTGTTGAAAACTGTCAAAACAGGTTTCAGGATACCGAGAACACAAAACTTTAGAAAAGACTTTTCCTAGCCTGGTAGTGACACTCATTCACCATAGTTAGTAAATTAGTCCACCTTCAAATATTTGAAAAGTCAAAGGTCAATTATGTGGGTCATGGTCTCCACTTTTCTGCCTGACAGCTTGGTGGATCTGAATCTAGAAAATCTAATAGGGAAATGTTCTCCAAGCTTTAAATAGGGTTATGTTGACTTTGATGACTTTGATGACTTTGAAACACCTTTTTGACACTTTTCTCTTTTACAAATCTCCCTACAAGACCTACAAACACACACATGCAAAGAGGGTAAAAGTGTTGAGGATAGAACATTTGATGCCACAAAGGAACTAGGAGTGCAAGTAGGAATACTAAAGGGAGTGACATTACTGATAGATTGCATGACTATTGCAACTCGTGGAGTGGTGTAGGTAGGTATGGATGCTATAGTTGAAGGGGGAAGAATGTGAAGTCCTCGATAGCTAACCACAATGTTTGTTGGTTGAGATGTACTTGAGGTGGAAGGAATATGTTTATGGTATATCTCAAAAATTTGGTTCATAATGTCTAAGCCTTTATTACATTAAAGCAGACGATGGATGTATTCTATAGGAGGAATTGCAATGGTTGAAATTTTTTCAAGACACGTGTTTTGTTGCAAATGTGCTAAGTCCTCATGAATGTTAATGATCTTGTCTTGCAGAATGTGATCATTTTGTATGTCAACTTGCATGTTATTGGAAGAAAAATCATTCCTAAAGGTAGTGTCCTTGCCGAGTGCAATATTATCAATACCAGGATTAGGAGCTCAGGACAACCCAATGTCCACAACGAGTGTGTTATCGCAGGATGCCATGAGTCATGAACTTCTTCTCACTAAAGTATTATCAATAGGGAACCAAACACTCATACAAAGGCTACTAGAGGTGGGGTGAAATGCAAATTAGGAGCAATAAAATTCTAGTAACAGAAATTCTGGAAACTGTAACAGAGATGCAAGAACAAAAAATAGAAATGCAAAAAATGCTCTAAAATGATAGAAATTGCAATGTAAAATGTGCAACTGGACTAATTCACCTAGGGTGGTGAATAAGTCCAGGGATGAATTCTTTTGAAATTTTTCAAAAAATTTAAGATTAATGTTATGCTTTTTAGATTTTCTGATGCAAAACTTTGATGCAGATGCAAAATTTCAATGTTTTTAGATGATTGGAAATGCAAAAAAGAAATCTATATGATATTTTCACTAATGCAATTTTGAAAACTCTGGGATGCAAAACAATGCAAAACCTAATGCAATGTTGATGTAAGCTAGCCCTAGGATGTAAATTCACTTGAAATCAGAAGTGAAAATGTTATAACGTCGGGTTCACCAAAATGTAAACAAAGATTTTGACACCCGATGGTCTTTCTTGTACTTCTAGGGTTTTTCACCTAAAAGGAGAAAGATGGGACAAAATGCAATGTAAAAACTCAAGATTAATGTATAATGGATGCAATAAACTAAAAAATAAAGGTGATTATGCATGCAAAGTTACAAAATTACAAAGTTGCATTGCAAAGTTGTCATGTTCATGAAAACTCACCTACAGGCTAGATCTGGAAGATTCAGACCCCGAGATCAAAGAAGAAGGAAGAGCAAACATAAAACCTCAGGACTACACTCAAAAATTTCATTGATTTATATTGGGACTAAGACAACAATAATGGCATCTTAGTCCTCCCAAGTGTATTTTTCAAAAATTCTTCTCTAATTTGGTTCTGACATCCGAAGATTCTAAATCTGCCCTAAAAAATAGCAACAGGAATAAGACAACAGTAAGAGCATCTTAGTCCTCCATAACACATTTTGGAAGCTTCTTTGCATTTTTGGAATCCTCACAACATCTCCTAGACTTCCCAGGTACATACATCCTAACTCCCTATTGCATAATTTCATCATTTGCACCTTTCATTTAGCTTGCATTATTAGATTTTGTGAGTTGAATGCTTGTTTTTCTTTCCAAGCATTTGCTTGGTGGTGAACCCCTCAAAGCTGAAAGAACCCCCTCCTAGGTCTTGTTGAGAATTGAATCACCTTACGATGTTGATATTCAATCCAATTAGGACTCCTAGGACATTATTGAATGATTCTGTGAGAAAAGTGATACTATTAATCACCCCTTTTTACAACAATTTAGTAGTTATTTATTTAGTCATGGTATTCATTTATTTAGTCATGGTAGTAATTTATTTATTCATGGTAGTCATTTTTTATTTTAGATAAGAGGCATATAGCCTATATATTTATATTAATTTGTAAAAATATATCAAAAACATGTTTGATTGCCATATGGAACTTGGCAATGCATTTTCAGAGTTTTCTAAAATAGTATCACACTACCTTGAATAGAAGACTATTTACTTAACTATTCCCATACATTGCATCAGTATTATCATTTCCTATATAAAACCCAAAACTAAACTATGCCCCATTACTTCTTTAATACATCTTAAACCAAATTAAACATCCCCATTAAAATAAACTAATAGCCACTAAATATTGAAGAATTGGCAAATTGGATAAAAAAAAACCATACAACAGTCATCCCTCCATGTCCACTGGTTCATTCTCGCCCTGGCTTTCATCGGAATCTAATATTTCCAACACCCTAGGTCTTTTACGCCCTATGTAAACCTTCAGACCAGTGACTCTATTTGCACCACTAGCTGTTATGAGATTATTCCCTTCAGCCATATTCCCCTTATCCATGGTGTGAACCTTCCTAGAATTATTCCCTTTGGCCACATTACCCTAAGCCATGGCTCAAGCCTTCCCAAAATTAGGGATTTTATGAACAAGAAAACATGCATGAGAATTCAGGAATGCTATGGCAAAGTATTTATTTTTTATGTCCATTTCCAACTGAGCACAAAGGCAATGTGAATACTTCCTCAAAACTTTCAGAAATACGATCATTTTTACCCTACAGTCCCATTTTCATAGCTTCATACACATCATTTAACGCCTGAAATTTTTCAAAGCTTGTGTGAAAAAAGCCCTCCTACTAACCCTTTACCCTTAAAAAAGCAATACCCATGAACTGCTAATCTAGCAACATTTTTCCATGAAGAAACATGCATTTGACAAATCTCTATGCAACTACTTCTAGCTCCTTAAAAGAATGAGTAATATCCAAAAAATTAGAAAAGTAAACTGATAGCACTTGAGAAAGAAGAATCACCCGACGTGAGACAAGCCTAATGATCTCCATACCAATTATTTAGTGATGGTAGTCATTTATTTAGTGATGGAAGTCATTTATTTAGTCATTGTAGTCATTTATTTAGTCATTTTAATAAATTACATAGTCATGGTAGTTATTGTAGTCATTTATTTAGTCATTGTAGTCATTTATATAGTCATGGTAGTCATTTATTTAATCATGGTTTAGTCATTTATTTAGGTATGGTAGTCATTTATTTAGTCATTTATGAACTAATACTTTTAGATGTGTATGTAAACTCCTATGTTTGGAGAATGTTGTTACAATAACTAGTCTATGAAATTGTAAACCAAGAGAAGATTTCATTGAAATTTTGTTGTGATTGAAAGAAATAAAACTTTAAAGATCTTATGTTATACTAGAAAAATTAAACTAAAACAATCATAAAACTTCAACAAATCTTCTCAAAGGATTGAAACAATAGTGTTGGAAAATAATTAACTATATATAAAATATGTTACAAAGAACTCTATATATAGAGTTTTGAAGACAACAAATAGGTTATATATGAAGAAAGAAACAAGATTAGATGAAGGAAAAAAAAAAAAAAAGCTAATAAAGCTAATGAAACAAAACTTAAAACAAAGAATCTTTTACAACTTATGCAAACTATTGATTTATTATACTTTTAAAATTGAAAAAGACTAAAACTAAAGATAAAAATTCATCAGAGTGAATGCATGTCTTCAGTGGTGCCACTGTTGCACATGGGGTGGGTTGTAAATGCATCAGATTAATTGAAAAGTAGGGTGTTTTCAAGAAGTTGAGTTCACTTTTTGTCCATTTAGTGGAATTGTTTTCCCTAATTTTTAGAATTTGAAACATTTGATCTTAAAATTTGAAGCACTTAGAGATGGAATATTGGAAAAAGTCACTAAGCATAAAATGTAGTACTCAAAGTCTAGTTTCCAAATATGCAATTTCTTTCAATACCCAAATGATACAAATTGATTTTCAATAGGCATTTCTAAATACCACTGTTTAAAAGTCATTTTTTTACCATACCATGCACATGTACGTCATCCATATTTTGACATAAATAATCATATTTTTCTAAATCCTTTTTGGAAAAGATTTGTAACTCACTGAAGCACGCTTTCCATAATTTTTTGTAATTTTTTATTGAATATTTTTTATTTTTAAAAAAAAAATTATTGGCCATATTTGGTGTTTTGAAAAATCGTCGTGTACATCACACATAAGATGACCTAAAATTATCATTTTTTGTTCTTTTTTTAAATTGAAAAGAATTGTTTGAAGTACACTTTCATACAATCCATTTGTCAAAAAATTATGTTAATAAAATGTTATTAAAATACTAAAAAATCCTAATAATTCAAGTTTATGGACCTGTTTCATCATAAATTAATTGAAAAATTAAAAAATAATCCAATTGTAAAAAAAATTACATATTTGGAATCTACATTGTCTCATTTGTGTTGGCTTTTAATTTCATCAAAAAATTCTGCAAAAAAGTCTTCAGACGTATGCCCAAAGTCACTATTTCCTTGTGACATTGCTAGGAACTTCAACTTGTAGGTCAAACCAGGTCTAGGGCCTAGGTTCATATCCTCAAACCTTTTCTTGAACCTATTAACAAAGCAAAAACCTGGCCTACATTTAAAATTTCAAGAAACAGGATCTCGTTTAGTAAACGGGGTCCTATTTTCTTTATAAATGGGATCCTGATTCCCATTTGTCCGTTGAAAATGGAATGAGATCTCATTTAATAAACAAGTTCCCATTTACTACGAGATCATGTTTAATAAATGGGATCCTGATTTATAAAAATTAGGATCTTGCTTAGTAAATGGGATCCCGAGTTATTTTTGACCATTTTTTTAAATTTTACTGTCAAACAAGTACATCTCCTATCTTAGAATTTAGTTTATGTTGGTATAGAGGAAGGTAGTCCATTGTTTGCACTAGGGGTTATTCAGATAGAGCCAACACCAGATGAAAATGTTGCTCCAATGGGAAATTTTGTTGCCTCTTTAGTTGGAGAATAATATGTAGTTCTGGCTAGGGCTCAAACTCTTCAGATAGAGCCAACACCAAATGAAAATGTTGCTCTAGTGGGAAATGTTGTTGGCTCTTCGGTTGGAGAATAATATGTAGTCGTGGCTAGGGTTGGAAAATAATATGTGCCTCATTGTGGTTTTGATTTCTTTGCTCAGGAAAGGTGTTTGTTGGAGACAACTGAAGGTCAAGATGAGAACTCAGTTCATGGGGATGATCGTATGGAAGAATAATTGCTTGGCTCTTGCACAATTATCAGTATTTTTGCTTATAGTGAATATTTTAAAATATTTTTCTTCAGTTAGTTCAAAATTCTGATATACAAGAATCTTGGAGATATTTGTAGATATATGCAAAGACATATATATATTATGAAATTGTAATGTAATACTGATAGGTAGTATAGTTATGAGCAACAGATAGAAATTAGCATATGTTAGTATGAAGCTTCATAACTCATCTGGTATTTTGGTTTTTTACTGATAAAAATGTAATTCTCTCTTATATATAATATATATAGGCCTTTGTACCTTTTATCACAAAAAAAAGTACATCTTGGGTCTGAAAACTTATTTGTATGGCCGACTGTGACATATTCCTTATTTTCTATCAATTTTTTTCTTGTATAAGCTCTTCAACTTGGGGTTTTTTAAAATTTTGAAATGAGGCATCATTGGGAGACTGTTACACAGGAATTTTGTTGAATTTCTACTTGTTTTAAAAGGTGGAAGAGGAATTTTATTTAATTGCTACTTGTTTGAAGGAGGAAGAGAAATTTTGTTGAATTGCTACTTGTTTTCAAATGAGGAAGAGGAATTTTGTTTATTTGCTACTTGTTTTAAGGAGGAAGATAATTTTTTTTGAATTTATATTTTTTTTCAAAGGAGGATGAGAAATTTTTTTTAATTTCTACTTGTTTGAAGGATGAAGAGAAATTTTGTTCAATTGCTACTTGTTTCGAGGAAAAGGAATTTTGTTTAATTGCTATTTGTTTGAAGGAGGAAGAGGAATTTTGTTCAATTGCTACTTTTTTGAAGGAGGAAGAGGAAATTTGTTTAATTGCTACTTGTCCGAAGGAGGAAGAGGAATTTTGTGAACAATTGCTACTTGTTTGAAGGAGGAACAAAGAAGGAAGACTTTCAAGTTTTTGACATTCATTTGTATATACTTGAAAAAAAATTAATCATGGGATCACAATGTTAGAAAAAAAGGAAATATAGCAAGGTATTGAAACCTAAATAAATTCAAGCAAATAGAGAGGGTATGTCCAGGATCATGATGGGCCAAAAAGTCATGATATGATGGGTATGTATAGGGTATGTTGTTGATGACTTTTGTTTTACCTAAAATTGATGAAACAAAAAAGGGTTTTTAAAGGAGATTCTCATCTTTCTACCAATATAAATTATGCTTTACTTTGAATTTAATAAATAATTATTATTAATTTCTATTTAAATTATGGCTAAAGTATTGATTGATAGGCTGATTAAAATACATCTATAGCTTTTAAACAGTATCACATTTTTTGAATCCGAAACATGCATCACATTCTATGCTTTGTATACTATAAGATTTAAAAAAAAAAAAATCATGAAGTTTTGACCAAGTTAAGGTGGTCAGACATATGAGTTTTTATATTTTTTTAAAGTTGTAATTAAAAATTCATAATTAATTATTTACTTGGTATAAATTTACAAAAAAATATGCATCACATTAGGACATGAGTCCTCTACTTATATCTAAAATCTTATAAAAAAATATTATCATTTTATTATGGTTAGAGTGGTCAAACAAACACCTACTTATTTTTTCCCTGAAATTTAAGTACTAATACATTGAAATTTCAAATTTTCACCAAATAGATTTTTTTTTTAAAATAAACCTAGTAGTTTAGAAACTACATTCAATTTTCTACATATTCTGTTCTTACATATTTTTGAAATAATATAGATAACTTATTCAAATTTTTATGTCAAGTTGCCTAACTCTGAATATTTTGAATTTTCATCACCACTTAAGGGCCTATTTTTTCCATGATGATCCTGCACATACCCGAGAGAAGGAGACAAAAATAAAAAGAGAAAGAAGAATGAGAATTGTATCAATGAATGATGCTAAAGCATCCAATTCCACAACTATCGAAGATAAAAGCATTGAGGAAACCATGGATGTAGATGATACAAACTTGCAAGAGGTGAATGTGGAAACTAATATGAATATACAAACTACTCTTGGTATGTCTTCAAATATCCCTTTCAATGTTATGGAGAATTTTTCAATAGGCACAAATCCACCTTTGAGCCTCATGGAAATGGTTTTTATTAGAGATTTTAAAAATGTTGGCATCGATAATATTCATAGAGTTCAAGATTTGAGTCAAATTGTTGTTAAAAATGAAAATGAAAATAGTTTCAAAGTTTAAATGAAAATTAATATATAGGAAGTGATGTTGAAAATGAATATATTTTTCAAAAAATTGAAAGTGAAGTTTTGGATAATCTTCTTGGTAAGATTTCTTGCAGACAAATAAGAACACATGCCAATAGATTATACAAACAATTTTTTATCGTAAGAGACTTTCAATTCAATGTCAACTAATGATGCAATTGATGAGAATTTGGAAAATGAGAAAAGTAATGAAAAAGTTAGGCATTTTTGTTAAACAAAGAAGAAAAGATCAATTAGTAAAACATGCTATGTCTACTATTGCTAGTGCCATTCAGTCTATTGGAGAAAATAATCAATCTAAAGATAAGAATGTAGAAAGAAGAGCTATAACAACTGTTATAGTTAATAAAGAAAATTTAAATAAAAGAATGGTAAGCAATATTAGTGAAGTTTTAAAAATACATCGTAAAACATTTATTTGAGTGGGAAAAAGAAGAGAAAATATAGAAAATGATCCAATCAACCAATGTTTGAGTTTTAGTGGTCAACTCTTGAGGTCTGACATGAAATTGAATGTTGAAATTAATTCTTTGACTGAAAAATATTGGCATGATAATACTAGGGTATCATCTAATGCTAGAGATGTTTTAAAATTAAGAGTGGTGTCCAAAGTTCACGATCCTCATCCAAAGCACCTATTAGATACAACAGAAACTAAATTTTATAGAAAATTTTGTGGTGATTTATTGTTACCTAGTAATATTAAAATAAGTTAAAGATATTTTGAAAAATTTAAACCTTGGTATGTAAAAATTAATAAGCAATAAATATCTTGTTGTTGTAAAACATATGTTCAATTTTGTTATTTTTATGATGTTTTTTTATATATACGTTGTACTTTGCATACTAGCATGATTATGAAGGAATGTGGTATTAATATGCCACCTAGAACAATAAGGGACTTTATATCAAGTTTGTTTTCTGAAAAATCTTTGAATGGAAAATTATTTTATTTAAGTTCTTGTATTTCTGGACAATGCACTAGTTGTGGAAATCTTTCATTCTTAAGATTTTGCATGCATGGAAGTGATGATAATTATTTTGGAAAACAATTAGTGGATGTTAAAATATTTAAGAATATTGACTATTCTTTAAAATATGGGAAAATTGGAAAGCGTTGTGATTTAGTTATAGAAAAAGTTAGTGTACATGCATTCATATTAGAATTTAAGAATAATATTGTACCAAAATATGTTATGCAATATCAACATGCTCGATGGATTGATGGCCAATTTCGCGTATGTAGAAACACATTTCTAGTTGGTAGTATACTATCAGTGGTTGATTTTGTGGAAAAGTATACTCTAGCTCCGCAAGAGGAAATTCAATCATAGTATTATAATTTAGTGCAAGTGGCTATGTTTGTTCATATTGTTTATAGACATGCAAATGATAGCATAGAAGATGATAGAAATTTTTTGAGGGAGTATCATTTCTATTTGAGTGACAACTGATTACACTCGTCAGAGTTTGTTCAATACTGTTTCAATACATTTTATAGAAATTTAAGAGAAAGAGGAATCCAGATGACAAAACACCTCATATGGTCAGATAATTGTATAGGACATATGAAGAATGCTAGAATGTTCTATTGGTTAAGTAGGGTTCATAAGTAACTTAATGTCCAACATATGTGGAGTTTTTTTTAGGCTAGGGATGGTAAAGGACAACATGATGGAGATGGTGTGTGTTAAAATAATTCTTGCTAGAGAACAATTGAAATTTGACAATGTAGTAAAGTTTAAAGATGCACGTGGGATTGCGGATTGTTGCAATACAAGATTATCTACACCTGGTTCAAGCGAGTACTCTATAGTTCGCTGATTCTTTTGGTTGGTTGAAGAAGAGAACATTCTACCTAGAATTTATTGTGAACCAATCAGTGGATCTACTAAATGGCATTCATTTAAGAGTTCAAATGCAAGAACATGTACTATTTGGACAAGGGAGCTTGCATGTTTTTGTCAGTTTTGCATCTCAGGAGATTGGGAAGCATGTGAAAATATGGAATGGGTTGAAGAGTGGAAGCAAAGATTGTTGACACCTGCACAAGAACATGATCAATATGAAACAAAAATTGAAGATAATTATCGGGTGTTTGCATCAGAAGACTATGACTATGTTTAAGACCTTGAACAATAAGGTAATTTAATTCAATTTATTTCATTTTATTTTATTTTATTTCATTTTATTTCACTCTATTACTATTTTGTAATACTAAATTATTTATTTATATACATATGAATGGATGTATGTAGATTGGTCAAATTATATGGACACACGCAAGTTATTAAATCAAATTTTGTTTACAGGACATATGTGTTGTTGTTGCACCTAAGGGGAATGAGGAAGAAATAGAATAT
Organism: Sequoia sempervirens; assembly: GCA_007258455.2. NCBI lineage: Eukaryota > Viridiplantae > Streptophyta > Pinopsida > Cupressales > Cupressaceae > Sequoia > Sequoia sempervirens. The sequence continues at coordinate 410,984,739 of VDFB02270651.1, read as the reverse complement.
TGGTTCGCTCATTGTGTGGAGACTAAACATAAGTTAATAACACCTCGATAATATGATGATGGCTATCAGTATCCAATAGGTATGGTGATCACCTTAAGACATCCCCTTAAGAAAATTTTGATAACAAGTTTTTGATCCCCTTAAGCAAATTTTTGGAACTTCTTTTATCCCCTTAAGAAAAAATTAAGAACTTATTTGATGATGGCTATTATGTTATCCAATAATATTGGTGGTGGTTGTTGGCAGTTTCCTATGAAAATACTTGATAAGGAAGAATGGTCTGCATGCATTCGAAGATTATGAAACACATAAGAATATTATACACTACTCACATTTGGTGGTGGCAACAAATATAAAACTAGATTAGTATCGTGGAAGACCTACAAATAAAGATCTATGGACAATTTATATGGAAGAGCATGAGACAATCAAAGATGTGTTGCAAAAAAGAGATGATGCAGATGGTACAATGAAATAAGTAAATACAAGTAAATATAGTTTTAGTTTTATATTGTCCTTTTAAATAGATTAAATACATGTTTTGATATTGCTCAAGTGTGTTATTAGTTGAAATTGATTTAAATTGTCCTTTTATATCCTTAAGCAATCATCAAAAATTCATCATATACTTTGAGACAAAAAGGAGAGTCGATGCAGATTCAACCTAGACAACATGGAATACTTGGTAAAAATAGGTAATTATTAGTTAAATTATATTTAAATACATGTTTTGATTATATATTGATATTGCTTGTATATTGATAGTTAAAATTGATTTACTATCCTTTTTTGTATCCTTAATCCATCATCACATTGATCTCCTACTTTGAAACAAAAAGGAGAGGATGCAAATTCAACCTACAGACATGTGTGGAATGCTTTTAAATACATGTACTTGAGTTTTGTACATATAGATAGTTTTATATAAATTAAAATATGTATGTTTTGATGATTTCATTGATATTGTTTGTACCATTTTGATATCAGATAGTGTGAAGACCTACTACATTATAGGCACAAGTTTCAGATGTTCTTGGGACGACATAGCCAAATTTTGTAAACATTGTTTTGAGTTGACATATATGTACATAAATACTTACACAATTAAACCATTTGTAAAAATTTGTATACATGTACATACACAATTATACTATATACTTTTATGTATCAAAACCAATATTCTATATATATTTTTGTTAAATGTGCATGTTTTCCTACTTTGAAACTTTAAATTTGATTGTATAATCACTAAATATCATATATATTATTGTTAAATAAATTATATCAATTGTAATTAAATATGAAACATGTACTTTGAAGTATTTCATCCTCTTAAGATGTCCTATTAGGACATATCCTAAATATTATACTTAATTATATCATTTGTTATGATGAGTCACCCTACTTTGAAACTTTAAATTTGATTGTATAATCACTAAAAAACATGTATATTACTAATAAATTGGGTTTCCTTGAGCAACTTCACCAAATTTTCACAACTTCATTGATCCCCTTAAGACATATTAGGACCCCTTAAGACATCCCCTTAAGACATCGTATTAGGACATATCCTAAATATTATACTTAATTATATCATTTTTTATGATGTGTCACCCTAAAGTCTAATACTTATTTAAATCACTTAATGCTTATACTTAATTATACTCTTCTTTGATCCCATTAAGACTTCATATTAGGACCCCTTAGGACATCCTATTAGGACACCTTGAGACATCCTATTATGACATGAATTAAATAAACATTGACACTATTTAAATTGTATAAAATGTGATTGTTATGATGAGTCATCCTAAATTCTAAGTTAATTATATCAATTACAATTAAATATGAGACATGTAATTTGAAGAATTGTATCCCCTTAAGATGTCCATAGGTGAAGATGTTTTCTATTATTTGATTTTTATTTTGAAATCATTTGGTTTAGGATGATGCTAATTACATGGAAACTTGTAGATTAACTTAGTTGTCTCTTTTGACAGAGGATGTGACTCCCATTCCAATAGATAGTACTAGAAGAAAGGGTGTATGTAGAGGAAGAAGGTTGTAGTATTTTTTTTGGATGCTATTATTTGTTTTGACAACTTATAAATTAGTGTTTTTAGTGGAACATGAGGTCAAGAGGAGTTTTACATTCTTAAGTTTTCTCTAGTACTTTGCATGATTTGTAAATACAGAAGTACATGATTTAATTTCAAAATTTTAGCCTATTTTTGGATAATTAAGTTGTATGATTGTTCTTTAATTTTATGTTGTAAAAGAACTAGGAATTATGGTGTATACTTATAGAAGATTTTTTTTGGAAAAATTCGATGCATTTTGATTGGTATTTATGTTTAGTTTATAGAATTTATTAATGCTTTTGTTCTCTAATCTTGTATCATGGTATTGTTTATTTATTAAAAATTCACCCTTTGTGGTATATAAACGGATTGCTTTTGTTTGTATATTATGATTTATTTTCTTATTTTATTAGATAACCTATGTATTAGGACCCCTTAAGACATCCTATAAGGACATGAATTAAATAAGTGAACATTGACTAATTATCACTAACTATTGAATGCATATGATGTATGTCATGTATGAATCACTAAATTTGTAAAGTAAAAATATTGAAATGTCCTATAAATTTCAATTTTAATTCCATATTTGTATTTAAAATTAAACAATAATAAACCTCATTATTTACAATATATTAAGTCCATCATATTACATCCCATGAAATAAAGTCCATGAAACAAAATATGTAGTCCATGAAATAGTCAAATACAACCCATGAAATCATGTCTAACTTATATCGTCTCTATAATCAAGAGACCTCTTCACACCATGCAGACTATGTAGATGACCTAAACCACTCTGTACAAGAGAAAGACAAAATCATATGTAAGATGATTAAAAATGATATAATGAAAATTTAATTTATAATTATCATAAAATTAAATTACCTTGGTATCTAGCTCTGGATGCTTTGGTACACCTAGAACAACCTCTAAATGCTCTGAATAAGTCTACATATACAAGTGAGAGAAAGTTGAAATTAGATGAAAGTCTACAATTAAAAATGATTTAATTCAATTTAATTTATAATTTATCATATTTAAATTGTATCGTAATAGGTTGTGCACCCTCTATTCTAGGACCTATTTGTACATGCTTAGTTACAAGATGTGTCTCATGTTATAAAAGAAAAAGAATTTAACATGTATAAGCTCATATATATATATATATATATCCAATTTTAAATTTAATTAAAGTTATTCACAATGTATAATTTGTTTAATTGACTTTAAATATAATCAAAAATTTAAATTACCATGATATTTTTCTTCTCTGTATGTCCTCCTTGAGGTGTAACTATGACTGATTCAAGGCAGAAAGTGGTAGTAACAAAGTCCTACAAGGTCAAATTTAAAGCATGTATACTTGAATTAGGTTAAAATATATATTCAAGTTTGCACATTTTGTGTAGAAACATTTTTAAACAACCTAAAATTCAGATGCCTCATGAGTAGGCACCACATCTAATGTTTGTCTTCTCCCCATTCTCATTGTTGCGTCAACCTAGACATACATATAGACATTTAGTTCGCTTATAATATTTACAAGTGTACATACACATTTGATATATGGTGAATTCAAAATATTCATAATTGTAATGTTATAATAATGTAATTTAAATAATTTACAATATAAATGTGCATGCCACTTATCTGAGACACTCGATAGTGGATGAGTGCTCGACAACCCCTTGAGTGGAATCAACGTGGAAGTCGATTGAGTCCCCTAAACCAACATAAATATTTAAAACATATGTTCATGATTGAATTATAAATTAAAAGGTCAAGTTAAAAAATTATTTCAAAAATAATTTAAAAATTTGAAATCAAAATACCACATGAGGGTTGCTGACTTTGACTGGTGTTGACATATATACTTGAGGTGCAGATGATTTCCCTATCGTTAGTGTCATCTACACCAAACAGTTTGATTATTAAATTGTATTGAATTTTTTTATTGATATATATGTTCATTAAAATTATTATAAATTTAACATGTAGATTCATATTTATACCTATGTCGCATTGTCCTCAGGATGATGCTCTATAGGAAGAAATTCTATGAATGAACTGAGGTGATTAGATGATCCACTAGAATCTCCAAGTCCACTCGAACTGGGTGTGGCCTCATCAGGTCCATAGCATAGTTGATGGAAACTAGTTCATACATGTGGTTTCCACACTCATGGAGTAGTACTAGGACCAACTCCATAGAAAGCTCCTCCATCATCACGGTCTCTAGACTCCCTAGTCGCTATCATAGAAGCATGTTGATCAAGGTCTCATGTGAGATATACTCAAGGATCCTAATGTGGATATCACCTTACATTGATGCATATGTGTGAGAATAGTAGGACCAAGAGGAGCAAAATGGGGTTGTGCATGCATGAGCCATTCAGGATCAGCGATTGCCCCTAACATCTGTTGTGGCATGCTGCCACCAACAACCTAAAATGATTTAAAATCAAAATAATTGGGCTTTTTACCCAAAACAAACTCTACATATAGTTTCCTCAAAAAATAAAATGGGACCTCCAGATTAGCATTTGGTGGATTATCAAATACCATCTACCATTGATCCCAAAAATATGCACTCATCTGTGGATGTATACACCACCTCATGGATATTCTAGATTTAGTTGCATGAATGGGTTGTTGAGTATTAAGGTCGATAAAATAAGATGCTAGATGGGATTTTGATGCAAGGGCATCATTCTCTCGCAAGTTTAGTTCTATTTTTTGTTGTTGAAATTTTGGTTTTTCTTGGTATTTACTTATTATTTGTTGGTTGTTTTCTATCATTGTTGTCATTATCTATCTAAGCTCCTGTCATCTTAGAACAATGATCAAGGGAACTTCCTATCGCCTGAGTGATCGAGACTTATTTTAAAAGGTATTTAACTATTTTGGTCATTATTCTTCCCAAACCCAACAGTGTTACTTGTCAGTTTGGTTTGTATCGACAGTTGAGCAGTTTTTGGGAATGAAATTCGAACGTTCAAAGGAGCATTCGAAGGGTCCCAAGTAGGTTGGTTGATGGTTAGTTAACAGTTGGATAACAAAGCGACTATCATACTTATGTTAAGGAGACCGATAGTTGGAAAAGGAGTTGGATGGTGGAAGAGAACCTACACGGATGTGTGTAGAGAAGATGTATGTCAAAAGATGAAGATATTCTAAAGCCCATGTAATGAATGTTAAAGGTTGATTTTAGAAGGAAGTGTATTTGTGAATAAGAGAACGCTGTAAATGAATAGGATATAATGATGGACAATATGTTTGAATTTCTATCACAATCAATGGTTGTGTTTTGAAATTGTATTTCTTCCTATCTCTCTAAATGTGTATGATAATACAGAGGATATGATTGTTCTTACTTTCTATTGGAACCAATTTTTTCTTTACTTCTAATGCAAAAATTATCTATCTTCTTAAAGAATGATAGTTTGAATTGCATTTGAGAGTTGGCTACAAAAAAGTGACTGGTGAGGCTTGCCATCAATTTTTTTATTTTTATGTCTAAAATTTGTTTATATGAGATAAAATCTGCATGAAATCATCTCATCTCCTCCCTATATCGTCAATGCCTATCTAAGTCAGAATTAATAGACCTAATGGCATTGACAACATTTTACATCGCAAATGCAAAATATCTCACATGTGGTGGAATCAATGCTTCATTTTGCATAGCATTGATTTTTTTTGAATGGATGCCACATTTTCATTGATATGTTCTCATAAGTGAGCCTCATATAATCTAGCAGGTGGTGGAGGTGGGATATGAGGTGGAGGGCATGGAGGAGGAGGTGGAGGGGTTGGAGGTGGAGGTTGCTGAGGTGGTGGATTAATGAGATCATCAATGTCAAAATGATCCATGATATATATAAGTGTTCACCTTCATTAAATTATACAAAATAGCATACAAACTTACAAAATTACAAGAAATTGTTAATATTTAAACATACATGCAAATTTGTTTAAATAGGATGTGCATACATATACATACACATACATACATTGATTCAACTTGAGCATGTGCATACGAATTTCAAAATTTAATATGTGCATGTACATTTAAAATAAAAAATATGATGCATAATGCATGCATACATCATTCAACTAAACTATGTGTACATACAAATTTCAAAATTTAAGATCTAGAGCTATGTAATTTTAATACATGTAGATACTAAAAAATAAACTTGAAACATTCAAAAAAGGCTCATTTATGTCTAATGCATATAAATTACATATTTCCAACAAGATAAATTATTATAGTAGTCATAAAATATACTATTATAAATTCATCATTATACTTGTTATAATATTCATAAACTCTACACTAAAAAATATCCATCCAACCAAATTCATAAATTCATCACTAAAAATATCGATCCAACCAAATTCATAAATTCATAACTAAAAATATCCATCCAACCAAATTCATAAATTCATCACTAAAAATATCCATCCAACCAAATTCACAAATTCATCACAAAAATATCCATCCAACCAAATTCATAAATTCATAACTATAAGATCATTGTCTTAATTTATAAAGTGTTGCGGCTCTCTATTGCATCTCATCATTTCTTTGTGTTTTCCTTTTTAGAATCATACTTTCTCCTCTCCTCTAGCCATTATTGATGCTCATCTAAGACCCCATCCATAGACTTAACAATATCAACAACATTTTGCATCATAGATGTAAAATGCCTCAAAGGTGGTGCAATACATTCTTCATTCTGAATAACGTTGATTTGATCTTTAATGGATCTAACATTGGCGTTGATCTATTCTTGCTAGCGAGAACCATCAGTTTTAGGTGGTGGAGGTGGGGGTTTATGAGGTGGAGTGGGTGGAGGTGGAGGTGAAGGTGGTGGAGACAGAGGGCATGGAGGTGGACTACAAATATTATTGAATTGATCCACGATTTCTAAGATATAAATTAACCTGCATTAGATTTGTAATTTCAAAATGTAAGATACATGTTTAGGAAATACCCTTAAACCATTCAATATAAATGGCCTAATTGAATACAAATGATAAAATGTGTAAGCCTCATTTATGTCTAAGGCATGTTACTTGAATGAAAAAACAATTAACTATTAATATAGGATGGCTTAAGGGGATCTATGTATAAAAAATGACATAGCTTAAGGAAATAAAATTTGGTGAAGTTTCCAAAGGAAACCAAATTTCATTAAGGTCCTAGGAAAAAATGAATGCTTTAGGATTTATAGTTTAGAGTTTAGGGTTTAGGGTTTAGGTTAATAGGATGGCTTAAGGGGATCTATGTAGTAAGGTCCTAGGACAAAATGACATGGCTTAAGTGAATAAAATATGATGAAGTTTCCCAAGGCAACCAAATTTCATTAAGGTCCTAGGACAAACTGAATGCTTTAGGGTTTAGGGTTTAAATTTTAGGGTTTAGGACCTTTAGGATAATAGGATGGCTTAAGGGGATCTATGAATTAAGGTCCTAGGATAAAAATGATGGATTTAGGGCTTAGGGTAATAGGATGGCTTAAGGGGATCTAAGTAGTAAGGTCCTAGGACAAAATGACATGGCTTAAAGGAATAAAATTTGGTGAAGTTTACCAAGGCAACCAAATTTCATTAAGGTCCTAGGAAAAAATGAATGTTTTAGGGTTTAAGGTTTAGGGTAATAGGATGGATTAAGGGATCTATGTAGTAAGTTCTTATGAAAAAATGACATGGCTTAAGGGAATAAAATTTGGTGAAGTTTCCCAAGGCAACCAAATTTCATTAAGGTCCTAGGACAAAATAAATGCTTTAGGGTTTAGGGTTTAAAGTTTAAGGTTTAGGGTTTAGGGTAATAGGATGGCTTAAGGGGATCTATGTAGTAAATTCCTAGGACAAAATGACATGGCTTAAAGGAATAAAGTTTGGTGAAGTTTCCCAAGGCAACCAAATTTCATTAAGGTCCTAGGACAAAATGAATGCTTTAGGGTTTAAGGTTTAGTGTTTATGGTTTAGGGTAATAGGATGGCTTAACGGGATCTATGTAGTAAGGTCCTAGGAATAAATGACATGGATTAAGTGAATAAAATTTGGTGAAGTTTCCCAAGGCAATCAAATTTCATTAAGGTCCTAGGACAAAATGAATTCTTTAGGGTTTAGAGTTTAGGGTTTAGGGTTTAGGGTAATAGGATTGCTTAAGGGGATCTATGAAGTAAGGTACTAGAAATAAACTATAAATAATGAAGCACTATCTTTCTCAACTCTGTGTTTACTAAAAGTTAATATTTTAAAGGGTCTTCAAAAGACCTTGAAATCTTCTATAATTTATTGGTTGAGCTACTCATGGTATAACAAAAATGTTAGTTACATTTTAAAACATAAAAGGCTTCCAAAATGAGTTCCTTCCAAATAATGGACTTGATAGAACCTGGAAATGTTGAAGGCTCTAGACTATAGTTTAATCACTAAATATTGAATGTATATTATTGTTTTAAATTTATTTTCCTTGGGAAACTTCACCAAATTTTGAGAACTTCTTTGAGATCCCCTTAAGAAATGTCATATTAGGACCCCTAAAGACATTGGTTTATGTTTTAGGGTAATAGGACAGCAAGTAACACGGGGTTAATATTTTTTATTCATCACATATACAAGAACATTAGTTTATGAATATTTTTGAATTTATGAATAGACTGACTATTTCCTTAGATTACTTCTATGATCGAGGAATTAAGCACACATATAAATTAGCCGACTTTTGAAAATTTAGGATAGTCTTTGTGGTCTACCCTTGAATATATAGAAATGTGTATATTTAGAGAAAATAAAAAATGTGTCTTGACAAGTTGTTGGATCTAGATCTTAAAATTTGGTTATCAAATCCTTGATTAGTATTGGTAATTTCTATTCCTTCCCTAATCGTCTTTGAAGTCTATGAAGAAAATGAGTGGAAATATAGCCTATGACCATAGTTGGATTGATTTTCTATCTAGATTGAAAGAAAATCATCCATAGTAAATTTGAGGATTGTTAAGCATTCAAGCATAGGGGAAAATGATTCATTGATCCTAAACTAGCTACATTATTATTGGGAACAACTTCAACAAAACCATTAAGAGGTGTCAATGTAGAGTTATTTTAAGAGTATTTTCCCATATAATTATTGAGTAATGATCTTTATATCATGGACCAAGTTTTCTAATGCTCTAGCTAGATACCTTGTAAACATGGGTTTGACCCTAGGCTTCACACATATGTTTACTCATTGAAGATCCATAATATCACATGTTGGAAGATAGTATCATGTTGTAAGATAGTATGAATCATAATAGATGCATAAGGCCCATATTATTAACTCAATTAGGGTACCACATACAATTACCGTTTAATTATCCATTAGAAAAAAATATAAAACACCAAATTACATGTTAAATATTTTCATTGTAAGGTAAAAATAATAATTTAACATCTCAATAGAACATAATGAAGCATCAAAAATTATGCATATACATTTAGATCTATTAATTTATCATGTGGTAATAAATACATAAACTAATTGAGCACAATCCATAATAGAAACACATAATTTATATCTATTCTAATGATCCGCTAGTCCCACAAGTAAGGTTTAACATATTGTTTTCTAATATAATTATATGTATGTTCATAATGTTTAATTGACTGTCTCTCACGTGACATGTCTCTAACTTATTGAATACACATTTAAATCTATAATATTTATCAAATCATATATTTGATTGTTAATATCAAGGATCCTCATTTACTATGTATCAACCTAAATCTATGGAATAATTTCATCCATTGGCATACCTACATACTTGTCTCCATACAATGCAAATGAAATTTAAAATGCAAACCAATACAAATGAATTTTTTCCATTTTCAAATATACAAGCATGAAATCAGGGTTTTCAAACTGCAAAAAAAAATTCAAATTCAATTTAGGGTTTTCAAATACAATTTTTTTAAATTCAATTTAGGGTTTCAAGAAGCAATTTTTTCAATACAATTTTTGTTTGATTTCAATTTAGGGTTTGAACAAATGCAATTTTTTTTTTTCAATAAATAGGGTTTCAAAGAGAAATTAGGGTTTTCAAATGGAATTTTTTTTCGTTTCATTTTAGGGTTTTCAAATGGATTTTTTTTTTCATTTCAATCCATGGTTTCCAAATGCAATTTTTTTGTTTGATCGAACAAATTAGGGTTTCAATACATAATTTATTTTTCTTTGGTTATGATTTAAGGTTCATTCTTTTGTTTCTTTTCAATATCTTAGGGTTCCATTTCATGTTTTATTTTGATTTCTACAAATCAAAATTTCTTCGATTAAAAGTAAATATAAATGCCAAAAACTCCATAAAAAATGGAAAAATACATACTAAATCTAGCTTTATATTAAAAATTTTGAAAAAAAAGCAAAAAATGGGGTCAAGACATACTTGAAGGTCGTTGTTCCTTTTCTTTGATTGGGATCTCATCCACTATTGCTGTTGAAAATGACTGTGTTTCATTTATTTTAAAAAATAAATACCACTATAAAATAGGACCTTGTTTTATAAAAATCGGGATCTCGTTTCCCAACGGTCGGCTCAGGACCCACTAGTAAACGGGATCCCATTTTTTAAAAAACAAGTCCCTTTTAGGATTTAGGCTCGAGACCTCAATCCTAAACAGGATCCCATTTATTAAAAAACAAGATCCTATTTTATTGAAACCGATTTCAGTTTTTTTCTTAAGGAAAAAACTTCCACATTTTGTGGACTCATCTTTGTTCTTTTACCCAATATGTGAAACAATATCTTGTGTTGGATTTTTTTCTACAAGAGAAAATGGGGTATATTAGTATGCAAGAAAATAATAGAAAGTGTTGCTATATATAAAATGTGTAAAAAAAGCATGGAAGTTTCTTTTGACTTGTTCTATACCATCTTAAAATCTTATGTAATGGAATACACTCTTGATCAAGGCTCCTAACTCTGTGTAGAATAAGGTCTTTGTTCTTGCATTAAATTTTTCTTGTTGTATGGTAGAGTAAGGCACTGGTTTTGCATCTTCTCCTTGCTATGTACCTGTCCAAAATAAAAAATTAAATTTTAAAATATATCCAAAGGAGGTTATGAGTATAAATAGATTGGTTATTAATAGAACTCAAAATTTGTTAATATTTTTAAAATATTTATGAAACTTTCAAATATGAAAACGAAAGTAAAAACATGAAAAAATAGAGCATATCAGATAATAACATGAAAAATAAACAGAGCGACTACCAATGCTGACCCATTTCCCATGATGCGTCTAATGTCGAGATCATTTAGAGACTGCAAAAGATCCCCTGCATAGCAATCAGTTGTCCTTGGGACAATGAGGGAGCCTGTTTTGAAGTGAGGCTAATTTAGACGAGTTTGGATCGGCTACCAATGCCGCCAAGAAAAAGTGGACATAAATAATATTTTTTAAGCACCTACCACAAAGAAAACTACACACCCATTTTGAAATTGACGTGAAATTTATTTCAATACACAATTAAATGAATCTTAGCCATTCATCATTTTTTGCCATTTTTTCGGTTGTTCGAATCTCAGTCGTTCATCATTTTTTGCCATGTTTTCAATTGTTTTTCCCACTTTTTACTGCTTTCCCTATGCTTCTTCCCCTCTGCTATTGGTTTCATTCCTCCAATTTGGCGAGTTGCAACTGAAAATATGGTTTTAGCGAGGGTTTAAGATTATGTTTATTAAAATGAAAATTACGACAAAGATCTTAATAATGAGCACATTTAGGTGTTAAATGTATGTTTGATTTATTAATACTCAACTTAAAAATTTATATCTCCAATCAATTTATATTAAAGATATTAATATTTTAATATATAAACTAAATTAATAAAAATTTAATTAAAAAATTTAATATTTTTATACTAAATATTTGAATATTTTTATATTAAAATACTATTTATAAATTTTATTATATTTTTAAAATTCAAATGTGTATATATAAATAAAGCATCATTTATCCTACATAATTAAGTACATATTAAATTTAATATAATAAAAAGTTATAAATATATAGATATATTATTAATTATTATTATATATTATATTCTCTAACAAAACTATTATATATATAACATTTTTTATAATTATTAATTAATAACTATTATATTATTATTTAATACAAATTATAACTAATATATTATATATTTTATATAATACAAATTAAATTATATAAAATTTATATGCAATATAATTATATTTATAAATATATAATAGTATATATAGGTTAGAATACAAAATATTAAATATAAGTATGATTATATTTACTATCATGGATTTACCACCAGCCCATAGTGTACGTGATGGAGCCTCATGGTATGGTGGGGAAAAATTAAAAAGAAAAATCTATATTGTTTCTTTTAATTTTGCAATATAGATTTTTTTTAATTTTTTCATGCTTTACTGTGGGGCTCAATCATATACATTATAGACTGCAGTAAAGTCATGATCCATTATTACTATTATATTTACTGTTATTATTAGTACTATATTTACTATTATTATTACTATTATATTTACTATTATTATTACTATTATTTACTACTATTATTTACTATTATATTTAAATATAAAAATATATAGGTTATTATTTAATTACTAATATAGATATATATAAATACAAAAATATATATAATAGTATATAGATGTTATATTACTACTATTATAATATATAAGAATACAATAGAATCAAAATAAAATATATTTCTATGTAGATCAAATTAAATTAATTTATAAAAAAACTCATAGTTTAATTGATCCTTAAAGAGCACTGGAAAAATTGCAAAATTCCATATCACGCACAATACACTCCCATCAACCATTTCCCCAAATATTTTTTAAAATTTTGTCTAATTTGTATTCTTGTGACTAACTATTTAGTCATTTTTATTTGTGTGACTAAATATTTTTTTACCCGACGACCAAATTAGTCATTTATTTACTCATTTATAGTTGTGTTGCAAAAAATTAGTTGAATTTAGTCAGTTTTAGTTGTTGTGACTAAAATTTTTAGTCACCTAGTCATTTATTTTCCAAATTCTACTAGTGAAGGGGTATGCACAAGTTGAAGGTATAGACTTTGAAGAAACATTTGCACCTGTTGCAAGATTAAAATCCATAAGAATGTTTCTTGCATTTTCAATTCACAAAGGATTTAAGGTATATTAGATGGATGTAAAATCTACATTCTTGAATGGAAACCTACAAGAGAAAGTCTACATGGAATAACCAGAGGGTTTTCATCTTTCAAATGGTGATGATTATGTATGCAAATTGAGGAAAGAATTGTATGGTCTAAAGCAAGAACCTAGAGCACAATATTCCAAATTAGACTAGTACCTGGAAAAATAAGGATTCAAGAAAGGATGTGTAAATAGTAATTTGTATTTTAAATCAGAAGGTTAGCACATGATTATTGTTGTTGTATATGTGGATGACATCATATTTGGAGGTAGCAATGACAAAATGTGTAAATGTTTTGCTACACACATGGAAGATGAGTTTGAGATGTCTATGTTAGGAGAATTGTCATTTTTCCTTGGGTTACAGATTGCACAAACTAATGATGGGATATTTATATCTCAAACTAAATATGCTTAGAGGAAATGTTTAAGAAATTTGGTATGGATGATAGTAGACTAATCAGTACCCTTATGATAACTGGATGTAAGTTGAGTAAATCAGATGAATCACCTAATGCAAATCAAACTATGTATAGGTCAATGATTGGGAGCTTTTTGTAGGGTTAGCACATGATCATAGGGGTCTAAATTAGGCCCTTAAGTGGCAATGAAAATTTCAAAAATAGAGCTAGGCAACTTGACATAAAAATTTGAATAAGTTATTAATATAATTTGAAAAATATGTAAAACCAAAATTTGTAGCAAATTTAATGTAGTTTCTAAAATACTATTCCTTTTTTGGAAAAAATAAATCTATTTGGTGGAAATTTGAAATTTCAATGCACTAGTATTAGTTTTTCAAAACAAAAAAAAAAAAAGCAAGTCTATGTCTAACCAACCTAATTACAAGAAAATAAATATTTATTTGAAATTTTCAATATAAGTAGAGGACAAGTTCCTGGATGTGACACATTTTTTTGTAAGTAAATAATTATTTATGAATTTTTTATTAAAATGTTTTAAAAATATTAAAACTTGTTTGTCTGACCATCAGAACTTGGTAAAAAAAATTATGAAATTCAAATTTTCTTTTTTTTATATCCTATAGTATGGGAAGCATAGAATGTGTTGCATCTTTCAGATTCAAAAAATATGAAATCATTTAAGAATTGAAGATATAAAATCAATATTAATTATTTATTTAATTCCAAATAAGGCATATCTTATATTTTGGAAAGCTAGCAATTTTCTCAGTAAACCCTTTTCGTTTCAACAAATTTGGATAAAAAATAGTCAACCACTTTTTTGTCATATCACCACTTTTTGAACCCCCATGATCCTACACTCACCCTGTACTTAACTACATCAATAATATATATAATGCAAGAAGTATGTGTGGTAGCAAGATTTCAGGCTACACCAAAAGAGTCTCATGTCAACGTAGTGAAAAGAATCTTCAGATATATCAAAAGCACTATTGATTATGGGTTGTGGTATCCAAAGAGAAAATATTTCACTTTGAAAACATATACATATGTTGATTGAGCTAGAAGTGTAGATGATAGAAGAAACACAAGTGGTGGAGCATTCTTTTTGGGAAACAAACTTTTTTCCTGGATGAGCAAAAAGCAAGAATCAGTTACTCTATCCATAGTAGAAGTAGAATACATAGCAGCAAAAACATGTTGTACTCAGGTCCTATGGATGAGGAAAACCCTTAAGGACATTAAAGTGGAGTACAAAGAGCCTATCTCCATTCTTTGTGATAACTCAAGTGCAATAAAAATCTCAAAGAATATAGTGATGCACTCTAGAACAAAGCACATATCAATCAAGTATCACTTCATTAGGGTGAAGATTGCAGACAAGGAAGTTAGCATGGAGTATGTTCCCACAAAAGAACAATTGGCTAACATTTTCATGAAGCCTCTTCCTAAGGAACAATTTGAATATTTGAAGTAGAATTTGGGATTAATTGTTCCCACATCATATCACTAAATATTATTGATAGGGCATGGGTCCAAAGAGAGCTTCACTGTCATTTCATCTATCCCTGGAAAATAAGGTGGAGATCAAGTTGGGTAACTCTGTTTTTATAAATGTCAATGACTTCATGGTTTCATATTCAAGCTCTTCTCTTTCTATTTGAATTGTTTGTCAAAAGTGAGAGAATACCCAAAGGGGGGCAACCCTTTTCCATGGATGTCAAAGGGAAAAAATTAAATTAAATGCTTAAGGAAAAGAAACTTAAGAGGGAGATGCTTATTTTAATTGGTATTGTGCCCAAAATTACAATTTCTAAGTATTGATATCATACCTAATTGGTTCAGGATAGTTTGAGCATTTGGTTTTTCCATCAATGAAAAAGGGGGATATTATTGGTATATTGTTGTCATTGATGTCAAAAGGGGGTATCTTTGTGATATCTTGGAAGGGAGATTCAATGGATCTGGTTCTGAGAGTGTTGGAGAAGGTTATAAGAAGTTATTCTAAAAGTCTAAAGTGGAATCTGTGTGTAGATTCGATGTGGGTTTTTTGAAATATTTCCAATGGTGTATTTTGTAGGATCAGAAGTTGGATGATGGGCGTGGGAATAAATTATTTGTGCTCCTTATTTGAATTAGGGTTTTGTAGATAAACCTTGAAAGCTTGTAGTCATGAAATGAAATAGACTTTCTATTTTTCTAATGATTCGTTATCAATTTTTGTAGGTCACAAAATTTATAACTTATGTCTTTCACATCGTTGGAGTGACTAGCCCCCATCTCTCACTTTACCAACTTAGCAATTAATTCAATGAACATAATATTTCCTAAGTTCCATGGCAAATATTTATCTTCAACATGGTCAATGGTTGTGGTTAAAGCTTGAAGATCAACGACCTCCCCACTAGCCTGTTGCATATGTGGTGGGTCCTAGTCTAACCCCGTAGGATAATAGGAAATGGTGGAGATTGAGCAGAAAAGATCAGATGGTTCCCATGGTATGTATGGTGGGACCAGGTAAAGTATCAAGTAATGGAAGTAGAAGATGACATGTGATGATAGGTGGAACTCAATGGTTGGTCGTATGTCAACTCATATCATTATTGTGAGTTGCACGATGTTAAAAAAAGTGAAAGATAGTGTTATCCTGCCATCCCGCTATGATTTGGTGGGGTCGTGTCCTTACCTCATGGGATAGCGGGCTTGTGATGCATGTGTTGGTGGACCCCATGTGATGTTAGCTGCATACCAAGGACATCTACAATGGTGTTTTAAAGTATTGTTTATCTAATGGTTAGGATTTAAAGATGAGAAATTTAACAAGAATTGATAGATCATGTCTTGAAGTTTTTAGATCAACGACCATAATTCAAAAGTGTTGATCACCAACAACTACAATAGTGTGAATGATGGTTTCTACTATAAGTTGAATCTTTTCTCAAAATTAATTGGTCCAACTACACTTGTGACCAATATAATGGAATATTTGATGTGAAAAATGGTGGCACAGATCGCAACAAAGATAGGGATCAAAATAAAATTGAATAAATAGAGGAATGCATTCAATGCATATCAAATTATAAGGTCTTACAAAGAGATATTTTTAGAAAATACAATGTATCTAAATTTAATGTGGGTGAGGCTCAATACAAAGGTAGAATGATTGAAGGAGATAATGTGTAAGCCCTAACAGAAGATCTCTACACATGTGAGAATCTCGAGGCAATCACTGTAGGTCAGTGAAAGTGACAGAAAATAGAAAATCAAAATTCAGCATAAGAGTTGATGTAGAGAGAGTGTGTGTGGGAGTTCAATTTTAAACTATGTGCAGTGTGTTTTCTAACCTAAAATGATGCAAAACAAAAAAATATCAAAGGAAGATAAAAAAAAAACACCTAAAGATTAGCCTAGTTAAACTGGAACAAAGCAAAAAAAAATGGAACTAGTTAACTTTCCCAAGTCGATTGGTTGGTTGGCCTATTGAATCAAGTACTTTTGTGCTCCTTTAGATGGAAAATCACATAAAAATAGATGAAAAATGATGTAGATGCAATGGGGGATGCAATGGTGAAGATGGGTATTTGGAAAAGTGCACAAAATGGATGCAAAGTGAGCTTGAAAGTTGCAGCAATGGAGGATGCAAAATTTGA
Source organism: Sequoia sempervirens (assembly GCA_007258455.2). Taxonomy (NCBI): domain Eukaryota; kingdom Viridiplantae; phylum Streptophyta; class Pinopsida; order Cupressales; family Cupressaceae; genus Sequoia; species Sequoia sempervirens. The sequence continues at coordinate 410,967,344 of VDFB02270651.1, read as the reverse complement.
GTGCTTGAATGTTGAATGATTGAATGTTGAATGAATGAATATGAGGTCAAAATCCTCTATTTTTAGGGGAAAGGCCTCTTAGGAATCGAGGGATAGGATTTAGCCACCATGGACAAGATGAAGGCCTATGGTGAGTTGAGGACTCACAAGGCCTCTCATCTTTCCATGTGGAAATGAGGTGTAAAGGGGGAAGGTGATGTGGAGGTACTTTAAAGTACCTTGGAAATGGTACAAGATCTCCTCCTAAAGGAGGTCCTTGTCCACATGTGGGAGATGTGACACATGAGGAATTTAAAACTCCTCAATAGTCCACATTGGGAACAAAAGAACCTTGGAGGAATAAATGTGAATTTTTAATTCACATGATGTGAAGGTACTTGAAAGTACCTTAAGATTAGGACAAGATCTCCTCATAAAGGAGGTCCTTCTCCCCATGTGGGAGATGTGACACATGAGGAATTTAAAATTCCTTAATAACCCACATGGGGAAGAGGAAAGCCTTGGAGGAATAAATGTGAATTTTTAATTCACATGGGGAAGAGGTTACCTTGGATAAATGGAGAAAGAATTTATGATAGTTGACTTGGAGGTATGCCATAAATGGCATGGGTATTAGGTTGACCTAATCATATGATTAAGGTTGTGTAAATAGGTGATTAAGGGGACTAATAAGGGATTAGAAGCAAGCTACAAGATATGGAGGATGTGACATTAATCCTAATTAAAGGTGTGCACATCCTAATCATGGATTAATTAAACTAATCTAGATTAAGAATAATTATGGAGGATCGGACAAGGAGAGAGAAAATGATGAATTTAAAATTTATTTAAATTCAAAAGATAAAGTGACTAAATCAAATAAATTAAGGAATTCATTTAATTTAGAGAGGAAAGGGAAATAAAGGTAAAGTATTTAATTATTTAAATTAAATACCTTAGGAACATTTAGGAAAAGAGGGAATATTAATTAAATAAATCATTTAATTAATATTGATGGGGGGAATGAAATAGACGAATAAAAGGGATAAATTTAACCATACATGAGTGGTCAAATTTGGATGTCTACATTTTTCCCCTCTTCAAAATACTATTAAAACAACAGTGTTTCAAAGAAAAATAAAATGCAGATGACTCGATAGAGGAAATGACTACAAGATGATGCCCCAACATGGGAGAAGTTGCGTAAGCTTTCCAAATGATGGAAAATGAAGGTAGATGCCCCAATGTCTCAAAGGAATGATCATAATAGAAAAATGGAGGAAAATGGTATGGTATGCCCCCTTGAGAGGGTGGATGGGGAAGAAAAAGGGGCCCCAGGTGACTTCTCAATATGAGGAAGAAATGTGTGTAGTGTGTTTTCTAACCTAAAATGATGCAAAATGAATGAAATGCAAAGGAAGAAAAACACAAAACAACACCTCAAGATTGGCCTAGTCAAACTTGAACAAAGCAAATCAAAATGGAACTAGTTACCTTTCCCAAGTCGATTGGTTGGTTGGCCCTATTGAATCAAGCATTTGTGTGCTCCTTTGGATGAAAAATAACATAAAACTAGATGCAAAACGATGTAGATGCAATGGGGGATGCAATGGTGAAGATGGTTATTTGGAAAAGTGTACAAAATAGATGCAAAGTGAGCTTGAAAGTTGCAGTAATGGAGGATGAAAAATATGAGTGCTTGAATGTTGAAAGAATGAGTATGAGGTCAAAATCCTCTATTTTTAGGGGAAAGACCTCTTAGGAATGGAGGACTAGAATCTAGCCACTATGGACAAGATGAAGGGCTATGGTGAGTTGAGGACTCACAAGTCCTCTCATCTTTCCATGTGGCAATGACATGTAAAGGGGGGAGGTGATGTGGAGGTACTTTAGAGTACCTTGGCATTGGGACAAGATCTCCTCATAAAGGAGGTCCTTGTCCACATGCAGGAGATGTGACACATGACGAATTTAAAATTCCTCAATATTCCACATTGGGAAGAGAAGAACCTTGGAGGAATAAATGTGAATTTTTAATTCAAATGATGTGAAGGTACTTGAAAGTATATCGGGATTAGGATAAGATCTCCTCATAAAGGAGGTCCTTGTCCCCATGTGGGAGATGGTGCCATAGATTCTAGTGCCATCACAATCACTAGGGATGCACACACGAGTATATAACAACTATCGAGAGACACCCAGGCAGGGGGAATGTCAGACTCATCACAGAGGTCAGATGCAGGTAGCTCAAGGTACAAAGGACAGAGGATAGAGGACAAGATACATATTTTTGATAGGTGCAGGGCAGATGGGTAGTACAGAGTAGCAGAGATCACATTTGATTCATAGACTTATACTTGTATTTTATTCGACGGTTACTGATGTATATGATGGATATATATTTTGATTATATGATGGACTTTAGTATGGATCATGTGATGGACATTATATTTTGAGATTTATATGATACGTGATGACCATTGTCGACACCATGTGTTATTATGTGATGAATTTTTATTTATGGATGTGTGTGTATTGTTTATGACATGCAGATGATTATGGTATGCACATGTGTCTATGATGATTTATGTTTATTCCTATGTGGATGACATGTATGAAATGCATTATTTCTAACATTTTATGATGTAGGATGTGATGGCTGATTATGATGTTGTATGATATGATTATTGGATGACTAATGATTTGTGATGCTGGTGGCGATGTATGTATGTGCACATTTTGATTTGTAATATATGATGATATGTATGTAAGATTTGTGTATGCATATGTGATCTATGTTATGGATGAATGTACTTAATATGCAATTTAACAAGATATATTAGGATGTTTAATGCAATGTAAATGGATAATGCAATGAAATGATAATGTCATGAATTTGAAGATGCTTAGAATAACCAATGAAGGTTAATCCAAACAACTTAAAATTATAATGAAAATGAACTTAAGATGTTGAGACTAAAAAAACTATATTAATCTAAACAACTTAATATGATAATGCAAATGAATCTAAGATGCTTAAAATAGCCAATTAAGATTAATCTAACCAACTTAAAAAAAAGCGACTATGAGAATGATAAATGAAAATTGGGATGATAATGCATCCTACATGGAAGATGGGAGTAATTAAATTCCTTACAAACATTAATATATAGGCATGAATGATGGGCTAAATGGAAAGTACTTACCCTGTAATTATTACAAAATTAAGGGGGATGGGTGTGAGAATGGATCACACATCATTAATAGGCCTCCTTCATTTGTGTATCATGCTTTCTTTAGCTTATAAAATGAAGGTAGGATGGGTGTGAAACAACACCTGTCAAGAACTCTATCAATCTTGAGAAGAATGAGAGATGGGGGGATGAATGTTTGCACAACCGTGTTGGGAATGACCGTCGATGGCGATGGTGAAAAGGTGGCCCACCGGTGGCCGCCCGGGGGAGCAATGGCAGCGGTGGGCTTTTGAACAGGCTGGACAAATTTTCATTGAAAATTTATGATTTTTTAATATTTTTTTGATATTTTTTTTATTTATGTGCCTCAGGACTTGTGCCTCGGGGCCGTACGACCCTTGGGAAAAAAAAATTTGCCTCTCCAGATGACTGTGTCCAAATCGGACAAACTTTATATGAAAATAGGGGTTTTTGGGTGTTGTGAATCCAATGACAAGGTCCGTTTGGGCCCAAAGTGCTCCGAAAATCAGGTGACCCCCGGATCTATCAGAAAAATCACCGATCTTATAGCCCTCATAGATCTGGAAAATGGTGACGAATATGAATAAAATAAAAGCCATTTCTGACATTTTCCAATGCTCTGAATCCAATGGAAAACCCTGATATGATCCAAGATGCTGCATAAATGTACTCAAGGATTGAAACCCTCGAGGTACCTCGAACGAGATCTGCACTATATTCCTCTGAAATAGCTGAGAAGGGGATGCAAACCTGGCTCTGATACCATGTTAGAAACCAAGATCAGATTTGCAAACTAGAATAGACCTTCCACATAAGAGAAAAAGTGAAAAAGCAGAAGTTTGCATGAAATGTGCAAATTGATATATTCGAAGTACAAAATATTACAAGAGAATGATTTTCTTTATAAAAGAAAGATGTGCATAACCCTAATATTATCTTGAGCAACAAGATATCTCAACAAGATAAGGATGACAACTAATTAACCTTTGAATTAAATAATTACCTAAGTAAACTTATGTAAAGTGTAATTAATAATTAATTACACTCCAACACATAGCATAGGTTAGGGGAGGGTATGGATGAAGGTTAAATGCAAGGGAATGAAAGGATGAATGTAATTCAATCCTAATGCACTTTTCCATTCTTAAGAGCATTGGTTTTTGCTATAGCACAAGATAAAATATGCCAGGGTATGAAGAACCAAGGTCGATTTGTGTCTAATGCATAAAACAAATACAACAAACAAGGAGGCTATCCCAATACTCCAAAGTAATGGGGGCTTTGGTTGGGCCAGGTATTGGGATAACCACAAGCACAAAGGATTCCCCATCGTAACACAAGACCGCAGGGATCTTGGTGGATACTATGCGGGACAACCAGGAAGATAACAATGAACAAAAGATCAAGGTATGCCCCTATGTTTACTAGTCAAACATGCCATTATATGATGGATCAAGGCAACCATGACAAGGCATGATAGGGAGCTCAAATGATAAACAAAATTCAAAAGAATCAAAAGATCACAATCAATTTTAGACATCCTTTTCCACGGGATCAAGAGGGTGGATGGGATTGATGAGCTCTATTAGGAATGATGCATCTTGTTAAGACCAAAGATAGATACTAAACTAAAAGATCGATATGATGTAGGAGACTCTGAAACCGATTGAATCTCATGATATGAGTGGATCTCATTTTTGAAGAACCAACTAGATAAGGACATACTTGACAACACAACCTAGGACGTGGGACACAAGACATAAGACTGACACACCCTAAAGACCTAGAGGCTTGGGGGCTGATCAAATATTAGCCTTTCCTATGTGAAAGTGTAGAGCCCTCATAGTTCGATAAAAGAGCATGAATAAAATCAGAAATAGGACAATGGGGACTGATGATGGATGACAAGGACTAGACAGAAAAATGCCTCGGGGGTGGATCAAATGATCAAACTTGCCAACAAGAAAGTGCAGGGGCAACATAGTTTGAAAAAGACCAAAAACAAAAGACGAGACCACGAGTCCAACATGACAAGGTGATATCTAAATGAAGATCAACATGGTGAAGGATTTATAGATGGATACAAATGACCACCTAATGACATGGAAAAATGACACAAGCTTAGATTGGGATAAAAGCTCAGGATTACATATAGCAGATGAAAAATTTCCAATGCTCAACCAAAAAATACCAAGCGGTGGGTAAGGGGATGTGGATGAAAGAGCTGGATCAATAGGATGTTAGGATTAGATGTGAGGATAGGATGGACAGAACCATAAAGCAACTAGGATGCAAGGTAAATGATGGTTAAGCCCTCTATGGATGATTCCTTTTTCAAGGTTTTCATCAATTGTACTTATCCAAGGTGCAACCATGGGTGGTTTTCACCATAGGATGAATTATATCTCTTTACTATTTTTGAATTTTTTGACTTTTCAATTTTTTTGTATTTTTGACATTTTTTTACTTTTTTGGTATTTTTGCAGGATAGGATAGCCCAACTAACTTAGGTGTAAGACCTTTTCAGGTGCATGATGTTGATGGGCTCCTATAGGGGCTCTCCTTCAGGTGTTGCAACCCTGTATGCCCAAGATCCATATTTTTTTGTGATGACATAGGGACCTAACCAATTCACCTCAAATTTTCCTTTCTTGTCTCAACCCTACTAGGAACGCTGATACTCTTTAAGAACTAGATCACCAACATTGAAATGATGAGGATGGACCTTCTTATTGTAGGTTCTCTTAAGATGATTTTGATATGCTTGAAGATGATTGTATGATTTGATCTATCTCTCATCTAGGAGTTCCAACTAACTGAGTCTTGCAACCCAAGCATCTTTGTCACTAATGAGGTTCTTCAAGGATATTCTCAGTGATGGGAAATTGACCTCAATTGGCAAGATGGCATCGACACCATAAACAAGAGAATATGGAGTGGTGCTAGTGGGAATTTGGATGGGAGTGCGATAGGCCCAAAGGGTAGGACAGAGATGGAGATGCAAATCTCAACCAGTGTTATTGACCACCTTTTTGAGAATCTTGATCAAGGTTTTATTGGTAGCCTCCACTTGATCATTACCTTGGGGGTAATAGGGTGCAGACCAATGATGTTGAATGTGGAAGGTGTCACATATGTGTTTTACAACTTGGTTTTTGAATGGCTTTCCATTGTCGAAAATGATGGTGGATGGGATTCCATATCTGCAAATAATATGGAAGAGGAAGAATTTGGATATCTAAGTACCCGTAATTTGAGAGAGTGGCATTGCTTCCACCCACTTGGTAAAGTAATTAGTAGTGGTGATTATGAAAGTATGGCCATTAGAAGATGGAGGGTATATCTTGCTGACTAAGTTGAAACCCCATTGAGAGAAAGGCCATGGTGCTATGATGGGCTACAAATCTTGAGCAGGAGCATGGATCAAATCTGCATGTTGTTGGAAAGGTAAACACTTCTTCACAAACTCAAAAGATTCATGCTCTAGTGTAGGCCAATAGTAACCAGCTCTGAGAATCCTCTTAGCTAAGGCCATGCCATTTCAATGGGACCAACAAACACCACTATGTACTTCTATTAACACAGTGTGGGCCTCAGTCTCATTTAGACACCTATGAAGGGTTCCATCATACCCACGATGATAAAGTGTGTCACCTACGATAGTGTAGTAGGAGGTGTGTTGGATGAAAGATTTTGTTGGTTATGTGTAAGGTCGGGGAGTAAGATGTTTTCATGAAGGTAAATATAAATATCATGATACCATGGTGACTCAAGACATAAAATTTCTGATGGGGAGCCCTATACATCAAGAGCACTCTTGCTCTTCCCAAGACATATTCTTTGGTCTTCTTAGGGTATTCCACTCTACCCTACTTAGGGATTTCTCTTAAACCCCTAACACCTTGTAGGTCTCTCCACCAATTTCAAAATCTTCACCAACACTCTCAATTCGCCACTAGGCTTCCATGAGCTCCACAATGGCCCAAGTGTGCCCTAACCACTCCAGGGCTAAGGTAAGGTGGTCTTGTTGTTCTTTAGGTGTTTTGACTCCTCACTGATCCATTTCATTGGATACTTTCACCATTTTCCCTTCGCTTTCAAGATTTTCTAGTTTCTAGGCCTTGTAGCCTTTTTGCCCCTTTTAGGCTTCCTAGAACCCTGTTTCTTGGCTTTTCTCAAAAACGGCTTTAACAACCCCCAAATATTTTTGGATATCCTTCCTATTAGTACCCTAGGCTTCAATATTTACCAATTTTAAGGTTCTACAAGTGTTCGTACATAGGACTGTAATCATACCCCCTATTTTAAAGGGTTTCTAGGGTTTTGGCTCCTTTTTCTAACTTTGAGGGATTCAACAACCTCCTCAACACTCCTCCTTGCACACACATGTCTGGACTACATGTGACCACACTCTCCTTCTCTGTATTGACACAAACCAATCCATTTATCAGCTTTCTTTACTGCTGTCCTCTCCAAGCCACTAGCCACAATGCACTTGCACTCACCTAGTGCTTGTTGAATTCAACTCTTCCCCTACAAACCAAGACTCCACACACAATATTTACATTGTAAAAAAATTCCCCTACTTGATTCCAAGTGGCCATGGTAGTCTTTCCATGGGAATTCAAGTGGGCATCATGATTTCCAAAAACTTACAAAATAGAAGACAATTCAACTAAATGGCTAATCTAATTCCTCACATAGTAAATAAATGAAACAAAGGAAAGCCTCAAACCATCAGACAATACCTTTCAATCCATCATTGATTGGATGAAGGCTCAAACACAAATATTCACTCAAAAGTTGCTACATTCCAATCACACAATATGCTCTCCAAGTCTCAATTCATGAAAATGAACTTCCAACCCAGGTATTAGGGTTTGGCTGACCTTATATACCTTTCTCCCACGTGCTAGGACCTTTGGGTCAGACTTAGAACAACATTAATGCTATTTTTCAACTTTTAGGCCAAATTCCTAAGACAACATTGTCTAGTTTTTCCCAATCTCTACACTAAGAATTTTTCAAACCTCAAATCTCTAAACCAACCTATGTTTTCCATAACACACACATCAAAAACATACTTGGTACTTTATAACATAGTCCTCATTCCCTTGGTGGTTGGCTAGAGCCACCTACAAGCCAAAAATCACTAAGATCTTCTAAAAGACCTTAAGGTGCTCCTGCACCATTCTCCCCCTACAACAAATAAGTTAAGGAACCTGTGGTGTCAAGAGCTCCTCACTAATTCCATGCTACTTAAAGTCACCTTCTACTAACCAAGTAGCCTCTTACTCTAGTTGATGTTTCCACTTCACTAGGTGCTCCTTGTATGTCTTGTGCCTAGTCTTCTTCTCCCTTGAGTCTAAAATCCTATCCACTTGTGGTCTGATCTGATCAGGTACCTTGAGTGCTTCCACATCCTTTTTTATCTCAGCATTGTACTATTCTTCATCCATTTCTGGTCCTTTATACTTCACCAAGTCCTTCACATTGAAGATAGGAGAAATAGACATCTCCTTGGGTAACTCCACCTTGTATGCATTTGACCCATACTTAGCCAATGCTTTACATGGCCCTATCCTTTTCATTTGCAGCTTGCTTGGTATTCCTTTCTATAACCTTTCCTTGTTAGAGTATACCATCACCAAATCACCTATCTCAAATTGTAATTCTCTTCTCCCTTCATCTCTCATAGCCTTCAACTTTTGATTAGCCTCTATCAATGTCTTTTGGACTTGCTCATGAACCTCTCTCATTAACCGAGCTAAATCATCAGCATGTCCACTAATCCCTTCATATCCTTTTAGATCTCTAAGCTCAAGTACACCCCTTGGACGTAAACCATAGACTATCTCAAATGGGCTCTTACTCGTAGTCCTATTTGTGCTATCATTGTAAGCAAATTCTGCTTGTGGAATCACTTGCTCCCATCCTTGTCCATACTCCTTAGTTAAGCATCTCAACAAGTTCCCAAGTACCCTATTGATCACCTCTGTCTGTCCATCTGTTTGTGGATGATATGCTGAGCTATGAGACAAGTTGGTTCCTAGCCTCTTCCAAAGAGTTTTCCAAAAATGCCCCATAAACTTCACATCTCTTCTGCAACTATGCTCCTTGGCAACCCATGTATCCTCACTACTTCCTTGAAGAATAGGTGTGCAATCTGACTTGCATCATGTGTTGTCTTGCATGGTATGAAATGGCTCATCTTGCTGAATCTATCCACTACAACAAACACACTGTCCAAACCAGTTGGTGTCCTAGGTAGTCCTACTATGAAGTCCATGCTTATGCATTCCCATGGTCTATTTGGAATGGGTAATGGCTGGTAAAGACCTACATTGCTTGATGTTCCCTTTGCCTTTTGACATACTCCACATTGTTCAACATATCTTCTTACATCTCTTTGCATCTTAGGCCACCAATAGAACCTCTCCACTAAGTCTAGTGTCTTGTTCAAACCAAAGTGACCACTCAAACTGCCATTATGCTTTTCTTGGATCAGATTCTCCCTCATAGAACCTCTAGGAACACACAATTGCTTTCCCCTAAACAATAAGCCATTTTGCAAGGTGTAATCAACATATTCACTGTGAAAATGGTTCTCAAAATCAGTACATACCTTGTATATTTCTGAGAAATCAGAATCTCCTTCATATAGATCTTTGAATCCTTCAACCCCTGTGCTTTGTAACTGTATCTCTTGGATAGTAAGCAACCTCCTACTAAGAGCATCAGCAACCTTGTTGTTAACCCCCTTCTTATGCTTGATGGTAAAAGTGTATGACTGCAAAAACTCCATCCACTTGATATGCCTCAAACTGAGCTTCTCTTGAGTATTTATGTAGCTTAAAGCCTGATTGTTAGTGTATACCACAAATTCCTTTGGCAATAGATAGTGTCTCCACTTCTTAAGAGCCTGCACCAAAGCATATAGCTCTAAGTCATAGGATGAGTACCTAGACTTTGCTTCATTCAACCTTTTGCTAAAGAATGCCACTGGCCTGCCTTCTTGGCTTAGAACAGCCCCAACTGCTATGTTACTTGCATCACATTCCACTATGAATGGCTTGTCAAAACTTGGTAAAACTAAGATAGGTTGGGTAGCTATCTCCCTCTTCAACCTTTCAAATCCTTCATTGGCTTCTTTGGTCCACACAAACTTTGTTTTCAGTCCTCCTTTAATGGTGTCAAGAACCGGTGCACAAATTTCACTAAACCTTCTCACAAACTTCCTATAGAATTGTGCCAATCCATGGAAACTCCTAACTTTTGTCCCTGTCTTTGGAGTAGGCCAACTAAGAATGGCTTCAACCTTGCTTTTATCCATCTTCAAGTTCCCTTGAGATACCACAAATCCTAGGTAGACTAACTCTTGCTTCATGAACTCACTCTTCTCAAGATTGATGGTGAGCTTCTCCTCTTGAAGTTTCTTCAACACAAGTTCTAGGTGCTTCATATGTTCTTCTCTTGTTTTGCTAAAGATGAGGATATCATCTAGGTAGACAACCACAAAGACTCCTATAAAGTCCTTCAGGACCTCATTCATCACCCTCATAAAAGTGCTAGGTGCATTTGTAAGCCCAAATGGCATCACTAACCATTCATATAACCCTTCTGTGGTTTTGAATGTTGACTTCCATTCATCTCCTTCTTTCATCCTAATATGATAATAGCCACTTTTCAAATCAATTTTGGAATAGAACTTAGCACCCCCTAAACAGTCCATTAGATCTTCTATCCTAGGAATAGGAAACCTATATCTAATGGTTATCCTATTTATGGCCCTAGAATCAGTACACATCCTCCACTTATCTCCCTTCTTAGGTGCCAACACAACTTGAACAACACATGGACTTATGCTCTTTCTGATCAGCCCTTGGTCCAAAAGTTCTTGAACTTGCCTTGCTATCTCTTTGTTCTGCTCCGGTGTCATCTTGTATGCAGCCTTGTTAGGTAGTGTTGCTCCTGGTATAAAGTCTATTTGATGACTGATTGCTCTCTTAGGTGGTAGTGTAGCTGGTGTACCTTCACAAATAATGTCCTTGAACTGATCCAATAGTCACTTCACTTCTATTGTCATAGGTAGCTGATTAGGTAACTCCTCTTCCTTTGGCTTCAACATGATTGCATAGACAACTCCTTCTTCCTCCTTGATGTCTTTTAGAAATTCCTTTCCACTCAACAAAAGGACACTGGTTTCTGCCTTTTCCACTATATTTTCTTCTAACAAAGACTGTATTTTGTAAGTCACTCCATCCTTCTTGAATGAATACTTATTCTCCTTGCCATGATGCACTGCCTCCCTGTCATATTGCCATGGTCTACCAAGCAGCAGATGGCATGCATCCATTGGTAACACATCACATAGTATCCTATCATGATACTTTCCTATAGTAAACTCAACCCACACTTGTTCATTGACTAGTATATTCTGCCCCTTGTTCAACCAAGTAACCTTGTAAGGGCACACATGGGGTATCTTGGTGAGTTTCAACTTTTGTACTGCCTCCTCTGAGATGACATTATCAGTAGACCCTGAATCAATGATGACCTTGCAAACCTTTCCTAGTATCTTGCACTTGACTCTAAAAAGAGCTCTCCTTTGTTTGTGTTCTTCCTCGGTAGGTGCTTTGATCAAAATTCTCCTTAACATGAGATTCTCACCTTTCTCTGAATCTAGACTCACCTCTGATTGTTTGGAGCAGTCCTCTTCTTGAACATAGTTGATCTTCCTCTCACTTTGTGAAGATGTTGGCTTGTCAGGACACCTATAAGCTAGATGACCCAACTGTCCACAATTGTAGCATTTCATGGAAGCAAAATGAGAGCTTCTCCCAAAGCCTCCTGATCTGCCTCTTCCTCCATTGTTTGAGCTTCTACCTCTATAACCCCCTCTACTATTTGTCTCATGGGACTGCTCTCCACCTTTGGAATCACCTTGCCCTTTGTTCTCTTGGCTTCTTCCACCAAAACCTCCTCTATGTCCACCTCTAGGGTCTCTACCTCTTCCTTTACCCCTAGTATTGGAATCTTGTTTCTTTTTCAGTTTCTCTTCCACCTTAATAGCCATTTGATAGCAGCTATGGAGGGTAGTAAGTGTGAAAAGACTCAACTCCTCTTGGATGCTCCATCTAAGACCGTTTAGGTACCTAGCCACCTTGATGCTTTCAGCTTCTTGCACTCTAGATCTAAGGCTTAGTTTTTGGAACTCCTCTGTATATGCAGCTACATCTAGGTCTCTTTGTCTGAGATTTTTCCTCTTCTTGTGCAATTGAATATCATAGTCCTCAGGTAGATAGTTCTCCTTCACTTTAGCCACCATTGTCTTCCAACTTCCTATGGGTTTCTTGCCTTCCTTCTCTCTTTCTTCTTGTAGAAACTTCCACCAAGTTAATGCTTGTCCTCTTAGCCTTGATTTGGCTATCTTCACCTTTTTTGCTTCTGTAACTCCATCACATTCAAAGTGATTCTCCATTCCCTCTATCCATTCCATAACCAACTCTGCATCCATTCTTCCTGTGAACACAGGGATACCTTCAAGTGCCTTGCCACTCAATGCCTTCAATGCTTTGAGGAAGGGTTCCTCTGCTAATGGAGGGTCAGGTTCTAGTTCTATGTCCTCCTCCTCTTGGTATTTACCTTGCCTTTGTCCTCTGACAACTGCACTTTCATCTTGCTTGTCGTTTCAGCAACTTCTTCCAATTTTTGCTTCATCTCTTCCATAGCCTCTTCAAGAAGCCTATTCTTCTCTTGCTGCTCTGTCAAGTCTCTAGCTAGCTCTGCATTGGTCACCATGGTATTCTCTCCTATGGATTCACTTCCCTCTGACATTTACTAGTTTCAATTCCCAAGCCTTTATTGGCTCTGATACCAATTTGATGGGGAGCCCTATACCTCAAGAGCACTCTTGCTCTTCCCAAGACCTATTCTTTGGTCTTCTTAGGGTATTCCACTCTACCCTACTCAAGGATTTCTCTTAAACCCCTAACGCCTTGTAGGTCTCTCCACCAATTTCAAAATCTTCACCAACACTCTCAATTCGCCACTAGGCTTCCATGAGCTCCACACTGGCCCAAGTGCGCCCTAACCACTCCAGGGCTAAGGTAAGGTGGTTTTGACTCCTCACTGATCCATTTCATTGGATACTTTCACCTTTTTCCCTTCGCTTTCAAGATTTTCTAGTTTCTAGGCCTTGTAGCCTTTTTGCCCCTTTTAGGCCTCCTAGAACCCTGTTTCTTGGCTTTTCTCAAAAACGGCCTTAACAACCCCCAAATATTTTTGGATATCCTTCCTATTAGTACCCTAGGCTTCAATATTTACTAGGTGTAAGGTTCTGCAAGTGTCCGTACATAGGACTGTCCTCATACCCCTATTTTCAAGGGTTTTTAGGGTTTTGGCTCCTTTTTCTAACTTTGAGGGCTTCAACGACCTCCTCAACACTCCTCCTTGCACACACATGTCTAGACTACATGTGACCATGCTCTTCTTCTCTTGATTGACACAAACCAATCCATTTATCAGCTTTCTTTACTGATGTCCTCTCCAAGCCACTAGCCAGAATGCACTTGCACTCGCCTAGTGCTTGTTGAATTCAACTCTTCCCCTACAAACCAAGAATCCATACACAATATTTACACTGTAAAAATAGTCCCCTACTTGATTCCAAGTGGACATGGTAGCCTTGCCATGGGAATTCAAGTGGGGATCATGATTTCCAAAAACTGGCCTGAACCGGCTATAAGGCCAAAACTCCAAAAACTTGCAAAACAGAAAACAATTGAACTAAATGGATAATCTAATGCCTCACACAGTAAATAAATGACACAAAGGAAATCCTCAAACCATCATACAAGACCTTTCAATCCATCATTGATTGGATGAAGGCTCAAACACAAATATTCACTCAAAAGCTGCTAAATTCCAATCACACAATATGCTCTCCAAGTCTCAATTCATGAAAATGAACTTCCAACCTAGGTATTAGGGTTTGGATGACCTTATATACCTTTCTCCCACGTGCTAGGACCCTTTGGTCAGACTTAGAACAACATTAATGCTATTTTTCAACTTGTAGGCCAAATTCCTAAGACAACATTGTCTAGTTTTTCCCAATCTCTACACTAAGACTTTTCCAAACCTCAAATCTCTAAACCAACCTAAGTTTTCCATAAAACACACATCAAAAATACACTTGGGACTTTATAACATTGTCCTTATTCCCTTGGTGGTTGGCTAGAACCAGCTACAAGCCAAAAATCACTAAGATCTTCCAAAACACCTTAAGGTGCTCCTGCACCAATTTCGCACACCTTTTCTCTCTTAGGGATGTCATAAGTAGGGACTAGTAGTTATTCAACCAAGAACTCACAATCTGTTCGATATTTTGGCATGTCAATCAGGGAACCAATTGTAGCCATTGTATTAGCTACTTTATTCTAGACTCTAAGGATTTGTTCAAATTGGATGGAGGTGAAATACTTCTTGAAGTCATCCACCATGTGCTTATAAGGTAAAAACTTATCATCTCTTGTTAGAAAATTTTCATTCATCTATTTGATGATCAACTGGGAATTGCAAAAGACTCATAAGTGAGTGATGTTCCATTGGATAGCAATCCTCAGACTAGTAAGGAGAGCTTCATATTCTACTATGATGTCCATGCATGGAAAATCTAACTTGAATGACTTCGAGATGTAATCACCTTGCGAGGTGACAGACAAGATGTTTGCCCCCGCTCCATTATGTGTGTAGGACCCATCAAAGTAGAGTGTCCACATAGCTACTTCTGTTACTATAAGAACCTCTTCATCAAGAAATTTTGCTATCAGGGGATAAGCATCTACTAAGGGAGCATCTGCTAATTGATCTGCAATCACTTTCCCTTTAATATATTTTCGGTCAACATACTTCATATCAAATTTCCTCAATAATATGACCCACTTAGCCATGCAACCAGTTAAAGTTATCCTAGATAACAAATACTTGAGTGGGTCAACCTTTGATATCAACTTAACTAGATGACTACGCATATAGTGTCGAAGCTTTTGCACGCTGAAGACCACAGCTAGGCAAGCCTTTTCCATCAAAGAATAATTGTGCTCATAACCTACTAGGGTCTGACTGATGTAGTAGATACCACATTATTTTGATTACTCATCATGTAGTGCTAACAATGCCCCTAGTGCAACTAAAGTAGCTAAAATATATAACAAAAGTGGTTTACGGGAGGAATGAGGATGGGCGGATGAGCCAAGTACTCTTTGATTTTGTTGAAAACTAGCTGACATTGTAAATCCCACTTGAAGGACGTATGTTTCTTCAAGAGGTGGATGAACGACTAGAACTTTTCAGCTAACTGAGCTATAAACTATCTAATGGACTGGAGTTCTCCTTGAAGGCTCCTTAACTATTTTAGATTACATGGAGGAGGCATTTCCATGATTTCCCTAACTTTAGCAGGATCAAATTCTATGCCCCTTCTGGAGACAATGAAACCTAGTAACTTTCTAGATTTGACCCCAAATATACATTTCTTCATATTCAAACGTAGCATGTAATGCTCTAGCCTCTTGAAGATTTTTTTCAGGATCATAGGGTGCTATTCTCTAGTTCTAGATTTACCCAACAAATCATCAACATAATCTTCCATGATGATGTGAATGAGATCATGAAAGATGATAGTCATCACACGCTAGTAAGTTGCACCACGTTATTGAGGCCAAAGGGCATGATGTTGTAACAAAATGTTCCCCAAGGTGTGGTGAAAGTAGTCTTATGCTGATCCTTAGGTGCTATTATGATATGATTATATCCATAGAAACCATCCATGAGGGATAGCATCTCGTGTCCTTCAGTTAAATCAACAAACATGTCGATGTTCGACAAGGGGAAGTCATCTTTAGGATAGGATTTGTTGAGGTCCCAAAAATCAGTGCAAATCCTAATATTCCCATTTGGTTTAGCAATTGGCATTATGTTGGAGATCCAATCAAAATAGTCAATGGGCCTGATCAATCCAACTTCTAATATATTTTCCAACTCTTTCTTGACTAACAATGCTACTTGAGGATGCATTATCCTAAGTTTCTACTTGACAGGTTTAGCATCCGGGTGGACATCCAAATGGTGCATGACTAGAACAAGATCCAATCCTGGCATATCTAAATAGGCCCATGCAAAATTGATGATGCCTTCTTTGAGAAGTTGGATGATAGTGGAGTACTCTTCTTCTGATAGGGACTTGGTGACATAGGTGATTTTCAGATCTTCTTCAATTCCCAAATTTACCTCTTGTGTTTCCTCTATGAGTATAGAAGATTGTTTAGATAGTTGGGTTCCCACATGGGGAAGCTGAACATCACCATCTTCAAGTGGCTCACTGAGGTTTTCATTATTAGATACGTCCTTTTTTTTTATTTTTCTAAGTCAAGAAGTGCCTCATGGAGGTTTTCACTAGGTGACCCTTTTTTATTTTTCTTTTTCTTATTTTTGCAACTAGGTAATTCATCCTCCCCCAATCCCATAATATTTTCATATGCATCCACTAAGGGAAAGGTTTCAACAAGTACGCTACCATGTAGGTCCCAATCGATTAGGTCAAGGTGACGAAGGGAAAGCCTAATGGTGAAAACAGATAAGCAATCGAACATGGAGGAAAGGTCTATGTGATCCACGTCATCGTACACATGTATGATGGATTCTTCTTCTGGTATGTCTTTGAGGAGACTGTTGACGCCAAAACTTGGAGAGGTAACAGTGCCTTATGGGAAACTCAGTTCAAGGGGGACCCTTTTGCGCCAAACTAAGTAACCTCTGGATTTTTAAAGAAGTTGGCTTCTTCTATAATGGTTTTTTGTAAAGGGAAAAGGAAACAGATATAATGAAGCAAAATCTAATCTAAGGCGATGCGCCAAAGTTTGCTGATAGGCACGATAAATCATAGACTTAAGAGCTTGAATGGTGTTGTCACGTTCCAAAACGTCAGAAACCTAAAGCTATAGCATAAACAGTTCATTTATTAACATAAAATAATATCGCATACATTCTTACTACTAAGAAGAGTCATTTAGACATGATTTAGATAAGCAAGCTTGTATTCAATATATAGAAGTCTTGTCAAATGAAATTCTTAAGACAATAAAAGGCACAGTTTACAGTTTGATCAAAACATGAAAAATAGAAAGGTTGAACAGTGGGCACAGTCTGAAAGTTTCTTGCAAAATAAACATGTAAAAGAGGCCTGGTGTCTCTTGCTAAAACTAGTATCTTTTTTTGCTAAAGCTCTTGGATCTATCTTTCTTTCTCTTGGACCTCCCTTTGTGGTTGATAGAGAGAGCATACATATAGCTGGAGAGAAAACTCCCACCGCTTTGGAAAGCTGTAACAGAAAAGATCCCACAATCCTCTGCAATGATGCCAGAATCAGAAGATTCCCAATGCCGTTACAACAGTAATGAGCTATAACACAGCATTTGGTCATTCAGTTGCAGGCGCGCCCTTTGTAATGATGGCAATGGTCCCAGCCATACCCGAGGTGACAAGTGTGATCCACCGCTTTGAAGAAACATGAAGAGCGGCATCCAATAACATAATCTCGCTAGCTAGCCTATCGCCCGCTTCGAGGATCAGTTATAAGGTACATGGCATCCTGTCGCTACCCGAATGAAAACTTCCCTTACTACTGCCGAGAGATTGCGAAGTAACAACACGTGTCCCATGGGCTGAGGTCTTTGTTACAGTGGAGATAAAGCCACATCAACCGGGTGTGAAAGATGCGTGGTAGCGTTTCGCAGCCTGCGGTCGCTCACCCCTCTATCGATTTGAAAAGATGTGAATGGTTGCCACCTAGCAGGAGGTGGGGCCGGCCAATAATAAAAGAAGGCTTACAGAAGCACTTCATAGCTCGTAGCTGCTTACTTCATTCCCGCATGAAAAACTCACAATATGCCGCCACATAGCAAGATGTGGGTCCCTCTGACAATCTTTAGAAGTGATGGCCCTAGCAGAAGGCTTTTGCAACTCGAAGAGACTTCAAGGAAAAAAAGAAATAAAAACTTTCGTAAGTGAGACATGTGGACGCCCAGCACAGCCTCTCAGGAGCCGAAGGGGAAGCTGTTACCCGAAGTTGCGAAGAGAGAATGTGAACAACAGGAGATCAAAACTCGATGGAAAGCCGACCAGACTCGGCGACACACAGGCTGGCGCACAC
The DNA here is from genome assembly GCA_007258455.2 of Sequoia sempervirens. Classification (NCBI taxonomy): domain Eukaryota; kingdom Viridiplantae; phylum Streptophyta; class Pinopsida; order Cupressales; family Cupressaceae; genus Sequoia; species Sequoia sempervirens. The sequence goes on along the minus strand of VDFB02270651.1, from coordinate 410,948,936 downwards.
ACATTCACAAAAAGAAACCCGAAGGGAGCTATTTGAATATTTATTTTAACAGCTTTTGGCGACTATCAGGGGTGTTTCGGACAAGGAACATAGAACCCAAAAACTTTCTGGTTCTGTAGACCAGAGCTTTTATCCATAGGGTGAATGGAGTTAGAGTTTGGAAAGATCAGCCTGCAAGGGCAAGCATTCACTTTCAGACGGTTTTGCGATGCTGCGCAAATTTTCTTGTGCCCCGCGGAGATCAATAGCTTCTTTGTGAGGCAGCACCTTAGGTAGGCTGACACCTGCTTGGATATGGAAAACTAGCTGGGAGAGTGGATGAATGATTGCCTCGGTGTCGGCTGCCGATGGGGAGCTGTCGAATTCCCTGAATGCCTCTGGGTCATTCTCCTTTTGCTCAATAGCCTCCGCAATTTGTGTAGTTGTGGCAATGGAGCCATCCTCGAGGAACGGGGATGGCAGCTCCAGCTTGCTTAACTCAGAGAAACTTCCTTATATGCTGTCAAGTGCCTTACTTAGAAAAGCCGCCAATGCCTTAGTGCGCTAGAAAGCAGAGTGACAATGGATGAATTTATTAGCAATTTGAGCAGCAATGTCCTGATCTTCGATACCTACCTCAGCAAGGATTTCATCTGAGACGGAGTATAACTTGTTGAGCAAGTCCCTTGCCTCAGGAACCTTTTCCAGGATGAAACGCGGGAATTGCTCCATTGTGTCGTGAGCTTCTTGATTGAGTCTTGACGCCTTGTTGATGAATTAGAGGGTAGGCTGCAGTGTTAGGCAGAAGGTCTTGACTTTCTCCCAGTGAGAAATGTACAATTGCCTAACCAACGGGATGACATCAGGTTGGGCAGGGGCAGGTAGCAGAGAGGCTTTAAACAAAGAAATCTCCGCATCTCTTGAAATGAGGGCCTCGGCTAATTCTGCCTTTTTTTTTTTCTCAGACGCTAACTGCTCCGCATAGCTGTTCATTTCTTTATTCCAATTTTGTTCAGCTCAGGAGTGGTTAGTCGATTGCTCCTCCAGACAAGCCTTTGTCTCTCGGAGCTCCTCTTCTAGCTTAGTCTTCAGGCTTTTGAATTCGGCCTCTTTCTCCTGTACCTTTTGCTGATACTGCTCTTGTAGGCATTCCAACTCCTCACCCTTTTGTGCCATCCCCTGACTATATTCAAAGCGGATGCGTTCGAGCTCTTCCTCTTTTGACTGTAGGCTCTGCTGTGCTGCTTGGTTCTAGCTTTGCAATTCTTTTACTAAGCCTGGGTCAGCAACCTAGGTTTTCGTAATTTTTCCCTGAAGCTTGTTCCTCTCATTCTCTACGGTTAGCGCCCTTTCATTCATTCGGGCGATATCTACCTCCAAGGATTTCTCCTTTGTCTCTAGAAAGCTCACCCATTCCCCGGCTACCTTGAGCTACTCATCTTTCTTCTTTAACTCGCGACTAGTTTTGAGGAAGTCAGAAGTGACCACCCGTTGCGTCTCCTCCATGATTTCAACTTTATCTTGCGGCCGGGCTACCTTCATGTCAAGTCCGACAGTGTAGATCTCATAATCTTCGGGCTACATTTCTCCCTGAGGTTTGCTTATCCTTGGGTACATGGTTGCAAATTTTAATTTTTGTCGGGCCTCATCATACGAAGCTTGAACTCTCAGCTCGGCGGGAGCATTGTCATCCTTTGCCTTGCATCGCCTCATTCTATTTGTGCGCGCTTCTTTTCCACAATCTATCTGTGTTATGAATTCGGCTGGTGATGATACCAGCCTACCTACGAAAGGAACACCAGAAGGTAGGGCATAAGAATAGGTAATTTTCATAGGCGCATGCATTTGCTTCTTCTGGAGAGTGATAGTTTGCGGAGAAAAGTGTGGCACGTTCCATAACTTAGCCTGAGAACTATCAGCAGGGCTAGACATTTGTAGCGGCTGAATCGAAGATTCAGTCGTAAGGCTAATTGGCTGGAAAAAGGGAGTTGCTAACAGGGTGTCAGCTTGTTAAAATAGACGGGGATCAATAAGCATAGCGGAAAAAGAATGGGGGTCGATAGGGGGAACATTCTCCGAAAGTGAGGTGAGGAAAGACTGAGTGGCAGCAGTAGGCATGAGCATACTCGGAGGAGTAATTATAAATAATAGGTCATGTGAATATTGGGCAAATTCAACCGAATAAGATGGACCAGAAGCAGAAGGTGGAGGGCTCGGGCTTATGGCAGGAGTTGCCAACAGAGCAAGGGCAGATATGAAGGAATGAGATGCAAGAGAAGAAGGAGCGAAATGTACCTGTTGACTGGTCGGTGGTGGTTGCAGGATTGTTCGTGACTCTCCCAAAAACTCTAGCATTTGGCTAGCAGCGAGCACTTCTCCTCCGACAGGTTCTTGCAAAACACCTCCGATAATACTTTCTGTGTGCTGCCTTTTCGCAGGCGGACCCTCACTAACTCAAACAGTCGGATCCTTCTAATGAGGCATTAGCCGGGCTGGTTTAGCAGCCCAAGTGCATGTAAGCAAGCCCCTTGATATATTAAAACGTACATTAGTGGCCACATAGGCAGTTTGCTTGGAAGCCTCACCCTTTTGTGCCGAAGAGGATGATACCGCCACTTCTACTTCATGATCCTTTGACTCCTCTCCCTCTTCGCTCTTGTCAGCACTAGAGTTCGGGCTGGGGTGGCCTTCATTCCACCATCTATCAAATTCCTAGTTGTCCTTCAATTGATTATAAGGAGCGTTCAATTGTGCTGTTTCCTGGCGATATTTCCAGAAAGCTCTTACCTTTTCATCGCTCTATTCTTCGCCCTTTTTCAACTTGTTATACATGCTATGCTCTATCGGAAGATTATCCTTGGCCACAGCCACAGGAAAGTAGAACTTGTGCCATGGGCCCCTGGTATCCGGTGTAGGGATTTGCACTAATTCAACAAAATCTTCCTCTTTATCAGTCCGCTTATTAAGTCGTTTCTCCTAGTATGGTCGGGGAACATGGATAACCTTTATATATGGCTCTGGAAGGTCGTTGAAAGGGTTGTAATCCCACTTATCATTTACCAGCACCAATCGTAGATGTGCCAGCTTCTCCTCTAGCAACTTGTGTGATTGTTTTTTAACCAACGTTACCGATTTGAAATTCTTCGGGCAAGTGAAGAATCCCTTCTTCTTGACACTTTCACTACTACAGAAGGTGAAATCAATAACACATACTTGTTAGAAAACCTCGAGCATGAGCACTCTATTGATGATGCAAGTCGGGAGTAGGAAAGGTTTGCCAATAAAGCCCCGCATTCGGAGGATTGTGAAATCCTTGCCTAAGAACCAATCACAAGCAGAGGTGTAGCTTAACATAAATCCAGTCTGCTCTGTGGTGAGCTGGACAATATCACCTTCTCCAATCAAATCATTCAAAACCAAGGCTATGAAATAGTCCGCAAAGGCATAATAGTCATATGTTGTGGAAAGGAAAGGTTTCCACGTTGACACTGACTTTCTTCTATTCTGCTCATCAAAAATTGATAGCAAAAGAAATCGAGCGAAGAAATCCGGATTCTGATGCAGGAACATGTGGACTAGGTAGGAAAGAAATTTAAACATCTTTTCCACCTGATAATTCTCCATTTGATGTATCATCTCTTCAACCATGAACTCAGTAAAATCATACCAGAAGAGTTCATGCTGTTTGCGAAATTGTATTGCAGGGCCTAGCTGAAAAGCCTCGATCTTTTCATCGGAGTCTCGGCCGCAAAAAAATGCCAGCATGGACATGGGGTCCTGAAGATCATCGCGGAATGAACCATGTGATAATGGGATACTTGGTGTTTTAGCGGACGCGATACCTTTCTTACTAGTTTCTTCTAACAAGAAATCAGAGCCGGTTTTCATTTTCTTCCATATTTTCTCCCCCTTGCTTAGGCGAAAAGGTTTGATAGTCTCCTTCCTTCTGCTTGGATCCGGGATACATAACATGTGCCAGATAGCTTCTGGGCTTATTTAAACCCTTAAGTTGTGACCTTCAATGCAGTGGGTATCTGGATTATAGTGCTGAAAAGCCACGTCGACAACCTCCGGGCAGTAATGCACCAATGGGACCATGTAGTGTGGAAGACCGCTATACGAGACTCTACCTACCATAGATTGGTCTGCTTTTGCTGCTAATAACCTTGCACAAGCCACCTCTCTAAGAGATTTAGGGTTCTTTGCAAGCTTTGGGTCATAGATATTATCCCATTTTTCTTTAACCCTTTTCTAGTTACTCCATTCCTTGGGTATATCCAGTTCTTCCGTGTTGGCTCTTTTCATCTTCGCGGGTATATCAGGCGTGGCGTATGCTACATCCTCATACACGTATACCTCAGCCAAAGAACGAATAGCCATGAACAGTTCCTAGCTAATCTCTTCCTGCATCTGCTGGGCTGAAGATTCTGACATTTTTCTTTTTCTACAAAATTTATAAGCTCCTGGCCTATGAATTTGCTTGCTCTAGACAGACAGACCAAAAACACTTTGCACTTCCCTGCATTTGTAAAAGCCTTTGAAATATTTAATCCTTTTTGTTGAAATAATAGCAACCTTTCCCAAGGTGGTAGGCGAAAGCAAGCCTTTTTCATTTAATTCGACATGTACCGTTAATCCCACAACTCATGCAAGATGAACTAATTACTATTTCGAGGCGACCGGATTTCATCATTGCTTTCAAGAGATCATGTGATACGCCTTGATTTCCTTAGAAATTGAACTTGCAACTGGCCTTCCAACGTTGCGTTAACATGTGCTGACAATTAATATCCCGGCCAGAATGATTACGGCAAGCAAACGATCACCACCTGAAAAAGATACGAGTATCGCCTTGGGCTCTGGGATGCGCTTGAGATATGACACAATAGCCTATGGCCATACGTCCTTTCACTAACAAGTGCCACCTTTTTAAAGCTAATTAATCAACTTCATTCAATTAAGCATGCCTTGAGCTGTGCTATCATGCATGTACCAGCCCAAAATGTGAACAAACACAGACTCAGCCTTCGAGATGGCAGCCAGCATACATCACGTTTCTTAGAAGTGGATTGGCATATGTCTTGTCAATTTTTCTATAAATAGGCTAGTAGATAGTGAGCAAACATACTTAGTGTTTAAGAGGTGATAGGTCAGTAGCAGATTGCTAAGCAAGTCCCTTCATAGGTTAGGTGGTGAGCAAATTCGGCATTATCTTAGGAGACTTAGGGATAGTGTCAAGATGAATGGATACCCCAATTTGCCTAACCTCGTTTAAATCATAGACGACATTCTTAGGTGAGATCTCTACTAGAAGGCTGAAAAGGATGAAGAAGAACAAACATTCGCTGGTTCTAGTGGCCATTAAGTGGGTCCTAGGCAAGGATTGTGTAGAATATGAGGATAAGTATAGGGTGAATACTGACATATGTTCACACTTTGTAGCATCCATTCTGGACATCAGCGTTCCCCAACCACTTATCCTGAGGCTAGTGAAGGAAATCTTCCTGAAGAAATACCTGAATGGGCTTGGTGAGGTCGTTGCACATGCTGCATATGGGATAGGCCTACCAACAACCAACGACCTATATCGCTTTATCGAAGAAGAGGCTATTGTTGTTTGGCTACCATTTCTTAGCGAATTCTGCCTGTAGACCCGTGACCAGCACCAGCAAAGGGTTACTCAAGCCCTTCACTTCCTGTTTCAGAGCTACAACATGATACCTTTCTATGACATAGACTGGTACACTGACTTCAGGAACCTGGTGTTCCCACCGCCACTGACGGTTGTGCAAATGATGCTACCAGTGTCGCCAACGAGGATGTGGATGAGGAAGAAGTGGACGCTGTAGTGGATGCATCAGTTGCTGCCAGTCATTCCTTTGAATAGATAACTCCCTTCCTTGCTTGTTCAACATGTAACTTTCCTGTTTTAGATGAGCCTGATAAAAGGCTCTCGTAGATATAATGTACCCAGCTACTTGTATATTTTGTAAATCAGCCTCCCAGCCATTTTGTAACTAAAGAACATATATATAAATACATACTTTTCATTTTAAGGAAAATCCATGCTCCCTTTTTTTTTTGTTTAAAATTTTCTGGGTTTGTTAATTTTGTATGCTATTTCTCCATGCATGAGTGTATTTTGCTTAATATCAACTCTGATGTTTTACCCACCAACGACGATGAGCAAATGCATAGAAAGACAACTAATTTTAGAAAAAGAATAGGCCACACCCAAAAAAGGAAACAAAAGTGTTATTTACAACTGTACAAGGTAGGGCATAATGCTTAATGGAACAACTTAAGATGAATCCCATTGACCGGGATTCCTAACGGCTCTTGTTCCATATTTTCTAGCTCAAAAGCGTTGTGTTGCATGCATCGAATGATTTTGAAAGGTCCCTCCCATAGGCTATCAAATTTACCATGCTGACCTGGCTTTGCAGCCCTGCTATCATATTTTAGCACTAAGTCTCCACTTTTCAGACCTTGGTCAGAAGCTTTCTTGTCAAACCATTGTTTGACCACTTGTTGACAGCTTGTCATTGCTATTAGGGAATTCTCCCTTTTTTCTTGTATTTCCAATAGTTCGGCGAGCCAAACCTCCATGGCTCCATTTTGTTCTACCTCAAGGGATTTCAGTAACTGTATTGCTGGGATCTCCATGGAGATAGGTAACAGCGCCTCCTTCCCATATACCAACTCATAGGGCGAAGTTTTGAGGACTTGCTTGGGAGTTATGCGGTTGGCCCAGAGCACTTTTCGGAGATTTTTATCCCATTCCCTCTGGTGTTTTGAACCGACCTTTTTAAGGAGTCGGACTAAGCTTTTGTTTGTTGATTTGGCTAGGCCATTTCCCTGGGGATAATAGTTTGATGATGTTTTAACGAATATGCAATTTTTTAATGCAAAGTGACATACCTTTGTACCTAGAAATGTTTTGGCGTTGTCTGAAATGATTATCTTCAGAGGGCCGAACCTTGTCACCAGTGCTTCAAGGAAGTCTACAATCTCTATTTCTGTTGCCCCCTTAAGGGGAACAACTTCTTCCCACCTTGTGAAGTAGTCAGTAGCTGTTAAAATCCACTTATGTCCACCACTAGAAACCAGATTGATCATTCTAATGAAGTCCAGGCCCCATTGTGCAAATGGTTCATCTGCTACGATAGGTTTGAGGGGCATCGCTGAATTCATCCTTCTGTCAGAGAAGAACTAACATTTTTTACAAGCCCTTACCAGAGAGTAGGAATTACTGAAAAGTGTAGGCTAGTAATATCCAGCTCTTAGGACCTTGATGGCGGTAGTTTTGGCAGAGAAATGTCCACCCTCGTCGCTATTGTGAAATGCGTCGAGGATCCTCTGTGCCTCCCCTAAAGTAATGCATCACAGGAGCACACCATTGAAATTTCTTTTGAACAGAACTCCTTCTATCAGCGTATATCCGCAATTCTAAAGCCGGTAATACCTTCTTTTTGGGATGAGAGGCCTGGCGGATACCTTCCGGTTTGCATGAAGTTTACTCTATCTGTCAGCCAATCATCTTTTAATCTTGATTCATTTATCATGACGAGCTCTGGCTGTTCCTTCTTGGCAGGTACCTCCTCGTTCTATGCCATATACTCACACAATCCTCTACCCTTAACAGTCTTGGTAGGCCTGACTTCGATGTCATACTCCAGGATCTTGGTAATCCAATTAGCCCTTTTTTTCTGTAATCTCTCCTTCCATGATATATTCCCACACACTAGAATGTGCGACATATACCAGAACTTTGTTACAGGAAATTAGATGGCAAAACTTTTTAAATCCCTTTACTAATGCAAAGGCCTATCTTTCGACGAAGTTATAATTTGCCTCATATTATTTTAGCATTTGGGAATAAAACACCACTGGATGCTCTCCCTTTCCTTCACTATCTTTTTGAGTCAGGATAGTAGCAATACTGGACTTGCTACTGAAAGCATACATTATAAAATCCTTGCATTGATCTGGATTAATCAGCACTGGGGCTGTGGAGATCGCTTCCTTGACCTTTTCGAAAGCCTCTCAAGCTTCTGTTGTCCATTTGAAAGCTTGATCTTTTTTAACCATTAGAGTGATCGGCCTAATCATTCCTACAAAATCAGAAATAAATTTGCTGATGAAATTTACCTTGCCGAGAAAAGACTGGACACCTTTCTTATTTACTGGAAGGGGAAGCTCCTTGATAGCCCTTACTCATTCGGGGTCAATTGAAATACCTTCTTTAGACACAACATGCCCTAACAGCTTACCCTGCGGTACTCCGAAAATGCATTTCTTTGGATTTAAGGAAACCCCAAACTCCTAGCATTTTTGAAAAACTAATTCCAAATGATCAAAATGATCATCTTTAGATTTAGAGAACACAGTAAGGTCATCCAAATAGATTAGAATAAACTTATTGATCAGTTCACTGAATGCTATGTCCATAGCTCGCTGGAAAGTTGCCCCTGCATTGGATAAACCAAAAGGAATTTTAGCATATGCAAATGTTCCCCACTTGGTGGTGAACGTAGTTTTGTGCTGATCTTCCTCTTTAACTCGAACCTAGTTATAGCTAGAGAAGCCATCCAGTAGAGAGAACATTTTCGATCCTGTGACAGTTTGGAGGATTGACTCCATAGAAGGAAATGGGTAGTGATCCTTCAGAGATGCTTTGTTGAGGTCTCAGAAGTCCATGCATAAGCGGATATCACCATTCTTCTTTTGGACAGGTACCAGATTTGATACCCAAGTACTATGTTTAATTGGGAAGACAATACGTGAATCAATGAGCTTGGTTAGCTCTTGTGCCATTAGAGCCTCAACTTTAGGGTTGACTGGCCTCTGCTTCTATCAGACTGGTTTTACACCTTCTGTTAGTTCAATAGTGTTCTTAATGATGCCAGGATCATAACCCTCCAGATCATTGTAAGACCAGGCCACTACTCCATATTTTTTGTAGAAACTGATAAGCCTTTCTCTATCTTGTTGTGGAACATCTTTCCCAACATAGAGATTCCTATCATTGGAGACCCGAAGGTTTTCATAATCACTTTTGTCTGCCACGAATTTTCGCTTATCATTCTGGGCGTCATTACAATCGAAAAAATTCTCGAGAGTAACTAACCCTTTTGGAAGTTTATTTGACCTGAGTTGCATAATTTGTCCTTCATAGGCCTCGGCGATCTTTAGTTGAAGTTGATTAGTGAATTCTCTTGAGTGTTGGATAAACGAGGCGATGTGCTCATCACTCTCAAAGACTTGCCAACTCTGATTATTTTTGGGAATCGCTGGTCGAACAAGCACTCGTACTGAATATTTGTTCCGAAGCAAGTCAGAGATAGGATCAAACTGAGCGTCAATCACCGCCATGCGATCTGTATCGCTATTTTGCATTCGAGGAAAAGTCAGGATGTTAAAAGTTTCAAATCCTTCAATCAGGTCCTAGATTTGATGCCGATGGGATCTCATTCAGACATTCTTCGCTGCGGAGATTCCCCAGACCTAATTAACTACTAGTTCAGAATCTCCGAACACAATCAATTGCTTAATACCCATTCGTTCTGCTAGGCTTAGGCCTTGGACTAACCCTTCATATTCAGCCTCGTTGTTTGAACAGGAGAATTGGAATTGGAAAGACCTCAACAATTTCTCATTCTGCGGGGATATTAGACATACCTCGGCTCCAGCTCCAACTTTTCTCCTTGCTCCGTCAAAATACAATGTCCATAGCTCATTTGCTTGGTTATTGTCGGATTCTTTGACGACCTTCGGAAGAACTTGGTCTTTGTCATAAATTACATATGTGCCCAATCCGGTAGCATGATAATTCCTGAAAGGATCATTATTTATGTGTTCGCTCAATAGAGCATCTTCCTTATCATTTCGGTCTCCGCTCACCTTCTCCTCCTCTAGCAGTTCGACATTATATATGTCCTGCTTGGTGATGGAGGTATGTGCGGCCTCAAAATTGATCAGGGCCTCATCCGCCACATGTTCAGAATGTAGAGCGTCCGATTCTATCTTCATTTTCGCACCATGCTTGGTCCTAAGTATTAGATGTGACCAATCTAAGGACAAATATCTGCCCACCTTTGAAGTAAATTCTTGAGATAGACAGAGACTAAACATAGGAGGAACATCTATGATTACAGCATCTTGCAGGACCGTGATACTTGAGCAAGCAAATAGAGTTAATGGAAGCGCTTTGATGACACCCACCGTATCAACTTTATTTCCATCTAGCTATATCACCCCCTTCTTCATAGGTTCGTAGCTGAGCCCCAAGGCTTCGGCTATCAGTTTTGGCATAACCGTTGTACTAGCACCAGAATCAATCATAGCATTGTGTAATAGCTTCTTCCCTACAATGAGAGTCAAGAAGAAGGGTTGAGGTTTTGGCCTACCTCTGCCTTCCGCATGGGATCTCTTCGTCTTGTCTACAAGAATTTTAGCTAGCAGCATTTGATAAACCCCTTCTGTACTGGTAGACAACTCTGTTGGTGCTGAGTTGATCTCTTGTTGAAGCACCTTTTATAACATAGTTTTATGTTCTGGGATAGCTAGCATGTCCCATAAAGACACATTAGCGGATGATTTCTTCAATTGCTCCACCACATTAAAAGGTGACGAGCTCGAAGATTTTTGCTCCTTTGCTTTTGTTATAATAATCTCCTTCTGTGGTTGAGAAGGCGAAGAGACGGTCGAAGTGCCAGGAATTTGATTGGACACACCTTTGCATTGTGGGTTGTCCAAAAGTGAAACAACAGGCTCACCGGTGAATCTCCTCTTTGAGCGTGTGCTATAGTCTGACTCTACCTGCGACGTTTCTGCTATGGACGCATCATTGGCAAACACCATTTCTTCATATTCCATCCATGAGAAGAGTGCATGATCAGGCACAATATCGGACTCTTGCTCTAAGGACATTCCTTGCATTTGCATGGTAAGGACCGCATTCTCCATTGCCGAGGCATATATGTATTCTCCATTCTCTGTAGTAGTACCTTGATTGCGTTCTTCTGCCACCTTCTGTTGTAAGTTGCCACACGAACAATTTCGAGGCATATGTGCATCATTGTAGGGGAAACACCATGGATTGATGTCATTGATAAGATTGTTTTGTCCTGCGGTTAATTCTCTACTTGAGCTTGGCGACGCACCTGTCAGCGGCGTAGGCACCGGGACCATTTGGTTGGCAGTCGGCGTTGATGGATTAGTGCAAGGCGCACTCTGATATTGATTTTGCTGATAAGTAGACCGCCCACCTTGATAGTTTTGATATGCGAGTCGTGGAGGCGTTGCTTTGTTCCGCTTGAGAGTTGTTATATCATTCGTCATAGTTCGCAACATCTCCTTGAGGTCACCCATTTCATCCTTGGGAGAACCCGATGTGGAAGCCAAGTTTTCAAGAGCGGCTGCATATGAGTACATCGACTGGGGAGTTGTTGGCGCACTGGTCGATGCAACCTCTTGTGCTGCGTTTGATATTTCAAAAAATATCGGCACAATAGGTCAAGGAGGCAATTTTTCACAATCTATCAAATGATTCTCCGCTTTAATAGCAGTAGCATAAGCATCTGGTAAAGTGGCTCCTCCCAAATACTTGATCATCACATAAATTTCAGGGTTAATGGACTTCAGATAAAATATGAATGCCAGTTCTGGAGTCGGGCGGATAGTCACAAGAATCCTCTGCTAATTTGAGTGAAATCGGGCATTAAAATCTTTTAGGGCCTCCTAAGGCACTCGTCTTATGACAGATAGCTGATAATATAATGAAGAACGATCTCTGTCATTTGAGAACCTTTCATAGAATGGATCTTCGAGGTCATCCCAAGTGCGAATTGAATTCGGAGTCAGCGTCCGGTACCAATCCAAGGCCTTGCCTTTGAAGGACGCAGCGAGGAGCCTCAGGGCTACATTCTGTGTTGTAATACCATGTACTAGACATACATCTACTACATCCTACAAATGTTCTGCTGGCATTTTTATGTTGTCCCCGGCAAATTTAGGAAGAGCTTTCAGGGCTGAAACCGGGATAGCGCCCCAAACAGCAGGCGCTACCGGAGCTACCAGGGGACTTCCAGCATCCCATACTACATAGTTTTTGTTCATGGCTGACAACATGGTGAGAGGAAGGGGTGGTGGGAATGGAACTGTTACTAACTGATTTGTGGCCTGGACTGTCCCTAGTGGAGGTACTAGTAAACCTGGGTTATTTGCAGTCTGGGATCTAGTTACAGGCTGATGGTTCATACACCCCTCTATAAGGCAATTTCATTAGTTTGGGTCCCACCGGGCGTGCCAGAAAAAGGACAAATTGTTGATGCCAAAAATTGGTGAGGTAACAGTGCCTTATGGGAAACTCAGTTCAAGGGGGACCCCTTTGCGCCAAACTGAGTAACTTCCAAATTTTTAAAGAAGTCGATTTCTTCTATAATGGTTTTTTGTAAAGGGAAAAGGAAACAGATATAATGAAGCAAAATCTAATCTAAGGCAATGCATCAAAGTTTGCTGATAGGCATGATAAATCATAGACTTAAGGGCCTGAATGGTGTTGTCACATTCCAAAATGTCAGAAACCTAAAGCTATAGCATAAACAATTCATTTATTGACATAAAATAATATCGCATATATTCTTACTACTAAGAAGAGTCATTTAGACATGATTTAGATAAGCAAGCTTTTATTCAATATATAGAAGTCTTGTCAAATGAAATGCTTAAGACAATAAAAGGCACAGTTTACAGTTTGATTGAAACATGAAAAATAGAAAGGCCGAACAGTGGGCACAGTCTAAAAATTTCTTGCAAAATAAACATGTAAAAGAGGCCTGGTGTCTCTTGCTAAAACTAGTATCCTTTTTTCCTAAAGCTCTTGGATCTTTCTTTCTCTTGGACCTCCCTTTGTGGTTGACAGAGAGAGCATATATATAGTTGGAGAGAAAACTCCCACCTCTTTGGAAAGCTGTAATAGAAAAGATCCCACAATCCTCTGCAATGATGCCAGAATCGGAAGATTCTCAATGTCATTACAACAGCAATGAGCTATAACACAACATCTGGTCATTCAGTTGCAGGCGCGCCCTTTGTAATGATGGCAGTGGTCCTAGCCATACCCGAGATGACAAGCATCATCCACCGCTTTAAAAAAACATGAAGAGCGGCATCCAATAACATAATCTCGCCAGCCAGCCTATCGCCCGCTTCAAGGATCAGTTATAAGGTACGCGGCATCCTATCGCTGCCCGAATGAAAACTTCCCTTACCGCTACTGAGAGATTGCGAAGTAACAACACGTGTCCCATGGTCTGAGGTCCTTCTTGCAGTGGAGATAAAGCCGCATCAACCAGGTGCGAAAGACGCGTGGCAGCGTTTCGCAGCCCGTAGTCGCTCACCCCTCTGCCGATTTGAAAAGATGCAAATGGTTGCCACCTAGCAGGAGGTGGGGCTGGCCAATAATAAAAGAAGGCCTGCAGAAGCACTTCGTAGCTCGCAGCTGCTTACTTCATTCCCACATGAAAAACTCGCGATACGCCGCCACGTAGCAAGTTGTGGGTCCCTCTGACAATCTTTAGAAGTGATGGCCCTGACAGAAGGCTTTCGCAACTCGAAGAGACTTCAAGGAAAAAAGGAAATAAAAAATTTCGTAAGTGAGACACATGGAATCCCAGCGTAGCCTCTCAGGAGTCGAAGGGGAAGCCGTTACCCGAAGTTGCTAAGAGATGATGTGAACAGCGGGAGATCAAAACTCGATGGAAAGCCGACCAGACTTGGCGACACATAGGCCGGTGCATACACATTCACAAAAAGAAACCCGAAGGGAGCTATTCGAATATTTATTTTAACAGAGACCATTGTCCACACTAATGTTTTTAGAGGCACTAGTTAATGGCATAGTACCCTTTTGTTTGGTGTCATGGCCTAAACTCAAGTACCTTGGCTATATCAAACCCTCAATAGGTTGTTTCCTTCCTTGTTCTTCTTCACCAAGGCCTTCTCCCTGATAATTGTGTTTCTCTGCAAACTTAGAGGGAAAATGATAGGTCTCTTGGAAATATTCCTTAAATCTCAAGGTGATCATCTTCTCTTCTTCCTTCAGTGCATACTAAGAAGGTTGACCATATGTATGCGGTGACAGTGGCATGGTTGCCACGTTTAAAGTCGTACGCATTTCATACTCACCACACCCCTTGTCTATGATCTGGACCTTGGTAATGGTGGAATCAAATGTGAAAGATGTAGTGGATGTTATGGTGGATTGGGTATTAGAAGATTGTCAGGATGATGATGCTTGAGGTGCCCCCATTTCTATGCCTGGAAAGTAATGAGAATGGGGAAAGGAAGCTTATAGTGCATGACAGTACTCAAACGGTTGAGGGTCAGCATGAATTGTAACTTCCAGCCCATTAAATGGGAAATTCAAGCACTGATGGTAAGTGGAAGGGATGTCTTGAATGGCATGGAGCCATGGGCAACCAAGAAGAAGGTTATAGGGGAGGTACAAATCAACGACGTGATAGGTAGTGTACTATACAATGGGTCAAACCTAAATTGGAATACACATTGTCCCCTCAGAATCACGCTCTGCATTATCATACGCCTTGATAGTGATAACCTTATTATTTAAGTCAGCGTGGGTATATCCTACCTACTTTATGAATTTTAACATCCACAGATTCAGGCTAGAGCCATTATCTTCCAAGACCCTTTTCACTTTATTGTGGTCTACAAGGACCTCGATATGGTGAGGATGGTTATGGTTAGAATCAATGCAAGGCATGTCGTTCTGACTAATTCCAAGTTAATAAGTGGCTGAGAGATGTCCTACCAATGCTTGGAATTGAATAGGATCAATTTCATTGGGGACGTGGGTATCCTGTAAGGATTTGGTTAAAATTTCTTGGTGGACAGGAGAAGACTTGAGAAAATCCATAATGGATATCTGTGTCAAGGTCTTCCCTAGATGGTCAAGAATATTATATTGGGAGCTTACAGGAGGTGGCTAGGTTGATGTAGAGGCTCCATAAATAGTGATGCGAGTGTGGTGAGTTGTACCAGCACACTGCGAGTCTTTTCCTTCTATGTGTATCATAGACACACTTGGTTTTTCTTGCTCAATATGCATGATGATACCCTCATAATTAAATGGAACATTTTTGTAACAAATGTTATTTTGGTGTTACTTTGATTATTGTTTTTATTGGATCTAGCATTTGCATTTGATGTGCTAGCTCCTTGGTTATGCTTTGGGAATGTGTTTTGGTATATTTGAAGTTGAGCATTAGATGAAGAAGCCTAGTTGGCCTCCACATGTATATGACCCCAATCTATAAGATCTTGGATGTAGGTTTTTAAGCCTTGGCACTTATTTAATGAATTCCCTTTGATCTTGTGGAATTCACAATACTCATTTTCTTTATACCAGGTTGGCTTGGGTTTGGATTCATCAAGAGGCTTGGTCACAGGATACATAATCAGCTAATTAGCTTGAAGAATCCTATTGAACATGACACTTAAGGGCTCTCCCAATTGATTGAATTGACACTTGTTGGTCCCTTGATTGTTCTGATTAGATTATGGGGGAGGACATGGTGCCCCCTATGGTACTGAGATAGCATTAGGAATGGATGGTTGATTAGAGATGTGTTTTTGGGCCTGCAATGTTTTAGCTACTTGAACATGTTTGGTGTTTGTGACACCATCATTGACAACATTCTTATTCTTGTTCTAGTAGTGAGGTTTATCCCCGAATGAATTTTCCTTATCAAGATTATAAATTTTAACCAACCCTTTAGCAATAAGGGCTCTCTCAAGGATAGGACCCTTCTCTACTACCTCTGTAAAGGTTATGACACAGTGAAGCTTGAAATTATGTGCCATGTCTAGGTGAGATTTTTTGACGAAAAGGGTGACCATGTATTTTTCTCTAAGCAAGGATTTCATCCGACTAGCCAAAGCTCGCCACCTTTGAAGATAGCTTGTGAAAGTTTCTCCCTCATGCTACTTCTCTTTTAGAAGATCCAAAGTATTGACATCCTTCTCCAAATTAAAGGAGAAGTGGGAGTCAATTTTTTTTGAAAGATCTACAAAATACTTTATGGATCCCTTCTCGAGACCCATGAACCAATCAAGAGCTATCCCCATTAGGCTCCTTGGAAATAATTGCAGCAGATAATTTTCATTGTGTTGAACTTCTTGACAATGGGAATAGAACTCCTAAAGATGGATTTTAGGATCTTTAGTTCCTTTGTACTTATCAAATTTTGGCATCTCAAAATTCTTTGGGAAAGGAACTGATGAGATTGAGGGATCGAAAGGATAGGGACAAATGTCTTCAAACTTAAAGGATTGCTTGTTAGTCCCTACTTGCAAGTCTTTTAGTGTTGCCTTCATTTCTTCCCACTCCTTGTTAATGGGTGGTACCTGTGGTTGATTAGACATGATGGATTGGTTATATGGAGGATATTGTTGATAGGATGGTGATGGAATGGAAGCATTTTGATTGTATGAAGGTGGAGGTGCATATAAAGGCATAGGATAATATTGATTGGTGTAGGTGGATTGCAACTGCTAGGTGTTGTAGGATTGTTGATAATATGGAGGATTCTAATAATAAGAGGTAGAGGCCCCTTGTTGGTAGGATGGAGGTGTTTGATAGTATGGGGTGGAAGCACCTTGTTGATATGATGGTTGTTGATAAGACAGAGGCTATTGCAAAGCATAGTATGGGTTGGACTGATAGTTATAGATGGTGTATTGTTGTGAAGCAGATGGTGGCTATTGGGGATTAGGCTGCTGATAGGAGATGGAAGCAATTTGTTGGTATGGTGGTTTTTGATAGGGTGGTTGTGAATTGGTAGTGTGAGGTGGATTTTGCTGAGGTTGTTGTGGAACATGATGCATATGACCAAGATTTTGGTTTGATGTGGTGGGTCATGTGTAAAGTGAGTTATTCAAGTGATACATGTATTGTATGATGTTTTGCGGGATATGCTTGTGAGATAGCAGTTGTTGTGTTAGGATTTTTGTGTTGTTGAGATGGTTGTGCCCAAAGGGGAAGAGATGGGACATTAAGTTTTTGGGTGACTTGCGGTTATTGGAAAGGAATATTTTGAGGGGGTTGTGTCAGATTACTATGTGGTTGATGTGAAGGTTGTTGCAGTTGTACTGTCTGGATGGGAACATTTTGATGTGGATGTTGTTGTTGTGGTGTCTGATATGGAACAGTAGTATGCAGAGGGTTACCTTGTGGTTTTTGTTGTGGTTGTTGGGGAATGAACGGACTGGATACAGGTGTGGACCCTATAGATGGTGGTAGGAAAGGATTTCCCCCAGTATTGATGAGTGGCTAACCCAACTAGTGTGGAAGAGGTGGTGCAGATGGAATGAGAGTCATACCTTGTGGGACGTTAGGATGTGGTGGTAGTGGAAAATTTTGTGGCATACCATAGGAAAGGGGTCATTAGGATCAGGACCCGACTGGGGTGCTCCTACAACAGTGATCTTGGGAGGAGGGTGGACCTCATAAAGGATGGCATTCCCAAACCCTTCTTGATACTAGTTGTTTATAGGAGGACCCTCATGGACAGACAAATTTCCTCGAACATTCTGTGAGGCCTAGGGGTCTTCAAACATGGGCGCAGGTGGTAGGGTGTTGACGTATTGTGACATGTTAAAGTCAAGGGGGTTTGACTCCATTCATAATTAAGGTGGCAAGAATTTTGTTCCCACGTTCATTGAGGAGGTGATCTGTCATCTTAACATTTGTGGGATTACTGAGGTACTCATTGACAGTGAATTCAGGATGGATGACCATGCTCTCATCACCATGAGGTGATGTGGTTTGGACTTCAGTATTGGATTGAGTTGAACCACCATTGTTGGGATCCAGAGGAATATTCTAGGTTCCTTGGCTATTGGGATCTTGAGGAATGTTCTGGACACCTTGACCTTTTTTTTCAGCCATTAGAGTCTTTGCTTGTGATTGAGCATGAAAGTGTGAAACTACTAGATGAGCTAGGATGACGCTACACTCTAAGATGCAATGCAAGGATGACCTAGGTGATGATTAGAGGATTTATTGAACTAGATGAAGGATCGATTGATTGGATTATTGGATGAGGGATAAGATTAGATTGGATTAGATTGATTGATAAGATGAAAAGAATTTTTTGGATTAGGTAATTGATCAGATAAGATGATGAAATGAATTCTAAACCAAGTTCAGAAATCACTCTAGGTGACTTAAAGTGTTCATTGATCAGATTGAAGGACAAATGGATAATTACGACACAAAACCCAGCTCAAGATGGAAGCAGATTGATTGGGCCAAAGATGATAACTAACTTTGGACGGATGATAATCCTAAGCAGATGTGGATGATGACAATCAGATTTAGAAACTTAAGCCAACTTGGATAACGAACTCTAAAATGAAGTCTAGTGGATTTGGATTGATGAGATGATGAGGGATATGTGATCTAGAGATGTTCTATGATATACCTATATGATTATGATGATGAACAAATGACCTACAGAAAATGCAAATGGACTAAAGTGAAGATTATGGGAAAACAACAGGTGATAAAATGTTTCGATCACGGCAAATGACTAGGAAAACGACAAGGTTTTAGTGGCCCAAAGGATTCATGTTCTAGAATTTATATAGGAATCAAATTTTCCTTTGTGTAGGACAAATTCACCTTTCTAAGGTACAAATTTGCCTATTCATGGGAGAAAATTTACCTAAACATGGAGTAGATTCGCCCAAACAGGGAGTAGGTTTGCCAAAATAGGGGGTAGATTCACCCAAAAAACTAACAGATTCATCCAAAATAGTGACAAATTCACCCAAAATAGTGACAGATTCACCCAAACAGCTAACAAATTCACCTAAACATGGAACAAATTCACCCAAAACACTGACAGATTCACCCAAAATAGTGACAAACTTGCCCAAACAGGTAACATATTCACCTAAAATGGTAGAAAGCTCACCCAAACAAGTGGAAAATTTTCCTAAAATCACAAGAACAATAGGGAATGGGCAAATTTCTCTTGCAGGATCACCTAGTAGGGATGACTTCTTTGCCTATTTATTTGAACGGTATCGATAGGGACAAATTCGCCTAAAACGGGATCACCCAACAGACAAACAGACTCACCAAACAGGCAAACAACCTTGACAATGGATAAAAGGACACGATGAATAGATAAATAGACTATCCCAATGAGGAAACAGACTAAACGAATGAAGAAATGGCCTCAACAAATAGATAAACGGACATACCAAATAGAAAAATGGATACTCTAAACAGATAAACGGACACACTTAACTAAAAAATGGATGATGGAGACTCGAACAGAAAATAGGATTGCCCCCTTTCTGAAGCAGATTCACCCAAACTAATAGAAAATTCACCCAAGAATGTGGAAAATTTTCCTGTTCTCAGAGGATGGGTGAATTTGATGACTCAATGGACTGACAATGGACTAAAAAAGAAAACAAAATCACCTAAAACTAGAGAAAATTTTCCTATTCTATAGAAATAAGTGAATTTGATGACTGATGGATGAACAAAATGACTCAAACAGCAAGCAAAATCGCCCCTTTAGGAGGAAAATTTTCCCAAGATAGTAGCAAATTCTCCCAAATCAGCAGCAAACTCACCTATTATGTAGAGAACGGGTGAATTTGATGGGAAACGGCCGATGAAATGACTTAGATCAAAATTGGAATCACCCCTATGAACAACATGTTCACCCCAAATGGAAGTAAATTCACCTCTGACAAAGGAAAATTTTCCCAAAATGAATGACTTGGACTAAACTAGATGAGGAACAACTAACTTTGGAAAATGAAAAATTCATAGCAAACAACAAGTAGAAGAGAAGGGTTGACTCAACTAAACATAAATGCACTAGTATCGCATAAGAAAACATGCCAAGCAACACAATCCTAGAATTAGTGATAAGGGTTGGAAAACAAATGTCTTTATCTAGGCTGAACAACGCTATCTCGTGAGTCCCCAATATACACATGGTACATGGGGCACAACTATGAACACCAACCCATCACAAGCATGAGTTAGGAGCCCCAGTGAGGTACTCAAAACTTGGACCAACTCTTCACGTCTTATCTAGGTATCACCCTAGCTTTAGCGCTTTGCTAGACACGATGCGACTGGATTGGCGTACAACTTTCTCTCTCCCCTCTTTATATACCCTGTCGGTAACACCTGGTTGGAATCGTCCCCCAAGTGATGAAAATTATAGGTAGGTCCCACTAAAGGAAGAAGATACTAGATGTTTTCGGTTGGTCCCCAGGCTCGCACGTAGCGCAAGGGGAGAGCTTAGACGTACTATCAACTCCTAGGTTGACACGACTAGACTAGAGTAAACTATGATTTCTCATCACCCAGGATCACCAAATGGTGCAAAGGGATTGGATACGTCAACAACTCAGTCACAAACACAACAAACAAATAAATTTGACCCTCTAATTAGTTCTACGTGTGTCTAACTAGTATGAAAAAAAATGCAAACTAAACAAAAAGAGCTGGGACCAATCGTTTTGCAAGAAAATGTTTGTAGTTTTGAACCTCCAACCTTGGATGAATGAGAAACAGCTACACAAAATTTTAGTGAAAAGAAGAAACACTCACAAATAGACAAGTTAGCAGGTCAATACTTGAAAATCAAAGCAAACAAAAACTAAAAACTGAAAGTTTAGGTCTATGTTTTACCTCAAATTTGGCTCTATAAGAGGAAAATTTTCCCATTTTCGAGATCAGGTATGATCCTATTATCAACAAATTTACCCAAATCAGGATCAGGTTTTCCTATCTTCATAAAGAAAACTCACCCAAATCAGGAGCAGGTTCGCCTGTTTCAGTGATAGAGAGCATATTTTCCCCTTTTTGACAAATGGGCGAATTTGCAAGATGCAGATTCCCCTCTGTTGAGGGAAGGTTTGCCTCTCTTGCTACAAATTCACCCCTATTGCTACAGATTCACTATTTATAAGCATATTTTCCCCTCTATGTTGCAAACTCGCTCTTTCAGGGCGGATTCGCCCCTGCATGTAAACCTAAACCTGAAAAACTTGAAACAACAGAGAATGTGAAAGAATAGACCCATTTGTGGGTCCCACCGCACATGCCAGAAATGTGTGCAGTGTGTTTTCTAACCTAAAATGATGCAAAATGAATGAAATGCAAGGGAAGAAAAACATAAAACAACACCTCAATATTTTCCTAGCTAAACTTGAACAAAGCAAAGGAAAATGGAACTAGTTACCTTGCCCAAGTCGATTGGTTGGTTGTCCATGTTGAATCGAGTGTTTGTGTGCTCCTTTGGATGGAAAATCACATAAAACTAGATGCAAAATGATGTAGATGCAATGGGGGATGCAATGGTGAAGATGGGTATTTGGACAAGTGCACAAAATGGATCCAAAGGGAGCTTGAAAGTTGCAGCAATGGAGGATGCAAAAGTTGAGTGCTTGAATCTTGAATGAATGAATATGAGGTCAAAATCCTTTATTTTTAGGGGAAAGGCCTCTTAGGAATGGAGGGCTAGGATCTAGCCACCATGGACAAGATGAATGGTTGTGGTGAGTTGAGGAATCACAAGTCCTCTTATCTTGCCATGTGCCAATCAGGTGTAAAGGGGAAGGTGATGTGGAGGTACTTTAGAGTACCTTGGGATTGGGACAAGATCTCCTCATAAAGGAGGTCCTTGTCCCCATGTGGGAGATGTGACACATGAGGAATTGAAAATTTCTCAATAGACCACATTGGGAAGAGAAGAACCTTGGAGGAGGGTATGTGCAGGATCATCTTAGAAAAAACAGGCCCTTAAGTGGCAAAAAAATTTCAGAGTTAGGCAACTTGACATAAAAATTTGAATAAGTTATTTTTTATTATTTCAAAAATATGTAAGAATATAATTTGTAAAAAATTGAATTTAGTTTCTAAACTACTAGGTTTTTTTTTTTTTAAATCTATTTGGTGAAAATTTGAAATTTCAATGTAGTAGTACTTAAATTTTAGGGAAAAAATAAGAACTAGGTGTCTGTCTGACCACAATAACCACAATAAAATGATATTTTTTTCTATAATATTTTAGATATAAGTATAGTACTCATGTACCAATGTGATGCATATTTTTTTGTATTTTTTTTCCAAGTATATAATTAATTATGATTTTTTTATTACAACTTTTAAAAAATATAAAAAACTTGTATGTCTGACCACCTTAACTTGGTCAAAACTTTGAGATGAAATTCATTTTTTTCTTTTTTAATCCTATAGTATGTGAAGTATAGAATGTGAAGCATGTTTTAGATTCAAAACATGTGATACCATTTGAAAACTATAGATGTTTTTCAATCAGCCTATCAATTAGGACTTTTGTCATAATTCAAATAGAAAATGAATAATAATTATTTATCAAAGTCAAATTAAAGCATAATTTATATTGGTGGAAAGCTAAGAATATCCTTTAAAAACATTTTTCATTTCATCATTTTTGATTAAAATAAATAAATTCAGCCACATACCCATCATATTGCCACTTTTTGGCCCATCATGATCTTGCACATACCCAGGAATAAATGTGAATTTTTAAATCACATGATGTGAAGGTACTTGAAAGTATCTTGGGATTAGGACAAGATATCCTCATAAAAGAGGTCCTTTTCCCCATGTGGGAGATGTGACACATGAGGAATTTAAAATTCCTTAATAACCCACATGGGGAAGAGGAAAGCCTTGGAGGAATAAATGTGAATTTTTAATTCACATGGGGAAGAGGTTACCTTGGCTAAATGGAGAAATCATTTATTATGGTTGACTTGGAGGTATACCATAAATGGCATGGGGATTAGGTTGACCCAATCATATGATTATGGTTGTTCAAACAAGTGATTAAGGGGACTAATAAGGGATTAAAAGCAAGTTGCAAGATATGGAGAATGTGACATTAATCCTGATTAAAGGTGTGCACATGCTAATCATGGATTAATTAAACTGATCCAAATTAAATTATGGAGGATGGGATAAGGAGAGGTAAAATAATAAATTTAAAATTTATTTAAATTCAAAAGATAAATTGACTAAATCAAATAAATTAAGGCATTCATTTAATTTAGAGAGAAAGGGGAAATAAAGGTAAATTATTTAATTATTTAAATTAAATACCTTAGGAACATTTACGAAAAGAGGGAATATTAATTAAATAAATCATTTAATTAATATTGATGGGGGGAATAAAATAGACGAATAAAAGGGATGAATTTGACCATACAAGAGTGGTCAAATTTTGGTGTCTACATAAACAAAGATAGTGTATGTTATAGAGAGTATCCTGATCCTTTGAGGTGGACAGAGAATACACTAAAAGAGGAAGGAGAGCTACAGAGTGTGTATGGTGGTCCCTTGAGGTGGACATAGAATGCACTAATGAGATAAGGGAGAGTGTAGAACAAAGCACTGAGGTGTAGAGCAGAGAATATGTGTTGCAGAGATAGTAACAAATTATTGAGAAGTTGCAAATGGAGTTGAAACACTAAACTAAGTTCTTAGGAAAAAATTATAATACTTGCATTGTAAATCTAATTGGTGGGTTCCATCAAACATTTGAGTAGGTTCTTAGAGTAGGGAGTTGGTGCTTCCTTTGACTAGGTGCTCCTAAATCAGGGGATTGGTGTCTCCTAAGGGTTGGTGCCCTCAAACCTTATAATACTACATTTGATTGTGAGGATGGATTAGGACAATAGCTCCTAGCATCATTTCTCACCATGGTTTTTATCATCTTGGTTTTTCCACGTACATCTTGTGTTATGAGCTTTTGTGTGTGTGTTTTAAATTATCTTCATATTAAATTTTATTTTCCACAAGTGTTTAAGAGGGTAATTTTTATTGATCTACTAAATCACCCCCGTCAGTAGATTCTTTTGTTCCAAAATAGGCTGCTAAAGTAGGGGCTAAATGTAGCATAAAAAATTATACTCCCTTTTAGGTGAAAGTACAATTTCACACTCTATTTGGAGCTTGCTTTAGTAACCTTTTGATTATTGCATTTTAGACATTCCCTAGCCCTAAATTTTAATGTTAGCCCAAGAGAATGCATTTGTACTACCCTAGAAAATACATTATTAATAAAACTTCATCAAATTGACCCTAAAAAGTGCTCCTATATTGGAGAAGTCCTAATTATAGTAGACCCTAAATGATGAGGGACACACCACCCGAAACCCACACAAATCACAAGAATCGATACCATCAAAAAAGATGCAAGACAAAATATAACTCACTTTCAATTATTTTTAGAAAATGAAATTACAAATTTAGAATTTACAATGCTACAGCCTCATGGGCTTGATTCATTACAACTAAATCAACTTAGAAAAATTATATATATTATTCAGAGCCATAATCTGCACTAATGGAGCCACCTTCTACAACTCCCACTTAACCCTTTTATTTTACCCAATAACCACCCTAGAATGTTCTATAAAGTTCAAATTTCCCATTTGTTTTTGCGCCTAAAGTCCCACCGTTTGATTTCTTGCCTAGGAAGAAATTTTAGTGAAATTCACTTTTTAGTGGGGAAACTTCGTGGGACCATAACTTTTGATCTGGGTGTTCAATTTGATATTATAACATATCCTTGGAAATCTCTCGAAGAGACCTACAATGTTGAACCCATCAGAGATCAGCTCGTCAACTTTTCAAGTTGTTTCGAGGCCTCTAAGGTTTTTATATTTGAATTTGAAGCTACATTGGAGAAATTGCTTGGGACATAAACTTTAAGATCTCCCAAACTGTGCAAGGTATTGAGACAATTCTTTCATGATCAAAAAAAAAAATTAGTTCCACTCCTTGGGGTAAATTTTCAAGTCCTTATGAACCTATTTAGGCCAAATTACTAAAAATAGTAAGTGATCATTTTTCCCCTTTTTTGACTTCTGATTATCTTACACCCCTTAAGTGTCATCATGGGACTCAAAAGAACTAAAGAAAATAAGAAGAAGAAAAGACATTTTTTTGGGTGATGCAAGATTTCCCCTACACCACTTGATGCTCCTACATCATTAAATATCCAAATTTGATTTTTTTTATGTGAAAGAGTTGGACAATGGAGTCCAACGCCCTAGTCCAAGTATTTTCTAGAAAAAAATAATTTCCCATTTTTGTTAGTTTTTGATTTCAAAGGTGAATTTTCACATTTGAGCCTTGGTGGTAAATTAATCCCAAAAATTATTATTATTTTTATTAAAATTCTTAGACTACAAGAATCAGTTGAGTATCCATCCCCCTATAAACTACAGTGTGCCTGGTAAACTTTTTTCACGTGATCGGTGGTGCTAGTGTTACATGCCCTCCAGTACCATGAGTTTTGGGGGAGACTAGACCTCGTGACCTCTTGACTACAACAAGATTCTTTAGCCAATTGAGCTAGGCCGCCCACCCCCCAAAAAAATCTAAATTAAAGGTTTCATCCTACACTTTATTTTTTTCTAATTTCCACTATATAAACATGAATTATTATTTCAAATTAAAAAGAAGCAATTACAAGTACATCAAGAGTCTACCAAATTGCATCCATTTTTTTAGGTTTTCAAGGAGAATTTTAGAATTAATCAAATTGTTGTAATGATTGGAGTTTGATTCCAATGGAAGAACATGGTGGAATATAGTTTTTGGAAATATCTTTGGCTTCTTTCAAGAGCCTAATGAATTTTTCAAAGTTTTCTCATCTGCAAATTTTGATTTAATTGCTATCGTAAAAAAGGTATTTATGCAATTAGATTATCATAAGGGTATTTGACTTTCTCTTGGGTTGATCTCATTTAAATTTCATTTATGAATCCTTCTCTAACACATTTATGTAGGTTTTTATTATTTTAGCTCATTATAGCCTTAGATGCACTTATGGTTAATATCAAACACATTTTATTAGTAAATCAATTGACTATTCATGGAGGTAGAAATACCAAAATGGGGGAAAAATCACTCACAATCTAGGGTCCTAGAAACATTGTCCTCCTATTTCAACCTCAAATGTATAACATAGGTACATAAAATTTTACCTTTCTCAAATTTATCTTTAGTTTGAGGAATTTTAGTTTTTTTGTGAGAAAAAATGCGTTTTCACATTAGGTTGCATAGTCAAATTAAATCAATTAATTTCTAGAGTAATAAAAGAACTAGATCCAAGGAAAATTGGCTCTCCTTTTAGGTTTTTTCCCAATATTCTACCCTTACTAATTTGGATTGTAATGTTTTTGTTAATATAAGCAACATTTACAGGGTGCTATACCCTTTACATGACAAACCCAAAGGGCCAAAAAGGATCAAAACCAAAAAAAAAAAAAAGATTACAGTAACAACATACGAGAGACACAAACATAGCCCAATAACAACATAGACACAACACAACACAGACCAGAACACTAATTGTCCAATCCCTCCCATTTCTTGACCAAGACATTTAACACAACCTCCCCAATCCAATTGGGGCCTTCATCCATGGTGTTCTTGTCAATTTCCTCCTTGACAACATCTGAGAGAGTGAGAGTCGACCTACAAATCATCTTGATAGTGAACCAAGATAAGAAATTAACCTTACGATTTAGCATACCCACTTGCTCCTGCAGCATACCGAGCTCATCTGCTTTCTCCTCCTTGCTCTGGATCTTTGTATCAACACCAGCCCTAGTATCTGAGAAATTGGTAGAGTCCTCTCGAAGCATTTGGTTTAAATCAGATAAGTGACTAGGGTCTTCTATGGGTCCTTTACCCTTCATCTTCTTAGTAGCTTTAATGCCTTCATTTCTACCACCAGAATTAACTGAGTCACTAGAGATATCATCAACAGGGGCATCTTTCTTGTATTGCACCAATCTCTGGGATATTCTCATTTTTTATTCTATCCCCATCTTAAAGCTAGTACCCACCATAGTATCACCCTTAGAATATTTTTCCTCAGCACATTTACCTTCCTCGGAGACTAGAAGAACCCTCGGAAGTAGAGACACATTTTTTCCTTTCTTCTTAGTTAGCTGGTCTACAGACCTTCTTGTGTTTTAGCTCATAGAGCCCAAATGCAACACTCAATTGGGTCAACCCAACCTTAATTTTCTTTTCCTTTACGGCAGAAGTGGTGAAAGACTCAGTACCAGGAACATCCTCAGGAATGGGGTATTTCCTCTTAGAGCCTTCTTAGATAGTAGGGGAAGGGTTTCTAGGGGTTCCAATTCATCCTCTCACAGCCGAGATGGGTTTGGGAGGGACCAAAGCTAAATAGAAATGGTAGAGTATGTTGATTAGGCCTTGGTGCAGTGGTAAAGGAGGTGGAGAATCAAGGTTAACAGTGGCAATTTCATGGGATTATTTGTTGGAACTTTCCAAAGAAGAAAGCAAAAAGAAAGGGAAGCTAAGCAACATCTTATGCCTTAAGTGATTTAACAACGGTAAGTGGTAAAAATAAAATACCTTCAATCAACCCTTGAGGGTGACATACTTCATGATGGCAAGAAATACCTTATCACATGGTTTAGGCAAAGCTTCTCGATCGAAGACAAACTGCTTTTTCACCGACTTCTCATTCCACATAAAAAATGCATTGAGACTGACTATGTCTTGCATTTTTTTATGTTTTTTATACTTCATTCCCTCACAGGAAAGGACAGTAGCTTTACCAATTACCTCTCCATCCATGTCGAAAGAAATGCCACAGGAGGTGACCTGTTGATCCTTCCAAGAACTAGAAAACCGGGCCGACAGCATCTCGTCATGGCCCACAAAATTTTCCATGAGAGGCACAAGCCCACCTTCCGAACATATATGCCAAGCCAGGGGGTTCTGAAAAAACTCCTTACAACTATCTGGCTTAGTCCTAACTTGTTCTCATCATCGTAGTCCTAATTTGAATTGTAATCTTAATTTGGAAAAGGATTGATCTTAATTATCTATACCCTAGGTCTAGGATCCCTTTCCAATCAAACAGTTCTAAGACTTCCAATATTTCTTTGATTCATTCAAGATGACGAGGATTTGATCCCACTTATCCATAAGGTCTTTACAAGGTTGACTAGATCCATCCTAACTACCCCTAAAACTTATTCTTGTTCACACCTTAATTACACTTGATAATCCATCATGGTCTAATTAGCTCTAAGTTTTGGCATGATAAGTGTTTTTAGTACAAAATAAATAAATAAAAAGTACCTATTATAATTTACACAAAACCAAAAATTCAATATTCCCATCATGAAATGTGTACAATCTTAGGAAAATAGGGTAAAAAATGATTTTTCCATATAAATGGATATATACATCTTTATTTAAGTGATGTCTTATAGAATATAATTAAACAAAATTTGTATTAGATGCACTCATAGCTACTTGTCTTTCACCTCATCAATTAAGGTTGGCACATTATGTCCACACTCGAAAGGCATATCTTGAATTGTCAACAGTTTACTAGTTTCAACTGAGGTGAAGACTAATTGGTTCATCCTTTTTTATCTTTCTAATTTGATTCCTTATAAATTAGTAGCCAATGTTTTAGAGTCAGAGAATCAGGCCTCTCTGACATAACTCATAGTTGTTTCAATTTTGGTTTTTCTTAAATTTTTTGGTGTTCTTTAGCATTCCTCTTTTTTTATTGGTCTCTAACCCACCCATTTCTATATTCAAGGATAAAAAGGGTTATCTTTACTAAAAAATTCTTCTATAGTAGGCTCATAATACATAGAGTTTAAATAATGCTCTGATACCACATGTGACAATGATTGGTTCATCTTCCATTTCAAACATAATTTTTTTCAAGAAAACACCCTTTTTAACAAATATTAATATAATTAATAATATCATGATTACTTTCAAGAAAAATAATAAAAATTAAGCATACTATTTAATTCATTTACATCAAAATACATTGCCTACATTCATTACAAATTAATCCAAGAATTTCTCAATATTTTATTATACATGGTACATGTTATAAGTTTCATAATGATTCTATTATGTATAATTTTTATAAATAATAGATAATACAAAATTCATATGAAAATCAGATAATATCTCTAAGTAACCAATTTTTTTAAAATTCTTCAAAAACAAGAGTGAGAGCATCACTCACACACTTCTTGATGCAGGAGCATCTAGTGGTGTGAGGGAAATCCTACATCACCCAAAAAAAAAGAAATATTTTAATTTTCTATTGGTTGTTTCTTAGATGTTTTTTGCATTTCTGGATACCCCTTTAGCTATTAAAATATTCAAAGCCAAATTTCACGCCCTTAGAGGCCCCGAATGGGCCCAAAAATTTGCGAAAATCCCAAAGTATTGGCCGTAGGCCCTACTTTGCGCAACATCGTCTTTTCGAGAGCTTTCTGAAAGGTAATATCATTGAAGATCCGATGGTCAGAATAAAAGTTATGGCTTCCAGAAGTTGGTGCATTTTTAGAAATTTACTAATTTTCAAATGTGAATTCAAATGTGAATTCAAATGTGAATTCCAAATCGTAATTCCAAATCGTAATTTTGGCGCCAAACTGCCAAAACTCAAATTTAAATGTTGTTTTGGCTCCAAATTGGAAAGGAGCTCTATTTATGGGCGAGATTTCTAATTTTTGGTAACTTTTTGGGGAAAAAGAGTTCGCATGCTGCGAAAGGGGAATTGCTATAATTTTCTATAATTTCTTAAACTTTTGTAGCTTGCATGCATCATAGAGCTTGAGGATTTGGGATCCTCTGCATGTAAGATTTCCATTATTGAATAATAACAAAGTTTGCTAGTTGTGTGCATTATTTTAGTGCCTTGGGTTTTCTCCCTCATCAGGTGGTATCAAAGCAGGTTTTCTTGATAGTGTGAACAGATCGCTGATCATGAGGAAGTTTGCACCAGGATCGTGGTTGTGGGTTCAAGATCTTCAAGATGCCTCCAAGAGTGATTTATGGTAGGCGTGGTGGTGCCATAGGTGGTAGAGGTGGCAAAAGTGCTGGTGGAAGAGATCCATTGGTAGCCGAGGGTTTTAGAGCCCTACAAAGACAAATTGATGCATTTCAAGAATAGATGAGAAGAGGGTTAAACCAAGGAAGGAGAGGAGAAAGCAAGGATGAAGAAGAGGTGGAAGATTCAGGTATAGAAGAGGAAGAAGTGATTGATCAAGATCAAATTCATTTGATAAGGGCCATTTTGAAGATCAGAAATAGACCCAGAATAGAAGTCCCCAGTTATTTTGGAAGTCTGAACCCGAAAGAGTTGATCAACTAGATCAATGAGCTAGAAGAGTATTTTGAGTATGAAGAAGCAGAGGACCCAGTTTGGGTTAAGTTTGCAAAAATGAAGCTAAAGGGCCATGCTAATATTTGGTGGAAAGAGGTCCAGTTGGAGAGAAATCAAAGAGGAAAAGGAAAGATCAGCAATTGGGATCACATGGTGGAGAAACTAAAGAAGAAATTCATACTAGTAGACTACGAGTTAGATCTGCTAAAGAAATTGCAAGCGTTGAAGCAAGGAAGTAGATCTGT
This sequence comes from Sequoia sempervirens, assembly GCA_007258455.2. NCBI lineage: Eukaryota > Viridiplantae > Streptophyta > Pinopsida > Cupressales > Cupressaceae > Sequoia > Sequoia sempervirens. The sequence goes on along the minus strand of VDFB02270651.1, from coordinate 410,918,404 downwards.
GAAAGAATACATAGAATATTTTGACAAGATGATCATCAGAATGGGCCATACAAAGGCCAACAAGGAGAAGGTAGCCTGTTATCTTAATGGGTTATGACATTCAAGAGGAGCTAAGCTTAGTTAGAATGACCACCATTGAGGATGCATACTAGTTTTCTCTGAATTTGAGGAGAAACTAAACAAAAAATTTGACAGCAAGCAAAAAGGATGAGGAGGTCAAAGCAGAAGGAGTAGTGGAAGATCTTCTGGAAGCCAAAATGAGGATGAAAGGAGAAATGAAGATGTGGGTACCAGTCGAAGCTAGAAGAATGATAACTTCTACCACCCTTGTGATCAAAATAGTGGTGATCAAAGAGGTAGAGGACGAGGAAGATCTGGGCCAGGACCCGGAAGAGGTGGTTTTAGAGGAACTTGTTTCCATTGTGGTGAAGAAGTGCATCGATCCTATGAATGTCCACAACACCAAGGAAGGATAGATAGAAGGCCGGAGGGTCATGGAATGGTTGCACATGCAAGTGAGGAGGCTCAATCCGAGCATTCGGATGATGCTGAAAGGGGAGAAGACCTAGTGGTTAGAAGATCCTTGGTGACTGAAGAGAAGGAACTAGAACAAAGGAAGAATCTATTTCGCACAAAGTGAAAGTGTGAAGACAAATGTTGCAATGTCATTATTGACAGTGGAAGCACAAATAATCTAGTGTCAAAAGAGATGGTTACAAAGTTGAAGTTGAAAAGGGAAAGGCACCCACATCCATATTGGATTGCCTGGTTGCAAAAAGACCACAAAGTTTTGGTCAATGAGCAGTGCCTCATGAAGCTCAAGATCGGAAGCTATCATGATGAGGTACTATGTGATATCATTCCCATGGATGCATCTCACATGTTGTTGGGGAGGCCGTGGTAGTTTGATAGGCGAGTTGTACATGATGGCCATGCAAACACTTATTCCCTGATGAAGGATGGAGTCCGTCATAAGTTGAAACCTCTGAAGAAGGACAAAGAAAAGGTATGCGTAGTGCTAGAATTTGTTTTGTTGATGGAAGGAAATTTTTAGAAGGCATGAAGCATGAGCGTATGTGTTATGCATTGATTCCTAGAATGGAAAAGGAAGATAGTGAAAAGGTGCCAGTAGAAGTTTCCCGACTATTGGATGATTTTCAAGAGATTATTTCTGATAACGTGCCTGAGGGTTTACCACCAATGAGGAAGATCAGTCATCAGATTGACTTGATTCCTGGAGCCAGTTTGCTAAATAAGGCAGCTCACATAATGACTCCTACAGAAAATGAGGAGATGAACAAACAAGTTCAGGAGTTGTTGAGAAAGAGTTTGATTCGAGAGAGTGTGAGCGCATGTGCAATACCTGCAGTACTAGCACCAAAGAAGGATGGGGAGTGGAGGATGTGTACAAACTCGCGGGACATAAATAAGATAACAATCAAGTACATATTTCCCCTGCCAAGGATGGATGACCTGATGGACTGTTTGAGTGGAGCACAATACTTCACGAAGATTGATCTGAAGAGCAGATATCACCAAATCTGGATTTGAGAGGGTGATGAATGGAAGACTACCTTCAAGACCAAGGAGGGCTTGTATGAGTGGTTAGTCATTCCCTTTGGGCTAACCAATGCACCGAGCACATTCATGCGGCTCATGAATGAGGTATTGAAAGAGTTTCTAGAGAATTTTGTTATTGTGTACTTAGATGATATTTTAATACTCAGTAAGTCCCTGGGTGAGCATTTGATGCATATTCATAGTCTTTGAAAAATTTAGAGAAGAGAAATTGTTGATTAATCTGAATAAGTGTAGTTTTGTGAAGGAGTTAGTGTACTTGGGGTTTGTTGTCTCGGCAGAAGGTCTCAAGATGGACCTAGAGAAGGTGAAGGCTATTCTAGAATGGCCTACCCCAAGAAATGCTATTGAGGTGGGATCTTTCCATGGTTTGGACAACTTTTACAGAAAGTTCATTAGAAACTTCAGTAGTATTTGTGCACCCCTAACTGAAACAATGAGAGGGGATAGAAAAGAGTTCAAGTGGAGCACTGGAGCAGTGAAGAGTTTTGATCTGTTGAAGTAGAAGGTGACAAAGCAACCAGTTTAATCCCTCCTGAATTTCAATAAGGTGTTTCACGTGAATTGCCATGCCAGTGGTTGCGCCATTGGAGTAGTGATGAGCCAAGAAGGTAAGCCCATTGCCTAACTCAGTGCAAATTTAAATGATGCAAAGAGAAAGTAATCTGTATATGATCAGGAATTTTATGCAATAGTTCAAGCATTAAAGAAATGGAGACAATATTTGTTACCAAAGGAATTTGTTTTTTTTACTAATCATCAAACATTACAGTATCTGAGTAGTTAGGGAAAATTAAATCAGAGGCATATGAAATGGTTAGAATTTTTACATAGTTATACTTTTGTTTTAAAGCATAGGAGTGGAAAGTTGAATAGGGTTGCAGATGCCTTAAGTAGGAGGCAAAAATTGTTGACAGAGATGCAAATTGAAGTGGTTGGGTTCAATGAACTCAAGACATTGTATTTTGAAGATTTTGATTTCGTAGAGGCTTGGAAAGCTTGCAAGGAGCCTGTTACAATTGACAGGACGAAGTGGTTGGATTTCATAATCCAGGATGGCATGTTGTTTAAGGGAAGCTAATTGTGTATTCTGAGGAGTTCCATGAGGGAGAACCTGATAAAGGAGAAGCACAGTGGAGGAATGGCAGGACATTTTGGTCGGGATAAGACTATTTCCATTATCAGTGAGCATTATTATTGGCCTTAGTTAAAATAAGATGTGAAGAAGTTTTTGCAGAGTTGTAGGGTATGTCAGATGGCTAAAGGAGTGAGCTAGAATACAAGGTTGTGTCGGCCCTTACCTGTACCAGAGAGGCCGTGGGAGGATATAAGTATGGAATTTCTTCTTGGTTTTCCATAGCGTATAGTCTTAGATCATGACACAAAATTTGTTGGGTACTTTTGGAGGACCTTGTGGAAGAAGTTGAAAATAGAGTTGAAGTTCAGTTCTACACACCATCCACAAACTGATGGGAAGACTGAGGCTATGAATAGAAGTTTGGGTAACCTACTGAGATGCTTGGTAGGAGATAAACCCAAGGGATGGGACTTGATCTTGCCCCAGGGAGAATTTTCTTACAACAATTCTGTCAACAGAAGCACTAGTAGATCACCATTCTAGATTGTGTATGGAGGCAGTCCCAAGACTGCTCTAGAATTGAGAAAGATGGACCAATAGAAGAAGACAAGTGTTGAAGCTGAAGACTTTGTAGAGCACATCAAGAATATACATGAGAAGGTAAGAGAACATATTAACAAGATGAATATGCAGTATAAGACTAAGGCAGATTAAAAGAGGAGGTATAAGGAGTTTCAAATTGGTGATGAAGTGATGGTCCACTTGAGGAAAGAAATGTTTCCAGTGGGAACCTATAACAAATTGAAGATGAAGAAGTTCGGTCCCTATTAAATTTTGAAGAGACATGATTCAGGGAACGCATATGAGGTAGAGTTGTTGGATGGCGTCAACATTTCCCCTATTTTCAACATTGTAGATTTGACAAAGTATCATGATGGTGGCATAGAGAATGGTCCAAAAATAGAATAGTGTAACATTCCCGCACCTACTACAGAGAGGGAGAAGATTGAAGCAATCCTGGATAGCCGTGTAGGAAGGAGTACCAGAAATAGGCAGTAAGAAGAATATATGGTGAAGTGGAGAGGAAGGCCTATGGAAGATTCATCTTGGCTATCTAAGGTAGAGGTTGACCATTTGGGTTTTCCTCAACCATCTGAGATGTGACGGGGTCACTTCTCAAATTAACCTAGGTGTCTGATGTAGGAGCATCCAGTGGTGTGAGGGCAATCCTACATCACCCAAAAAAAAGAAATATTTTAATTTTATGTTAGTTTTTTCTTAGATGTTTTTTCATTTCTGGATACCCCTTTAGCTATTAAAATATTCAAAGCCAAATTTGAGGCCCTTAGAGGCCCTGGATGGGCCCAAAAATTTGCAAAAATCCCAAAGTACTGGTTGTAGGCCCTGCTTTGCGCAACATCGTCTTTTCGAGAGCTTTCCGAAAGGTATTATCATTGAAGATCCAATGGTCAGATTAAAAGTTATGGCTTCTGGAAGTTGGTGCATTTTTAGAAATGTACTAATTTTCGAATGTGAATTCAAATGTGAATTTCAAATTGTAAATTGGGTGCCAAACCGCCAAAACTCAAATTTGAATGTTGTTTTGGCTCCAAATTGGAAAGGAGCTCTATTTATGGGCAAGATTTCTAATTTTTGGTAGCTTTTTGGGGAAAAAGAGTTTGCATGCTGTGAAAGGGGAATTGCTATAATTTTCTGTAATTTCTAAAACTTCTGTAGCTTGCATGTATCATAGAGCTCAAGGATTTTGGATCCTCTACATGTAAGATTTCCATTATTGAATAATAACAAATTTTTCTATTTGTGTGCATTATTTTTGTGTCTCAGGTTTGCTCCCTTATCACTTCTCCTCCAACTATAGACCAATGGTCCCCCACACATCTTCCATCAGGAAGTGGACCTAACCTTCATGAGGTAACAAATCGAGAGAACCATCAAGATCATCATGAAATATAAGAACTAGTGTCATGTATAAATATAATCAATCTTTCATACAACTCTAGATTCCCTCTAACTAGGTATGACACATATGACTAAAATGTAAAAGATAGACACTATGAAATGATAATGTGAGTTGTGATTTTTCATTAATTTGGCTAAATATTTTAATAATAAAATACACATTCTGTGATGGAGACGTGTGCCATATGTTCACACACCTATATCTCAAACTAGCTATCAAGAATTATAATATCATATTCAAGTTCTCTAGGTTATAAAATGAGGAAAAACATGTCCACATATGAAATTATCCTTATAATTTAACCTCCATAATAATAATAATAATAATAATAATAATAATAATTCCTAATTTATACACCAATTTCAATTATAATATACATAAAACACTATAATATTCACATGATAATACCAATCAAGTATTAAGCTTAATATATAAAAACCAAGATCCAAGTTTTCTTTCAATAATATAAGTAATAAATTTAACTCTCATTTAATCCCATATTTCAAGCAATATTCATAACTCTCTTTGAATTTATATATAGTCTTTTCATTTTGTTGATAATATATAATTATGTAGGTATATATATACATATAAATATATAATTATTCTTATACATATATATTTATAGTTGTATATGTGAATATTATCTCTTCTTCATATATACCTATATAAGTGTATGTGTATGCTCAATTTACTTTTATACCAATATAATAGTATGAATATTATCAGCAATATCTATATTAGTTTATATTTGTACATATTTATGCATCATGTATACTTGTGTACTCATGTATAAATATTGATCACCTCATAACAACCCCCAAAAAATAAAATGTTTGGTTTTTTTAGATAAAAAGTACTCTAATCCTTCTATTGATAACACCCATCTCAATGAGAGTTTTCTTGTCCTTGAGGCCTCCTCATCAAAAAGGAAACTCTCCCATCTACCATTTCTACTTAAACTAAAAAGAAAAAACATTGTGATGTTGTGTTTGAAGATATCCCCATCAACATTTTGGATGTTAAAGGTGAGATAAACTCAATTATTATGCTAGAGCATAATCCCTCATTATACTTGGGAGGAAAAAAAAATTCCAAGTTGGGCAACTAGTCGGTTGTGGGGCCTTATTCTATCTCAAAAGGTAAATATAATACCCCATCCTCAGACTTGGAGGGTGATGATTTAGAGGATAAGGAATTAATTCCTCATCCAAAGATGTCTAAGGATGAATTAGTCTATGAGGAAAGGATAGAGTTATTGTAGATTGGGGAATTGGAAGATCAATTAGAGGAAATGTAGGAGGAACTAGGTCTTGGTAAGGAGGATTTGAATGGTGATGGGAAAGGTGTGGTTGATAAAGAGAAAGAAGAAAAAGAGATCCTAGTTATTATATTGGAGGATATTGAGGATGATGAGGATAGTGAAGCTAAGGAAGATGATAACAAGGTGGTTGAAGAAGAAATTTATGTTGATTCTTGACATAGTGATCACGAGGAGGCTAATAGAGTTTTCTTGTTTAGTAGAGAAGAGGGGATATCCTCTCATTCTAAACATCAACTAGAGAATTTACACTAGGAGTTTCATAATTTGAAATCCACTAGAAAAACTAATAAGAAAAATAGTAAAAGTATGGTGAAGGCCATCTATAACATCACTAAGGCTACCCAAGGTATCATGATGAAATCTGTTGTGAGGATGATGTCGGGAAAGTCTAAAATTAACAAAAAAAAAATAAGGAACTTGGTGTGGATGAAGACCAATAGATGACTAAATATAATGAAGGAAAAATGAAGGACCACTTTGATGAAAACTAGGTGGCCCCATTGGATGCTCTTCTAAATCACCAGGACCTTATCAACTATTTTTTGTGTGCCCCTAGTGTTGTTTCTTCGTTTGTAATATTTTTTTCTCTAGTGGAAGTTTTTTTTTTTTTGGGAGGCCTACATTCCTTGCAACTTCTTATTCTAGATTATGTGCCTATGGTTTAATTTTACTCTATTAATGTCTTAAACTATTGGGTCAGGGCCATTTTTCTCTACTTATTTGAAAAAACAAATTATAGAAAGATTAAATTACTTCACATAAAAGATATACCTTTTTCTATCATAAGATAAATTTAGGAATCTTGTAGCCTTTGTTCTATATAAGGTTGAGTATCTTTATAATTATAGTAATAATCATAGACCAACTTATGGTCAAAAATAATAATTGGTGTTCATAATTTTCACTAACTTATAGTGGTCTAAAAACACTATCTAATACTTTACATTATTCCAATTAACATACTCCTATTGAAAGTTAGTATAATGATAGTGTTCATAATGAAAAAAAACCTTGGTAAAGGTCAAACAAATTTAATGAGATTTGTATTAACACAAAACTACCAAAGGTTGAGAAAATTAATAGTATTCACAATGATCATTACCCTTGTAAAGGTCATTTTTATTGACAATATTTATATTATCTACATATCTATTAAGGTCAAATAATATTTACACTTTCCATAATAAACATAAACTTGGTAAAGGCTAAAATACAATTTATAATTCTCACATTAAACATAAACCTATCAATGGTCAAAAGCTCCTATCCATTACAAAGAGAATAAAAAACCCTTCTCTAATTAGAGAGAGAAACTAATGTATGGCGATACATTCCTATAATGTCTAAACACCAATAGGAAATTTCCATCATAAAATATTGACAAATAAAATCTACATGCTAATATAGACCATATGTAAGGTCAAACATATTTATTAAAGTTCACAATACCATAGACCTATCAAAAGGTTGAGCATATTTAAAAAAAATTACAGCTTTATAGGCCTATCATAATGGTCAAATATATTAAAAATATTCACATTAATTACTACCCTAATAAGTGTTGAATGCATTGTAATATTCAAAATAAATGCATACCAACAAGAAATATCCAACATAAAATGTAGACACAAAAATATACATGAAAATGCAAACCCTAAGTAAGGTCAAACATATTTAATAGAGTTCAAAATACCATAGACCTATCAAAAGGTCAAAGACAATTAACAAAATTCATAACTCTATAGACATATCAAAAGGGTTGAATATATTAAAAATATTCACATTAATCACTTCCCTATCAAAGTAATGTAAATATATACAATAAATATAGACCTCTCAAAGGTAAAAAATAGCATTAAAAATGTTCATAATAAACATAGACTTATTAAGGTCAAAAATAACATTAGTAGGGGTAGGGGCCTGACTCGCATCCTATTGCAGGAAAGAGTTCACAAGGTCTAGTCTGCCTTATCCCCATGGTATCAGAGGATATGTCACACTAGCGTCCTAGGTCACACGAATTTTTTTTACCTAGCTCACTACAACTTTTAGTGGCTTATCTGATTCCTGTAGTGTAAAAAAAAATAAAAATAATAACAATAGTAAGTTCATACAATACATTAAAATATATTCCAAGTTTTTGTAGACTAAGCTAGGTCAAATGCCTAACCATTATAAAGACAAGAACAAACTTCCTCTCTATTTTTAGATTAATTCCAATGTATGCTTATACTAGACCTTTAACATGGCCAATAGAGAATACCAAAATGTAAATAATCATGGAACAAAACCATAAATAAAAGCTAAAAAAGCAAAACATAAATATATTTTGAGCAATATATGTTGGAACAAAACTATCTACTGAGAGGGGGGGTGAATCAATAAATAAATTAAAACTTTATTTTAACCCTTATTATGTAGATTAAGCAAATATGCAGAGATCAGACACACAAATACTCATAACACTAGATATATGTGGAAAACCAAATATGGTAAAAACCATGATGAGAAATGTTGCTAGGATCTATTGTCCTAATCTAGCCTCATAATAGAACCTCACTAGTTACAATCTTTACGGGCACCAACCTAAGGAGACACCAATCCCCTGATTTAGGAGCACCAACTCCAAGGAAGCACCCACTCCCTATGTGTTGATGACCGACTCAGCTATCTGATGACACCAACAAATCATATTTACAATGTAAGAGTTATGGAGCTAAAACTCCAATTACATATGATTTAAATGAATTTAATTTTGTATTACAGAATCAATTTGCAACTTCTCAATCTTTTCTTTTATCTACAAGTGTTTCCTCTCATCTCTTCACTCTTCTCCTAACACACTATGTGCTCATTAAATGCATACACACTAATTCCTTATTTAGAACACACCTGTTAAATATCCAAGATATTGAGATGGGGGTGAATCAGTATCTTCTTAAATTTCTTGATTAGATACCATCTGTAGACACGTAAAAAATATTGATTTATCCTATACACCTGATCCTGATTTGCTAACACCAATTCATCTTAAATCATCTCCTTTACTAACCATTTAATCGAATAATCTTTATTTCATTAAATTCATCATATTTCATCTTTTAATTAAATAAATCAATTTTATCTAATTAAATCACTATCTCTTATTAATTAAATAAATCATTTTGTTTAATTAATCATGTGTCCTCTTTTAATTAAATAAATCAAGCTTTATTTGATTAAATCATAATATTTCCTCTTTATTTAAATAAATCAATTTTATTTAATTAAATCATCAATCAGTGTTAATGTCTTCTCCTTTAAAATAAGTAAATTAATCTTTATTTGATTTAAATCTAACACCATCCTCTTTAATTAAATAAATCAAACTTTATTTAGTTAAGTCTAAATCATTATTCCTCTCATTTTGATTCATTTAAATCCTATAAACTAAATCACAATGTCAAATCAGCTAACTTCCATTAAAATTAATCAAATCATGATTAATGCTAACACTAGTCACTCAAATCCTCTAGATTTTGAAACTTGCATATGAAAATCCATTTAATTGATGTATTAAATCTCTATTTTCATTCAAAAAGGCATCAAAATGAGAATATTCGTCAAATTTGAAAATCTCCCCCAAAAAGGGACTTGTCCCTCCAACAAGTAATTAAAAGCCTCTTACATGTCCTTTTCCTTGAGCCAAGTGGCATTAACTCCATTTTCTTCTCCCTCCAACATGTCACTTCTCCATTTTGAATTTCCACCTAATTGCATTTAATTGCACAATGACCAAAATGTGCTCCACCTTTGTCCACTCACACGTTGACAAGTGTCATTATGCTATTGGTTGGTGTTTGATCCCACATTCATCCATTTTTCCTATTCTTCCATCATTCTCTTCTATAAATAGAAGGCTATTTTACTAATTTTGGATCCATAATCATCCACAATCTTAGGCATTTTCATCCACAAATTGAAGTAAAGTCATTGCCTTCATATTTTCATCCATTTCCATCCATTTTCATCAAGTTTTCATAGTTTCATAGTTAGGTTATTGCATATTTTCATCAAGGATCAACTCGCATCATTCAAGCTTGCAAGGAATTGGGAAAGGGCTATTTTCCACATAAAAATAGCACCAATTCCCCATGGGATTGAGAGTTTTTTTGTTTTGAGCAAGATTAGATAGCTTTTTAACTATATTCTTCATATGATTTCTTGTTCATTTCATTTCAAATGAATCTTTTGGGGAATGATGTTTCTAACTTGAATTATGGACTAATATTGTGTTATTTGTTTGTGTTTGTGTAGTTCTAGAATCACCATTCACATTCTAGCACTAGAAAGAAAGCAAAAATCCCAAATCTAACACATGTTTTTTGATAAATTTCACTATTTTTCAATAGGTTTGTTCATTAATCTCTGTTACAGTGCCATCTGCAAGATCTTCTGGTGCATCCAGGCTCTGTTACAGTGCATCTGTAATATATTTCGATGCATCCAAGCTCTATTATAGCACATCTGTAGCATCTTCTAGCACATCCAAGTTCTGTTACAGCACATCTGCGACATCTTTTGGTGCATCTAGGTTCCATTATAGTGCATCCTCAACATCTTCCGTCACATCCGGACTCCATTATAGCGCATCTGCAACATCTTCCAGCGTGTCCAGGTTCTATTCTAGCGCATCTGTGATATCTTCTGGTGCATTTAGGCTCTATTCTAGCACATCCACAACATATTCTAATGCATCCAGGCTCTATTACAATGCATTCACGATATCTTCCACTACATATGTGTATCAAGTGTTTTTAAACACTTTAGAAGCACTTATAAATCTATCCCAAGGATTTCGTTACTTTCAGTTTTAGGACTCAATAATTTTTGTTTGGGCTTAAAAATAATAATCAAATGGATTAAAATGAACATTAGGAACTTACTAGAGTTTGTTTTGAGATTCTAAAATTGACCAAGCAAATTTCACACTTCATCTTGGTGCTTAAAAAGAATCCACTATTGCTTTTGAAGTTAAAATCAACATGCGTATTTTTTGTTTTGTAATCTCTTATACAAAGTAATATCATTTAAAAGGTGTATACAGTTCTCTCGCGCTTCATGGCGATCTTGAGAATCAAAATTATTTTGATGATATTAAGTTGCATAAAAGGTTGCCTCCATATTTCAATTTGGGCACTTAAAATTGAACAAAGTTTGTGAGTGTAAGTTGAGTATATCGCGTGTGTTCTCTCTTTGTTTCTAAACAAGGATAGATCGAACTACGGATGTGCTTGATTTATTTTGTTTACCTTTAGAGGGGCTTTCCTAAGACCAATTTGAAGGTGACTCCAACTAGTTTTTCACTCGAGCTAGTATACAAATGGATAAGACTAAATCGTCAAGTCCTTGTGGTATGTAGGCCTTAGTCATACAATTTCTTTCAAAATAGGGTACTACCTTAAAAAGTATAAGCGCCCCTAGTAGGATTGATTAAATCCTTTAGTGGCTTGCTGGACACTCGCAAGGTTCCACATCTATGATCACCCTTACCAAGAACTAATTTGTTTAGAAGCCCAAATCCTTATCTATTTGTTGGTGCAAGAACGGTCATTCTGAATTTTTCCCACATTTTTATGGTTCTTAGTAGAGATGAGAAGCATGCCATAGGAGTTTCATGGGTACTAAAGTTTGGCTAACCTAAGAAGTGTGTGTCGTAGAGGGGATCTAATGTGGTCAAGCTTCTAATTATATGCTAAGAGTAGGAGTAGCTAGATTTATCCAAGTGGGAACTCAACAAATATTATCTCATTCTATCCTAGGATTGTGCATGATTGTGGAATCAAAACACTTTGCTTGGATCTAAAACATTGGCAAACAAACATTCAACATGAACATCAAATTTCACACCCTTTAGGAGGAGCAAATACCTTTGAAAAAATTTAAGTGCTACTGCTTGCCCTAGGGATTCTATCCTTAGAGGCTTCTAAGTATTTGAATTTATATCTTAATTTTCTCTTACTAAAGTCAACCTTTGGGAACTTTTGCCTTAATTTCCTTGATTTCCACATAATGGAATTTGTGGGATGAAAATAAGTTGGGACATTAGACATCTAGTTTGAAAAGGTAATCAAGAGAGTGTTTTTGGTAAAATGAATTCATTAAGCAACGATAAGAAACAATTGAACCCCACACATGTGCTATTCCAAATGATTTCCCAAAAGATCAAAATCCAAAAACAAAATTCCAAAGGTCTTAGTCAAAAAGCTTGCAAGAAATGTTTGTCTATGCTTTACGAATTTAGAGAAAGGTTGACCTTCAACTTTTACAAACGTGCATCAAAGAACAATCCCAATTTATACTCATTTTACTATTGTCAAAACCTAAGACTTTTTCAAAGTTGTTAGTATCTCACATAGGAATTATTGCATGTTCTTCAACACCGAGGTCTTGTAAACAAGAGTCTTTTTAGGTTCATCTAGGATCAAACCAATCATTTTCATCCATCTCAAACATCAATCAAAATCATCTTACCAACAAATCTTAGAAATCTTGAAAAATCCTTCATACTAGACTTTTGGAAAATCCTCTAGATCAAATCCAAATCATCTTGTTTGATTAGATATGTTTAGATGAATCCTTCTTCACATCTTTAATCAAATTATCAATCCCTGTGAACAAGTATATCCCTTAATAGCATCCAACATATTGGGGTTTATGAGTTAATTATTCAAAATCCAAAATCAAATCAAATCAAAATCATCTTGTTTGGCTAGGTGTGTATAAATGAATCCTTCTTTACACACTCAGTCAAATTATCATCTTTTGGATAAGTTTTCTCTAGGACAACATCCAACCTCTTAGAGTTTATGAGTTCACTATGCAAACCAAATAAAATCCAAATTCAAATCAAATCCAAAGTCCCAAAGTCTAGTATCTCCTTCAAGATTTCCTGAAAATTCAATCATTCACACCATTCATCTTTCATTTATCTCATAATCACCCTTTGATCCTTAATCATCCTAGATTTTCTCTTTTGTGCCTAAAGTTAGATCGATCTAAAGAGTTAGAGGTTCACCTCACACATTCTTGAAAATTGATCCCTATTTTATGGTTCAAACTAGATCACAACACAAGAAGAACATGGAAACCAACAAAAAACCATCAACTTCAAGTGACTTGAGTTAAACTGCTCCCGAAATTGATCCAATTGGATATAGCAATCCCCTACCCAATCTTCCTCCACTTCCACAAGATTCTCAAGAAGGAGGTTGCCAAGTAGAAGACATCACCAATAATGTCTTAGGGATGACACAAGATAAAATCATTGATATGGTCCAAAATCCTAAAACTCACTGAATTGTCAAAACCATGATGAGACTCAATCCCTCCCAATATATTCTAGAATTGGAAAAAGAATGGGCTAAACTCCCTTCCAACTATGATATAAGCACTATTGTGGAGAAACCACTTGGTGTTATTCCCCCAGTCTCATTCACACCTTCATTCCAAAGCATCACTCAATCCATCCCACAAATCACATCATCCATTGCTCCAACTCAACCAATTTTCAACAAGGGGAGTTCATTATTGCATGCTCTTCAAACACACCCTCTTGTTAACAACCAAGATTTGGACACGAACACCATCTTGGGTCAATTTGTTCCTCAAAATCCATTACACCCATATGTACCGCTCACCTTTCATGACCCCAACGACCATCCTCTTTTCATGCAACAGTAGCATATCCTCTCAACACACAAACCTCTCTCCTGAAGACCTCACAAGGAGAAGGTGGATTATTTGGACAAGGAGGGATCTTCGATCCCTCATCATCATCATGATTTTCTCAAGGGAACACACCACCTATCATCCCACCATTTCCACCTCTACCATTAACATCCACATCACTTCTTGGTTTAGGGAAACCCCCTTTACCAAACCTTGATCAAACCAATCAAAACAATCCACCAATCTTAAATCAAACCATCATATCGAATCCTCCAATCATGCCATCGATATCTCAAAAATAGGTGGCAATGATCCCAATGACACAAGAAATCAACACATCATCTACCATCCCCCAAATACTTCAAAATGTGATCTCTCAAGGACCAAGCATATCATTCGCACCATCCACTACACAAATCCCTATCATCAATACAACAACACGTCTCATCACAACAACAAACACCATTTTGAATCCACCACCACCACCACCACCAAAACTAAACATGAAAAACTCATATAGCATCACATTGCAAGTTGTCTATCAAAATGAACATCAAAAAATTCAAAATCAACAAGCTGCACAATTAGCTTCCCAATAAGCGCAAACACAGTTAGCCACACAAAAAGTGCAACAAGCTGCCTAGGCCCAAGTTCAAGCTTTGTGGCAACAACAACAAGCCACCCAAGCTACACAATTAGCTCAAGTTGCACAAGCCACACAAGCTACACAGGTTGCCCAAGTTGCACAAGTGGCCCAACAAGCACAAGCCTAATACCAAGCTCAACAAGCACAAGCACAAGCACAATATCAAGCTGCTCAGTAACAAGCATATCAACAAGCCATGCAATAGTATCAAGTGCAACAGGAAGCATCCCAACTATTAGCCCAACAACAAGCATTATTGGTGTAGCAACAGCAAGACCAACAACAAGTGGTGTTGGCACAACATCAACAAGACCAACAACAAGCATCATTGGCACAACAACAAATGCAGGCATATTAGCAAGCCTTGATTGCACAACAGAGCTTGCAACAAAATCCCACCAACATACCCAACACTCCACCCATAACTCAAACACCTCAACCACTTCAAAATACATTCACTCCACCTCCTAATATACAAGATGACTTGACAACACAAATAAAATTGTTTTCGCAGCAAGTACTCAATCTCCAATCAGGGAAAAAAATAAAGACACCAAGCAACTTGTGCCCCTATCCATTCAAAAGTAGTCTTGCAATGGTACCATTCCCAAAGGGATTTGAAATCTTAAATTTGATAAATATCATGGTACCAGAAATAGTGAAGATCACATTAGGGAATTCCAAGTACATTGCATGGAGGTCACATATGATGATACATATCTGATGCGGCTATTCCCTTGAAGTTTGGTTGGTCATGCCATTGAGTGGTTCTCTCACCTTCCTCCTGGCATCAAAAAGTTCCAAGAGATTATCCATGCATTCATAAAAAAGTACGCATTCAACATTCACATGGATGTTAGTCTAGAGGAACTATCTACTCTTAAACAACCTAAGGGGGAATCATTCACTTCCTTCTTACAATGATGGTGATCCAAGGCCAACAAGAGCAAGTGGTCCATGCCATAGGAACAACATGTTTTCACCATCAATTCCAATTTTGAGAAAACCTTGGCATTCCATCTTAAGATGCAATGTATCACCACATACGACCATTTGATCCCCAAGGCACTCAATATCGAACTATCCCTTATTGCACAAGGGAGGACACCCACGTATCCAAAACATCAAGACAACCACCCTTCCACCATTTATAACGAAAAACCTTGCACGTGGGTGAAGAACAAGAACATCACTAATGATGGTGTGGTGGATTCCAAGGTCATAATCAGTGCTCCAAAATAAAACACCCAAACATATCAGCAACCACAAAATAATAATCAAAACAACATGCAAGGCAACGCAGTATCACAACAACCACTCAATTATCAAGTCAACAATATGAATAATCAAGGGGGACCACCTCCATGAAAAAATTATCCCCCCCAAGCAAAAGTACATAACCCTTGGGGAATCAATTGAATCTGTCATGAAGAAACTGGTAAACGAGAATCTCATCAAAATTCCCACTTATGAGAATTATCAAGATCCCCAAGTGAAACCACCATGGTACAATGAAAACCACCTTTGTGATTTTCATAAAATCAAGGGGCACACGACAACCAATTGCATGAGGCTAAAAAATCTAATCCATGACCTCATCGATGACAAGATCATAAACATTGAACAACCAACTAGAAATCAAGACCTCAAAATATACATGAATCTAATGTTGGATTATAACAAAGGGAATAACCATGGAAAACAAAAGTATGCCAATGTAAACCATGTGTATGATCATGTTGTCGCATCCCTAGATGAATGGGTCACTGTTGTTAGCATCAAGGGAGCTAAAGCTAATTGTGGGGTCACCACATGTGGTAGAAAAGTCACCATTGCAGGGTCATCACAACCACCTAAGGCATCTACCCCAAATCCAAAATTTGTGTCAAATGGCTACAATGTCTTATACCAACTAAAAGGAACCCCCGCTCAAATCTCTATCATGGAGTTACTAAAAATTTCACCTGCACATAGAAAGATCCTTGAGGAAGCATTAGATTCATCCACCATTTCTGCCAATCTTGATGCTGACCAATTCCAACCTATGGTCAGACACCTCACCACTTCGTATCTCCTAATGTTTTCTAATCAAGACTTCCCCACCCAACCATCTCATAATCGTGCACTCCATCTCAAAGTCCTGGTCCATAAGAACAAATTTAAAAGGTTCTTGGTGGATGAGGGTGCAAGTCTAAATATCTATTCACTCAAACTAATAAAGAATCTAGGATTCTCTAAGGACTGAATTGGAAAAGGTAAAGGTATAACAATCAAAGCATATGATGATCAGGAAAGAGTGTCTCAAGGCACTATTCAGCTCCCTATTCAAGTAGGGCCAACCATCATGGAAACCACATGCTAGGTCCTTGACCTTGATTTACCTTATAATATCCTCTTGGGGCATCCATGGATCCATGGGATGCAAGTAGTTACATCTACCTTTCATTAGTGCATAAAATTCCCATACCAAAATCAAGAGGTCACAGTCCATGGTGATCTTGAGCTCTTTTATTACTGCAAAAATTTGGAAGCAAAGTACTACAAAATCCACCAGGTTCCAAAGAATGATGAAGGCCCTACAACTCCATATGTAGACCTAGCTACCTTGGCCTCCATTTCTGAGACAAAGACACTCACCATTCCTGATATATCTGAAATCAAGGCCATTATCCAAGAAAATGGGTGTGGGGATTATAAAATGAAGACAAGTGCTTTTGTTATAGGAGAGTTACTTCAATCTCCTAGGTCTCATGGGAAACCCCAACTAGCTGAAACATCATCCCAAACCTTCAGATCATACCCTTCTAGATTTAGATTTTGGGGGATCTAAGTCAAAAAATAGTAGATGAGAAAGACATATCAAGCTTGTTATACCAATATGAAAGGAACGTGCCTAATCTTCCCATGGATGATAGCATCAAAGGATTACAAATGATGCTTGGTATGGGCTATAATAGAAACAAGAAACTTGGACAAAATGGCAATGGTCTTCCTGTACCACTCATTCTTGATAAGCGCATGAGAAACCCTGGCCTCAGATGTACCCCTCCGAAGGTAACCATACATGGTAGAGGTTCCCTGGTTAAAATAGTCAAAACTCCCCCTCAGTTATCATCAGCCACTCTTTGGTTACCTGTATCCATAGGTTGAGTCATAGATAACTTTACCTTCAACATAACTGATGTTTGTAGTAGTAGTGATGAGGAAGATCCCATAACTCATTTACCTATGCTATTCAAGGATTCCTCTCTTCTTATGATTAGTACCCTATCTTTTGGGTCGAACAACCAAACCCTTGAGATAAACTTAGTTTATCCCCAACTCATCGATTATGACCAATGAGGACCACCAATTTCCAAAAAATTCAAAAATGATGAGGAAATCTCAGAATTCATGGGATTACAGCATCTTATACAATGTAGAGATCACAAAATTGGGTTCGACATTGTGTTAGACACACATGCCTATTATGGGGAAACGATTGAATCCTCTAGTCACAAAAGTGAAAATTTGAGAATAATCTCTAGGTCTTTGAGTGAAAACCACACTATGGCACTCTCTGACTCGAAAATAGTAAAATAAATGAGATATGCAATGGTGAAATCCTCTCTAAGGCAATGTAGGATGAAGGATTTAATCTTCCCCTTAGTTCCATTCATTAGGAGAAGTCAACGGTTTTGGCAGAAAGGTGCAATCCGGTCAACTTGGGATCAGAAGAAATGACACACATAATATTCTATGCAGAATCTCTTTTGATAGAAGAACATGAACTCCTAGCTACATTCCTAAGAGAAATAAAGGTCAACTTTGCATGGACCTATGTCGACATGCCTACGCTTGATCCAAAAGTTGTGGTGCACCACCTAGCTGTATATCTCAAAGAAAATCCAGTAAGACAAAAGGTAAGAAAGATGCATCCCCAGATAGCATTGTTGGTCAAAATGGAGTTATAGAAGCTCCTAGATGCAGGATTCATATGACTGATTGATTATTCAGAGTGGGTCTTGAATCTTGTACCTATTTCAAAGCCCACTGGGGGCATCCAAATCTACATAGACTTCAGATATTTGAACAAAGCATGTCCCAAGGATGAAATTCCTCTCCCAAACATTGGCATAATTGTGGATATGATAGTAGGACATGAAATTCTATCACTAATGGATGGATTCTCAAGATACAATCAGATCATGATAGCTAAGGAAGACCAACACAAGACTACTTTCACTTGTTTGTGGGGAACATACTGTTGGAACATGATGCCATTTCGGTTGAAGAATGCTAGAGCTACTTACCAAAGGTCCATGACACTAATATTTCATGATATGATTCACAAGATTGTGGAGGATTATGTGGATGACATATTGGCCAAGTTAAGGAAACATCGAGATCACATAGCAACATTGAGCTCCATCTTTAATAGGCTAGAAAAGTACAAAGTTTGACTAAATCCAAAAAAGTGTGTCTTCAGTGTACAATCAGGAAAGCTCCTAGGGTACATTGTATCCATGAGAGGAGTTGAGGTAGACCCCACCAAAGTCAAAGCAATCATCAAAATGGAGGCACCAAAAATGTTGAAGTAGATAAGAGGCCTACAACGAAGACTCCAGTCCATTCACCAATTCATAGTGCAACTAGCAAACAAGGCTATCTTATACTCTCATCTACTCCACAAGGGGGTAGCATACAAATGGGATGAAAAGTGTGATCAAGAGTTCAACAAGATCAAGGAGTACTTACTCACACTGCTAGTTCTCATCCCACCAATTCCAGGAAAACCCTTGATCTTGTACATATTAGCAACAATAGCAGCTCTCAACGCTCTCCTAACATAGCATGATGAAAATGGGAAAGAGAGAGATATTTGTTACATCATTCAAACAATGGTGGGACATGAGATAAACTACACATCCTTTGAGAAATCTTTCTTAGAAATCATGTTTGCAGCGTAGAAGTTCAGATATTACATGTTAGCACATCAGATAAAACTTATTGCAAAAATAGACCCTCTTAAGTATCTGCTATCCAAAGCAACACTCACAGGGCAAACAACTAAATGGGTTATGATCTTGACTGAGCACAATATTGAGTATGTGGAATGCAAGGCCATCAAAGGACAAGAAATTGTAGATCAACTAGCAGAAGCACTAATATATGCAGAGAACCCACTTGTATCAGAGTTCCTTGATGAATCAATCTTCAACCTTAGTGTGGAAGATCACTGGAAAATGTACTTTGATGGATCCTACACAACACGGGTTAGGAGAAGGGATATTCTTCATCACTTCATAAGGGGATTGTATACCTAAATCATACAAGCTATCATTCCCTTGCACAAATAATGTTGCAGAATATGAGGCTCTTGTCATAGGGCTGAGAATTGCAATACAATGGAAGATCATGGCACTCAAATTCTATGGCGACTCACAACTCGTAATCAATAAGTTAAATGATGGGTATCAAAAAAGGACAACAAGTTGACTCCATACAAGAAACTAGTGGAGAGCCTCAAAGAGTTCTTCATTGATATCACATTTCAGCAACTACCAAGAGAAAATAACAGAGTAGAAGACACCATGGCAACAATTGGATCGCCATTTGATATCCCACACAATGTCCCAAAGGAAGAATTCCTCGTAGAGAAACTTCTAGTACTAGCATTCGAGGTACCAAAGTCTAAATTTTATTATGAAATCGTTGGTCCCGGTGATCCATGGTATCAAGATATATACACCTACTTGAGAATAGGAGTCCTCCACACTGATATAACCTCAAACCTCAAAAGAACATTTGTCAAAAATTCATCTCGCTTTTCATCTTAGTAGATACCCTATACCGTAGGAGCATTGAAGGAACCCTTTTATGATTCCTAAATGCTGAGGAAGCTTTGACTACTTTAACCAAGGTACATAACAACATTTGTAGTTCACATTCGAGTGGTATGACCTTGGCTAAGAAATTGTTGAGGACGGGGTACTATTTGCCTACAATGGAAAGGGAAGCTCATGACTACGTCTGAAGGTGTTTGTAGTATCAGGAACATGGGGACCTCATCCATGCACTAGCTCAGGAGCTCAACCCAATTGTCACACCATGGCCCTTTTCACAATGGGGGCTCGATCTCATTTGAAAAATAACCCCCACCTCATCTAGTGGACATAAGTTCATCATCACCGCCACCAAGTACTTCACAAAGTGGGTGGAAGTCATCCTCATGACTTATATACAAGAAAGAAGATATCCAAGTTCATCCTGAACTACGTAATTTTCCACTATGGTGTCCCTCCAGCCATTATCTTAGATAATGGGACACCTTTCAAAAATTAGGAAATTCATGACCTATTGCAGAAATTCAAAATCCAACATTGCTTTTCCACTCCATACTACCCTCAAGGAAATGGCCAAGCTGAGGCTACTAATAAGACCATCCTGAAAATCCTTAAGAAAACAATTAATGATGTTGGTCGTGACTAGCACCTATAGCTGAATCCTGCCCTATGGACCTACCAAACAAGCATTCACACACCAACAGGTGACACCCCTTTCTCCCTAGTCTACAGATTAGAATCCATACTCCCCATTGAGATCGAGATCTCATCCCTAAGAATATCATTACAGAATCTCATCACAAATGAAGAGTATCAGGTGTCAAGGTTGAATGAGCTAGAACTATTGGATGAGTGGTGTATGGATTCCTTAAACCATTTGCAAGTATATTAGAACCAACTCAAGCATATCTACAACAAGAAGATCAGGAGTCAGACCTTTCAATTCAAAGAGCTTGTGCTGAAGGAGAATCAAAAAAATGTACCAAATCTAGATAGCAAGGGAAAGTTTGAACCCAATTGGTTGGGACCCTTCATCATCATAGCAAGCTACAATTCAAGGGCATATCAGTTATCAACACCAAAATGTGAGCCTTTGCAGAAGCCCATGAATAGCTCCCATCTCGAAAAAAATTATGCCTTATCTTTCAAGGTTTAAAACCAAAAAATACAAAAAAAAAAATTAAAAAGAAAAATGATTGAAAATAGTAAAGAGAAAAAAAATCATGCTATAGTGAAAACCACTTTGGTGGCGCTTTGGGCAAGTACCTCAGTGAAAACCTAGAAAATAGTTTCCTTGTGTAAATAAGCACTTTCCATCCACCAAGATCTCCCCGGCTTGTTCTGCATCATTCATTTATCACACTTTCATCGCATTCCATATTTCCATCGCATTCCATATTCGTGTCCACATCATAGCTTGGTCCTCTGTTCGTATCATGATCCCTCCTAGTACTACTCGACCCATTCTTAAGGTTAGTTTGTCTTGCTTATATCAGAGTAGTCTATTGCATCACGCTGGGGGCATGTTCCTACATCGGCCCGGATTTGTAAAAATTCTTGAAGTCTTCCCTAAAATAAAAAAATACAAAAACATCAAAAAATCCAAAAATCCAAAAACATAAGAAAATTAAAAAATCCAAAAACATTCATAAAATCGTAAAAATCAAAAAAACATTCAAAACATGTCAAAATCCAAAAACAAGTCAAAAATTCATTCAAAAAAGTCAAAAATAGAGTCATCTAGTCGAACTACAAGTCTCTAAGCTCTAAACATAGGCAAGGTTGATCTTTGATCTTCCCCCGAGACACCTAGGTCAGTCCTTTAGGAGTCTGTCATAATAAACTAACAATCCATTTGTTCATGTCTCATCAATAAAGCAAGTTTGTGTCAGTCAAACTACATGGTCTTTGTGTGTATAACATAGGCAAGGCTAATCTTTGATCAGCCCCCGAGGCCCCCAAGATAGGTCTTTAGGTTAGTCTCTTGGTCAAAATCACGGAAAACCCCAAAACATTGGGAAATTTAAAAATCAATATGTGTGTGTGAAAATCGAGTGTAAGAATTAAAATCAGTTCAAACACACCAATAGAACATTATAACAAAAACAAAACTATAAAAGGAGTAGAAATGTGCAAACTCAGTATCCTGTTCCTGTTGTCGTCCTATCGTCCTCTATCTTTAGTGTTTTTGTAGATTCCAGCCTTGTGTTCTCAGATTAAGGGCTAGGCTCAACAAACTGTCTTCCTAAAGAACGAGATTTTGCTATGATATGAATGCATGATTAAGCTATGATAATGATTTTAGCTAAGAAACTTGAAATAAGCAAGATGCTATGATAAATGAATACTAAATGAATTAAATGCATAAACTCTACTTAATTGCCTATTTGCCTATTATCAATGTTTGGATTCACACAAGTATTTATAGGGCTTTCTGACTGATTCTGATTGGCTGTCTCGATTGACGATTGTGATAATTCCTGACAGATCAAACGGTTGAAGAAAGATGAAACTGAAGGATAAGATAGAAGAACCCTAGAAACAGATTTTTCTATTTTATTATGAAAGAGGAAAAAGAAGAGAAGATAAGAATAAAAGAAAGATTAAAAGCTGATAAATAATTAATTAAAAAAATCAATTATTTATTTGTGGAGCACATTCAACTTTTCTCAATTAAATAAAATATTTAATTAAGATTTTAAAAGCAGAAGAAAACTTGTGGTGAGAAAAGAGCTTTAATCAGTTTTATTGAAAAAAAGCAGAATATCTCATAATTAAATAAAATATTTAATTATGATATGAGAAGATTGCACAATTAGGTTAAAATACCTAATTTAGAATTTAGAAAGAAATCATAAGATATTTTTAATTAAATAAGATCTATTTAATTAAATCACTTTTATGAAATTAATTAAATGAAACATTTAATTAATTAGAAGAAGAATTAGAATAGAAGAAAGGGGAAATATTTAAACTTAATTAAATCAAAAGATTTAAATTTAAATTCAAGCAGTGATAATTAATTTAAATAAATAGAATGTATTTATTTAATTAATTAAGTGGACGTATGAAAATAATTAAATAAAGTAAATTTATTTAATTATAAAAGAAGAATAAGATGAATGAACAATATAATTAATTAAATTTAATCATATGTAGAGGACTTTAGAAGAAATTAATTAAATAATAAATATTTAATTAATTGCCAAGATTATAGACATGACCATTTTTATGCGTATACATTTTGCCCCTCTTTGAAGTGATGTGTGAAACATATTACTTCAAAGAAAATAAAAATTTTTGCCCCTGATATGTTTCCGATTTTTTATGTCGATGATGCCCCCTCGGGAGATAAATCACGAAAAAAGAAATTGATGAGGAACAGTGATTTAGCTCCTGATAGATAATGTGGTTGATGCCCCAGTGAAAAAGAGGATGAAAAATGGAAAAAATGCCACCACTACCCATCCTGAAAAGACCCTTATAAGGTAAAAGGGGTAAAATGAGGTGTCATTTTCACCCTGCAGCTACAGTGAATTTTGAGCTCTGACAGTGACTTGGCGAAATGGTGATCCCTTTGCACAGACATAGGTTCGAGCGAGCGCGACGGTATCAGAGACCAGCAGCGTATGGACCACCGGTGAGTGATTCGAAACCTCTAAGTTGTTAAATTTTGCATTTGTGATCGATTATGGATTGATTTCCAGTCGGACTGCAATTTTTTGGAACGTTTTAGCGCATATAGGTAGAGTTTTAGCGCATTCGACAAATAGTTTAGCGCATCTAGGGTTTTCCGTAGCGCATTTAGGCACATGTCAAAAACTGATCTTTTAGCGCACCCGACAGATAAAGTTGTGCATATAGGTCAAAGCAGGCTAGGTCGGAGATTTAGCGCATCTAGGGCACAGAACGACGCTTTTAGGATTTGGTCAAAAAATGCTAGAGTTGCGCATTTGATAGATAGAATAGCGCATACGAGGTACAGAGTTGCGCATTTGAAGTTTTAGCGCATTTAGGAAACAGTGTTGCGCTTTTGACAAAAACTATGGCGCATATGGGTTTTTAGCGCATATGAGCAATAGAGTTGCGCATTTAGGAAATTTTTCCCAGAATGGCCATTTGCTGAAAAAGAATGATGAAAATTGCTTCTTTAGTCAATAGATAGATAAATTGTCGGATCATCATGTTGATAGGATAGAAAATCGAATAGAGAACTGATAACTTTGATTTCCGTGATTGAAAATCAAAGAGTAGATTTTGCTTTCTGCGATAGAAAACAAATAGTAGATGTGAGATTGACTGATTTGAATTTTGATAACTTTGCTTCTCGCGATTGAAAAACAAAGAGTAGATTTTGCTTTCTGCGATAGAAAACAAATAGTAGATGAGAGATTGACTGATTTGATAACTTTGCTTCTCGCGATTGAAAAACAAAGAGTAGATTTTTGCTTTCTGCGATAGAAAACAAATGGCAAAATAGAGATTTAAATTTGCATTCATGATTGAAATACAAACAGAAAAGAATATGTGCTGATTAATTTGCGTTCCTGAAAAGAAAAACAAATAGTAAATGATGGTAGAGTAGATTGATTAGACCTGTTGATAGATTGATGTAGCATTTGATATAGATTATTGATATGTTGATGTTTGTGATGTTGTTTGGACCAAATAGGAGGCTTTCAAAAGCCTCCAGATCAGAGAGCGGTTTCCCTTGTGCTGGGAGCGGATAGGCGAGCTGACACCGGCCGAGTTACAGGTGATTTCAGATTGTGGATTGGGGTCACTGTTGACCATGCCGCGAGGCATTCGGGCCAACAGGGGGCTGTTGACGGCCTTGGCCGAGAGATGGCATTCCGAGCATAACACCTTCCACCTGCCGACGGGTGAGATGAGTGTGACACCGGAGGACGTGTACCGGATTTTGGGGATCCCGGTGGTTGGAGCCCTTGTGGTTTATGACCACAAGGAGGTCGGTGGGACAGAGGCCTTACAGCGGATATGTGGCGATCCTGGTATCTATGGGTACTGGATAGACTGGGATGACTTCAGCAGGTATCCAGCTCTAGTAGCAGTATTGGCAGCTTTTGTTGGAGGTTTCCTTGGACCGGACCATCGGTCCAAGGGATTTGCCGTGGGATGGGGGAGGATGTTAGAGTGGATGATCACTCAGCCACAGAGATTTTCCTGGGGGAGCTGCGTCTTAGCAGATATGTATCATGACCTGCATCGGATTGTATACAGAGGATCCACCAGCCTGGCGAGTGGAGTGACACTATTATAGATCTGGGCGTGGGAGCACATTGTTGTCACCAGACCATTGTGTACCCGGGCGAGACCAGTAGGGAGGCCATACATATATGCATATTCTGGTGCAGTTGTCCAGCAGAGGTTGGGCAAGGTAGAGTACTGGCGGTGAGTGCTCGATGATGTAGATGCAGTGATCTGGAGGCCGTACACAGACTGCGAGGCATGGGCGATAGATCAGTTAGAGATGCCATTTGTGTGCAGACCGCTGTACCTGATAGGGCAGACGCACTTTATCATTGAGAGGTTTTTGGTACTACGGGTGCTGAGACAGTTTGGTTTCACGCAGGGGATGCCCCAGGGCGTTGCTCATTATGGGCAGCGCAAGGGGGACACAGGATGGGGACCATGCATTCCCTACCAGGCAGCCTACACAGAGTACACTTCTTTACAGCCCGAGGTATGGGCGGACAGGCTAGACATACTGGATGCAGGGATGACAGATGACTATGCTCAGTACTTTCATACGCATCCTTTTCCATGATTTACAGTGCCAGATGAGGCACGAGCCATTAGAGCAGTCCCACAGCCAGGAGCAGGGATATCGGGAGGTGCGGCAGGTGGAGAGCAGGCTATGGGTGGAGGGGAGGAGGCTATGGGTGGAGAGGAGGAGGGAGAGGAGAGCGAGGAGAGTGGAGCTGAGGAGGAGGAGAGCAGCTCAAATGACGGAGATGATGGAGATGACGGAGATGGGCAGAGACAACAGATATTAGATAGTCTCGGCAGAGTACAGATTCCTTGGCGGTCCAGATCCGGTGCCAGGCCATAGACTGTGATTAGGGTGACATCCTCGTCCCAGCAGGCACAGATAGATGCGTTGCAGGGTCAGGTGCAAACCTTTCAGGGGCAGCAGGCACAGCTTCAGAGTCAGTTGGTGCAGACACAGAGCATGATAGTGCAGTTACAGGCACAGCTTGCACAGGCACAGGCTTAGGCACAAGCTCAGGCATAGGCTCCAGCACAGGTACAGGTTCAGATGCCTACCCCAGATCCTTAGGTGGCACAGTTAGTAGCAGAGAGGGATGCCTTTAGACGGCGGGCACAGGAAGCTGAGGGTGTAGCGCAGAGATTGATGGGTACTGTGGAGAGTACATCCCTATGGGAGGCCATTGCAGAGGGATTTGAGGTAGCCAGAGAGGCAGAGTACTACAGAGTCCGATATGAGGAGCTATGCCCTCTTGAGCAGCGAGAGCCCTATCCCAGGTCACACAGCCGGACGAGGACCCGATCCTAGACATCGACACACGACAGAGAGGTTACCGGGCCTCGACAGGATCCTGATGTAGGGATCAGCGGCAGACCACCTCCTTCTGGACCAGCTCCGTCAGGGGCATCGACTAGTTAGCCATTTTTGGGGCTTGATTCATTATGTATACCGAGTTTTGATCATGTATGATGTATTGACCTTTTATGAGTTTCATTGGATATTTCGACATTTGTATTATTTTGATGAGTGATGATATGTAGTGGCGGTATTTCTGATGATGTTTATGTTCATGCATTTATGATATGATATGGATATGACATTTATGCATGTATGTTATGAGATGGATTTTGATATGCTTTTATTACATGTGCGGACTAATCCCTATGATGCAGGATGATCTATCGATTATGATGTGTATGCAATGATTTTGTGATGGTGTATATATGTGAGATGGTAATTTCTTTTTGAATTTTCCATGTATGAAATGCATCATGATTTTGCAGAAGATGAATGTGGTATGAATGGTAATATGGTAAAATGATAACATGATATCAAATTATTGAATGTGTATGGAAATGCAACGGTAGATGATAATAAATGAATGATAAATAATAGATGAATGATGAAATGATAAATGATAAGATGATGAAATGATAAATGAATGATAATGAATGAAAAGATGAATGATAAATGAATGATAATGGATAATGAAACATTAATGGTTTAGATATGAAATGGTAAAAATGAATAATGAATGACAAATGATAATGAAAGGATAAATGATAAATGGAATGATGAAATGATATGAAATGAAATGAATTAAATGTCCAAATGTCCTCCACGAAAAGGTCAAAACTTAATAACAACCGTTTGAAAACCCTCATTCAGCCCTTCAAAATACGAATATGAATCCAATATGCAGATATATATAATGAGCTAATGAACATGCAACTATATGAAACTAACCAGTTTGTTGAGCCTGTTATAAGCCTTCTTGAATCATCATAGAACATTTAAAATGTTGGAAGTATGTACAAGCATCAGAGGGGAAATCAGCGCCAATGATGACCAGAGTACAACTTTCATGGATTTTGATATAGCAAGCGAACACAAGCATCGAGGTATAATTGAACCGAGATGACCTGAGCATTTCTTGCATAAATAGACAAAGATTAACCACCGTTCTGATGCAAATGTGGAACTGTCATCAATGATATTTGCTTTGAGCGTCATGTCCTTTGACATATTTGCATCAGATTGGGCTGTTAACCTCAAGACAGCAGACAAAGAAAAATCATTCTCGTTCCTTGCTACTCTAGTGCAGTACATCATTGAGTATGCTCCCGAGTAATGATATCGAAAATCAAACAACTTTTAATCAAACATGTAATACTGTTAATGCCTACATTATTCAGATTATTTGGATCATCCAATAGACAAGTGACATGATAGCTTGCTGAAAAATGTGTCATGAGCGGATAACATTGACAAAGGAGTTTGTTGTTTTGTTGGCATGCTCGTATTGCGATGTCATGGTCTAGCTGTTTTAGTATGCTCTGAAAGTTAAGTGCCCCCAGTTGGGTTTTTGCCTTGTTGATTGACACAACTTGCGGAAAGGAATATGTACAAACGATCAAGCCATGGTAAGACGTTTTAACTCTCTAGGAAAATGACGACAGGGTGGTGCGATTAATGACCTCAAGATGCGGAAAAAGAGATGCAGAAAAAAGGAAAGCTTTTGAAAAGGTAAAGTGCAAAACAAGAACTAATAGATGGAGAGGTACAGATAGCGTCTGTTTGCCAGATTTTCACTATCTGTATTTATTGCATTTTTTTTTAATTTCTTTTTGATTTTTTTTGGATTTTTCTGTCAATAGACTGCCTGTTTTCCAGGTTTTCACCCTATGACATTCTCTTTTGATTTTTTTTTGTATTTTGTTGTCAATAGACTGCCTGTTTGCCAGGTTTTCACCCTATGACATTCTCTTTTGATTTTTTTTTTATATTGTGTGATGTTTTGATTTTTTTGGATTTGTTTCAGGACTTTTTCGCTGTTTTTGTATTTCTTCGGACTTTTCTCGCTTTTGTATTTCTTAGGACTTTTTCTGGCTGTTTTTGTATTTCTTCAGGACTTTTTCTGCTATTTTGTATTTCTTCAGGACTTTTTCTGCTGTTTTGTATTTCTTCAGGACTTTTTCTGACTTAAACATAATACTTCTTAAGATGTATACTGTTGATGGGTTCATCCAATAGGCCTCCTTCTGGCGTTGATAACTTGTATGCTTCCTGATCCGTAGACTGCAATAACCACATAAGGGCCTAACCAATTTGGTTCAAACTTTCCTTTCTTTTCTCTGTCTTGTTGATTGCGCTTCTCTTCTCAGAACTAGATCACCCACCTGAAAGGTACGTGGCTTGACTTTGTGATTATAACTGTGCCATCATCTGTTGATATGCTTTTAAGTGGTCTGCTGCTCTCTGTCTCTTTTCATCTAAAAGTTCTAACTCTTGGAGTCGGGAAACTCTGTAATCCTCATCTGTTATGAGACCTTTCAGTGATACTCTTAAGGAAGGTATTTCCACCTCTAAAGGTAGTATGGCTTCTGCTCCATAGATGAGGGCAAAAGGTGTTGCTCCTGTTGGCGTTCGGATACTAGTTCTGTAAGCCCACAAGGCGGGATTGAGTTGAACATGCCAATCCTTCCCTGAATCATTGACAATCTTCTTCAAAATCTTTAGTATGGTTTTGTTTGAGGCCTCTGCTTGGCCATTACCTTGAGGATAGTAAGGCGTGGAATATCTGTGCTGAATATGGAATCTTTCACAAAGTTCATCAACATCCTGATTTTTGAATGGTCGACCATTATCTGTAATAATGGCATTAGGAATACCATATCGACAAATAATGTAATTGAGAATGAAGGATGAGATCTGTTTTCCAATGACTTTAGAAAGAGGTACTGCCTCAATCCACTTAGTGAAATATTCCGTTGCTGTGATGATGAACTTATGCCCATTTGAAGAAGAAGGATGAATTTTTCCCACTAGATCTAACCCCCATTGAGAGAACGGCGAGGTGGGTGTAAACAAATGAAGTTCTTGTGCAGGAGCATGAATAAGATTCCCATGAATCTGACATTGTGAGCATGTTTTAGCAAAGGTAAATGATTCCCTTTCCATTGTAGGCCAGTAGTAACCCATTCTAATCAATTTTTTGGATAAGGTTATTCCACTCGAATGAGTACCACAAATGCCCCCATGAACTTCCTGTAAAGCTTTGTCGGATTCGTCATGTTCAAGACATCGAAGTAAAGTACCATCAAGACCACGGCGATAAAGGGTATCAGCGATAAGGGTATATCGAGAGGATTGTCGGATAAAGTTACATTTTTGGTTGCGGGATAAGTCAGGTGGTAATATATCATCTTTTAGGTATGCATAAATCTTGCCATACCAGGGTGAATCGGATCCTACTAGGTGGAAAATAATTTGGCTTTCAGGTGTGTCATAGGCAGGTGTAAATAATTGTTCCACCAGAAATTCATAGCGAGTCTGTTTGTCTGGGAGTTGTATCAATGAGGCGATCGTAGCCATAGCATCGGCTGCTTTGTTGTCAATCCTCAGAATTTGTGTGAACTGAATGTCCACAAAATACTTCTTGAAGTCATCAATCATCTTCTTATATGGTAACAACTTGTCATCTTTAGTCTGATAATCATCATTGATTTGATTAATGACTAATTGTGAGTCACCATAGACTTGTAGCTCGGTAATCCTCCATTCCAATGTTGTTTTCAGTCCAGTGATCAGTGCTTCATATTCGGCTATGTTATTGGTGCATGGAAACATTAGCCTATAGGACCTAGGAATGGTATGCCCTTGAGGGGTAACGAAAAGGATGCCTGCCCCCGAGCCATGTTGGGTAAAAGAACCATCAAAGTATAAGGACCATGGCTGCTTAAAGTCTGCTGTGAAGACATCGGCATCTGGAAATTCAATGTGTAAAGGGTGCTCTGTTTGGAGAGGAGCGTCTGCTAGTTGATCCGCGATAACTTGTCCTTTGATTGCTTTGCGATCAACATAGTGGATGTCGAACTCACTCAAAATCATGATCCATTTTGCTAACCTTCCTGTTAGTGATGCTTTACTTAGCAGATACTTGAGTGGATCAATTTTGGAAACAAGCTTAATTGTATGAGCTAGCATGTAATGTCGAAATTTCTGGGAAGCGAAGACGACTGCCAAACAAGCCTTCTCAATGAAAGTGTAACTAAGCTCATGTCTTGTCAATGTTCTGCTGATGTAGTAAATTGCCCGTTCTTTCCCTTCATGGTCTTCTTGTGCTAATAATGCTCCCAAAGACGTCTCGGTTGTAGCAATATACAGAATCAATGGTTTGTCTAGAGTCGGTGGTACAAGAACTGGTGGATTCATCAGGTATTGCTTGATTTGTTGAAATGCCATTTCACATTTATCATCCCATCTAAAAGGAACATTCTTATGTAGGAGATATGTGAATGGTAGACTTTTGTCAGCCAATTGTGCAATGAATCTGCGGATAGACTGGAGTCGCCCTTGTAAGGATCTCAACTGACTAATGTTCTTTGGGGGAGGCATCTCCATGATTGCACGAACTTTAGCAGGATCTACTTCAATTCCCTTTTCTGAAACAATATATCCTAACAGTTTTCCAGATGTGACCCCAAAAACACATTTCTTAGGGTTTAAGCGAACTTTGAATTTCTCCAATCTAGTGAATATTTTAGATAGTATCTCCAAGTGTCCTTCTCTGGTGTGTGATTTTTCCAATATGTCATCTACATAATCTTCCATGAATGTGTGCATCATGTCGTGAAAGATCGTAGTCATAGCTCTTTGATAAGTAGCTCCAGCATTTTTCAAGCCGAAAGGCATGACATTCCAACAATATGTCCCCCACGGACAAGTGAAAGCTGTTTTCTCTTGGTCTTCTGGTGCAATCTTGATTTGGTTATAACCCGAGAAACCATCCATTAATGAGTACATGGCATGGCCTGCTGTTAGATCAACTATAGTGTCGATACTTGGAAGCGGAAAGTCATCCTTTGGACAAGCTTTGTTAAGATCTCTGAAGTTAGTGCATACTCTTACACGTTTGTCTGGCTTTGCTACTGGTACAATATTGGAAATCCATTCAGCATAGTCAATTGATCTTATAAAACCTGCATCGAGGAGCTTCTTGAGTTCTTCTTTAACCAATAGTGCAATATGAGGATTCATCTTTCTGAGTTTTTGTTTTACTGGTTTGGCTCCTGATTTGATAGATAAATGATGCATAATAAGATCAGGATCAAGGCCGGGCATATCTGCATATGACCATGCAAAATTGACTTGATTTTTCTTGAGAAAATTCATGAACTCTGGGATTTCTTTAGCTGTCATAGATTCAGCTATCTGTAGGATCCTTGGATTATCTGCAGTTGCAATGTTGATTTCCTTTGTAGGCTCAGTCAAGATGGATGATTGCTCATGATAATGCTCTAGGAGAGTGTCAAGAGTCCCATCAGATGGTGCCTCAAAAAGGTTTTCACCCTCTGATACGCTCTTTATTTTGTCTTTTGCTTGATCTAGTACTGCCAGATTCTGGTTTTCACCACTAGACCGTTTATCCTTATTTTCATTTTTGCAGCTAGGAGACTTGACACTCTCCTGATTACAAACTTTATACCAAAAATTGCTAGTGGAACAATTATTTACATCTTCAGCGGAAAGGAAGTTTATGATAGCTTCATCATTTGGAAAAATAGGTATATCCATAGGTTCGGTAAGATCCCAGTCAATGAGATCAGGGATGAATTAATGGTAGGACGTCGTTTGGTTGTGTAAAATTGGTGATGGTTAGGGTCAAGACAGAGTTATCGGTAGGATCCGTGGTATGAGATAGGTCAATGATGGGACTATTCTCCTGATAATCTTGTTCGTTAAAATCTGACTCAGTATCACTAGACTCATAGTTACTTTGTGGTTCAGATTCTTGTGGTTGGGATCCTGAACCTTCTCCTTTGATCAAAGCGGGCGTATATTTTTGTATGACATCTACCTCTTTGTCTCTCCAAAATTTGTTATCATGGATGGTATCCCATTCATATTCAGCAGAATCTGTGTCAGAGTTATTTTCAATGTAATTCAGGACTGATACCAAACATGTTTCATTCTTATCGGAACCTTTTTGTAGTGTACAAACATTACCTTGGGATTGTTTAGATTGGGTAGCTTCATAGCCTATTCCAGTTTTATCATATGCCGCAAGTCCTGGAAGATGGATAGGCTCAACTACGCCTTCTTTTCTCTTTCCAAGAGGACCATTATCATATCCCATCTTTTGCATGATAGAATATCCTTTCCCATATTGTTCTGTTGGTAAGGTGACGTTTAGAATTGTGTCCTCTTCATCTTTATAGAGCCAATCTAGAATTGTTGTATCCTCAGGATCTCCCATGGGAAATTTTTCTTTGATAAATTGTCCATTGAACTTGGTAGTGGGCTCTGTTTGTACCTGTGCTGATGTTGATGCTGCTGATATCTGTTGTGGTGTAATAGAAGGTTTCCCATGTGATCGAGGAGATGTAGGTAGATTAGCAAGACAAAGGGAATATTCCCCAACTCCACTTTCCTTGAACTGTAGTTTCTTGTCAAAACTTTTAGTTAACTGACTGATGTGTGTAGCATGTTGAGAAGAAGTATCAGCAAGTGCTTCTTGATTATTCAGAACCAAAGTATCTTGATGAGCTTTGACATTGGCACAAGTTTGGGCGTTTGAGTTATCAGCTGGTATAGTAATTTCCTATCCATCATATGGAAACTTAAGACATTGGTGGTAAGTGGATGGAACAGCTTGCATCTCATGGATCCAAGGACGACCCAACAAGATATTGTATGCAAGATCTCGCTCTAAAACTTGGCAAAAGGTATTTTTGATAACAGGTCCCACTCTGATTGGTAGCATGATTAGACCTTTAGACGTTCTCTCCTCATCATCATAGGCTTTAATGGTAATCTTCCTTCTAGGATCAATGGAATCTTCGGCAAATCCTAATGCTTGAATCACCTTCAAAGTACATATGTTTAGACCAGCCCCTCCATCTATTAGAACACGTTTGACATGGAATTTGTGGATCATGACCTCTAAGTATAATGATGAATTGTGGGGATGAGTTAGGGAAACATCATCTTTGTCTGAGAATGAAAGGCATGTGGGAGAGGACAAATGTCCTACCATGGTTTGAAATCGATTCACATCCAAATCCGTAGATACAGTCGTTTCAACGAGGGTTTTATCCAAAATCTCCCTATGTGCAGGGGAAATCTTTAGAAGTTCGAAAATGGAGATTTGGGCTGGAGTTTTTCGAAGTTGGTTAACTAAGTCGTATTGGTGTTGAGGAGAGGTCTCATTGGATTTTGAGGAGGTACCTTTCAAAACAACCTTAGCTTGTGCTCTTGTTGTGACGTTTACTTGCCCATTGTCTACTTTCTCTTTGATTTTGATGACATTGACTCGCTCATCGTCCGTATAGAGGTTACATATTACATTATCATCAATTTGGTTCACAGTTTTGTCAGAAGATTCTCCCTTTTGATAATTTGGTAGAGGATTTCGAAATGCTTGGTGATCTTCGTTGGATTTTTGTTGTCCTTCTACTGTGATAATACCCTTGTCAATGAGATCTTGAATAACGTGTTTCAAACCTTGACAGCTGTTTGTATGATGACCTCTGCACCTATGGTAATCGCAAAAATAAGCTTCATTCCATGATGGAGGTTTTACATTAGGTTCGTAATTGCGTTGTGGGGGTAACATAAGGACGTTCTTTGCCATGACCTCTTTAAAAGCCGATTCTAAGGATTGTCCTAGTGGAGTAAAAGCTCTTCTATTGGAGAAGAATGGAAAGCGTTGTGGTTTCATGCTTGAGGTATTCCCTGTAGTGTTGTTGTTGTTGTTGTTCCAGTGGTTTTGGTTGTTGGTAGTCCCTTGATTGTAGTTCGTTGGAAAGGGATGATTGTTTCCTTGATTTGCGACTGAATTGACATGGTTGTAATTATTGTTACGAGGAGTGTTTAGGATAAATGGCTTAGTCGTGACATGATTTGCATCTACAACTCCATCATTTACAACATTCTTGTTGCGGGTCCAAAACTTGGACTTGTCTTGATTGTTGTAATGGTTAGATGAGGCAGGACTGTCCCTATCAAGTTTTATGGTCCCTCTTTTGACCAAAGCACTTTCGATGGTGAGGGCATCTTCAATCAGTTTCTCAAAGGAAGGTGGACAATGCAGATTTAAATGATAACTCATTTCTGAGTTGAGGCTATTGATGAAAGTAACCATTTTCTCCTTTTCAAGGACATGACGGGGGTACCTAGCAAACATTATCCTCCATCTTTGAAGAAAGGTAGTGAAAGATTCCCCAGGTTTTTGCGTAACTTTGCAAAGATCAATCATGGTGATCTGATGTTGAACGTTGTAGGAGTATTGTTTTATGAATAAATTCATCAGTTCTTCAAATGTTCGAATAGGAGGTGTAATCTTAGATAACCATTCCATAGAGTTGACTCCAAGGCTTCGAGGAAATAATCGCAATAAATATGTATCTTCATGGGCAAATTCCAATGTCATGTTTCGAAAGTCTCTAATATGGTCAACTGGGTCCGATTTTCCATTATAACGATCAAATCTGGGGATTTCACAGTGTTTAGGAAATGGAATCATGTTGAGACTTCTATCAAAAGGGTAAGGACATATGTCATCCAAAGTGTACTGCTTGGTTGTGGTTCCTCCTTCTAACTCTTTGATTTTTTTCTGTATCTCTCTAAACTCTTTTTTTAAGGAGGCATATTCAGGTGGGGATGGCTCTTCCTCGGTGGTTTTTAATTTCTTAGTATCAAAGTCTTTAGGCAATTTAGCTCCTTGATCTACTAGAAAAAGAAAGTATTTCTCTTTGTCATGTTGTATAATCTTTTCAAGGGCTTTAAGAAACTTGGGATTTTGTTCTGCCTCTCTAAGTTCAAGTTCGTCGTCTTGTTCATCATCACTACCTATAGGAGTTTTGTTCATGTTTTTTCTCTTAAGTATTGAACTCTCCTCTCCGTCAGCCATATTGTTGTTACTAAAAAGGGGATTGCGACTTACACTAAAAATAGGACTACCTTGTTCACCCTCTTTTTGAGGTGTTTCTCCTACTTTGTTGTGTTGAGATCTCGTAAAAATAGGCATATGTAAGAAATCCTTGAATATGGTCACTGAAGGATCTGATTGGGACGCGTTGAATATTCAATTGAAGGTTGTGGTATGTTCTCAAACTCAAGAGGTTGATTCAAATTATGACGTTGAGATAACGCTAATCTTTGATAATAAGCTTGGGTAGCCAACAATTCTACAGCATAATTGTCAGTGAATCTTCTAATGTAGTCTTGGTATCTATGGAGGAATGTGCGATAATGGAGCAAGACGTCTCGACTCTTATACATGAATTTTCTGCGATCTAAAGTCTTCTTGTAACTGAAATTTGTTTTGGGCTTCTTGATCCTATTGAAAACTAATTTCTTGGTGAACTTGGTTGATTTCCACTTTCTTAACATGGGAGTAAAATCTTAGAAAGTCGGTTCGGTGACAAAAACCTAAAAGCGCTACTCTGTTTCTCAAATGCGCTACAGAAATAGTCAAATGCGCTGCAGAGAATATCATATGCGTAGAAACAGAGAACAAATGCGCAACAGAAAATCCTAAATGTGCCGAAACAGAACACAGATGCGCTAGAACAGAGCTTAAATGCGCTGGAGTTTTCCCCTAGGTGTGCTAAAGCAGTTTATTTCTAAGACAGTTTTGACCAGTTTTTAGCTGAAATTTGTCATGTTCATT
Source organism: Sequoia sempervirens (assembly GCA_007258455.2). Lineage (NCBI taxonomy): Eukaryota > Viridiplantae > Streptophyta > Pinopsida > Cupressales > Cupressaceae > Sequoia > Sequoia sempervirens. The sequence continues at coordinate 410,881,856 of VDFB02270651.1, read as the reverse complement.
TTTGGATGATCCATTATCTGAATTAATGTTTGGAAAGCACAGCAAACAGTCTAATTTAAGTTGATTCGTAACCAAGCACATAATAAGACAAGCACAACCTAGGTTAGGCCAGGACAATATCCGCTAGACTCCACGTGGGTTTCCCCAACCGCATATCAGTAGCGTGTGAATCTAGAAGCTTGGCTGCACGGGCTCCCCCTTACAGTGCACTCTCTTCTCAGGCCAACCAAGCTTCCAACCCCCATGAAACTCCCATGGCGAGCTGATCACCTCTATTATTGACTGCAAAAGTGTGGAAGGCTTCACACCGACCGGTGCTGGACTAGCAAATAGAAGGTTTTTGGCTTTCTAAACAATGGTATTTAGTTCGGGACCCCCGTTCGAGTGGCCATACATGGGGCAAGAGATTAATCACCATTAAGGTGGCCCTCCAACCTGAAGAGGTTAAGCTCAACAGGGTTTATGGGAGTACAACTCCGTCCGTATGACACATCCGCACAAGCAACCTTAGGTTTTACCTTAAGATTTACATTTATATACCAGTCGGGGGTAGCTTGGCCTTAGCTCCATTGCCGGTTTGAGTCATCCCTTAAGGTGAGTACTTTTTCCCTTAAGGCAGGCCCAATTTCTAGAGTCAATAACCGTTTCTCTTGCACCCAGGATCGCACAAGTGCGCAAGGGGAGAGGATACTTCGATTATCAAATCAGGGTTACACAGGGAAAAGTGGGTCTGGTTTTCTGATCACCTAGTTTGCACAGGGTGAGAGCATAATCACCTACCACCTTCAAGCACAGTCAATAAGAGTAGACAGATTCATTTTATGTGCACCAAAATCAAATGTGATTTAATCTAGGTGAAGATGTTGCTTCACAACAGACATGGGATTCATTTTAACTGCATGATAAAAGATGTCGTGGTTACCCTAGGTTGATTCATTTTAAGCCCAACATAAAATAAAAGAAATTCTGTCTGCGGAAGGCGTCAGACTCAGAATCTCTGTTACAATTCCAGATGTGAAGCTCTGTCTCCTGAATGCATAGAAACAGAGACGAGAAGCGCAACTCTGTTACATAAATGCGCTAAAACAGAAACCAAATGCGCAATTCTGCTACCCAGATGCGCGAAAACAGAGACTATATGTGCTATTTTAAATGTAGAGATTTTTTTAATTTTTTGATACAATTTTAATTGCGCTAAAGAAAATCCTAAATGCACTAACTAAATGTCTATATGCGCTGCCGAAAGTGACGAATGCGCCACTCTGTTTCCCAGATGCGCCGCAGAAATGACCAGATGCGCCGAAACGGAGCCCAGATGCGCCGAAGTACCTGTAAATAAAAATTTCCCGAATCTTCCGAAACACACTGCCGAATGCCAGAAAACCTGTAAGCAAACCTGCAAGAAAACCTGCAAGAAAGAAGTCTAAAATCGGGGCATAGGCCCTACGGTGGGCGCCATTTAATGTGTGTGTGAAAATCGAGTGTAAGAATTAAAATTAGTTCAAACACACCAATAGAACATTATAACAAAAACAAAACTATAAAAGGAGTAGAAATGTGCAAACTCAGTATCTTGTTCCTGTTGTCATCCTATCGTCCTCTATCTTTAGTGTTTTTGTAGATTCCAGCCTTGTGTTCTCAGATTAAGGGCTAGGCTCAACAAACTGTCTTCCTAAAGAACGAGATTTTGCTATGATATGAATGCATGATTAAGCTATGATAATGATTTTAGCTAAGAAACTTGAAATAAGCAAGATGCTATGATAAATGAATACTAAATGAATTAAATGCATAAACTCTACTTAATTGCCTATTTGCCTATTTGCCTATTATCAATGTTTGGATTCACACAAGTATTTATAGGGCTTTCTGACTGATTCTGATTGGCTGTCTCGATTGACGATTGTGATAATTCCTGACAGATCAAACGGTTGAAGAAAGATGAAACTGAAGGATAAGATAGAAGAACCCTAGAAACAGATTTTTCTATTTTATTATGAAAGAGGAAAAAGAAGATAAGAATAAAAGAAAGATTAAAAGCTGATAAATAATTAATTAAAAAAATCAATTATTTATTTGTGGAGCACATTCAACTTTTCTCAATTAAATAAAATATTTAATTAAGCTTTTAAAAGCAGAAGAAAACTTGTGGTGAGAAAAGAGCTTTAATCAGTTTTATTGAAAAAAAGGAGAATATCTCATAATTAAATAAAATATTTAATTATGATATGAGAAGATTGGACAATTAGGTTAAAATACCTAATTTTGAATTTAGAAAGAAATCATAAGATATTTTTAATTAAATAAGATCTATTTAATTAAATCACTTTTATGAAATTAATTAAATGAAACATTTAATTAATTAGAAGAAGAATTAGAATAGAAGAAAGGGGAAATATTTAAACTTAATTAAATCAAAAGATTTAAATTTAAATTCAAACAGTGATAATTAATTTAAATAAATAGAATGTATTTATTTAATTAATTAAGTGGACGTATGAAAATAATTAAATAAAGTAAATTTATTTAATTATAAAAGAAGAATAAGATGAATGAACAATATAATTAATTAAATTTAATCATATGTAGAGGACTTTAGAAGAAATTAATTAAATAATAAATATTTAATTAATTGCCAGGATTATAGACATGACCATTTTTATGCGTATACACAATACATTTGCAAAATCTTGAAAATACCAAAAATAGCCTCAAAACATTGCAAAACATCAAAAACATTAAAAAAATCCATTTGTCCCATCTCGCTTTCACCCAAAATAAACATCACTCATAATATATCATCGCCATCCCCAACCTTTCATGAAATAGTCAGAAACAAGTTTAGCAAGTTAAAAGTGAAAAATAAAGCATCAAAGTCTCGAGTCTAGGTCAGTAGATAAATGAGTTGGTCAACTCTTGGTATTAATAGCTCATCATCCAATCAAATCTCATCACTGTAGTTTAGTCTTGGCTAGCAGTATGAACATTAGCTTGTTTCTTTACTTGATCTTTTCTTTGATTTATCTTATTGTATTCATTCCAATGACCTCTCAATGATGTCTAATCAAAAGGATTTAGAGAGAAAGGAATGGGGCAACAATCATTATCTTTTATCTATTGTGCTTGTTGGATATTCTTGTAATATAACCTTGGTCATGCCTACCTTGTTTGGTCTATAGGGAGGGTGTTTTAGATGTCTTGTTGACCACATAGGAAGGCTTGGATTTCTATGTTTTGGTCTGAGATGTTTAGAATATATGAACTACATTATGAATAAGGTTTCATATGCCAGGTGTGAACAAGAGTACTCCTATCTGATTGTCAAGTCAAATTCCATCACACTAGGTGCAATGCCATATTGGTTATTTATACCTTGATGCATCGTACCTATGTGTGTTATCAAACATAAGGTAAATAGTCCTTTTAAAATCCCAATTCCTAATAAGTAAATCATCATCATCTCTGATAAAGTATCGTAGATCATGGACTTGTTGGACTCCTGCATCATCTCAGACTCAAGGGTTCTTCCATCTTATTCTTCTCATTCTTCTATCTTTACTAACATTTCTATCCAAATCTATGTGTTATATCAAAATATACATGAGGCTATCCATGGCCAATGACTATCTATACATCATCAAATATGTTTGCATCAAACATTCGAGCTAAACTGATCTTGAGCCTCTTTGTCATGAGATCGACCCTCAAATTGAACTTTTTGCCTAATTTCTCGAGGGGGTAGTGTACCAACATAATTCTTCCACTAGGGAAGTAGTGGGGCATCCAAAAAAATCAATTTTTTTTTTAATTTTGATCTTGGAAAGGTTATTCTTTGAACCAACGTAGTAGGTGCATTGCTTCAAAGAGGGGCAAAATGTAGACACATAAAAAATACTGATTGATCCTATACACCTGATCTTGATTTACTAACACCAATTCATCTTTAATCCTTTACTAACCATTTAATTGAATAATCTTTATTTGATTAAATTCATCATATTTCATCTTTTAATTAAATAAATCAATTTTATCTAATTAAATCACTATCTCCTATTAATTAAATAAATAATTTTGTTTAATTAATCCTAATGTCCTCTTTTATTTAAATAAATCAAGCTTTTTTTTATTAAATCATAATATTTCCTCTTTAATTAAATAAATCAATTTTATTTAATTAAATCATCAATCAGTCCTAATGTCTTCTCCTTTAAATTAAATAAATTAATCTTTATTTGATTTAAATCTAACACCATCCTCTTTAATTAAATAAATCAAACTTTATTTAGTTAAGTCTAAATCATTATTCCTCTTATTTTGATTTATTTAAATCCTAAAAACTAAATCACAATGTCAAGTCAGCTAACTTCCATTAAAATTAATCAAATCATGATTAATGCTAACACTAATCACTCAAATCCTCTAGATTTTGCAACATGCACATGAAAATCCATTTAATTTATTTATTAAATCTCTATTTTTATTCAAAAAGGCATCAAAATGGGAATATTCCTCAAATTTGAAAATCTCCCCCCAAAAGGGACTTGTCCCTCCAACAAGACATTAAAAGCCTCTTACATGTCCTTTTCCTTGAGCCAAGTGGCATTAACTCCATTTTCTTCTCCCTCCAACATGTCACAATTGAAAAAATCTTTGTAAAATCAACAACAAAACAAGGGTTAGTATCTCCTTCTAGCTTGCCACATGCTACCAACAACAAATCAGTAACCAAAAAGCCCTAACCTATTAAAGCCAAAAAGAGAAAACTGGAAAATATTATAAAAAACTAAGAGTAAACCTACAATAGGAAAATGTGTCGCTCTACCTGTCAAATGTGTTGCAACCATAGATGCATCGTTCGTATTAGGAGATGTGTTGCAAAAAGTCAAATGCAATATTTGAGATGTCAAATGCATCTCAAAATTGTGTATGCATCAATTTCAAACACAAATGTGTCGCAACACATCAAATGCTCCTCAAAAAGTTGTGTTTGTAGCATTTCATACCTGTACCTACAAAAAATGATGAAAATGTCATACGAAAAAGTTTTTAGCCTCGGGTTCACTAATGTAACTAAAGTAAAAATCTAGGTTAGCATGAAATCAAATGCATAAATGAAACCCTAGCTAAACAATGAAGTACAACAAAGTAAAATAGCATAAAACAAAGGAAAAGCTTCACCAAACATCCCTCATGCACTCCATGATTGACCTTCATTTCCCTTCTCCATTTGCTGCAAAATGATGTTTGCCCTCAGATTTTGATGAGAAACAATTGACCTATGACAAAGCCCTAAGCAAACATTGAAGGATTGTACTATTGTTGCAAATGTACTCAAAAATTGCAAGCAAGCCTAAAGTCTAAAGCTAAAGTAGCTAAGCATGAAGTGACAAAATGAGATTGACATTGTCTTTTTATAGAAAAGTCCATTTTGGATGAATGGCCAAGATTGAAAGTTGAGAAATGCCCTAAGATCAAAGGCTGAAATTCAATGTGACAATTAGCAATTAAGGTTAGGGCTGCATTAGGGTAAAATTTGAAATGGATGGCTATGATTTAATTTTAGAAAAATCAAATCAATGGACAAGCAAGCATGTGACAAGAAGATATTAGGCATGGAAAAAGAGACTGTTGGAGAATCAAATAATAATTTAAAATTATTTGATTTTAAAGACTGAGTTGTCCTTTTGAATTAAAAATTAATTTTAATTCAAAAGTGGTGAGGTCATGTGATAGTAAATAATTATTTTCAATTATTTACTTAGTGGGAAAGATAGAAAGTAGTAAATTCACTGGATTGATGCACCTTCATTTTCACCTAGTTCAGAGGGCCAATGGCCCCCAACCTCTCCCTAAGATACTCAAAAGTATCCTTTGGAAGAGCCTTAGTAAATATATCTGCAATTTGTTCCTTTGTTGACACATACTCCAGCCTTACTTCATTCTCCAATACTTTTTCTCTCAGGAAATGATATCAAATAGATATGTGTTTTGTTCTTGAATGCATCACCGGATTCTTTGAATTTTTTATGGAACTTGTGTTGTCACATAAAATAGGAATAGGCTCATCACATATCACTCCAAAGTCTTTCAAAGTTTTCTTCATCCACAGAACCTATGTGCAACAGGATGTTGTGGCAATATATTTTTCTTTTGCAGTGGATAAAGAAGTTGAGTCTTGTTTCTTACTCAACCAAGAAACCAATCTTCTGCCAAGAAAGAAAGCATCTCCACTAGTACTCTTCTAGTCATCCACACAACCAACCCAATTTGCATCAGTATAAGCACTCAAGTTGTAATCAACACCCTTAGGATACCATAGGCCACAATCTGGTGTACCTTTAAGATATCTAAATATCCTTTTTACTATTGTAACATGTGCCTCTTTAGGATCTACTTGAAATCTAGAAACTAAACATACTACATGCATAATATCTGGTCTGGTAGCAATAAGATACAACATCCCACCAATCATAGATCTATTTTTTCTCTGACCATTTTTAGCAGATTCATCATCTTTACTCAGCTTACATCCAATTATCGTAGGAGTACTAACCGGTTTGGATTCATCCATTCCAAAATTCTTCAGCAGCTCTTTCACATATTTCAATAGTGAAATGAATATCCCCTTATCAGTTGATTTGCTTGAAGACCAAGAAAGAAATTCAACTCACCAATCATGGAAATTTCAAATTCTTTTTGCATTTCTTCTACAAATCATTTACACATGCCTTCATTTCCACCAAAGATGGTATCATCAACATAAACTACCACTTTCAACATTTTGTTACCTTGCACTTTGAAGTAAAGATTATTGTCAGTAGAGCCTTTGTTGAAACCTTGTTGTGTCAGGTATTTGTCCAATCTTGTATACCAAGCTCTAGGAGCTTGGTTCATTCCATACAATTCCTTCTTCAACTTACAGACCATCTCAAGTTTTTCTGATAACTGAAATCCTTCAGGTTGTTCCATGTACACTTCTTCCTCCAATTCACCATTCAGAAATGCTAACTTGACATCCATCTGATATACTTTGAAGTCCTTGTGGGTAGAAAACGCCAAAAACATCTTGATAGGTACCATTCTAGTCACAAGGGAAAATGTTTCTTCAAAACCTATGCCTTCAACTTGTGAGTATCCCTTGCATACAAGTATTTCTTTGTTTCTTATAACTTCCCCATTTTCATTTACTTATTTCATAACACCCATTTTGAACCAATTACATTCTTATTCATAGGTCTAGGAACTAATTCCCTTGTCTGATTCTTCTCTATTTGTTGCAACTCTTCTTTCATAGCTCTAACCCAACTCTCATCTTCACATGCTTCACACATAGACTTAGGTTCTATTTTAGAAGGTAAAAATAGGTTTACCTTAGTTGCTGCTTTGCTTCTAGTCTGCACACCTTCACTCTTATCTCCAATTATTTGTTCATCCAGATGATTCTCTTGCACATACTTAGGAGTCTTAACAACAAGTTTTAGGATTTCTTCTTCTTCTTCCTTCTCCTTATTTTCTTCAGGTAAATGTCAACAAATAGGATCATCAAGTTTGACTTCACTTATCTTAATAGGTCAGTGCATATCCTCATCAACTTTCACATTAGCACGAGTTCTCAACAATATTCCTCAATCTTTTATTGAATCATCTATATGCTTTGCTAGTAGTAGAGTACCCAATAAAAATTCCTTCATCACATCTAGCATCAAACTTTCCAAGATTTTCATCATCTCTTTTAATGTAACATCTGCTTCTAAATACCTTAAAGCACTTCACAATAGGAGTCTTACTAGTCCATAAATCAAAAGGAGTCTTTGTGTTGTTGCCTCTAATTTGAACTCTATTGAGAACATAAACAATAGTGTGTATTGCCTCTCTCTAGTACACATCCGATACATTTGAGTCTTTCATCATGGTTCTTCTAGCTTCCTATACCATCTAGTTTTTCCTCTCAACTACTCCATTCTACTGAGGGGTTCTCGGAGTAGAAAACTATCTTTTTATGCCATGTTGTTCACAAAATGTATTAAATTCACTAGAAGTGGATTCTCCACCTCTATCAGATCTCAAACATTTGATTCCCAAGTTTACTTCATTTTCCACTATTGCTTTGAACACCGTAAACCTATCTAGAGCTTGAGTCTTTTCTCTAAGAAAAGCAACCCATGTCATTTGAGAATAATCATCAATAAGGAGCAAAAAATACATCTCACCATTTAGGATTGATGTTCTAGTCAGACCACATAGGTTAGTATGAATTAATTCCAGCATTCTGGTAGTAGATTTCTCTTTTACCTTAAAACTACATCTTGTTTGTTTACCCAACTAACAACTTATATAAATAGTATTAGTAGGCTTTGTGATTCTAGGCAGACCTCTGACAACATCTCTTGAACTGATCCTGACCAGATTATCAAAGTTTACATGTCCCATTCTCTGGTGCCACAACCAAATTTCATTGACTTGAGATACAAGGCACTAACCATCAACACCCTTAAGCTAATAGATGTTTCCATGAGTTATCCTTCTAGTAGCAACCATATCTCTGGATCCTTTTCTGATTTCACAGGTATTATCTTGAAACACAAGCTTAACAAAATTCCTACACATCTTTCCAACACTCAAAAGGTTATGCCTCTAAAAATCCTGTACATAATATACATTCTCAATGTTGTGTATTCCATCAAAATTAATTGTACCTTTCCCAACAATTTTTGTTCCTGAATCATCACCAAACATGACCAAACCACCATCATACTTTTCAAGTTTAGTAAACTTACTTTTATCTCTAGTCATGTGATTAGAACATCTACTATCAATCACCCAGTAGTATTCATCATGTCTGGCATGAAAGGCAGTCACCAAAGTAAATTCCATCTCATTCTTTTTGTTCTCTGAAACATTCCTTCTTGCACATTTTCCAAGGTTAGCAGGCACAGATTTATTCTCCAAGGCTAAAAAAAAGCATTCACTATCATCACCCTCATAATCAAATTCATCATAAAAAATTTTTTCTTCTTCTTTAACATTATACAACTTCTTATATTTCTTATCCTTTCTATCCTTATCTTTATAATCCTTGTTCTTCTTATGTACAACTCTATTCGGGCATCTTGAAGCATAATCGCCAATATTACCACAACTGAAAAATTTAAAGGGAAACATACCTTTATATTTACCAGAACCTTTCTTCAACTTCCTCATAAAATTTTCTTTCAACTCATCAAAACCATCACTATCCAGATCATCCTCACTCTTTGTTGCTTTAAATGTTGTTTCTTTCTTTTCATCTTTCTTTCTAAACTTTCTCATCTCAAATGATGTCAAGGCACCCAAATAGCTCTTCTTTAGTATATTTCTTGGGATAATACATCTCTTCAATAATGAGATTGATAGGTACAGGGTTGGATTGAGACAATCATTGCCTCAATGCTCCGGGCCACAACTTTGTTAACCCCTTGGTGTCACTTCCTCCACCACTCAACCTATAGGTCATATGCTATTTAGGCACCCTTGGTTCCTTGCCAACACTACTATCAATTCCAGTTTGTTGCTACCAAGCATTTCTTGGTGCTTTTGCACACATTCTCCATCTAGCCCTTAATCCTTTTAAAGACTAGACAACCTCTAATGCCTCCTAACTTGCTTGCAGGGGTGTGTATAAGCTTCCATGACTTCAAAACGGTCTAGGGAAGGTTCTTGTCCAAGCACAAATCTTCTTTCTTCTATCGCTGCCACCATACCCTAGGTTAGGGTTTTAGGAGGGCTAGTAGTCCATGAGCCCTATTAGGTCTCTTAGCCCAGGGTTTTAGGTTATTACTCCTCCTTGCTCAGTGAACACCATAACCTCAAAGAAAGAACCCTGGCTCAATTTTGGAGCACTTCAATATTTTTGTGGTTTCAGACCTTCTCAGGCCGTACACAAGGCTAACACTGATTTTGAGAAATTTAGGGATTTTTAAGCCTTTACTTATTCTGTTTTGCTTCTTCCTACCACCATTTGATCTGAAAAGGACTGCACCCTTCCTTCCAACCTTCTTGGGACCTCCTACAACCACTACACACCTTGTAATGTTAAATATTTTCCACCCCTACCACGTTAGGGCTTTGCCATTTACTGTCTTCCCAAGTCGGGTATCAGCAACTCGCCTAGGGAAAGACTTTGTCCATGGTGCTACGCCTGCTATAGAATCCTACATCTACTGTATATACAATGATGGAGTTTATCCACCTTCCCATTATTCCCATACTTCTTGGTATGGTGGGAGTGCAAGCTAAAACTCCATTCTTATTTAATTTACCAGTCAAGACAGCTAGTAAGGTAAAACATAGATTTTACAAGAAAAGATGAAAATGATGGAAAAGATATCTAATGTGTCAAAAAAATGCTTCAAGAAGGCTTCTTTACATGCTAGCAAACCAACAAGATGCCTTGTTCAACACATTTAGCAGCTGACACACGAGCAAGAATAGGAAAAACAGAACTTTCACACAAAAATCACTATATTCTTATTGACTGCATATAACTTCTAGAGTTCCAAAATGTTTTCCAACCCTCAAATAGGTTGAGAGTTACCTTTTTAAAATCTTGGAAATAGTTAGGTTTCCTTTCTCGAGCTTAAGAACAACCAAAAGCTTAGCATTGCAAAACACTGTGTGTTTTGCAACCTTAGTCTAATACTTAGGAAACAACCAAACATAAGCTCCCTAAATTTATTCAACTTCACCACTCCTAAACTAAGGAGAAAAGGTCCTCAACCATAACTAAGATGGTCCACAAGACCTTACACAACAAAATTAAATATAACAAAAACTTCAAATGAAGCATAAACCTTGCCAGGTACTCCAGCTTTGCCAAGTGCTCCTGCACCAGAGATCTTATCACTATAACACTCAGTTAGGGTTATTAGTATCTTCTCAATTATATCTTCATAAGTCAGTTTACCCCCTTGATTCCTAAGATCATTTTCTGCAAGTTCAACCCTCTAGAAATAGCTTACAAAATCTTCACCTTCTTCCATTTTCAAATTCTCATATATGTGCTTTGCCATCAGCTTCTTTGTCAATTTCACTTTATCATTTCCTTAATAAAGATATTCCAACTTCTTCCAAACTTCATAAGTAGTGTCTAAAGAAAGGACCTTAGTTTGCTCAGTTTTAGATATGGCACTAAAAATAGATACCTCGCCTTCTCATTCTCCTCATAAGCAAAAACCTCATCTATAGTAGTAAGACCACCTGTTGGAGAAAAATACTTCATCTCAATAGTATTTCAGGTCTTGTAACCAAGAGAAATAATATATCCTCTCATCTGCACTTTCTAGTCACTATAATCAAATCCATCAAACATATGGATCACCAACTTATGTGCCATCAGATCTTCCTTAAGCAGTTAAGCTCAACACCAAGGAACCAAAGCTCTGATACCAATTGCTAAAAGGCATAGGAAAATTGAGAGGGGGGGTGAATCAGTCATCACCCAATTAAACTCAAAACTTGAACACTTATTAACTTCACAACCACACTATTCTGTTATAATGTATGAACATGAAATGAAGATAACAGAAAGAAAAATCAACACATAGAACACTAGATTTTACATGGAAAACCCAATGAAGGAAAAACCACTATGAGGATTAACTCACAATATAAAGAGAGAGAAAAACTGAATACAAAGGCTCACTACCTACAAAAAGGACTCACTATCCAACAAGGAAGCTCCCTGCCTATATATACAAAAGAGAACAAAATATCCACCACAACAATTTACACACATCTATAGCCTTTATTATAAGATTATAGAAACCTTCAGCTCATTACTTTCAAGAATCTAACACAATGAAGTACTATTTCCTTAACTCACTTTCACAAAACTTTTCTCTTCTCTTGTGGCTTCCTTCGTTACTTTGCATCATCTAAATATTTTCAACTTAACTTGCATTTATACCATCTTCAACCGTAGAAAATTTCTCCAAGGTTGGCCACATACGCTTCATTTCATAAATTCAAATTAGGTTGGAAACTCAACATTATCGCGGTGGAAAGGAATAAGAGTGGACCAATTAAACACTTAACCAAGACCAAAAATAATGTCTCAAATCAACCATTTGCTTCCTTAATCAAATTATTTCTCCATATGAAGTATAAACACCAAGTCGGCCAAACCTAATGAAAACATAGATGAACATTGAAGTACATGCTTCCCAACAAGAAGATAACAAGAAGACGACGTAACACGCTTCATCATACAGGAGAATACATCTCAAGTTCCTTCAAATACATCTACAACAAGTGTAACAACTTTTGAACATAGAACTCCTTCCATCAGTCCATCTGGACTTGTGCAAACACATATAGTAATTCTAAAACTCAACTTCCAGATCACCAAAACACAAACACTTTTTCTAGAACCTAGAGAACACCTTTACACAACATATTCTAGATCTGCAAGATTTGAAACAAAACAATGGAGGACTACGGAGTAGAAATATTTCTCCTAGTCCATAGACAACTAACTTCTACCAAAATAGTTCACACACAGGTGAACAAAATTTTCACATTCCATTAAATGAGAGATGAAAAATCCGTAGTTATCACCATCATATTATCAACAACTCTTTAGATCCACACAAGCATAGGATCAACACAGGAGTAATGTAGAGCACATACTGAAGCACATTATGAACACATACATAACTTTGACTTCTCTCTTTATTAATTTTCTCAAAAGCACCTGGAAACCCATCAATTCAACATCATAAAGATAGCTCCATGTACTCACAACATCTCAATAGCATCTCAACTATACATGCACAATCTGCAACATTCTAAACTATGTTGATATTAATGACAACACCACCAAACTTGCTTATACTTGCAACAATATAGACATAAGAACATGGTAGTATGGTAGTACTATAGTTGTAAAGAGATCCACCACTTGTACTACAATGTATTCAATTTTTAAAAGGATTCAATTTGTTAAATTCAAGCTTAAAAAATGGAAAAAAGTTGGTTTTGATAACCTTGGAAGGATATTTTTTGGAAGGAAAATTCAAGAATGAATTAGCTCTAGGAGGGGGATCAAATTATCTCCCTTTTCCATAATTTAGTTAAAGAAATGAGAAGTATTAATATTATCTCATCTATCACATTCTCTCAAGCAATTCAATCGTCTTCATCTTAGGATATGATGAGGGGATACTCCACCCCAACACTCACACAAAACACAACATATATCCACACAAAAAATGCAGGATAGAAAATAAACCACTTTCAATTACTTTCAGAAAATGAAACTACAAATTTAGAAATTATAATGCTTGTTTCAAGTATGAATGAGTATGGTGGTGTTTTCATTAATATTTTCACTGATGTCAACATAGCATAGGTTGTTACAGAGAAATGAAACAAGTGATTACAGGTTGTGCATGTATAGTTGAGATACTGTAGAGATGTTGTGAGTACATGGAGCTATCTTTATGGTGATGCAGGTGTGCTAATATGATGAATTAAAAAGTGATTTTGAGAAATAATGAAGACTGAATTATGTGCGTTCATAATATGATCTGATTTGTGCTTCACATTTCTTTTGTGTTGATCCTATGCTTGTACATTTGTGAAGTGTTATTTAAGGGAATCCTTGGGTGACATATCCTAGATTAGAGCTTTTGGTTTGATGGAGAGTGAAAGTTCTGTTCACTGGTGTGTGAACTAGTTTTGCAATGTTGTTTGTCTATGATTGGGAGAAATTTATCTACTCCACAGTCCTCCGCTATTTTGTTTCTAGCCTTGCGGATATGGAAGATGGTTTGTAATAATGTTATCTATGATCTATAAAAAGTGTTCATGGTCTAGTGCTCTAGAAGATGAGTTTTAGAGTTTATATGTGTGTTTGTATAGTCTGGATGGACTAATGGAAAGTATTATGTGTATGAAGGTTGTTTCATTAGCTGTGGATGAGTTTGAAGGTATCTGAGATGTGTTCCAATGTATGGTGAAGCGTGTTATCTAATTTTCATGTTATATTCTCATTGTGGAAGCATGTACTTCAAAGTTCATTTGTGTTTTTCATTAGGTTTGGCCGACTTGGTGTTTACACATCATGCGAAGGTTAAGTATCAATTGAGGAAGAATGTGATTGATCTAAGATGTTGTTTTGGGTCTTGATTAAGTGCTGGTTTGGTCCACTCTCATTCTCTTCCACCGAAGAATATTTAGTTGCCAACCTAATTTGAATTTTTAATATGAAGCATGTGTAGCCGACCTTGGAGAATTTTTCTAAGGTTGAAGATGGTATAAATAAAAGGTGAGATGTTAAGGATTGGATGTAACAAAAAGCCACAAGTGTGAGAAGTAGGAGTGTGCAAAAGTGAGTTAAGGAAATAGTACTTTAATGTGTCTGACTCCTAAAAGGAGTGAGTTGATGGTGTCTGCAATTCTCTTATCAAGGCTACAAATGTGTGTAATTTGTTGTGGTGTATTTTTTGTTATCTTTTCTATCTATAGACAATGAGCCTCCCTATTGGACAGTGAGCCTCCCTATTGGATAGTGATTCCTATCTGTATGCAGTGAGCCTCCTTCTTAGGCAGTGAGCCCTTTGGCAGTGAGCCTCTTTGTAATCAATTTTACTATTACTTTATATTTTAGTTAATCCTCACCATGGTTTTTCCCTTATTGGGTTTTCCATGTAAATATGGTGTTTCTTGTGTTGATATTGCTTTTTGTTGTTTGCACTTCATGCTCATACTTAATAACAAATTATAGTGGATGTGGAGTTAATGATTGTTTGAGATTTTTGGATGTGATTGGTGACAACTGATTCACCCCCCCTCTTAGTTGTCTTGCACTTTTCAACAATTGGTATTAGAGCTTTGGTTCCTTAGAGAAGAGCTTAACCACTTGAGGTAGATTTTATGGTGCACAAATAATCAATCCCTATGTTTGATGGATTTCACTATAGTGAGAGGAAAGTGCAAATGAGAGGTTACTTAATCTCTCTTGGTTACAAGACTTGGAAAGTTGTTGAGACAAAATATGTTGCACCGATAAGTGGTCCTTCTTCTGTATATGAGATTTCTGCCTATGAGGAAAATGAAAAAGAAAGGTATGCAATCTATAGTGCTTTATCTAAGACTAAGCGAACAAAAGTTATTTCTTTGGGCACTGCTTATGATGTTTGGAAAAAGTTGGAAGATATCTATGAAGGAAATGATAGAGTGAAATTGTCAAAGCAGCTAACAGCTAAGCACATATATGAGAACTTGAAAATGGAAGAAGGTGAAGATATTGCAAGCTATTTTTTAGAGGGTTGATATTGTAGTAAATGAAGTCAAAAATCAAGGTAGTACTCTGATAGATGAAGATGTAATGGAAAAGATTTTGATGACCCTACCGAAGAGTTACAATGATAAAGTTTTAGTTATTGAGGAAGTGTATGATCCTAAGAAGTTCACTAACGTGCAACTATTTGGCACCTTGACCGCATTTGAAATGAAGAAGTTTGGAAAAGAAAAGGAGAAAACAAAAACAACCTTCAAAGCCACGAAGATAGAATATGATCCGGATAGTGAAGGATCAGAGGAGTTGGAAGCAAATTTTATAAGGAAGTTGAAGAAAGGTACTGGTAAGTACAAAGGTATGTTACCTTTTAATTGTTTCAATTGTGGAAATATTGGTCACTATGCTTCAAGATGTCCAAATAGAGTTGTAAACAGAAAGAACAGAGATAATAGAGACAAAAAGGATAAGAAATTCAAGAGATTGTACTATGTTAGAGAAGATTCTATAATTTCTAATGATGAATTTTATTTTGAGGGTGATAATGATGAGCACTTGTTTTTAACCTTAGAGAATAGATCAATGTCTACTAACTCTAGAAGATGTGCAAGGGAAAGTGGTCTGGAGAACAAGAAGGATGAGATGGAAGGTACTTTGGTTACTACCTTTCATGCTATACAAGATGAAGACTATTGGGTGATTGACAGTGGCTATTCAAATCATATGACCGGAGACAAGAGTAAGTTTACTAAACTTGAAAAGTATGATGGTGGATTAGTCATGTTTGGAGATGATTATGGTGCAAATATTGTTAGAAAAGGAACAATTAGTTTTGATGGAAAACACAGTTTTTTGATGTTTATTATATTAAGGGCTTAAGGAATAATATTTTGAGTGTTGGATAAATGTGTAGCAAAGGATTCAAGCCTATGATTCAGGATAACAAGGTCTGTGAGGTCAGAAAAGGGTCTGGAATTGTGGTAGTTGCAAGAAGAAGAACATATGGGAACATTTATCAGCCTAAGGGTGTTGATAGTCAGTGTCTTGTATCTCAAGTTAATGAAATTTTTCTATCATACCAGAGGATGGGACATGTAAAATTTGATAATCTGATCAAGATTTGTTCAAGAGAAGTTGTCTGGGATCTACCTAAAATCACTAAGCCTACCAATACTATTTGCAAGAGTTTCCAGTTGGGAAAACAAACAAGATGTAATTTTAAAGGAAAAGAGAAATCAACTACTAGAATGTTGGAATTGGTTCATCAGACCCTTGTGGTTGCACAAGAATAGGAAGTCTTATTGGTGAGAGGTATTTCATGTTGTTGATTGATGATTATTCTAGAATGACATGGGTTACTTTTCTTAGGGAGAAAGCTCAAGGTCTGGATAGATTCAAAGTGCTCAAGGCTAGGGTAGAGAATGAAGTAAACCTAAGAATCAAATGTTTAAGGTTTGAGATAGGTGGAGAATTCACTTCTAGTGAGTTTAATACATTTTCTGAAGAGCATGGTATAAAGAGACATTTTTTTGCTCCTAGAACTCCTCAGTAGAATGGAGTTGTAGAGAGGAGAAACCAAACTATTCAAGAGGCTGCAAGGACTATGATAAAAGAGGAAAATGTACTTAATGTATACTGGAGAGAATAAATCCACACTACTGTTTATATTCTTAACAGACTTCAAATCAGAGGTAATAGCACAAAGACTCCTTATGAACTATGGACTTGCAAGATTCCTACTGTTAAGTACTTTAAGGTGTTTGGAAGTAGATGTTATAATAAAAGAGATGATGAGAACCTTGGAAAGTTTGATGCAATATGTGATGAGGGTATTTTCCTTGGATATTCAACTAATAGCAAATCTTATATATGCTTCAATAAAAGATTGAGAAATATTCTTGAGAGTGCAAATGTAAAAGTTGGTGAACATATGCATAGACCAGTTGAAATAAGTGAAGTTGAACTAGATGAACCTATCTATGGACAAGTACAAGAAGAGAATGTTAGAAACCAATATCAGATTTGCAAACCAGAATATCCTTCCACAAAAGAGAAAAACAAAAAAAGCAAAGATTTGCAAGATGTGCAAATAATTATTATTCGAGAATTCAGTAATTACAAGATAATGATTTGCTTTATAAAACAAAAGATGCATAACCCTAATCTTATCTTGAGCAATAAGATAGCTCAACAAGATAAGGATAACAACTAATTAACCTAGGAATTAAATAATTACCTAAGTAAACTTATGTAAAGTGTAATTAAATATTAATTACACCAACACCCCCCCATAAGTGCAACTTAGGGAGAAGCAAATTATTATGCAAAGATGAGTCCTAGCAACAAGGCTTGATCAAGTACTCATTTACAAATGCAAAGAGGTAGAGAAGGAAAACCCAGTGGGACAAAACCCCCTACAATGAGATGACTGCTATAGAGAAGCACTGGAAGAACACTATGGAGTAACACTGGAACTGCAATCTGACAAGCAAGGAAAGATACTTCTGTCTACAATTGAAACCAAAAATGGAATCATGATAATGTGACAGCAGACCCGATGCCACAGAACACTGGAAAACTCACAAATTGGAACAACCCTGGAATCTCTGAAGCAACAATAGATGAAATGATGATAGAATCTGGAAGCCGTGTACCTCAATGTGGATGCCAAACTGTGACTGAAACTCTTCCATGGGAAGGAGTACCAAAAAATACTCTAGAACATTAACCATAAAAACATGGCCCTCAAACTGAGAAGGATCTGAACCAATGCAGATCAAGAAACATAATCTCTCAACTGAAGTGTGAACCGATGAATCTGATATGTGTCAAGCAATAGCCAAAATGTGGCCAAAAGAAACTAGGAAACTAGATAACCCATACGATTTGCCAACAAATCAAGATGGATATGGAGATCAAAGTGAAAACTACACTCTAATCAAATTATTATGCAAGAAACCCCCCTGATGGAACTTTATCTCAGTTTATTTATTACAATACCCAATGATTCGCAAAACGAGATAATGCAAACATTCATAAACAAAAAATAAGATGATGTGGTACTGAAATGAACTACAAATATTCAAGTTTCACCTTTCCAACTGCCAGAACATCCAAGTAATCTCCAAAACACCCATCAGAAAAAAATTGGAATAATGATAAACTTGGGATAGATACAGAAAAAAGTGCTTGGACAAAAAGATAGATCTCCTCAATACCTTTCCAACGCCGCAAAGAAGGCGAAAAACGAAGCTCGGGGAAAAAAGTTATGAGCTCATAAGCCCAAAATAAACATCTGACTTCAAAAAGAAAAAATAGCAAATAAGTAGAAAAATACTATAAAATAAAATATCCCACTAGAAAGTGCTTGGAACCAACTTTCCGACGATATCTCGTTTGCCCGATTTCGATACTGTATACCCAAGTTATGACCAAAAGAAAAAAAACTACTCCTTTAGGGAAAATCAGGGCTAGGAGGGGCAAAGAGGTCATATGGCCAATGACATCATGCTGACATCAGCACTTCACTAAGTTAAATTTGACGGCCATCTAGCTGTCAGGGCAAAAAAATGCCCCCCCTGCTAGAAAAATTCTACGATCGTCAGTATATTCTTTATTGCTGGAATATTCCAGATCCTGGCCGGAATCCACAGAGAATATTCTGTAGCTGAACTATCAGCTGGGGGCCAGGCTCATAGCTCCTAGTCTGTCATAGGACCATTGGTGAAGCTAGAAGGCCACCGGGGTTGGGCACGGGCCCGTGGTCCTCCATAGGACATCGACCTAGCAGAAGGGCCCGGGGGGGCTGCATAAGGGTGCAGGGGAGCGGTGGCGAGCTGGCGGTGGAATGGGGTGGCATCGACAGCATGGTGGCCACCCGGTGGTAGATCACCTTATAACTGGAAGCATCGGTGTGAAGATTGAGAAAACCGTTTTTTCAATTTTTAAGCCTCGGACTACGTGCTGGGGAGGCCTAAGGCCGCCTAGGCAAAAAAAAATTTCCTTTCACCAAAATCGACAAAACGAAAGGCAATCTTAGGGTTTTTGGCCACTACGAACGCAATGGTGACCTTCGTTTCTGCTCAAACTACTACAAATAATTGGCTACCCCCAAAACTTGCAAAAAATCTCCCAGCCTGAAACCCTCATAGATCTTGCAAATGATGGCCAAAATCTGCAAAACAAAAGCCAATCTTGACTTTTTCCAGTGCTCTGAATACAATGGTGAAGCCCGATCTGATCCAAAACGCCTCATAGATGAACTCAAGGCATGATACCCTTGAGGAATCCCGAACAAACCCTGCAATGATTTTCTCAAAAATCAGAGAAGGGGCTGCAAATCAAGGCTCTCATACCATGTTAGAAACCAAGATCAGATTTGCAAACCAGAATATCCTTCCACAGAAGAGAAAAACAAAAAAAGCAGAGATTTGCAAGAAGATGTGCAAATAATTATTATTTGAGAATTCAGTAATTACAAGATAATGATTTTCTTTATAAAACCAAAGATGCATAACCCTAATCTTATCTTGAGCAACAAGATAGGTCAACAAGATAAGGATAACAACTAATTAAACTAGGAATTAAATAATTACCTAAGTAAACTTATGTAAAGTGTAATTAAATATTAATTACACCAACAGAGAATAAGGAAGAAGAAGAATAGATTGAAGAAGAAGAAGAAGCTCCAAAACCTACTTCTAAGACTCCAAAATATGTACAAAAAAGTCATCCTAAAAAATAGATAATTGGAGACAAAAGTGAAGGTGTGAAGACAAGAAGCAAAGTGGTAGTAGTTGAGGTAAATCTATGTTTACTTTCCAAGATAGAACCTAAATCATTCTGTGAAGCATGTGCAAAGATGAGAATTAGGTTAGAGCAATGAAAGAGGAATTGCAACAGATAGAGAAAAATCAGACATGGGAATTGGTTCAAAGTGGGTGTTCAGGAATAAGCTGAATGAGAATGGTGAAGTAGTAAGAAACAAAGCAAGAATTGTATGCAAAGGTTATTCACAAGTTGAAGGAATAGAATTTGAGGAGACATTTGCCCCGATGGCAAGAATGGAGGCTATTCGGATGTTTTTGGCATTTTCTGCTCACAAATATTTCAAGGTATATCAAATGGATGTTAAGTCTGCATTCCTGAATGGAGAATTGGAAGAAGAGGTGTACATGGAACAACCAGAGGGATTTCAGTTATCAGATAAATCAGACATGGTCTATAAGTTGAAAAAGGCATTGTATGGACTTAAACATGCTCCCAGAGTATGGTATGCAAGGTTGGATAGATATTTCACATTGAAAGGGTTCGGTGAAGGCTCTGTAGACAGTAATGATCTCTATTTAAGGTTCAAGGAAACAAAATGATGATAATGGTTTTGTATGTTGATGATATTATCTTTAGAGGAAATGAGGGTATGTGCAATAGATTTGCAAAGGAGATACCAAAAGAGTTTGAAATGTCTCTGATTGGTGAGTTGAATGTCTTCCTTGGACTTCAAGTGAATCAAATTGATAAGGGAATATTCATTTCACAATCAAAGTATGTCAAAGAGTTGATGAATAAGTTTGGAATGGATGACTCCAAACTAGTCTGTACCCCTATGGTGATTGGATGCAAATAGAGTAAAGATGATGAATCTCCTAAAGTTAATCAGAGCATGTACAGATCTATGATTGGTGGATTGTTATATCTTACTGTTACTAGACCGGATATCATGAATGCAATATGTTTGGTTGCCATATTTCAAGAAAAACCTAAGGAAGCACATGTTATAGTTGTTAAAAGGATATTCAGATATCTAAAAGACACTCTGGATTATGGCCTATGGTATTCTAATGATATTGATTTCACTTTGAGTGCTTACACTGATGTAGATTGGGTTGGTTGTGTGGATGACTGGAAGAGTACAAGTGGTGGTGCATTCTTTCTTGGAGGAAGACTGGTTTCATGGCTAAGCAATAAATAGGATTCAGTTTCTTTATCCAATGTAGAGGCTTATATCGCCGATAAGGGCGTGGTTCGGTGATCAAGTCGCTTGGTTGTAGTGACGGACACCAAGGTTCAAACCCTCGCTGGGCCAAAGTGCTCGCAGGCCTTGTGCCTACGCTGGGCCTTTGTGCTCGCGGGTTTGGTTGTTTCTTGTGGTTTGTTGTATCCGGTTCATATCTCTAGTCAAAAAAGTGTTTACCCCTAATATTATGGGTGCATTGCACCTTTAAAAAAAATAAAATGTAGAGGCTTATATTGCAATAGCATCTTGATGCACACAGGTATTATGGATGAATAAAATATTGAAGGATATATGAGTGATATGTGATGAGCCTATCCCTATCTTCTATGACAATACAAGTGCAATAAATATTTCAAATAATCTGGTAATGCATTCAAGGACAAAGCACATATCTATTAGATATCATTTCTTAAGAGAGAAGGTATTGGAGAATGAAGTCAGGCTGGAGTATGTGTCTAAAAAGGATCAAATTGTAGATATATTTACTAAGGATCTTTTGTTCATGATAATTTTGAGTATCTCAGGGAAAATTTGGGGCTTATTGGCCCTCCTTCTTTGAACTAGGTGCACATGGAGGTGCATCAGTCCAGTGGGTCTACAAATTCTTCATTTATCTGGACTGATGAATGGGTCTACTCCTCAGGGGGAGTAGAAAGTATCATTGTTGTAGTATGATATGTGGGTGCACTCCTTAGGGGGAGTGATCATACTTTTATTCTTTTCCATTCATGTCAAAGGGGGAGAGAGAGTCATGTGAAAAAGACAAAGGTTCATGTGAAAAAGAAAAATTTGAAAGTCCAATTAAGAGTGCAGGAATGTTGTGTAGGCTGTCTAATTTAGAAAATAAAAGAGATTGTGTTTTGTGTCTTTGGTGGTTTTTCACATCATGTGTTTCCATCAATGAAAAAGGTGGAGATAGTTGCAAGTATGAATGAGTATGGTGGTGTTTTCATTAATGTTTTCATTGATGTCAACACAACATAGGTTGTTGTAGAGAAAGGAAACAAGTGATTGCAGGTTGTGCATGTATAGTTGAGATACTGTAGATATGTTGTGAGTACATGGAGCTATCTTTATGGTGTTGTAGGTGTGCTCATATGATGAGTTGCCAAGTGATTTTGAGAAATAGTAAAGACTAAATTGTGTGTGTTCAGAATGTGCTCTAGTTTCTGCTCTACATTTCTTATGTGTTGATCCTATGCTTTTGGGGTTCTGAAGTGTTCTTTAAGGGAATCCTTGGGTGACATATCCTAAATTAGAGCTTATATTTTGATGGAGAGTGAAAGTTGTGTTCATGGGTGTGTGAACTGATTTGGCAGTGTTGTTTGTCTATGAATAGGAGAAATGTATCTACTCCACAGCCCTCCACTGGTTTGTTTTTGGCCTTGTGGATTTGGAAGATGGTTTGTAATAATGTTATATGTGCTCTATCAAAAGCGTTCATGGTTTGGGGCTCCAGAAGATGAGTTTCATAGTTTCTATCTGTCTGTACATTTTGGATGGACTGATGCAAAGTATTCTATGTATGAAGGTTGTTGCATTAGCTATGGATGAGTCTGAAGGCATCTGAGATGTATTCCAGTGTATGATGAAATGTGTTATGTGGTCTGCATGTTATCTTCTCGTTGCGGAAGCATGTACTTCAAAGTTCATTTGTGTTTTTCATTAGGTTTGGCTGACCTAGTGTTTACATGTCATGTGAAGGTTAAGTACCAATTGAGGAAGCGTGTGATTGATCTGAGATGTTGTTTTAGGTCTTGGTTAAGTGTTGGTTTGGTCCACTCTAATTCTCTTCCACCACAGGAATGTTGAGTTGCCGACCTAATTTGAATTTGTAATATGAAGCATGTGTAGCCGACGTTGGAGAATGTTTCTAAGGTTGAAGATGGTATAAAAACAAGGTGAGATGTTAAGGATTGGATGTAACAAAAAGCCACAAGTGTGAGAAGCAAGATTGTGCAAAAGTGAGTTAAGGCAACAGTAATTTAATGTGTCTAACTCCTAAAAGCAGTGAGTTGATGGTGTCTGCAATTCTCTTATCAAGGCTGCAGATGTGTGTAATTTGCTATGGTGGATTTTCTGTTATCTTTTGTATCTGTAGGCAGTGAGCCTCCCTATTAGAGAGTGAGTCCTATCTGTAGGTAGTGAGGTTCCTTCTTGGACAGTGAGCCCTTTGGAAGTGAGCCTCTTTGTAATTGGTTTTGCTATAACTTTATATTGTGAGTTAATCCTCACTATGGTTTTTCCCTTATTGTGTTTTCCACATAAATCTGGTGTTTCTTGTGTTGATATTGCTTTATTCTATTTGCACTTCATGCTCATACTTAATAACAGATTATAGTTGATGTGGAGTTAATGATTTTTTGAGATTTGTGGATATGATTGGTGACAAATGATTCACCCCCCTCTCTGTTGTCTTGCGCCTTTCAACAATGTTATGGCCACATGGGATTGATTCATTACAACAAAATAAATTATGTAAATAAAATCTATTATTCAGAGCCATAATCTGCACTAATGGAACCACATCCTCTAACCTCCACTCAACCCTTTATTTGACACTAATAACTACCTTATATTTTTTTGGAAAGTGTAACTTTCCCTTTTTTTTAGCACAAAAATCCCAACCGTTTGATTTCTCACCTAAGAAATTTTACTAAACTTCACTTTTTAGTGGGGTAGCTTCCCAAAGCCATAACTTTTGACTCAAGTGTCCAATTTTCTATTACAATATATCATTGGAAAGCTCTCAAAAAAATCTACAACATCAAAATAGTTGAAAGATTATTTTATCCATTTTTTGAGCATTTTTGAGGCTTCTAATGTTTTCAAATTTGAATTTGAAGTTGTATTAGAGAAATTCTTGAGAGAAAAACTTTAACATCTCCCAAATAGTATAGGATATTGAGATGATTCTTCTGCCATTGAATATGTTTTCTAGTGTTGCTCTTTGGCGTAAATTTTTAGGTCTATTTGAGTCTGTTTAGGTTGACTTACAAAAATAGTAAGTGGTCATTTTTTACCATTTTTGAATTCTAACTCTCTTACACCCCTTAAGTGCCATCATTGGACTCAAAACAACTAAATAAAATAAGGAAAAAGGATTTTTCTTGGTGATGCAAGATTACCGCATACACCATTGGGTGCTCTTGCATCACGATATGAAAAGATAATTTGTATATCCTTTATCTTCTATTTTTTAGGATATGAGTCTAATAGTTATGGATGAGGCAAGGGTTATTTTAGTTGCATCATTTCTCTAGCTATTTATAAAATGAATGGTTTGAATATGAGACCTATTCTTCTTAAGGATTTGGAATAGAATTGAAATGAAAAAAGGTGAATCTTACAGCCTTGGTGGCTTTCTTAGTAAGTTTTTTCAAGAAATATTAGGCATCTTAAAGGATGACCTTTTTGAAGTTGTGTAGGAATTTGAGAGTAGTAAGAACATGGTTAAAGAAATTGATTCTATTTTTCTAGCTTTGACTACTACAATTTATTGGAGATGATGTGTAGCATGATCAATAAAGAGACAAAATTATAAGCTATAAATATTTGAGGTTTTTCTACTAATGAGGTTTTGAGGATGGGTTTGATCTACAAATACTCAATGACTTGGAATACTATTAAGATGGGTACATTATCCATTCAAAGAGGCCTCTTATGGGTTTTAATTCTTTCCATAGTGCTCTTTTTGGATAGATTTTGGGATAATCTATATCCAATTCTCACTTCCTTTCCCCATATGATTCCTTTGAGTAAAGTCTTTTTGGATGTCAACTAGTCTAAAGCATCAAACTTTAGAGATTGTTGCTAAGAGGATAAATTTTGTATTTTGTAATTGGAGGATCTAAGTCATTGGTCCTCATGTGGAGATGTAGATGCTTGAGTGGCCCTATCTTCCATTTTGGTAGATTATCCTTGTTCTCAAGAGGAAATTAATGTTTTTCCTTGGGTTTGTGATCTTAAGGAGGTTTATGTAGTTTTTCATGAGTATCATATTAGAGAAGATGAAAAATATAGGTATATGGGTTTTCCCTAGTGGAAAATAATCAAGAGTAACTTCTTTTGGCCTAAATGTAATTTCTTTATTTGGATACTTCATCAAAATAAATATCTTACATGGGAAAAATAAGAAATAATGGATTCTGAGGTCTTTCTAATTGTGTTCTCTATGAGGTTGATGAGAATTTTGTGACTCATTTATTTTGTGCTCTTTTTCTAAGGTTATCTAGAGGTAGTGGTGGAAAACCTTGAACCAACCTCTTGTTTTTGTTACTTCTCTATTTGAATTTTAGTCTAGTTTGGGATGTCATAATACTTCTACCTCTTTACTTTTGGGTGACCTATGTTTTTATCCATGTCTTTATTCTTTGGAAACTTCGGTTGGAAAGAAGTTGTCAACTCTTTCAAGGTTTTTAGAGTCATATTGGGTATGTCTAGCGGTAGATTTTATCATCAATAAAAGAAAATTTGGTGGCTAATTTTTATGTTGATGTAATATTAACTTCTTGTGATATTTAGATTCTAAGGAAATTAGATTTGGGTCATTTGGTTGGCTGTACTCATTCTATATCTAGAATTAAATCTTCTAATAAAGTTAATAGAGTAGGTAAATAATCCTCTCTTCCATTTTTTCTCAAAATTAATATTCATGGTTCTTCTTGCAACAATTTGGTGCAATGAGAATTGGTGAAGTTGGGTGAGACAATAATGGCTTGCTTCACTACTTTTTCTCTTTTTCTACAAGGTTTGAAATTAGTAATTAGATGTAGGCTTATGTCATCCTTGTGGCTTTTGAGAAATCCTATGAGGTGTGTTTGAAGAGGATAATCTATGAGATGGACTTCATGATTTTTGTCTCTCTTCTAAATAATGAGAGTTTTTATGAGTTTTCTTGGAGGTTGGCTTCTTTTGCACAACAAATTCTTCACCTTTCATGAACAATTGATTCCATCTCTTTTATTTGTATTCCTAGAGAATAGAATGTTGTTGTAGACTATTTAATCAAGTGAGCATCTATTGTTAATTGTAATTGGAATGTTACAGATTGGGAGTCCTTGTCTTCTACTTTGTCTTTAAAGTTTTTCATCTCTTGCACAATGATCTGTTTTGATCATTCTAGTTTCACAATATCTTTATTAGCTTAATAATATCCTTTAATCTTTTAAGAAGCTTTATGACAAACCTCATTGAATTTTTGTCCTTTAGATTTTGATTATACTTGTTACTATTTCAAAATCTTTTAAATATATTTTTATGTTCTTAAATAATATATTTTTCTTTTTCTTTCCAAAGGAACTCGACAAAAATGTTCAAGAATAATCTTACAATATCTTATAGCTCGCTAACTTCCCACTCAAGGAGAATGCGTACATCATTAAAAAATTATATGAAGCCCTGGAATCTCGGGGCTACATATGATGTTTCAATCAAGTCTGATCCTCCATCAAATCAAAAATATCGTGATTCCTTATCTCAACCCTAAAGTAGCCATATATGTGTAACTAAATGGAACTGAATACCAACCCTCGCTATCATCCGGCTAAAAAATTAACTTAGACTTTGCAGGCCTTACTATGTCTAGAAATCTTACATCTGATGAAGCCCAGGCACGAATGAATTATATAACCAAGAAAATGAAATCAACTGATGCCATGGGAGCACTAAAACATATAATTCAATCTACAAATAGGGAAAGAGCAACGGTTCTAGAGAGGTTGAGGAGGAAGCGAATGAAATACTTCTATACAAAACTCGAATCTCTCATGCCAACGACTCTTCCAAAGGTAAAAATTACAAAGCCAGTTTCTAATTTTCTCGAAACAAACACCATCTGACTTCAGAACAAATATCCTATGCCTACAGCTGATTATTTTATGTTTTTTTCTATCTGAGAATTGATGTAGGTTGACAGATGCTGTCTACTGGAGGGTGCTGGCAATTACATTAAAGAACTACAAGACGAACTAACCCAACTGAAACGAAAGAGGGAGTGTTTTCAAGCAAAGCTAGGTGAGAAAACAGTGAAGGAAAGATTGAAGGTTACTATGGTAGATGTGGTGGTGAAGGAAAGGGAGTCTGTAATTATCATCAGTAGCATTAGAAGGCCGAGGCACCTTTGGACGGTGATTAAGGAGGTTGAAGAACATGGTCTTGATGTAAACATGTCACAGCTTTCTTCAAGCGACTTCTTTGTGTATCTCTACTTCCATGCCATTCTCAGAGAGGGTATAAGAGAAGTCGACCCTGCTAAGCTACAGGATTCTCTTAAAACCAGGTTATTAGCAGCATATTAGGTTTTCATGCCAAATCGTTTCAGCCCATTCCAGCTCTTTGAGATTACTGCCATATTATCAAGTTTTCTGTTCACACAGGTAATCTCTTGGATGGTAGGTACCCTTGTCTTGTGATAGTCTTAATAGAGGAGATAACCATGGATGGTATGTGATAATAATTTTTAGTGATGAAGTATTGGTAGTCTAACATAAATGTGGAATAATGAGATATTTACATTAAAATTTGATATGTCAAACCTAAGTATTGAATTTGCGTGCAATTCCCAAAACAAGACAATTAAAAGCTATACAAAATATAAGGTTATCTTTTGGATTGACACATACTAAAATCTATTTTTTCTTAAATTGTAACAATCCATAACCAAAATTATAATTTTATTAATGATATCCAAACCTAAGTATTGAATTTGCGTGCAATTCCCAAAACAAGACAATTAAAAGCTATACAAAATCTTTTGGATTGACACATACTAAAATCTATTTTTTCTTAAATTGTAACAATCCATAACCAAAATTATAATTTTATTAATGATATCCTACAAAAATAAAAGCATTCTAGTTAATTTTTTGACATGAGACCATAACCACACAAAAATCTAGAACAAAATCAATGTGAAAATATCATAATTGTAAATGAAAAAGAAAATAAATCATATAAAATAAATCTAATATTCTCTTTATTTGACAATTATGTGTAATTCTATGTATCGAACTCCACTTAAGCATTTTTCAACTCATATTATCATTAATAACGGAGTTTGGGATCGCTTTTCAACTTTCCATACCCTCAACCATCCCTTGTCTTTTTTTCTTGGTACCCCACTTCTTCTTCTTTCTATGTAGGAAAACTCCCCTTTATCTTTTCTAACAACGTTCCCTTAGAATCAACCACTATTAAAAAATCTAAGCTAAAATATTTAAAATACATCTATACAATGTGAATAAAAAACACAAGGAAAACAACTTTAATTTATAGACTTTTATATTTTCTCAATTATGATATTTACTTTGGAAAATAGATTTATACATCTTCAAAATGATCTCAGAAAATGGATTAGCAATACAAAAAAAATTCAAAGTATCAAGTGGATAAAGGCACTTGTGTTAGAGAAAACAAACAAAGCTAACCAAAAAAAATGAAAGCTAATAATAAGCAAAAGAAACCTATATACCTTCATCATTGGTTTTTGAATAATCTCCAATGTAAAAATGTGGATGCTCTTTCTAATACTAACACCAGGTGTTGAAAACATAAGGGTATTATTATTAGCTCCCAAAAATGAAATTATAATATTAACATAAAATTTTATTCTTAAATGGGAGAAGAGGCCTCTCAATAAATATATTATTGAGAGGGAAATGGAAGGTCAAAATTTAGAGTTAAATGAAGGGATAGGATTAAATTCACATGGATTCAAATCCTAAAACTATGACAAGTTTCACAAGGGAGAGGAATATCCAAGATCAAAGGATGGGATTTGATCAATGGTGTAGGATTAGATGAGAAAGTGATAAGTGGAACATGAGGAGGAAAGGCTAAGCATGCTCATGCATGTATGTGAGATATGCTCACACATGTGTGAAAATTTGACGTGGAGGATTAGAATTCTCACACATGTTTGAGAAAATACTAGGATGAGTTAGCACGCTCACACATAGAGAAGATTGAAGTGGGTTTATGTGGAAGCAAAAAATGCTTCCAAGAGTGCATACTCACACATATGTGAGAAAGAAATGGGATTATTTAGCATGTGTGAGCAAATAATATTGTAATCCAAGTACATGGATTTAATGGCTAGGATTAAAAGGCTAAGGGTTAATAATGATGTGGGACGAAATATTAGAATAAATATCAATGAAGACTAATTAGCCTAAATCAATTAATTAAGTAGGTATATTAATTAGTCGATTTAGTTGGAGGATTTGAGGACTATGACTATTTGATTTATTTAATCAACTATAGGAATAAGTATATAATGATGAATGACAAAGGAAATTAATTAAATAATGACTTATTTAAATAATTTATGAGAAACTTAGTTTGAAAGAAATTAGTTGTAAATTTGGGATGTATTTGTTTTCCCCTCTTTGATATGGCATCATGACTAAGAGAAGTTGCATTATGTCAAAGAAGAATAAGAAGTAGAAAGGATGAGGCTTTAGGTTGCAAGTTTCCCCAATCACTAGAAAGAAAGGGAGGATGAGTTAAATGTTTAGAAGATGATGCCCCCAAAAGAGAATCACATGAGGATGAATGATAAGATTAAGTTCCATGGTGAAAGTTTAGTCACATGAGATGATCAAATGGAGAGGATATATAAACCATGATTATAGGATAAAAGATGATGCATTAAATTGACATGCTAACTAATGTCAATCAGAGGATTGGCCTAGATGATGTAAGATATGTTGGACACACATTTTTATGATGATGTCCCAAGATGACTAATTAGTGCTATGATGGAACATGGTTGAGGGATGTGATGGAGGGAAAAAAATGGGAAGGAAAATAAGAAGGGGTGGTGATGAATGATCAAGAAGATAAATGATAGTAAGGATGAGAAAAATAATGAATGTTGTTAAAGTAACATATTATACAAGGATAAATCTATTATTTACTATAGAAATCACATTATGCACAATGACATAAGGTACCATGATGATGATGCGTTATTTTGATAAAGACTAAGGGTAAAGCAAGAAGTTGAGGACCCACTTCTCGTGGAAGTTTCACACTTAGCCAAAAATGAAAAATCAAGAAAAAAATGGGATCCCATTTTGCTTTGGGATCCTAAGCCAAAAAAGGATCTCATTTTCTAGAAACGAGATCTCATTTTGTAAAACGTTAAATTTAAAAAAAAAAAAACTAAATGGGATCATGTTTCTAGAACAAGCTCCCATTTATTAAAGTTTCAATTTTTGGCCTAGTTTTTGCTATGGGTTTCAGGTTGGAAAAAAGTCTTGGGTAGCTGACCCTTATCTTTGGACCTACTTTGACTTGTAGCTTGAAGATCATATCAATGTGAGTAGAAAATATTGACTTTGGAAATATGTCTAAAGATATTTTTTATAAAGTTTTTTAACTAAATTAAAACCCATTATAGATAAGATTGTGTAGATTTCAAATATGTATTTTTTTACTATTAGATTAAATTTCCTATTTTTCAAATAATTTTCAATGAAACTGGTCCGTAAACTTGAAATATCAACTTTTCTTATTATTTTAATAACTTTTTTTTAAAAACAAATTATACATGCACAATATTTAGACAATTCTTTTCAATTTGAAAAAAAAAAATGATAAGTTTAGGTCATCTTATGTGTGACGTACATGAGGGATTTTCAAAATAGAAATTACACCAATAAAAAATTATTAAAAAAATAAAATTAAATATTATGCATAACCCTCAATGTGTTACAGATCTTTTCCCAAAAGGATTAAAAAAAAAACAAATTTTTAGGTCAAAATATGGTTGACATACTGTATCATAGAAAAAAGTATTTCTTGCTTGATTTGGGAATAATTAAAGATAAATTAGACTTAAGAAGGCCTTGATTTAGTGTTGTGAGATGTTTTAAACATCCACACTAGGTCTTGGACCCTTGCAAATTGAATAAAGTGCATTTATCAATGTCTTGTAAAGGTGTTGTAAAGTATTGTAAAGGACTTTCACACCTCTCTAGACTTAATAAACCCATTTTACCTTAATTCAACATTATAAAATGTATTTAATTGCATTTTCACACTAATCTAGAAGGCTTGTAAAATAAACTTAATGTTAATATAGTGTTGTAATGTGTTTTACACTTTCACATTGGATGTTGTGCCTTTCTAGGCTAAGTGGACATCATTCTAATGTTGTAATGTGTATTTAATCACACTTTCACATTGAATTTTGTTCCCAAGCCCTAATTGACCTTTACATCATCATTAATAGGCCCCTATTGACCCATATTGTGCATCTCGAGGCATAATTTAATCAAATACCTGATGAAATCAACATAAGGATTAGAATTCCCCATTCCCCAGCAACCCAACTACCAAATGGGCCCCTTGGGACTAATTCTCCATCTATGGTGAATGAGTCCCTGCTAGGTTGGACTAATTCACCCAAGGTGGTGAATTAGTCCCATTTGGGTCATTTTTGAGTTTTGAGCGAGAAAAAGTTGGATTTTAAGTTTTATTTTTCTTTATGTCAGCTTTGGGGATCCAATTAATGGGAAAATAAGGTTAATTTCCTATAAATACAAGTTTCTAAACCATAAAACATAACCATTCTTCATTATTCATCCATCATTCTTCTATCTCAAGTCAAGAAAGTTAGGGTTTTATCATCTCAAGTCACCAATATAGCATTTTTCGGACATTCAAGGGCGGATTCTTCATATTGTTGCAACAATCTAAGATCAATCATCATGGAAAGGTATTAATCACTTCATTTCATTTTCATTATTCATATTATTTCTTCATTTGTTTTAATTACCTAAAAGGGGTTTGACCAAGGCAAACCCCCATGCCCTAACATCCAACATTTCTCCTCTTATTGTGTGTTTGCAAGTTTAGATATCTTGAAGGCTTGGAAATCATTGAAGTGCAATTTGAATTTTTTTTGAAGAATAATCCTTGTTGAACAAGTCAAAATATCACCAAAAATTCACTTTTAAGTTCAAAAATCAGACTTTCAGAGGCAAACACCTATTAGAAACCGAAGTGTATATCAAAGACTTTAGTTTCCACTTTTGGATTTTCAAAAATTAAAAAGTGGACTGATTCATCATTGATGGTGAATGAGTCCCACTGTCAGGCCTGAATAGGGTTTTGTACAGTTTTTGATACCCTTTTGTTTGAAACGGATTCCAGCACAGTTTCTCATAAGTAGGACTAATTTTCCCAGAATGGTGAATGAGTCCCTATAGGCCAAATTTCCAGCATCAACAGTATTTCAAAAGTCATTTCCAGTCTCCATCAATTTCCTCAGTGCACACCTTTAGTTTCATCCATTTCTCTTACAGTTTGCATTCATTTCTTGGTGGTTTTGCACATCACAATGTGTTTTCCAACAAGGTGCATTTCATTAGTTTTCATTTAGTAATCAATATATTTCTATAGTTTTTTGCATTTAGATCATCACATCTAGGCACATTTCATTCATATTTCCATTATACTTGCATTAGTCTGAGTGAACCACCTAGGTTTTTGGTCTATCTCTCTCCTTTTAGGTGAAAAACCCTAAGAGCATAAGAGAGCCACAGTACCCAAAAATATATGGTTCACGTACACATGTGTGGTATGGTAAAATAAAGTGACTTTTAAACAATGGTTTTTAGACATGCCTATTAAAAATCAATTTGTATCCTCTAGGTATTAAAATAAATTGCATATTTGGAAACTAGACTCCAAGTACTACATTTCATATTACTGACCCTTTTTAAGATTGAATCCTTAAGTGAATCAAATTTTTAGGTCAAATGAGACAAATTCTAAAAATCAGGGAAAACACGTCCACTTTTTAGCCAAAAAGTGGACTCAACTTCTTGCACACACCCCTAAAATGACAACACATAATTTACAAATAGCACAATGATCTGATGTGCACAGTGTCATAGAACACCACAATGAATGAGAGATAATTTGATGGGGATGGTGGGATGGGAGGTTAGTGAGGGAGAGGGGATGGTGGTTATTACTAAGCAGCAATCAAACAAGGAAACATGTGGTGTAATGAATTGAATGGATGTGATGTGATGATGGAGGAGAATGGGGAGGTCATGCCCAGTGGTGATATATGTGTGATGCATTCCATAAGAAATAGTAGTCGGGGGTTTGTCTAGCTAAGCAAAAAATCAAGGAAAATGATATATTCATAAATAAAATTAAATAAAAGGCGTGAGGGGGATATAGGCTAATAGAGGGAGATATGTGCATAGGGATAACAAGGGGAAATATGATGGAGTTTTGTTATATGAACAACCTAACTAAGGAGGATAGGATAATTATGTGATGTATGTAAATGGGAAAAGTTGATGAGTGGGATAGGGAGGTGAGAGGATGACAACAGATGATGGTGCACTTGATTTAATAACCTATGATAAAGAGGATGAAGGGGTAGTTGTATTGTGAGGATGAGATGGATAAAGCATTGATGTGTGCTCATGGCCAACAATGGTTTCCTACAACAATGATCTACATCTTTTCTAGGTTCTTATCATGGTACTTGTCTAACACAACATAAAAAAAAAATCACTATTAAATTTTTTTATCTCTCTTTACTATTTTTGTTGACTTTTTATTTATTTATTTATTTTGAATTTTTTCTAGCTTTGTATTTTTTTATTTATTTTTTACTTTGGAAGACTATATCTTAGGGCTTAGGCATATAAGAATTTTGGATTTATGATGTTCATGGTTTCATCTAGTCCTTATCCTTCTAGCATGGTTAGCTTGTATGCTTTTAATCCAAATTTGGAGATGATAATGTAGGGACCGAACTAGTTTGTCTCAAAATTTCATTTCTTCTCTCTATCATAATTGGTATTGTTCTAGTTTTCCTTATGTACATGGTCTCCCACCTCAAAATATTGGGTTTGAAGGAATTTTTTGTAGCTATGATGCAACTGATTTTGGAATTCCTTGAGTTGATTAAGAGAATTGATATAATGTTCATTAAATATTTCACTCATTTAAGCATGCCACTTCACAATATTCTTCAAAGATGAGGTTACATAACAAAACATGTAATGATGGTAACTCAACATCAATTACCAAGAATCATTACACTATAGATAAGAAAGAATGTTGTGGCACCAATAGGAATATGAATGATAGTTTGATAATCTACCAAAGGCTCTTGATGATGGTTTTATTGGATACCTCTACTTGTTTGTTTCCTTGTGGGTAGAATGGGTTGGACCACATGTGCTTAATATGGAGTTTATCATGAAGGGATCACACTTTTTGGTTTTTTAAATGTTTTTTTATTATAAATAATGATGGTGGAGGGGATGTTGAAGTGGTAGGTGAGGTGGTTAAGTATGAACTTGGCTATTTCAATTTTCATATGAAAGTACATAAAAAACTTTGATCCACTTGGTGAAGTATTGTGTAGTAGTGATGATAAATTTATAGTCATAAGACAATGCATGACTAACCTTTCTAATAAGGTTAACACCCCATGTATAAAAGGACAATTGAGTAAGAATAGGTATTGTGTATTAAGTCCCCATGCTTTTGAAAAGATTAACATTTCTTTACATGATAAAGGGCATATAATTCTATAGTAAACTAGTATTATCGTATATAGAGGATCTTCTTGCCCAAGTACATTCCATTCATACGAACATAAAAAATTCCATTATGGACTTCTTGAAGTCTTAGATTAATTTCATTTGCATTAATACATCTAATAAAAATTCTATTGTATCCCCTATGGTAGGGTGTGCTTCCAAGGAGGGTGTACTAACAGGTGTATTGGATGAGATATTTATGGTTTTTAGATGATACGTTAGGTGGGATGGTTCAATATTAGAGGTAAGAATAGATGTTAGTGTATTAAGGGGTGTTAGGATCAATTATGTTGTAAACCATTTTAAATCCAAGGGTTTCATAAGTGGGGAGGAGAAATTTTACCACAAGGTAATGGTACTTGTGAGCATTATCAGGTATATCTAAAAGATGTTTTATGGTAACAATTACATTGGAAATATTTTTTTGATATGGTGTAATTATTCAAAAGATACATAAAATAAATTATAATACTTGAAATTATCTACCATGCATTTATATGTGACAATCTTAGCATCCTTAATGAAGATCTCATCACTGACTTGCTTAATAACTATTTTTGAATCACCAATGACTTGGAAATTCTTATTGTTTCATTATAACACCATTTTGAGACTCTATATTCATGCTTCACATTCTACTATGTTATTTGTACAAAATAACCCATTAAAAAATTCCTTTGTAATGAGATCACTTTGAGGGATGATGATGAGGATGACGATGCTAAAACCATGCAATGTAAAAGATACATCAAAATATAGCATCCATGGTTTGTATTCTTCATTATTCCAAATACACTCATCAAGAAGCTTTATGATCAATGGATGGCTAATAGAGAATGGAGCCCTTTCTAAAAAGTCTAAATTGACATATCCTTTCATTTCCTTCTAATTTACATACTCAATGTCAACCTCACTAAGGAGCATAACCCACTTATCTATTATGCTTATGAGTGCTTTGATTTAGATAGAAGGTAATTTAGAGGAGCCATATTAAAAATGAAAATGTGTAGTAGCATTAAGCATCTAGTGACAAAGTTTCTCGCAAGCAAAGACTACTATGAGATAAGCTTTATCCATAGGGGATTATTTGAGTTCACTTACAAATAGTATATTGCTAAGATAATAAATGAAATCTTATTATCATTTATCATTATTTTATGCAAGGAGGCACCCAAAGTACTCTATGTGATTGAAATTTAAAGAAGTATAAGATTTTTAGGTGTAGGTTCCACTAGAACTAGTATATTAGAAATATATTCCTTGATATGATCAAATGTTTCTTGGCGTGATGGATCCCATTTGAAGCTAGAATTATTCTTAAGTAGGTGTCAAAAAGGATGGCATTTATCTTCTAGTCATGAAATAAAGCATCTAATCACTCGGAACTTATATTTTTAGACTTCACATCTATGTAAGATTCATAGGAGGTGTCATTTTAGTTATATATTTTACTATATTGAGACTCACTTCAATGCCACATATGAAAATAATTAATTGTAAGAGTTTTCCTAAATCCTCATATCAATTTTGGGTAAATTAAAATCATTCTTAGGGAAATTATATTTGTTGATATTTTTGAAATTAGTAGATACCCTAAATCCTTTAGTCTTCTTTCTTACGAAAATTATATTAGATACCCAATCAAGACAGTTAATTCATCGAATGAATCCAACATATATAAGCAAGTCTAAAGTTCATCTTTCACTAGGAGGGTCACTCGAGGGTTTTTTTAATGAGATTTTGGTGAATTATTTTTTCATCAAGTCATAACGTGTGGTGGTGGATGGCTACCAATGGGTCCAAGCTAGGAATTTCAATGTAGGACCATGTAAATATATTAGGATAGTCTCTAAGAATCAGAAAATTTTCTTCTTGGGTGATCCCACAATACTAGTTTACAATTTTTGGCCAAACTAGACACTAAACTCATTTTTTCTAACTAAATCTTCACTTTCAGGTGCCTATAGCAGCTAAACCGTGAGGAATTTGAAGATGATGCAAACTAGTGATTTGTGACATTTCGTCTATAGATTCTAAATATATTTTTTTCAAAAAATTTTGAATCAGATTTCATTTCTTTTTCCATCTCCTTCGAAAAATAGTTTTTTTCATTAAACACCATTTTTAAGGTGTGACGCTCACTGTATACCATATAACTTTTTTCCAATGAAGGATAAAATTCTTTTTTTTTGAATTTAGACTTTTAAATATGATATCTAGTGTGTCCAATTGGTCTCATAGTATTTTATTGAATATTTTTTCCTTAATCAAGTTTTGAAGTCAAACCAATTAAAATTCAGACATAGGAAGACTATATAACACATAACTTATTTTGTATGTATCGAAATTCAATTTTTTTTTGTTCGATCAATGAATTCAATATTTGGTGCACTCATATTTTTCATTTTTTTTTGTTGATAATATTCTATTTTTCCACATGTGCTAAACAAAGCCTGATTTTCAGTGAAAAACCTACATTCACAAGAAATAAAAATAAATATAATAATTAAATTGAATTTATTTAAATTTAAATTTTTTTAAGCTTATAATAAGGACTACATACTTACAAAAAAATAAAAAATAAAATGAATTCATTTGATCCCCCAAAAGGTAAATTAAAAGTGGTTTTTTATTAGCATTTTGATAGGTATAAAGAAGACTGTTATAGGTATGGTTTAATACTAGTGGGTTTCTATTCAAAGGGGTTTGATCTAAGGTAGTTTGATCAAACCCTCTTCAATTGGAATTCTTTAAATGGAACTTTTTAAGGCTTAAATCATTATATTTTCTAAAATTATGTGCTTTAAGAAAAAATCCAAATCTCCCATAAATTGTAAACCAGCTTTGTGGGATCACCCTCTTTCAACTCAAGATTTAAAGTAGTAGCTCAAGTTCTTTGAATTTAGGTTTTCTACTTATAACAATATTAATATCCATAGTTTCCTCAACAAAGAGAGGTGACCCATCTTGGAGAGATATAGGAGCGAATAAAAGGTGAAGCTCCATTTTAACTAATATGTCTATATGGGGTGCCAATTAAAAATGGTTCCTTAGGGTCAAAAGGGTCTAATTTATCTCAAAATATGTGCTTGAGATTAATAATATATTGAAGCCCATTTTATTATCTCTTGTATATGATCATGATATTCACGAGTTCAAGGATAGCTTCATATATTTTTAATGTATCCAAGATAGTATGATCTCATTGGTCCCAATCCATGAGTTCAAGATATTGTAGGTCAAGGTGGATGACAAGGATGGCATGTCATGGAATAGGCTTGTGGTAGTAAGCTCTTTAAAATGAATAGGGATAACATCCATTTTTTTATCATCAAGATCAAAATAGGTGTTCTTAATAGTATCAAGAAAGTTGAGAAGGGAATTATAACACTCATAATAGGTAATGAATACTTGGCCAATATTTCAATTTAAATTATGGAACATTCACAATGAAATATGATACTTGTGTCCTCTAAAGTTGGTAGCATACTCATAATTTTTATAAATCCATTTGCAATAAAATATTTTATGTATTCATCCTCAAGGTGTTTGTTATAAATAATGGTAGTGGGCTCCTATTGCAACATGAGAAAGGGGTCGAGTATATTTTAGGCCTAGGTTAGAGAAACAAGAAAGGGGAGATGGGTACTTTGGAAATATGGAGGGGTTCATGGATTTTATATTCTCCACACAAACTATTGAGGATTTCAAATGTGAACTTTAAGGACTTGTGGTTTTGAGGTAGAGTGGAAGAATTAGAAGGTAAATCATTTGGATCAATGCATGATTTATATTTTTGGGAGGTAAAATTTGACATAGTCTTATAAATTAGACAATAGTGGATAGTGAGACTCATGTTGGAGAAAAAAGTAAAGTTAACCAACAATAATGGAAGATACGAATAAATAAAATCAATATTTATACCTTCATCATTGGTTTTTGGATTAGCTTCAATTTAGAGACACGGATGATCCTTGTGATCATGTATATAGGTTGACAACATAAGGGTATTCTTAGATGGTTAGCTCACAAAAATGGTAGAATAACATTACCATGAATGTTTCTTGTCTAATGGGTGGTGATGCCTCTCATTAAATAGATTTTTTGTAAGGAAAATGGAAGGGCGAGATATGGAGTTGAAAGGAGGGTTGGGTAAAATTCACATGGATTGAAGTCCTAACATTGTGAAAAGTGTCACAAGAGAGAGGAAGATCCAAGATCAAAGGATGAGATTTGATCAAGGTATAGGATTAGATGACACATGTGTGAGAAATGTATCATGTGTGGGAGATATGCTCATACATGTGTGAGAATTTGAGGTGAAGATGAGTTAAATGTCAAGGGATGAGTTAGTGGATTTGAATTCCTCCAAGTTAGCATAATCACACATGTGTGATCAAAGAGTGGGATGAGTTAACATGTGATGATAAATAAATAGGTTTAATACTGATTGTTGAGAAGTAAATATCTATCCAAATATGACTTCAAAGGATGAGATTCAAGGCTTAGACTACAAAAATGTGAAAATATGAAACTTATATGCAAATCTAAAAATACAATTTCCTTAATATGGAATTACCATGATTAGATCTATCTTCAAGTTATGATGCCAAAAATTAGCCAACATAACATGCTTATAAACACTACCTTATGTGAACTTATAACAACAAAAAATAAACAATATCATCACCATAAGATAGCATAAGTGAGGCACAAATCAGCAACACAAGATCATCATTTAACATACCTAGATTTACATGGAGAATTCCTTGTGGGAAAAAATCTCCACTAAGAAGAGATTCCAAGTATGCATTATCATCAAATAAATGAGATTACAATATAACCATTTCCATTCCACTCTTTGCATCCAACATGGAAACATCTCTGTACCTATAAAAAAACTCCTTATGCCTTAAATTTTCCTTGTTCCTACAAAGTAACACTACATCCAACTATGGGTTACAATTTCTACATCCAAGAGGCTGATTTTATAGATGTGTGAAGGCATCTAATGCACCAAAATTGGAGCCCAAAGATGGGCCTTCATTCCAAAAATACACAAAACTTATAATACCTTTTTGAAATACAAAAGAACACTATTTTTGACATAAATAACTTCCCTCTAACTTGGGTTCCCAAACTTGAGAGATAAATATTATATTAAATACAATAAATGATGAAACCCCAAGTTACACATGTTTCCTTTTTCCAAGCACCCACTTGGAAAATCCTGATAGTCACTCATTTATCCTTTCCCTTATATTTTATTATCCCATTATAGGTGTCCACATGTGGGGGAAACAATATTTAATATTTAATTCCACAAGTCACCTTTACCACTACTAGTGGACCCATCACCCCTTATGAGTATATTACAAACAATGGTGAGAATTAATATTATAAAATATTTTTCCAATACACCCTAAGTGCTTAGAGATACTTTCCAAGGATGTTGGAAACATGACATAAGATTTATAAGGTGGATGACACCTTAATCCTAACAATGTTCTCATAAATATGGGAGTATGGAGTGGGTTGAGGTGGAAATAAAACATGCTTCCAAGAGGGAATTATAACACATATTTGAGAAAGAAGTGGGATGAGTTAGCATGCTTATGCATGTGGAAGCATATAGTAGGATGAGTTAGCATTCTCACACATGTGGGAGAATGAGGATATTGGGGACACATGGAAAGAGGAAAACATTAAATTTTTTAATTCATATAGATATATTTAATTGCTAAAATAAAAATTCTAATGATTAGTGATGATGTGAAATTAAATATTAAAAGAAATAGTAATGGAGATTAATTATCATAAATTGCTTAATTAAGTATGTATTAATGACATTATACAAATATAAAATACCTAAGTAGGTATATCTTTGAAGTTTACATGGAAGGTAGAAAAATGTAAAATATAGGGGAGAGAGTGGTAGAGGGAATGAAGTACAACAAGGGTGCTTGTAGGTGGTGGTTGTGGTGGTGGCAGATCCCTCCTCTATAGATTTTTTCCCTAAATCATGCTTGTCCTTGTACACCTCTTAAGTTTATTTCTCATTTATTTCTTTTTTTCTTACATAAATGGTAGGATCTATGTTTGGGAGTGTGTCATATGCTTGGGGTGTTTTGATTTTGTGTTTGTATTTATGCTTTAGATATTGGTTTTAATTTCCATGGAACTTGGGAATTTATGGATAGGGGTACAAATACTAGATTAAGGACCTTGAAAATGGGCCAGAAAGAGAGAGGGTCATTAATGCCTAGAGTATGTCTTTTCCAAGATATTGTGGTAGAAAAGATCACATTTTCATCTGATGCAAAAAAAATTATACTTCCCAATAGCAAGGGAAACAAAAATGGGTTTAATGGTGGAGGAAGAGG
The DNA here is from genome assembly GCA_007258455.2 of Sequoia sempervirens. Classification (NCBI taxonomy): domain Eukaryota; kingdom Viridiplantae; phylum Streptophyta; class Pinopsida; order Cupressales; family Cupressaceae; genus Sequoia; species Sequoia sempervirens. Next base: position 410,840,597 of record VDFB02270651.1, on the reverse strand, counting down.
TAAGTGCTCCTCTGCAAACCCTAGAAAATTGATCATTTCTCCTAATGCAAAAATGAAAAGTGCAATTTCTAATGAAAGTAATAGGTTAGAGAATGTTGTTATGTGCATGGTGGTCATGGATATTTCAAAACTTCTATCTAGGAAATACCTACATGAGTCCATTTTTTGATATTTGGGAAAAAAAATTGGTATTCATATATCATTTTGTATGATGATCCAATAGGGGTTATTCTTAATTTTTCTCAAAGAACACAAAATGTAAAGTGTTTTGAAAAACATAACTAGAATATAGGTAATTGCACTTTATGTGCCCTTTCTTGGTTACCCAATGCCCTAAATGATGAAATATTGGAACTACCATGCCCTACATGGGTCATATTGAAAAATGTTCCACAAATGTTGTGTACTTTCATACCGCTGGTGTTGGCACTAATTGGGAATATAATTAGGGTTAATGAAGTGAAAGCTTCTCTCCCTCACATGGATTCCTAGGCTCTTGTGTCTCTTATTCCCAAAGTGGAAATCCCTAAAATTTTGGGGATTAATCTTGGAAAATATGCACATCTTCTATCTAGAAATTTTGAGTGGCATTAATTCTTTTTATCCATATAGAAAGGAGGGGCACAAAAGGAAAACTACCCTCTCATTCTTAGTAGAATTAATAAGTCTATACCTAGCATGAAGATAGATGACAATGTTAATAAGTCTACAAGGATTCCTGAGAATATAGGGCAAGAAAGTGATAGGAGTGCCTTTGAGACCATAGTTGGTACACTAATAGAAAAAGATCTAAAAAGATTGAATACTAAGGAAAAACATAGGGATCCTAACCCTGACTTGGTACAACTTAATTGTAGCAATGAAAAAGAGGGAATATAAATAAATTCTATGGTTAAACCTTGCATGATGGAAGACATGACAATGGTGGAACAAAAAAGGAAAACATTTTTGTTCCCTGAGAATTCCTCTAGTGTTAAAGTGGAAAGATCATTAGATTTGGTGACTAAAGAATTAGAAAAATCTAAAATTGATCTTTAGCTTTCAAGAAGGGTTAAAGCTAAATCCCCAGTGATAACATCAGTTAGTCCAAATAAACACTACCCCACATCAATAAAGGAGACTAGTGACATGTAAAAGAAAAAAAATGCACAACGTGTTATGGATAAGATTAGGAAAAATATTGAAATGAATAAAAAGTTAAAAAAGGGTCCTGCAATAATAAGGACTCGATGGAATTTGAAGAAACTATAATTTAGAGTTCACCAAGAAAACAAACTAATAAAAGTAACAGTGGAAATAATTCAAACCTAAGTAACATGATCAAGAAACAAACCAACATGATATAAATAGAAATTATCATCTTTAGTCAAAAACATTGTCTCTAAAATTGAATTTTAAAATTAGACTATTAGTAACCTACAAGGTAATAGTAAGAGGTTGGATCCCTTTAGCCATGACAATGAAAATATTAATATTTGATCTCCAATGCTGAGGGAATAGTGGAACAAAATTCTACTAGTACGTTGGAAGCTACTAATAAGTTGAATAATAAAAATAGTGAACAAACTTCATGACAGCTCTATGTCTAGACCCAACCACAGTGACATTGATATCCCATGGCTAGTCATAAGCTTAGAGGATGAGATTAAAAAAAATATTCACATTGACAAAGGAAATATGAATCTAAATAGTGAAAATAGAGACATATATTATCTTGATCAACCTACATGATTATACCAAACCATTATAGAAAGGATGACCCGGAATTGGATATAGACCTAGAAGGCATTGTAGAAAAGAGAAATAATTTATGCAAAGTTGAAGTTTATCAATGGGGTACCAAGGTTGAAAAGGGATCTACACTAAAACCTAACATCACTCAAAAACCTGCACCAACTAGTGGGTCCTTGGATCTTGAGAAGACCATAGATAGGAAAATTTTCAAGAGTCTTGGCACCCCCTGCCCCAAAATGAACAAGGAAAGAAGGGAAAATTGTCCCAATTGGTAGGGGTAGTTTAAATATTTCCAAGCATAAAAGGAAGGAAAAAATTGTGGTGGTCTCAGTGCCTACCTCTAAAAGGATCAAGAAATCGATTAAAAGATCCCTAAATGCTTTAAGAGCTTTAGGAATGAGAAAGAGACTCACCCAAAATTTAATTGTCATGAACCTTAACTGTGCTTCATGGAATGTCAATGGGATTGAATCCCCTAATAGGAAAGACATTGTGAGAAGGCTCCTTAACCTAGAATAGAATACATATGTTGTCCTCATTTAAAAATTTAAAGCCATTGGCTTTCACTTGGAAACTAACCTCAAATTCATTTGGAACAACTCCTCTCACTTTACCATTTAGCATTAGAAAGGGACAAAAGGTGCAACTATCCTACTTTCTAATAATTGGGCCCAATATTTAACTACATTCGATATCTCTCTATGTAACATAGTAGTGTGCTCAAAAATGTTAAAGGAGACCTCAAATTCGACATTTGCTCCATTTATGCTTCTAATGAGTACATGGAGAGGATAGAGTTGTGGAATTGAATTTGTGATTTTCCTGATCTATCATGAATTTTGGGGGGTGACTTCAATATGATTGAGAATAAGGAGGACAAAAAAGGGAGTACAGACATGGATTAGAAGGGTAATGAGAAACACTTTTGGTATAGAATGAAAGTTAAACTCAACCTATTTGACCCTCTTGAAGGAATGAAGAAAGATGGAACCACCATCTAGTATACCTAATGAAATGCTCAAAAATGAGGAAGGAGGATATAGTATAGATTTGATAGATTTTATCCTAACAAAGACTACTTCAATTTAGATCCAAGTAGAGAAGGGTGTAAGGTGAGTGTATACCCTTATTCACTTTTTGGTCATCACCTTATAAGGGCCAAGATTATATTGAGTAGTAGTAGGATAAAGGAAAGGAAGAAGGGTGGATACTTCATCCTTAATACAAACCTCTTAAATGATGAAGGCTGCAAGGCAGCTATTATTACCCTTAGAGAAATTAACAAATGGATGTTAATCGATATGAATGCTACCGAGAAATGGGAACATAATGTGAATGGATGGAAATAATATCCAAGAACATAAGAAAGAAGAGATCCATAGATAGAAGAAAGGAGGAGAATGATCTTCAAGAAAGATTGTTGAGCCAAAACTTATATTCAAGATGATCCACTAAATGAGGATGTGTGAAGAGCCTGCCTTAGCTAAGAACTTACTAGGAAGACTACAAGTAAATAGAATGCAGGGATTGAATGTAAGAGATAAATGAAACTAGTTGAACAATGGTGACAAAGGTACCAAGTACTTTTTTAGGTATATCCAAGATAAAGTCATCAAGGAACAAATTGACCAAATTTGGAATAAGGGGATGCTTCTCACAAATCAAGAAGACATAAAAAGATGTGTTTTTTTTTTTTTTTATAAGAATCATTTTATGTTTGAAGGGGATAATTTTTCTAGCCACAATGCTAGGGCATACATCAAGCAATTTTCCCCAAGAAAATATCTGAGGAGGATGTGGCTAGACTATGTGAATAAATATCCAAAGATGAACTTAGGAAACTCATTAAAACTTTAAACAATGATAAATCCCTAAGGGATGATGGGCCTCTTATAGATTTCTACAAAACATTTATTTATTGGGTATGTGATTATTTGTTTCAAGTTTACAAGGAAGCTCTCAACAATGGATCCTTGGGTAAGAACATCAACAAAGGTATCATTAAACTTCTTCCCAAAGATGGTGACAAAGCATTAATAAAGAATTGGAGACCAATTACCCTACTAAATGTGTCATACAAGAACAATATGTCAAGTTATGTTGTTGCTCAAGTAGAAGTGAATGGTTCCCTCTCCAAGGTGATTACACTAGGAAGATCTACCAGGTAGGTTGCCCCCTTCCCTTGACTCTCTTTGTAATTGTTTCAAATTTTTTGCATTACAAGTGTTAAGAGAATCATATCTTCACCCTAAGATTAGGGGTCTGGCACTTTGTGACCATAATGAACTACTAAATATCTAATTTGTAGATGACACTACAATCTTTGCTAAGCTTGAGGAAAATAATATTGATAGCTTGATTCAAAAGTTAAGCTTCTTCTACAAAGCTTCAGGTGCAAAGATCTCCAATGCAAAATCCATCGTGCTTGGATGTTCAAAATGTCCTCCTAATTGGCTTAAAAAGTATGAATTTGAATGGGGGCACCACATAAGAAATTTAGATACTTGGGAATAACTTTTTCAATTTTCCCTAATCTAAAAGATATGTGGATTTGGATTAAAGCTAAAATTGATAAGAAAATTGATGGTTGGAGTAGATAATACATATCCATAGCTACTAGAATACAATTTTTTTGAAAGATCTTGTCTTCTTATAGTTTATATTTTTCCTCTTTTTGACTTTTCAGTAGCTATCAGGTTAATGAAAATAAAATAAAATAAGAAACTACCTTTGGTCAATTGGTAAGGGTAAGAGAAAGAAACATTATGTCAAGTAGGAGTGGTGTTGTCTAGATAAGAAATAGGGGGTTAGGCCTTAAGGACCTAAGGATGCATGGAATCACTCTTATTTCTAAATGGATAATCAAGGACTTAGAAGGTGATGAACCATGGAAAGTAATTCTAATCAATAATATTCATCTTGTTGTTCCCAATTAGGCTAAGACTTTGAAATTGTTCCCATTATATTATCTTCTCATTGGAAAATACCCAATAACTCTTGCAAGTTCATATGTGTTTAAAAGCTTGTGGAAATCTTGGAAGCTTATCAATAACAAAGTGAGAAATTTCTATTTCATTAAGAATAGCAATAATCTAATCTTTTCTCATAGATCCATTTGGTGGAATTTAGAACATAAGGGTGGAAAACTTTCTCTATTGCAAGGTTTCTCTACCAAAAGTTGATCCTAAAAAGGAATCCAATATTCCAATGATATTATTATTAATGGGTAGCTTAAGGATTTGAGCCTCCTTAAGGAATGAGTATGGTTCGCCTCCATCAAATTGGAGAAATTATTCAACTCTGAGGGAAGCATGTAAAGGGTTTCATTTTCCTACTAACTATATCTAGAATAATGAATAGTATAAATACTTTAAGTGGAAACATGGCACCCCTCTGATTGATGTTAAAACTAGGATGATATATAAGTTGTTGGCTTACTCTACCTCAATTACTAAATATCTTAACAAGTGATGGGATGTTAAATTAATGGATATAAAGTGGAAAAATAACTTTAAATTTATCTGGTCAAATGTGTTGGAATCCAAAAGGGCTTGCTTCAGATGGTTACTTATTTTGAAAAGGTTACCTTACAAACTAAATCATTTTGATATTGAAATATGTAATATTTGTAGAATACCTAAATTAGTTAAACATGGATTTTTATGCCAAATAAATTTGGAAATTTTTATGATGGGAAAATGATTTGGGAGGGTAACTTGGGGAAATTAATTGGAAGGAATTATTTTTTGGGACTGGAGAAAAACCAAAAAAAGAATATAATTTGTTTTGGTTTTTTAGGTTTCAACTAAAATTCTTTGGAATATATGGAAGGAAAGAAATGAGGAAAAATTTAAAGGGTCTAGGAGGACACTTATTGAGTTTTCAAAAAGACTCATAGTACTTAATGTTGCTTTGCAGGTTATTGTGACTATGGAGATCACAAGGTTTAAGTTCATGAAGCTGCTAAGTGATGGAATGTAGTATGTGTCAACAAAGAAGAAATAAGGTATGGGTGTACTTGGCATTAGAACCAAGTTTAAACCTCAACCTTTCTAAATTCTCTTAGAGAGTTCCAGAAGATAGTGAAAATGTAGTGAGAAACCAAAAGAAAACCAAGAAAATACAGGGTGCTAGATTTCATGTCAATGATGGGCATGACTCTGCCATTGAAGTAGTTAGATCCAATGACGAGATATCAGCTATTGAGCCTCTAATAGGTTTGAGGGAAATGGATTTATACCATGAGATTAGAAATTTCTAATGTCTCAATATTATGTAAACAATACTTTGTTAATCAATATGATGTTCTATATAAGTTTACACAACCTCAATATATACAATAGTAGCTCTATAGTGGACATGAATATCATGTGTACAGGTGTCTTGTGGTCTCTTTTTGAGAAAAAAAAATAGTAGATAGGAATATCATGTATAGATATGTTTTTGTGGTCTCCTTTTGAGAATAACAATACTAGACAATATAATGATGCATAGTTGTATCATGCGGTTATGAATCTAATTGTATATATGTGTTTGAACTATCTTTAATACAAAAAGTAGTTATTAATTAATTGATTTGGTTGAAGGATTTGGGGACTAAAGATAATTGATTTAATTAATCAATATTAAGGAAAAATGAATTAATGATGAATAGTGAAGACAATTAATTAAATAATAAGTTAGTTAATTAATTCATGAAAAAATCAATATGAAGGAAATTAGTGGTAAATTTGAGATATCTACAAAGTTTATTTAAAACCAAAACAAGATTGATATTGTAAACCATACTAAATACCAAAACACTTGAGAATAGACATATATGCTTATAAAATGTCAACCTTACTATAAATTGATATTTCATATTTCTAGTTAATGATCTATCAACCTTACTATAAATGTAAAACTAAATTATATATTTGATTAGTTAATTACATATTTTTAATCATAATATATATTTTATCTTTGTTTCTTTTCCTATTCTATGTAGATAGTCCAAGTGCTTAAAAGTACTGAGATTTAATACTTTTTCTTGTTAATACTCAATGTAATAAAAAAATTAAATTATATATGTGTGTGAGAGAGTGAATTTGACTTCATGTGAAAAAAATAATGTTTAGCCTTAAAAGATAGCCAAGCTTGTTGCAAATCAAGAATCCCATATAGGTCTTTTGGTAGCATCTAAAGACAAAACTCACTTTAAAAACGGTCCTTAAATTTAATCCAAGTAGATTTATTCCTGGTAAGAAAATTACAATTAACCAATATTAGACATTTTAATCACATAATTGAAAGCTTCATATTGTAATTCAAAAGGCCCAAAAGTTTCAAAGTATTGGTGAAGACGTTAATGGATATGAAACAATAACTTTTAGATTATTTAAATTAATCTGTATAATATTTGATCATGCAGCTTTCAAATGTGATTGCTAGCTTCCATTAATACCCACACCTGTCAATCTGTGTTGCCATATACAAATGAGTTCAACCCAGTCAACCGTTTTTATGTTTTATCAATTAAAATTATTTAACCAACACATAGTTTCTATTATTTATAAAATTGAAAGAATTTAGCTCTACATGAGGCGATCAGACTTATTTTGTTTTGTTTTTTTTAATTGAAAAATATTCACCATTTTTTCTACGCATTCAAGTGATAGGATAAATATATTAAGTTCTACTTTGGTAATCCAACTTTAGGAGTAAGGTCATCATAGCTAAGTTGTAAATTTTATATGATATGAATGTATAAAGGAAAAATATTTTCAATGATTTTTCTTTATTGGCACACAGTTGTAGATTGAGAATGCTTGCTTGAAGAAAATCTTGAATGTAATAAACATCAATCTTAATATGCATTGCTTTAGCACACAAAAATAAATTGTTCGCAATATGTATGATATATTGATTATCACAAAATAAATTAATAGCAAAGCATTGTTCAAGACCAATCTCAAGTAAAAGGTTTCAAATCCAAACCACTTTCTTTCCTACTTCCTTTATTTCTCTATATCTCACTTCACACGGAGACAAATATGTGGTTTTCCTACTTCATGTAATCTCACTTCACACGAAGACAAATATGTGGTTTCCCTACTTCATGTAATGGAGCCTAATCCAAAATTTACAATATAATCACCAATTCATTTCCTTTCATTTGCATTACCAACCCAATTTGCATCTATATAACCTTGCAAAACAAAGCCCAAAATTGATTGCCATAAATATATGACAAAATCCTTTAGGTAGCTATCCAAAAAATTTCTTAAGGATTTTCCATGAATTTAGATGCTAAATTGACCATAAAATAGATATCTAGTCTAGTGTGTGTCAAGTAAACCAAGCTAGCAACAAGTTGCATATATAATGTAGCATATACCTTCTCTATAGAACAATCCTTAGTAATCTTATCTCCAAATTGAATGGGAGTAGAAGTACACTCGCAATCAAGCATTTTAAATTATTCTAAGAGATTCAATGCATAGTTTAAGTATGAGATGAATAACTTGTCATGTAATCTACAAACCAATAAGCTTAATGCATTATTTAGTTCACCCAAGTCACTCATGTTAAACATGTTTTTAATATTATTTTTCAAATAATTGTTAGCCCAATATTCAGTCCAACAATATGATGCTTCCACAATAGTGGTTTACAATTTCTGGGAGATCCTGATTTTTGTTGAAATCACATATTTTTAGAAAATATAATGATTTAAGCCTTGAAATGTTCCATTTAAAGGATTCCAATTGAAGAGGGTTTGATCAATCCACCTTAGACCAAGCCCCCTTGGATAGAAACCCACTAGCTTTAAACCATACCTATAATGGAGTCTCCTTCACACTTATCAAAATGCTGGTAAAAAATCGCTTTTGATTTACCCTTTGGGGGATCAAATGAATTCATTTAGATTTTTTTTTTTTAAGTATGTATTCCTTATTATAAGCTTCCAAAAAAGTATAATTTTAATAAAATTTAATTTGATTATTATATTTATTTTTATTTCTTGTGAATGTAGGTTTTTCATGAAAATCAAGCTCTTTGTTCTACACATGTGAAAAAAATAGTAGATTATTAAAAAAAATGAAAAATATGATTGCATAGTTATTGAAGTCCTTGATCCAACAAAAAAAAAAATTGAATTTCGATACATACAAAAAAAGTTACACGTTATACGGTTGCTATGTCTAAATTGTAATTGGTTTGACTTTGAAACTTGATTAAAGAGAAAATATTCAATAAAAGGTATCTAACCAAGTGGAAGCACTAGATATCAGAGTTACAAATCTAAATTTGAAAGAATTATATTTTTATCCTTCATGGAAAAAAATTTATGTGTTATACGGTGAGCATCACTTTTTTAAAATGTTGTTTTATGAAAAAAACTAGTTTTTGAGGGAGATGGAAAAGGAAGTGCAATCTGATTCCAAAAATTTTGAAAAAAATATATTTAGAATCTATAAAAAAAAATTCATGAAACTCTAGTTTGCATCATCTTCAAATTCTTCACGGTTTAGCCGCTATAAGTGCCCGAAAGTGAATATGTAGTTTTAAAAAATTATTTTAGTGTCCACTTTGGCCAAAAATTGTAAACCACTATTGTGGGATCACAAAAAATATATAAAAGAGAACAAGAACCATTTCTCGTTTGATTTTAATGCCAAAATTTTCACAAAATGATTCAAATGCATAATTACAATATTCACTCACATTATCCATTGTTTTAAGTATTTAACTTTCCGCCACATTGTTTTTTAATGATGCCTTGAACTTTTTTTAAGAATTAAATAATTCACTTTCTATTTCTAGAAAATAAACCCATACTCATTTAGTATACTCATAAAGATGAGAAGATACTTGCCACTAGAAGGTGAAGGATAACCTAGTTCAAACAAATCAACTGTAGTGACTAATTTTCTCTCTATATTTTACTTGAATAAAAAAAATCTTGATGGTCTTTACCTAAACCACATAATTCACACAAACTTTCAAAAGATAATTTTTTGGCTAATCCTCTTACTATACATCATCTAATTGTTTATTGTACTTTAATTTATGTGCCTAAATATAGCATCCCAATGTAACAATTTTGATATCCAATCCTTGTGAGCAATAAAAGTATGAGAGAATGAATTCTTGTTATCAATAAATTCAACAAATCTGGAGAGACTTTCCTTATGATCAATTCGATAAATAGTAACTATATTACTTGGGTCTCTTCTATCTCTAACAATAACCTAATCATAAGTGACAACAAACTCATAACTAGCTTCAATAATTTTATGTTGAAATGAGATTTACTCCTAATACTTCAACTAATAAAATAAATTTTATAGTTAAATTTGTTATAATTAACTATTCTCGTCCCTAAAATATGATTTCTTTTATAATAGTAATTTATTGATGTAAACTTTTTCCCTCATAAAATGCAATGAATAATGATCTACACACAATCATGTGAAATAATGCTCCCAAGACAAATACCCATTTATTATCCAAGGTTGAAGCAAATTTATCCCGCTTAATAATGGATTCAATTTTTTGTTCAAAAATCATCTTTGATGAATCCATAGCTATTTTCTTTGTGAAAATGACTGCAAAAATATATTTTCCATTCTAACATTGACTTCTCCTTTCTTGTTTTGCTTTAGGTTTATATTGTTACCTTTTATCATTACTCTTCTTTAAAAAAATTATGCATGATTTTCACCACCACAATATCTACAAACGTGTTTTCTTTCTTTCTTTTCTACACCATTTGAAAAAATAAATTGTTAGAAGCATCATCACTATAAAAGAATTTACCATTTCTATTTTTTTCTCTTATTAGGAGATACTATGAAATTCCTTTTAGCTTCTTCCTAAGATTTAGAAAATAATCTACCACTTGGAGGATCAATATGATTCTTATTAATATGCCCTTCCTTAATAAGTTGAGACTCCTTATCAAACACTAATTTACAAATTTTCTCAAAAGATTGTTTGGGGCCTTTGCGATTTAACTAAATTACCCTTTTTCTTAATTCTTTAAAGATTTTAAATGTTGAAGGAGGCTTTCTTTCAACTATTGCAATCAACTAAAAAAAACCTTATATCTCACCCCTATTTTTCTTGCTTGAGCATTAAGACATGAAAATTCTCTAAAATAATTTAAAAAAATTCCAAAATCAGTAGATATATATTTATCAATTTCCTTCTATGCAAAAAATATTCACTACTATTGCCTACTCTAATTTGCATTTTCCAAACTCTTTTTCTTTATCATTTTGTTAACTATTGTGCAACTCTTTTGTCAACCATCCTCTATAGTACTTATTCTTAATTGCAATAAAACCACTTACATAAAAATAAAAAATAAAAAGAAAAAAGAAAAACAAACCTTCATTGATAGAGTCCGTGAGATTAAAATAAAGACAATCAACAAGTAATTCAATTTAAAAAGGTCTAACAAACCAATTTCAAATCTTATCTAATAGAAAAAAAAATCTAGTGAGATCTCAACCTTTAAACACCAAGAAACTAAAGTTTTGATTATGGAAAATTTGAGAAGGGCCCATACACATTATAGACCAACCATAAAGGCAAAGGGAAAACAAAACTCATGAGAGGCGAGACAAAGAAAAAACCACAAAGACAACAATAGGACAAACAAAGCTTTTGAATGAAGCAAAGAACCAAGAAAAAGTTTTGGAAAGACCTAAAACAAGCAAAAGCCTCTCAAAGAGGTTTGAAGCCAAATTTCAACAAAGGCCTCAGAGTACTAACTGGGCAGGAAATCCACTCAATAGATGAGCTATCAATCATATCAACAAAAAAATTCTTGCATGAAGGACCATCCAACTAGAAAAACTCAGTAAAAGACTACTCTTTACCAGTAACTATGGGATGCAACTTCGTAGAAGTACCAAGCCCGACATCCAACTTCCTTTTAGTCCCTAACATAGGACCTTTACCTTCAGCACTATGTGAGGCCAAAGTTGCAGCAGTAACACCACTTTTGGAACATAGCAGAGTATTCAAATATTTAACATGCAGGGGCTGGCCCTTAACAATAGAGTGATGTATACGAGCAGGTTCATAATGAGGGTCTTGCACCCAAGACCCAAGCTTGGAACATAGATTCACACTTTTGGGCAGCACAGAGCCAGATTCAACCAAGACACAAAATCTTGCAAAGAGAAAGTTGGATCGATTTTTAGTGACCTTATCTAAGGTAAAAAATGACCAATAGCATTAGCAACATCTTGAAGAATATCTTCATCCCAAAATTTCAATGGGAGCTCAGGGAGATGAACCCAAATAGGTTGCAAGTCAAGCTTAGTAATGTCAAAGCTAGTAGACCAACTCTGAAGGTGAAGAAAAGCCTTCCCAAAAATCAAAGGGCCATCATGACAAATACAAATGCAATCCTTCAAGGAATGAAAGAAAAAAAGCAAAACCCATTCATCAAGGCCATAATGATACCAAGAAATTAAAGTTACGATACCATAAAAAAAGGTTCAGAAATGGACAAAAAGACAATAAAATAGAATAACACATCAAATAATAAAATAGAGGATATGAAATAGAATATATCGTACAAAACCAATAAATATTACATCTACATTTCAATAAATCTAATATGCATTGTATTTAATCCAATACATGCTTCTGTATTTTTTAACAAATGATCATATATTTATATACTCGTGTCTACAAAATCTTCATTAATGTAAAATCAGAGATGTCTTACTTTCTAAAAACTTCTACAATCTTAATATTTATTCTAAAATTGAGAATGTAAAAAAATTTAAGCCACCTTATTTTTCCCTAACAATAAACTTGAAACTAATCTTTTTGTGATAAAATTTAGGTACTAAGGACTAGAACTTTAAGAGAACCTGCAAATTTTTGTATGTCATATGAACTGTAAAATAAAAATAACTCCTTAAAATGTTTACTCATATATTTGATCGTATTTATTAATTAAAATCAAATGTGCATGTTGAGGTCTGAGAGTAAACATTGCACAGAGCTGATTTACTATTCAGACATCCAGATGTTATATTTTTATTTATTTTTGATTACTTAATATACATGATCAAATATACATCTTGATTCCTGAATAAACAAGAGGCTCTGCTTAAGTTTGAATAATTTTATATTTTTTAAATATTAAAAAGAATGGATTTGAACACAGAAAGGCCATTCAGTAAATACCTTAAAAGAGAGTAATGGGTATTGAGTTTTGCACGTGGAAATCTCATTCGATTCCTCCTCAATTTCTCTCCAGTAATCAAATATTAGACATCAAATATTAATATGAGCAACAATAAAATATAGTTGAGGTGTGGATTTTATATATCTGGTTAGGAAGCCTAACTAAAAGTACCTTCAAGTCTTGCAATTTCACTTTAAGAACTACTACATTGAAATTTCAAATTTTCACCAAATAGATTTTTTTTTTAAGTAAACCTAGTAGTTTAGAAACTACATTCAATTTTCTACAGATTCTATTCTTACATATTTTTGAAATATTATAGATAACTTATTCAAGTTTTTACGTCAAGTTGCCTAACTCTGATTTTTCTAAATTTTTCCCCACTTAAGGGCCTATTTTTTCCATGATGATCATGCACATACCCAAATAACAATAATCAAGAGGGATGATCAAGCCCCCAGGATTACAATCCCATGGAAAATCAAACACAAATGCAAAGGAACACACAAGATGATGAAAAAGGATGAGAAAAGGCTTTGATTATTTGTCCAACTCATTGTGGATTAGATCTAGGCTATTTTTCTATAAAAAGAAAAATGTGTACTCACTCTGGGGTGACAAAACTTATGGTTGTCCATCGGGTGAGAAATCCCAATTATACTCACTCTGGGGCAACCAAACTTCTGGTTGTTCGTGGGGTGAGAAGGCCCAAAAGGTGAGAAACATGCATTCGGTTGGTATGTACTGACACTAGCAGGTGGCTATGGGGAAAAGTCATGCCACATAATGGGATTTCCCACTCAACCATACTAAATTTATACCTCTTGATAACTTTAATAATATGCCACAAAAGATAATTTCGGTTTGTGCTTCATGAGACAAGCAAAGCTTCATATTTTTAGAACTCATGAACAAATGTAAAGGAACCACAACCATGCAAGTTGTGTTATGAAAGGTGGACATGTAAATGAAAAATGAAACATGCAATAGGAAATGTTCAAATGAGTTTTATTAGGTTCATGTGAGGTATATAACTTAGGGAACATTGTGTCTAATGTCTCCAAGAGAGGACCAATCAAAGAATAGAATATTCACAACTTAAGGGATGTAGTGTGTCACATCAGGCCACTGATAGGAATCTAATATGCTAAGATAGATCATGCTCATGAAGGAAATCACACCCAATGTCATCCACAAAGTGACAAAATGCATCGTACGAAGTAACAAGGCTGCACTAAGAACCAAGAAAAATGAAAATGAATAATGCTAATGTATGCCCCCACTTTAAAGGAATTGCTACACACCGTTCAATGACCAATTACTTTAAAGTAGAAAATAAAAAATGCAAAAAGAGAACAAGACATGAGAGCCAACTTGGAAATCCCCTATGCCAAGTCATATTTTTTCGAGTAAGGCTTCATCATGTAAAGGAAAAGGAACAAAAGAAAGAGGGGTTTCCCCCAAAAAGGAATACACCAAACACATACGGGATCTATGGATTTAGGGTAAGTATGTTCGTTGCGACAATGATTTTATGAAAGAGCTTAGAACTATTGTCACTCCCTAAATACATAGAACTAGAAGAATGACACAAAGAGAGCGAAAACAAAAGAAAAAGAAATATTTTTTTTGGGTCAACATGGAAGAGATGTTGCAGTCTCAATGCCTTGCATAATCCCCAAAAGGAGAAACATAAACAAAAATAAAATGAAAAGGAAAAAGCAAAGGAAAATATTTTGGGTCAACATGAAGGAAACATTGTGGTGTCAATGCCTTGTGTCATCCCCAAAAGGAAAAACACAAGAAAATAAAAAGTAAAAGGAAAAGGGACCTTTTGGGTCAACATGGAAGAGACATAGAGCATCTCAATGCTTTGCATCATCCCCAAAAAGAAAAACACAAAAGTAAAAAATAAAAAGGAAATGTACAACATATAGAGGAATGGAGGTACAAATAGAGGAAGTTCACAAAGAGAGATAGAACATCAAACGCACATTATGAGGGAACATGATACGCACCAAAGAAAAGAAAAAGAAAATGTAAAATGTCTAGTAATGCAAATGTAGGTCATGCATCAAACAATTCATCCACCTCCCAATCTCAATGGGTATAAGCAGAAGATGAATAACGAGTCTGAGGGACAAGGAAAAATGCATTACGAGGTCAAGCCTAATCAACTTCTTGTCCCCACTGAGTGTAAGGCAAGAATGAGCTAAGATGGATGATGGGAAGGACCATGCAATAGTGAGAATGGAAATTTCTAAAACTATTGCATGATAAAGGTATAGGGTACTTATGGGATGACTGGATAATAGTCGGTATCACTGAAGTGATACTTACTCAGTATGTCCTTCAATTTTTGACATTCATCAGTTTGGTGTCCAAGAACACACTCATATTTACAATAAGGTATATTGGAATCTTTAGGATGGATTACCGACCTATTCATAGGTGGTAATAGAATGAGACCTCTTTTTAAAAGAATTTGGAGTTTCCTTTCACATTCAAGTGGTGGATGGAGAGGAAACTTGAGTTTTTTCAATTTGTAAGGTCATTTGTATTTACTAGATTCACCTTTTTCATGGATTTAAGGGGGAAGCAAACCCATGGGGATCCTAGCATCCTTATCATTGGAATCGTGTAAGGGTTGTTCATGTGGAAGGAGGGCATTCAAGTTAAGAGGGGAATCAAATATCACCATGCCATCATCTCAAAGTCTCCAATATTAAAAAGGAGGCTTGTCATTGTGAGGAGGATCTTGATATCCTAGCCCTATTGTGTTTTCATCTATTGTTCTTTGTTTTAAAAGTTGGCGAATGTGATGTTCGGTTGTTATGTCACATCCTTGTTTTCTTAAGATAGTAAAACCCTTGCCATGTGTTTCTTCATGGTTGATTGGTGTGTTTGTAACTTTGTGATCATAAAATGGTTGAGGAGTTGCTTGTTTAGAGGAACTAGGTCCACCTGATGGAGGGAACTTAGGTCCTTCATTTGTTTCAGGATGTAGATAACCAAAGGTATCAAGAGGTGGGACAGTAGGAAGGTCTTGTGACTTCATGGAGGGGTAAAAGGATGCATTGTTTTCAAGGTTGTCAAGGAATTCATTTAAGAACTTATGCATGCTATAATCATCTTCTCCAATGATTTCAACAACATGAGGTGGACATTCATGAGGAGTTGAAGGGGCATGAGGAAGCTCAAGGTCATTAGGATCACAGCCAAATGCACAATTTGACATGTCCACTAGGGATTTCAAAGAATTCCAAAACTTATTAAATCAAAAATCCATTATGAAAGTAAATTAAATGTAATAGACAAAAAAATTGGAAAGTATGATAGAATGCAGTAAAAAAAAAAAAGGAATGCAGGAAATACCTAGAAAATACTAGAAATTTCAATGCAAAATATGCAGGAGAACTGAGTCACCCAGTTTGGCGATTTAGTCCCACTCATTATTTTTTTGAGATTTTTCAAAAATTTTGAATGCAATTTTATATATTTTAAATGCACAAATGCAACTACAGTATGAAAATTCAGAATTTTTGTGATTTCCAATGGAAAAATGATGCAAAAATGCAAGCTATTTAAGCTTTTTACTAATCCAATTTTGAAAACCCGAGGATGCAATTTAATCAATGAAATATATAATGCAATGTAAATGAAACATAGGATGCACTTGAAATTAGAAAGGAATATGTTCAAGAGTCAGGTTCACCAAAATGTGGACAATGATTTTGGATTGCCCACACTACTTTAGCTCCTTCTAGGGTTTTTCACCTAAAAGGAGAAAGGAATGGGGTCCAAAATGCAAATTTTTACACTCAAAGTTAATATAAATGGGACGTATTATGTCTAATTAATATGTATTAATGCACTGATCTGAAAAGAAAATTATTTAATAATGCAAAACCTAACAAATGCAAAGTGCTCGAAAACACATTCTGATATGCAAAAACACCTAAAAATGCAAGTAAATGAAGAAATAACGTAACAAAATCAAATATTTGCACCTGGAACCTGAAACTTGATGTTGGGAGATTATAGAATCCTAAAAAATTTGACTGAAAATGTTGACTAGGATACTTACACCAGGCTGGGCAACTCAGTCCCAGTTTCGAGAAAACCTATAGGAGTAGGAATCTGCCAAATGGGTATCCAAAAATGCAGAAACCACTTTTCAGGCCCAGAAGTAGGACTAATCCACCACTAGTGGTGACTTAGTCCACCTGCAGATTTTAAGAATCTCAGGACAAAATCTTGTAGCCTCAGGTCTGCACTTGCATTTCTGACAAGTGTCTACACTTGATTCTACATAAAATAGGATAAAAAGTGTCTCCAAGCTTGAATTAGGGTTATGTTGACTTGATTGACTTTGATGACTTCTTGATCACTTTTCAACACCTATTTCTTTGAAAAATCTTCCTACAAAGTCTGCAAACACACATGCAAAGAGGGAAAAATGATTAAGGGTTAGAGTATAGGGATTTGCCTTGATCAAATCCCACTTTGGTAATCAAACCCTTGATAAAGAAATGAAATGGAAAGAGAATGATAAATAGATAACATGCAATGTCATAAACTTACCAAACCATTGATGTCTAAATCTGAAGATATGCACTGAAGTGCTCCAATGGATGACTTGATTAAGCTTAGAGTGCTTGAATGTTTGAGAATGATTAAGTTGATTGCTTGAGTGAATGCTTGAATGAATAGGTTTTAAAATGAGAGGAAAAACCCTTATTTATAATTTATCTTTACTAAATTTCTTGAAAATAACACATCACAAGCCAACCTCAAGGGTTAGTGGGCAAAATCCCACTAGAAAATTGAAATAATTTTGAGTTTTGTGCAAAAAAGGACTAAGTCGCCCCTATTGGCAACTTAGTCCCACTTAAGTAAATTAAGTGGGTGTTGGGAATTACGGTGCATTCAATGTTGTCCAATGGTAATTATGGATGCTAAAATCTGTAAATGCTCAAAACAAACAAATATTAACATTGTTAGTTAAATTAAGCAAATCAAATAGAACATCCCTATGAAATACTTAATCATATTAAAATATGCAAATAAAGTGAGTAGAACAAAAACAACTAAATGAAAGCACATAAAAACATGATCAAACCCTATCCCATAGTGGATTGGTTCTTCTTGGATGTGGAAAGAAGCCCGATGTAGTGCCCTTCCGGTTAGGTCATCTTTGGTCTTCGAGTGAGTTGTTTTTGTGGTGTACTTAGTGGTTTTGTTTAAAATTATTAATTAAAATTAAGAATTATCTTACTATGCATAAATTTGAGTACCATTAGATAAATAAACAAATATTATAAAATAAATAAAATGATTTTAGAATAGTCTAAAACAAAGGAATAATATAAATAAAATTAAATGGTGGCAACACATTGTGATAGAGACAACAAAAATAAATAAATAAAATCATTATGGTAATGTTGGATTCTCCTTCCCCTAACAATTATTTAAATGGTAAATTTATTGTAAATTTTGTTGATTCTGGGTTATAGTAATAATTATTTATACCATAAATTTGAACAATTATTTGTTATAGTTATAAGTATTTAAAAGGAAATTTTAAATAATTATTTATCATCCTACTAATTACTTAAGGGTAAATTGAAATAATTCCTTATAAGCAATTAATGAAATAATGATAGCTATCGTTAAATCGTGTAACAAGGAAAAGGGTTAGGTTTAGGAATTAAATAAATGTATAGGGAAAATAATGTGAATTGAAATAAAAGAAATTAACTTCTGTTGTTTCACATGTCTCCCTTATACCTTCACCTTTTGTCACATGTCTTCTGGCCTCACACCTGCCAAAAGGAAATTACGTCTGCTGGAAAGTTTTTGAGGCCTTTTTCAACGTGTCTGTTTGGGGATATCCCGCGAAGAAAACCAAAACATGATTGTTTTGAGGGGGGAGGTAAAAAAAAAAAAAAAGTCCCACTCTGGTTTTCACTGGGGGAAATTGATAACCATTTTCCAAAAGTGGCCATTTTGGCACAAGAAGGGAGGAGGCTGGCAAAGGGTGTGGAGTCTGGTGTATATGTAGCAATTGCATTTGCTGTGGGTGTAGGAAAATGGGATGTTGGCCAAGCATCTTCTTTGGTTTTCACTCCCCCAAACTCTTCCTTCCTGGTAATTACCCTTCCCTTCTCTAATTAGGAGAGCTGCTTGTAAATAAGGTTTCCATGGTGGTTTCAGAGTATGTTTATGTAAATGCAAATTTCTATCAATTCCAAACAATGAGCACATTTAGGATTTAACATTTCGCTATCCTTTACCCTACGTGGTTATATGTATATCAACATAATTGTTTATACAAAATATGTTTATTTAATTATTTATTTTTATTTCCAAAGCTCCCATTTGTGCACAGGCAAGGAGGATGCTAGCAAGGGACGTGGTGTCTGGCTTAGTGCGGCCAATTGCATTTGCTTGAAAGTTTCTCTAGTCTTATCAACGAATGGATTCCTTGCATATTGTGCACTCATCACATTTCAGGAGTTGACGTCCCTTTTGTGGCATTCTGATAAATAGTTCACATGCCTTGTTCATGGAAATCTATCATAACAGCCACATTTGAAATTAGGAAATTGTAGAGGTTTAAATAATCTCCCTGATACCATGGCCAGCCTATCTAAGCCGCAACACTTTAACATCATAGGAAGTTTAAAGGTTTAAACCAATCTGCTGCTTTCCACTTTCCACTTGCTAATTGTGTTTGCTTGAAATTTTCATAAGCCTTTTCAAGAAATCTATCTTGTACATGTCTTGCAATCTTTTTCCTCCCTGAGATGTCTGATTTTCCTCCATTTACCTTGGCCTTGGGTTCTTTCCTCACGGCCTCTTCTTCATCACCATCGTTAAATGATATGCAACATCAACGAATACTTTGGAGCTAACCCCAGTTACATTTTCAGGCCCCT
Source organism: Sequoia sempervirens (assembly GCA_007258455.2). NCBI lineage: Eukaryota > Viridiplantae > Streptophyta > Pinopsida > Cupressales > Cupressaceae > Sequoia > Sequoia sempervirens. Next base: position 410,820,725 of record VDFB02270651.1, on the reverse strand, counting down.
TAACCTTAGTAACCACAGTGACAGCAAGGAGTGATGCATAATTCTATGTTTTGGAGCTACCAGTCTGCAACTGTAAATTCTAAAACCCAAGTGATACGTTAAAATCCTTTTGTGCATATCTGACAGTCATTGTATCCCTTGAGATCGCATCTCTTAGAGGCATTCTGAGAGCAGTTCACATGCCTTGTCATAGTCTTCAGACTATGAAGGGTGTAGAAATTGAATAATCTCCCTGATACCATTCGCAATCTTCCATACCTGCAACATTGGAGCATAGAATGTTTAAAAAATATATATATATAAATAAAATTAAATAACCTTCTTGATTCCATTGGCAGCCTGTCACATCTGCAGTACTTGAAAATAGAATGATGTAGAAATTTAAATAATCTTCTGGTACCATTGTCAACCTGTCTTAACCGTAGCACTTGATCTTAAAAGGAAGTTTAAGGGCTTAAATGACTTGTTGCTTTACACCTGCTAATTGCATTTGCTTGAAAGTTTCTAAAGCCTTCTTAATAAATCCATCTTGTACAAGTCCTGCAATCATTTTCCTCCATGAGACGTTGATTCTCCAATACCACAGCCATAGCCTTACTATCTCCAATTTTTAATTCTTTTGGAATAAATTAACTGTTAGCCAAGCATATCTAAAATAATCTAAGTAGCTTGGAAAATAATGGAACTAAGTGATGAAACATGCTCTCTTTCCAAAGTTTATCATGTGAAGCAATTTGTTTTAAAATATTTACATCGGGGAGGAATCTAATTTAAATACTGACTTGGATGTTAAAGATATTATAATGGTAGATGTTAACAAGGATATAAATCTTTTACATCGTTCAAGATGGTTGTCTGATTTTGTGTCTTTTTATTATCATTACAAGCTTCTATATACTTGTTTATGATCAAAATTTATAAACATGGCTTAGCCATGTTTGTTGGTGGAGAAACATGTGTACAAGAATTATATAAAATTAATAAGTGTATTAGGAGTTTATATATGAACATTCTACCATGAGATAAACATATAAGGAAGGATAAAAGTCTCCATGTTTACTCCTTTACTGAATTCTTTTCCTAAATATAGTTTCATTAGTAATCTTTTCATCTTAAAAATAAAATAAAATAAAGGAAACAACTTTATCCTGGATGGGGAATGTAATTAATTTAAAATAGAATAAAATAGATATTTAGGGACTTTACTTATTTAAAGGGAAGGCATCTCCTTTTTGTTTACTTGAAAGGGGTTCTTAATCCTTTTCTTATGTGAAAATAAATGGAAGTAAATATATTTATTCACATTAATATTCTATATATATATATATAGAAAGAATTATATAAATAAAAATCTTATGTATTTGACAAATTTAATGAAAGAAATAAAAGTAATAAAATAATAATTAAATATATATATATATATATATAAAATAAAAGAAATATTGTCCTTTTTGCTACGACAATAATAAAGGTATAAGTAAGCTAACAAATACAAATGTTATATTTTGATTAAATTTTATTTATTGAAGTATACCGATATGCTTCATTTTAGCTAAGTTTATTATTTGAGGTAGTAAATGAATATGATATATTTTGATTAGATTCATTTATTTGAATTAAACCAATATACTACTTTTTAACTGAATTTGTTATTTTGAAATCACAAATATATATGCTTCGCTATAATGTTAATTATTTTGAAGTAAATAAAGGTATAAGTTAGGTTTTATAGTGCTTATTTAATTAAAAGATTTCATGGTGGAAATACATTTAATTATAGTTAATTATTTAATTATTCTCTACATTATCTTTAGTAGGATTGGATTGTGTCTATGTTTAAGTGAATTGGCATTATAGGCTATCTCAAACATGTAGATAGTTACTTGTTCATCCTAAATACTCATTGGATTTGATTCTTTATGCATATTGGTGAATCTATGTTGATCATATTTTCCTCTTGTTTTATTTCACTTTTGAGGTAGTTTTATGTCTAGACGTGATTTGGATATGATGGGAACCCAATTGTTAAGTTACTTTATAATGGATAGTCATGGGTGGTATGTTGTTAGGCTTCCAGAGGTGACGGGAAACCTGTTTTGTGTTGAACCTTCCCATGTATTTAAACCTTTGTGTTTCTTTTGATCGTATTCCTATTTTAAGTTCTCATGGATGTACTTTGTTCTATGATTTGGTTGCCTTAGTTATGACTATGAGCGAGATGGGTCATGCCTCGCTCACGGATTCGTTTGTGATTTTTTATGCTTGATACATCCCTTGCTTTTCCTTCGGTTGCCTCCGGAAGCAGTTACCTTGTAAGTGGTCATTAAGATTGTCGTATGTCATGTTGAGGTTGACCTTGTTAGTTGGTCTTATGATCATTTTACTTGTTTGGCTTGGTTGTGGGTCCTTTCTTGTCATCTCCTAGCATGGGGGGTGGGCCTTCAGGTCCACATGGTCGGGTGGAACATGTTATGCACCCCATTGGGTCCCCTGTCAGAGTTCGTGTTGAAGTTGTTGATCCAAGACTCTACTTCAGTTCTTCTATACTGTGTTCCATTATGTAACCTTCTTGTATCCAATGTATATTTTCCTCTGCACGACTTGATGCATATGGACTCCCGAAGTAATGTAAGGTACTCCTAAAGTAATGTAATGTACTCCTGAAGTAATGTAATGTACTCTTGAAAACGACTGTAATGTATTATTTTATCTTTGTAAATCTTATGTGATAGTCATTATCTGATATGTTGTATCTGTGGAAATATGCTCCACTATTGTATTTTGGAATTATGAATCAATTTTTTATAAAATGATGTATCGTTTTATTCGCAGGTGATCATTAATGATTGTATGTTATCATTATGTAGTCTCAATTTTCATTTTCTTTCATTTGATTAAAGTTTTAGAATTGTAATGACCATCTCGTGTACCCCAGAGGATGTAGATGAATTAGTAAATGTATAATTTATTTCATGTAACAAATTTACAAGCTTATCTTACACAATGTTTTTCCTTCAAAAAATAAAATAAATAAAAAATAATTAAAAATAATTAAAAAAAATTAGTGCGTCATTATGTTGTCCTTTGGGGTTCACACGGCGAGGCATTACACCCTTTCCCAATCCTTGATAAGCTCCTGGATGATGGATGTGGATTCAAATGACTGAGATTGTTGAGGATTAATACAATAGAGGAGGCCTCTATTTATAACAAAGAAGGATGAAAGAATGCAAAGCATGGAGGATGTGGGATAAAACATCAACCAATGGCCAAATGTCACTTGTCAGCATTCCAATGGAGGGAGGTTGTGCACATTTTGGTCATTGTGCATGATAAATGCTATTAGGTTCAAATTTGAAATTTGAAAGTTGGCTTGTTGAGGAAGAAGAAAAAGTCTTAAATGCTCAGTGGGAGACATGTAAGAGACAATGTAAGAGGAGTTAATCCCATGTTGGAGGATAAGACACTTGGGAGGGAAAATTCAAAATTGGAGAATATTCCCTCTTTGATGCCTTTTTGAATGAAAATGGGAGATTTAATAAATTAATTAAATTGATATATTTGCATAAGATGCAAAAAATAGAGAATTGGAGTGATTAGGATTATCATTAATCATGATTTGATTAATCAAGAGGGAGATTAGGTGATTTTGACTTTTGACTTAGATTTTAGGATTAAAATAAATCAAAGTGAGAAGAAAATGATTTTAGATTTAATTAAACAAATATTTGATTTATTTAATCAAAGAGGTTGATGTTAGTGTTAAATCAAATAAAGATTAATTTATTTAATTTAAATGGATGACTTTAGAGATTAATTAAATAAAGTGAATTATTTAATTAAAAGAGGGATGTTAGGATTTGATTAAATAAAATTGATTTATTTAATCAAAGAGGATGTGAGGATTAAATTAAATAAAGTTGATTTATTTAATTAGAGGAGGAATTTAATCAAATAAATTGCTTTATTTGATTAACAGAAAAATTTGATGTTAATTAGTTAGATTTAGATGCATGATGTCGATTTCGTATGTCTACATTTTTTCCCTTTTTAAAGCAATGTACTTTCTACGTTAGTTCAAAGAATAATCTTGTCGTGGTCAAATTTTAAAAAAAAATATATTTTTTTCGAATGCCCCAGTGGAAAGAAGTATACTGGTACATTGCCCCCTTGAGAGATCGAGCAAAAAGTTCAATTTGAGGGTCCATCTCACAACAAAGAGTTTCAAGATGGACGTATGGATGGGTATGACAACATGATAGCAAATGAGATGGTCTTAAGATGGTTAGAATAATCAATCTATATTATCCTCAACAACTAAAAGGATGATGCAATGCATTTGAGATGGATGATGTGATGATGCCCATATGATTATGCAATGGATGTTTTATGCATTTGTATGGTTTATGAGATGCTTAGACTAACATATCTATATTATGCGATGATGAAAATGCATGTGAATGATATGCAACATGCTAATGGTTTGTGGATGTAGGATGGATGCATTGGCGATGATGATTAACTATCATGGTATGATGTTAGCATGGAGAGAAAAAGGAAGAAATGAGATGATGATGAGAGGATTCAACAAGACAACTTTATTAAAGATGATGAGAGATGGATGATTTTCTTATCTGTAAATGCTCAAAACAAACAAATATTAACATTGTTAGTTAAATTAAGCAAATCAAATAGAAAATCCCTATGAAATACTTAATCATATTAAAATATGCAAACAAAGTGAATAGAAAAAAAACAACTAAATGAAAGCACATAAAAACATGATCAAACCCTATCCCATAGTGGATTGGTGCTTCTTTGATGTGGAAAGAAGCCCTTTCCCAATCCTTGATAATCTCTTGGATGATGGATGTGGATTCAAATGACTGAGATTGTGAAGGATTAATACAATAGAGGAGGCCTCTATTTATAACAAAGAAGGATGAAAGAATGCAAAGCATGGGGGATGTGGGATAAAACATCAACCAATGGCCAAATGTCACTTGTCAGCATTCCAATGGAGGGAGGTTGTGTACATTTTGGTCATGTGCATGATAAATGCTATTAGGTTCAAATTTGAAATTTGAAAGTTGGCTTGTTGAGGAAGAAGAAAAATTCTTAAATGCCAAGTGGGAGACATGTAAGAGACAATGTAAGAGGAGTTAATCCCATGTTGGAGGACAAGACACTTGGGAGGGAAAATTCAAAATTGGAGAATATTCCCTCTTTGATTCCTTTTTGAATGAAAAAGGGAGATTTAATAAATCAATTAAATTGATTTATTTGCACAAGTTGCAAAAGCTAGAGAATTGGAGTGATTAGGATTATCATTAATCATGATTTGATTAATTAAGAGGGAGATTAGGTGATTTTGACTTTTGACTTAGATATTAGATTTAATTAAATAAAGATTTTATTTATTTAATCAAAGAGGATGATGTTAGTGTTAAATCAAATAAGATGAATTTATTTAATTTAAATGGATGACTTTAGAGATTAATTAAATAAAGTGAATTATTTAATTAAAAGAGGGATGTTAGGATTTGATTAAATAAAATTGGTTTATTTAATCAAAGAGGATGTGAAGGATTAAATTAAATAAAGTTGATTTATTTAATTAAAGGATGAATTTAATCGAATAAATACTTTATTTGATTAACAAAAGAATTTGATGTTAATTAGTTAGATTTAGATGCATGATGTCGATTTTGCATGTCTATATTTTTCCCCTCTTTGAAGCAATGTACTTGTTGCGTTGGTTCAAAGAATAGTCTTGCCATGGTCAAATTTCAAAAAAAATCTTTTTTTAGATGCCCCAGTGGAAAGAAGTATACTAGTACAAGAATATCCTCAAAAACAAACTTAAAAATGGCTGGAAAGTGCATTAAGGGGTCATTGAAACATGAGAAAGGGTCAAATTAGTGATGAAAAGTCTAGAAAAGCGTGAAAGTGGGTTACAACACTATACAACACTTTGAAATAAGACTTGGTAAGTGATAAAAAGGAGTTATTTAGATGAATTATAATGAAAGGGTCCTAGAAAAGTGTGAAAGTGGGTTACAACACTTCACAACACCTTTACAAGAAAACCTAGAATTATTAATGATTCACAAGCTTCCAAGGCCTAATGTGAATGTATTGGCCACATTACAACATTAAATCAAGGAAAATTCAAGTCAAAGTACACTAGAAGGGCCTGAACATGAAAAAGTAGAAGGGTTACTTTTTCCATGTCCATAGATACATATATCAAAATCTATTTTTTCTAAATTTTCAATAGATTATAATCAAAATTCTGATTTTCTTAATAATATCCTATGAAAATAAAAGCAACCTAATTAAAAATATAACATTAGATCATGACCCAAACAAAATCTAAAAAAACCATAATCATAAATGACAATTAATAATAACCATATAAAATTATTGTCTTTTGTAAGTCATCTTACCCTTTTAAATCCTATTTTGCAAGATCTTCTAACCTAATAGATTTTTTGTGTTTTCAACTACTAAAATTTTATTTGAATAGGTTTGACTATTTTTCTATAAAAAATATTTGGGTAGAAAATTTAGAATGTCAAAATTGAAGTCTTATTAATTTTGACCAAGTTTGTAGACCCAAAAAATAGAAGCCTTGGTCTTTAGCTCTCTATATTAAATAGTCAAACCTTAGCTACCAATCTTTATTGGAGATGGTGCAATTAGTGGAATTAGCTTTGGTTCAAAGTTCTAAACTATAAGTATATATGAAGTATTGTTGTTTGTTGATATTTTGAGAATATTTTTGACTAAAAAATATTTATGATTAGAGTTCTTTGAAGAAATTTTCTTTACTTGTTATGAAAGGCCTTTTTTGGATTGTAAATTCTAGTAATAATATTTTTTTAGTTGGATTTGTGGGATTCCCTTCTCTCAATTCTCACCTAATCTCCTCATTTTCTCTTATTAAGTCTTTTTAGATATTGTTTGATGGAAAGTGTAAAAATTTAAGGCTTCTTATTTGGTTGGAGAATCTATATTTTATTCTTAGAAGGATCCTAGTTGTTGGGCTTTGGGAGATGATCTAAAAGCTTGGGTAAATGTATCTTCTATTCTACTTGAGTAGCTATGTTATTCATTGGATGAGCTCGATACTCTTTCTTGGGGATATGATCCTAAAGGTGGTTATTTATTTTCTTGTGGGTATTAAATATTAGACCTTGAAAAAACTAAGTATAGAGAGTTCCCCTAGTGGAAAAAAATGAAATAAATTTTGTTGGTATAAATAAAATTTCTTTCTTTGGTTACTTTTCCAAAATAAATTCCTTATTTATGAAAACATACACGAGAGAGGTTTCTAAGATCCTTCCATATGTGTTATTTATGGTGTCAAAAAGGACTATGTCAATTATCTATAATTTCAATGCTCTTTTTTAGAGGAGTTAGCCCACAATAGTGTGTCCCAATTTTTAACCAAAGTGTTACATTAAAATCAATATTTTTCACCAAATTTTCACTTTCTAACACCTATAGAAACTAAACCATTAATAATTTGAAGATTATGTGAACTAGTAATATTTGAGATTTTATCTAATAGTTTATAACTATATATATATATATATATAATTTTTAAGAAATAATTTATGATTTTCTTATGTAAGTTTTAAGGGCTGATGCAAGAAGTTGGGTACACAAAAAGCTCAAAAAGTGGAAATTTTTTTGTTGTTTTTCAAAATTTGTCACATTTGGACTGAAAATTTGAGGCACTTACACAATGAATATTAAAAAAAGTCAGTAATATGAAATCTATAATTTTGAATCTAGTTTCCAAATATGTAAATTATTAAAATACCCAGATTATAGAAATTAAATTTTGATAGGGATCTATAAAAATCACTTTTTAAAAGTCTATTTTTTTACCATACCAAGCAGGTGTACGGACAACACTTTTTGACCCAAATAAAATTATTTTGCTAATTCCTTTTTGGAAATGAGAGCTAACAACATGAAGTTTGATGTGGATTTTTTTTTGGTTGAATATTTTTTTTTATTAATTTTTATTGGCCTTAATTGATGTTTTTTAAAATCAACGTGTACGGACAACATAATTGGACCTAAACAAAAAAAAAACTTGACTCTTTTTTTTTTCATTGTGTAGAGAATTGTTTGAAGTTTGATGCCATATAATTTTTTTTACAAGAAACTTAACCAATAAAAAGTTATTAAAAAACTAAAAAAACTTGATATTTCAAGTTTAAGGACTAGTTTGCTTATAAATTAATTAAAAAATAGCAAACATAATCCAATTTTAACAAAAGTTATATATTTAGAAAGTAGACATTGTGTTCTCTAATGGTTTTAATTTTATAGATTCATCCAGAAAAAAAGTCCATCAGCTATGTTGTCAAAGTTGGACATTCTTCTTCAATTTGCCTTAGTTTTTTAGTTGCAGGTCAAAGGCTAAGGCTCGGATTGCCAAGCCTTTCCCAAGCCTAAAACCAAGGTTGGATGTGGTGTGGAAATTCAATTTTAAATAACGCGTACGCGTTATTCAAACGAAATGCATACGCGTTTCATAACGCATACGCGTTACCCATTGACCCGTTGGGAAAACATAACACGTACGCATTATGAAATACGTATGTGTTTCTTGAACATAACGCGTACATGTTTCTAATATAGTCATTTTTCCGTAATTTAGAAAATTCTGGTAAAACACGATTTTCCTACAACATTCATTTTTTATAGTACGGTCTGAAAGTGTCATTTTCTACATTTTTTATTGTAAATTTGTCTTGTGCAGGGCATATTCTATTCAAATTGTTGGAAGAGACAAAGTGCAGGTTGAATTTTCTGAAGTGGAATCAAGTGTAAGAACTTTTTACAAGAAGATTTGGAAAAAGTGAATTTTTGGATGTACTCATGATATTTTTGTACTTCAGAGTTTATAGAAAAAATGATCTTCATAGTACATAATTTAATTTGAATATTTGAAGGAGGTGGAAATTTGAAAATAAGTTTCTTGAATTATTATTTTTTTTATCAAAGAGGATTTGGTAACCATGGGTGATAAGCAAAGACAAAAAAAAAGATGTAGAAAGTTAATGACACCCGAAGAAGTTCAAGCAAATAAAGATAAGGAGGCAAAAAGACAAAGGGAAAGGAAAGAAAGGAATCGTCAAATGAAAGATTTGGAAGCATCTAGTCCCAAGAATGTTGAAGATGCAAATGTGGAGATGGTGAATATAGAAGAAAATGCAATTACGGAGACAAACCCAACTGTGCCTTCAACTTCAACTTTGAATGATCAGCAAACAACTTCAGGTGTGTCTTCAAATCCACCTCCCAATGATATGGAAAATGCACCTATTCAAACAATCTATCCAGGTATGTGTTCAAACCCAAGTTTTCATAATATTGATATTGCTTGTTTAAATGAAGTTGGATACACCATTGATGAGATCAATAATATTAGGGTTGAAAAAATGCAAAAACAAGAAAATGATGAAATTATATCTTATGAGAATGTAAATGAGAATGAAATCCCTCATATTGATGAAAATGATAATGAAATCCCTTTTACATTTGAAAATGAAAATGAAACCCCTTGTGTGAATGAAAATGAAACTCCTATGGATGAAGGTAAAAATGTTTTTTTAACAACTGAAATAGATGTGCTAGATAACCTTCGTGGTAAATTTTCTTCAAGAAAAATTAGAAATTATTGAAATAAAATATATTAAATTTTTTTTTATAGAAAGAAATTAGGATTCCAATGTCAACTCATGGTGCATATGATGAGAATGTTGAAAATGAGAAAAGTGATGAAAAAATTAGGTGTTTTTGTAAAATCAAAAAGAAAGACGATTCAGTAGAACAAGTCATATCTAGTGTTGCTAATTCTATTGATGTTATTGGTAACAAAAGTTGATCAAAAGATAAGAATACAGCTCATCGTGCAATAACAACTGCTCTAGTTGATAAAACAACTTCAAATAAAAGAATGTTAAGTAAGATTAGTAAATGTGTAAAAGTAAATCCTAGAACTTTGATAAGAGATGTTAAAAGAAGAGAAAGTATTGAAAAGGATCCTATTAATCAATGTTGGAGTTTTAGTGGTAGACTCCCAAGATCAGACATGAAATTAACTAATGAAATTAAAAATTTAATCCATAAATTTTGGCATGATAATACAAGAGTATCACCTAACATTAGAGATGTCTTAAAATTAAGGGTGGGTTCCAAAATTTGTGAACCTCATCCAAAGCATCTCTTAGATATGACTCAAACTAAATTATATAAAAAAAATTAGATGCTCTAATCTTACCACTAATATTAACATAAGTCAAAGATCATTCAAAAGTGTAAACCTTGGTATAGAATTAATAAGCAATGAATCTCTTGTTGTTGTAAGACTCATGTACAATTTCATTATTATTATGATATATTTTGATATATACGATGCACTTTGCATGCTAACCAAATTATGCAGGACATTTGTGGCATTAATATGCCACCTGAAACAATCAAAGATTTTATAGCAAGTTTGTTTTGTGATTCCTCTTTAAATGGAAACTCGGTTTTTTTTAAAGCATGCATTTCTGGAGAATGTGATAGATGTGGTAACTTTTCATTATTAGAAGAATGTATGCATGAAAGTAGTTTAGATGAATTTGGACAACAATTACTGGATGTAAAAAAATTTAAAAATGTTGAGTATTCTTTAAAAGATGGAAAAACTGGAAAACGTGTTGAGCTAATTGTGGAAAAAGTTAGTGTGCATGATTTTATTAATGAATTTAAAGATAAGTTTGTACCTAAATATGTTCAACACTCTCATAATGCTCATTGGATTGATAATCAATTTTGTTTATATAAAAACACATTCCCAATTGGAAGTATATTGTTAGTTGTTGATTTTGCTGAAAATTATACTCTTGCTCCACAAGAAGAAATTCAATCGCAGTATTATAATTCAATGCAAGTAGCTATATTTGTTCACATTGTTTATAGACATGCAGAAGATAGTATAGAAGATAATAGAAATTTTTTGAGAGAGTACCATTTTTATGTAAGTGATAATCGATTACATTCATTTGAGTTTGTACAATATTGTTTTGATATATTTTATAAAAATTTAAAAGAGAGAGGAATTCAAATGCTAGACATCTCATATGGTCAGATAATTGCACAAGTCAATTCAAAAATGCTAGAATGTTTTATTGGTTATGTAGAGTTCATAAGGAAAATAATATCCAACACATATGGAGTTTTTTTGAAGCTAGTCATGGTAAGGGAGAACACGATGGAGCAGGTGCATGTGTGAAAAGAGCTCTTGCTAGAGAGCAACTAAATTTTGAGGATGCTGCAAAATTTAGAGATGCATGTGCAATTGTAGATTAGTACAATACTAAATTATCTACAAGAACAAGTGAGAGCTCAATAATTTGATGCTTCTTTTGGTTAGTTGAAGAAAATGATATTTTTTCTCGACAAGATTATGAAACAATTAATGGATCTACAAAATGGCATTCGTTTAAGAGTTCAAATGCAAACACATGGACAATATGGACAAGGGAGTTGGCATGTTTTTGTCAATTTTGTATTGCAGGTGATTGGGAGGCATGTGAAAATACATAATGGGTCAAACAATGGCAACAAAGAGCCTTAACGCCTACATCGACAAATGTTCAACATGGAACGATAATTGAAGATAATCAAGTGTTTGCATTAGATGATTATGATCGTGTTTTGGATCTTGTACAAGAAGGTACATTATTTATTGACTTGAATTTTGTATATGTATGTTTATATCTGCATTAAATATAAGTCACTTTTTATTGAATTTTGTATTTATTTTTGCAGGACATGTGTATGATGTTGTTGCACCTGAGGGGAATGAAAAGGAGACAGATTACTGGTTGGCTAGATGTGTTGAGAGAAAACATAAGTTGGCACATCCTAGAGTGGATGATGACAACTTTGAGTATCCAACTAGTTCAGTGGTTGTTGTTGGTACTTGGCTTCGAAAATATTTGATGAGAAAGAATGGATTGCCTGCATTTGAAGATTATGAAAGACACAAGAAGATTATACATTATTCACATTTGATTTTGGCAACCAATATAAAACTAGTTAGATATCAAGGGAGGCCTGCTAATAAAGTTTTATGGACACTTTTAATGGATGATCATGAGACAATCATAGATGCATTAAAAAAGAGAGAGGATGGAGATGGTACAACAAAATAAATAAAAATTGGTAAGTATATCTAGTTGTTTATATAGTTAATTGATATATATATTTGCATTTAATCATTTCCTAAATAAAATTTTATATCATTTTTTGTTTCAGGTCCCCCAAAATTAGATGCTTTACAAACAAGAGAGGAGATGCACATATATTACAATGGAATTCAAATATAGAGATAGGTAACTATATATAGTTCTAGATACATTTAATTGATAGTATAAATTCATTATCTCAACTCCCCTTAATCCACCCTCTTTCATCCCCTTAAGGCATCCTCTTAAAGCACCCTTAAGTCATATCCTCCTACATCTCTGTAATCCATAATCTTGCATTCCTTAAGTCACTCTCATAATTCCCCTTAAGCCATCCTATTAGGGCCTATTAACCATATTGTAAGGTTCATGACATGCATCCCCTTAATCCACTATCTTACATCCCTTTAATCCATTCTATCAACTCCCCTTAATCCACCCTCTTACATCCCCTTAATCCACTCTCTTACATCCCTTTGAGTCATTTTATCAACTCCCCTTAATCCACCCTCTTACATCCCCTTAAGCCATGCTCTTAAAGGACTCTCATAATTCCCCTTAAGCCATCCTCTTAGGGCCTATTAATATCCATATTGTAAGTTTCATGACATGCATCCCCTTAATCCACTATCATACATCCCTTTAATCCATTATATCAACTCCCCTTAATCCACTCTCTTACATCCCTTTGAGTCATTTTATCAGCTCCCCTTAATCCACCCTCTTACATCCCCTTAAGCCATCCTATTAAAGGACTCTCATAATTCCCCTTAAGCCATCCTCTTAGGACCTGTTAAGCCATATCCTAAGGTTCATGAGATGCATCCTCTTAAACCATCCTCTTAACTCCCCTTAAGCCATTCTCTTAAGACCCCCCTTAAGCTATATATCCTCTTAGGTCCCCTTAATCCATCCTATGGCAAACATCTTTTGAATTTGTATGGAATCTACTATATACTATTCTTTTCTCGCATGAATTTTTTTCTTAAATGACTCATAAAAATTGTAGTTACTTACATTAATTATTTTTGCAGGTTCTCATCAAGTCAATCTACGAAGTGATTGTTGAACTAAAAAATTATTTTATCAAGAGACTATGTAAATGTCAATTTTTGGTCTTCACTTAAAAGTTGATAAGTTTTAATTGTATCTACATGCACATTTATGTTTCATCATATTATATAGTTATAATAAACATCTTGATATACCTTATATATGTTTATTCAATGTCACTTTTTAAATATCTTGTTCCAATTTTATAGATTATACATTTCATGTCTTGTATTTACCACATTTTATATAATTATTCAATTGTATAGATTATACATTTTATAAATACAAGGAGATGGCTTTTTTGTTTATTGATTCAAAAAATTGCTATCTAATTGGAAAATAGTTAAAATTACCTGCCCTTAATTTATTATGAATATGATCTAAACTATTTAAGGAATGTTTTAATTTGCCACCTAACCATGTGATAAATTATATATATTAAATTTGATTCTAGATAAGAATTTATATAGTGCATGTAATACTTGAAAATTAGATTTAAAATATAAATAGTCTAATGTATGAGTGCATATAATCATGAAAATGAACATAAAAAGATATCATAATTGATTGCATATATAATCATCGTATTAAAGTCAACTGATATAAATAAACACAAATATGGTAATAACATGTTCAAAGTAAAACTAGAGATAGATAGTCCATAGAATTTATATGTCAAGTCCAACACATATATTTAAATAAAACTAGAGATCTATAGTCCATAAAATATAAAACCATCTAACTTTTAGGCTGATCGGTCAAATCAAGTCTCCTCTTTGTTCCATGTTGACTAGATGTACCTGCATCACGCTATAAAAGAGTACAAGAAACTTGAAATTAGATTTAAATTTATTTAGAAATTTTGATATAATTAAACATATTTAAACTTGAAAATATAGAATTTTAGATAAAAATAAATTTAATTAAATATCTAGTATTTATATCGTAAAAATGATTTCTAGTATGCATAAATTACCATATGATCATGTGAATCTGTAACTAGAATATTTTCTTCAATGGGTAGCATAAATGTCACTTGAGAAGATGCAAATGCCTGATCTACTATATCCTGCATATTCATATAAAGCAAACAATATGTGAAAACCTCAAATATATATATATATATATATATATATATATATATTTAAAAGGTCCGTAAAAATTGTATAGGAGATTTAAAGTAAAGTTTACAACCTCAAATGATATGACCTCATGATCACGCACCTGAGATTTCCCATGCATAAATGCTAATGATGTCTCAGGTGTGCGGCCTGTCATGGGTATCTCATGAAATTCCTGCATATAGATGTACAACAGTTCATATAGATCATTAACACATGTGTATGTAAATGAAAAATTAAATTAGATCTATGATGTCTATTTAATTTAAACTTAACAAACTTTTGAAAGCACGCACCTGAGCTGATGATGTCTCAGGAGCCCTCACCACTGTAACTTGTGGTTGGTCAATACTAGGTATTGTATGATCTCCATGCATCTAGATATAATATATCAATTCACACATGTGTAAAAATTCAAATTAAATTAGATATATATCCACAAAAATTATTTAATATATATTGGTTCAAGTACCTATCCAAAAGGTGAGCCCAGATCTACAGCACTCGACATATGCACACAATGATCATATTGAGTTTCAGGCATCACGTGATCATGCATCTACACCAAACACTTATTGAATTAATATTATATTATATATATATATATAGTTTGATGTTATTATTTACATGAATTTTTCATATTTCAAACTTGAATTAAATTTAAGTTAAAAATATGAACATACCTATGTAGGATGATCCTCAGAATATAGTAAATCCAGATATGACCTCGTCCCAGATGCATGTGCATCGCCTGAAGTGGATGTCTGAGTATCCCTATAGCCTAAGCCTCCATGCTCTCTATTGGCCACTTTAGTGGTCGCGTGTGTAGTTTGCTGAGTGAGATGTCTTGAAAGTGAACTCAATTCTCCTAATGTTGATAACATGGTATGCTGCTGAAATGCAGCAGGAACACTAGGAGAAGGAAGAGGAACAATAGGAGCAATTGGAGCACGTCACTGAGGATCGACACGTGCTCCTAGTCTATGTTGGGGCATGCCACGCCCAACTCCCTGAAATGACCTCATATCAAAATAGTTGGGTTTTTTACCCAACTCAAACTCATCCCATAACTTTCTCAAAAAGTATAAGGGCACCTCACTATTGCCATGTGGTGGAGTATCAAACACCATCCACCATCTATCCCAAAAATGTGCAGCTATCTGCGGGTGCCTACACCATAAAATTGAAATTCATTTTTTCGTGGGTGGAATGGGTTGGTTTGTATGGGGATTAATAAAATATTGGCACATGGCTTGTTTGGTAATTTTCAGGTCATTGATTTCTTTATATGACAATCCATCCACATAGAATTGTCTCCTCTCTTCTCTCCATTGATGGAACCTAACTAGGTCCGCATCAATAGATCAACATAATCGACAATAGTTTGCATCGTAGATGCAAACCGTGCGAGATGGGGAGGGACTCTAGGCTCATTTTTTATGAGATCTATATTTCCTTGAATGACAATGAGGTTTGCTCAGATATTCTCTCTTAATTGATCTTCATCAACTACAGGAGGGGGTGGGGGGTTAGGCGGTGGAGAATGTGGAGGTGTGTTAGGGTTATGTTCATGTGGTGGATTGGGATGTATGGGATCTATAGGAATTTCTTGATTGGGCATAAAATCCTCTAAATTAAACAATGGATCCATGTGAGCAATGATATGGCAACTGCATGTTAAACAATTAAAAAATATATATCAACAAACTAATTAAATAATGCACACAATTTGAAAGTTATTTAAAAATCACATTGAACATGCACAAATTCAAAATATATTTCATTTGAAGACCATTTGATTTATAACATTATAAAATCCATAACATTAAAAATTCATAGCATGTACACACATTAAATTGAGTCCAGTGTGGGGTTGTTAATATGAAGGGTAGATTTATGAAATTATGGGGTTTTATTAAAATTTATTTAATCTCATTCATTATTTTCAAATAATACTAAAGATAAGAATGAAAAATTAATAGAAGACATTGAAAGGGACACATAGATATATTCACCAAATTTATCCCCTTAAGAAATGTCAAATTCCCCCTTAAGACATCGATTTATGATTTAGGGTATAGGATGGCTTAAGGGGATCTATCCGTAGTAAGGTCCTAGGACAAAATGGTCGATGGTTTAAGGGAATAAAATTTAGTGAAGTTTCCTAAGGCAACCAAATTTCATTTTAAGGTCATACAATTCAAAATGAATAGATGTATTAATCAAGTATGACAAAATTTAATTAAATCTGAGGACATAAATTGATTTATCTAAATTTTTAAATTTCATGTATATAGATACTATTATAGTTTTTTATATTTTATATATCTTTATTTGTGATTAAATATTGTTAAAGGATACCTCTAGAAATACTCTCCTAGGTCTAGCTAATCCAAAAGTGAAGGAAAAATTATTCATTCTCAACAATCAAAAAAATGCAAGTACAAATATCATGAATCTATAACATGCAAGTACAAATATCTAAAAATGCTAGAGGGTTATCTAGGAAATTTAAGCAACCAAAATATTCCACAACCATAACTTTGTACATCCAAATAGAAGAACAAGGTTTTTTGGGAGCTTCTAGGTCATGCTAAGAGATCAACTCTATAACTAACATGTAATGAGGGTTCAATAATCCAATTCTTCTATTTAACCATGGATTTAAAGACTGAAACCAACATAAGAACTTTAAATAGTATTCAAAACAACTAGTACTTTCTCATGTAACTAAGAATTGAAAGGGTTTTGCAGGGTAGGATTATGTCTTGTGAAGGGGACCTCCACTAGAGCCAGTGTCACAGATAAACCAACGTCCAATAGAAACAAAGAAACAGATGATAGGACAATAATGTCTATGACTATAGTTCATTGTTGGGTCATGGCTGAAAAACCATTTCTCCTATTATCAGCACGTTTCCAGATAAGACATTATTATTGTATGCATGTATTCCTTTTTGTCCTTTTTTACAATTACTTACTTTTTTTATTTAAATAGTTATTTAAAAAGAGAAATTATTGGACTCATACATTCACTCTGATCTTTACTAGACTCTGCATTAGTAGAGATGATGTAAGACCTACAATGGACACATTTGGTATTTTTTATGATCGTAATAAATCATTGTTAGAAAGCGCTAATTTATTTATAGTGATGCTATAAAAAAGTATCGACAAATAAAATCAATTCAATCATTGAATCTAGCATAAAAGAGTTATACCGTATATTTTTTAAAGTTTTCATGTCTATCATAATTATCTTTAAGTTCTCTTTTATTACATTGTTAATATAACAGATCTTAAATAAAACAAATTAAATTGGTAAACACGATGAGAAAAATTACTATATAATAAAAATTGAATGTCCCATCTTTCTTCTAGATAATGATTGTTTTTTCTTCATTGATATTTAGATCAAAAAAGTAAAGCACGTGAAATTTTTGTAGATGTGACTGAAACTTTCACTTCAAGATTGTTTCTCTTTGTATGATTGTTTCCATTATTGAAGATAAATGATGTGAATTATTTGATTGTTTCCATGATTAAAAATAAATGATGTAAATTATTTGTAAATTTGAAGTATGTTGGTACATTTTTATTGTTATAAATTAATTTATGATTTTACAATAGTACCCTTGTTTTGATAGTCTTAGAGAAGATAACCATGGATTGTATGTGATAATATTTTTTAGTGATAAAGTATTGGTAGTCTAACATAAATGTGGAATAATGAGAAATTTACCTTAAAATTTGATATTTCAAACCTAAGTATTGAATTACGGTGCAATCCCCAAAACAAAACAATTAAAAGCTTTACAAAATATAAGGTTATAGACTTTATTTTATAGACTTTTATATTTTCTTAATTATTATATTTACTTTGGAAAACAAATGTGTGCATCTTCAAAATGAGCTCAAGAAAATAGATTGGCAATACAAAAAAAAAATCCAAATATCAAGTGGATAATGACACTTGCATTAGAGAAAAAAAAAACAAAGATAACCAACAAAAATGAAAGCTATGAGTAATCAAAAGAAACATGTATACCTTCATCATTTTCTTTTGAATAATCTTCGATGTCAAAATGTGGATGCTCGTGATAATTCTAACACTAGGTTTCAACAACATAAGGGTATTATTATTAGCTCCCAAAAATGAAATTACAACATTAACATAAAATTTTGTTCTCAAATGGGAGAGGAGGCCTCTCATTAAACATATTTATCAAGAGGGAAATGGAAGGTCAAGATTTATAACTAAATGAAAGGCTAGGATTAAATTCACATGGATTCAACTCCTAAAATTGTGACAAGTTTTATAAGGGAGAGGAATGTCCTTGAGATCAAAGGATGGGATTTGATCAATGGTGTATGATTAGATGAGAAGAGAACAAGTGGAATGTGAGGAGGAAAGGCTAAGAATTCTCATGCATGTATGCAAGAAATTCTCACACATGTGTGAGAATTTGAGGTGGAGGATTAGCATTCTCACACATGCTTAAGAAAATAATGGGATGAGTTAGCATGCTCAGACATTGAGGAGCATGAAGTGGGTTTATGTGGAAGTGAAAGATGCTTCCAAGATTGCATAATCATGCATATGTGAGAAAGGAATGGGATGATTTATCATGCTTACACATGTGGGAGCATGGTGGAGATTTGGGAGACATGGCAAGAGATGAAAAAATATTATTTTAATCCAAGTAGATGGATTTAATAGCTAGGATTAAAAGGCTAAGGATTAATGATGATGTGGAGCTAAATATTAGAAGAAAGAGTAATGGAGATTAATTAGCCTAAATCAATTAATTAATTAATTTAGTTGGAGGATTTGGGGACTAAGGCTAATTGTTTTAATTAGTCAACTATAGGAATAATTATATAATGATGAATGGTGAAGGAAATTAATTAAATAATAAATTATTTAATTAATTTATGAGAAAATTAGTTTGAAAGCAATTAGTGGTAAATTTAGGATGTATATGCTTGCCCCTCTTTGATCTTGCATCATGACTAGGAGAAGTTGCATTGTGTCAAAGAATAATAAGAATTAGAATAGACGAGGATTTAGGTTACAAGTTTTCCTCATCACTAGAAAGAAGGGGGATGAGTTAGGTGTTTAGAAGATGATGCCCCATAAAGAGAATCATTGGGCTTGATGGGGCTTCAGACATATCTTAAAAATATAACAAATGAGAATGAATGATAAGATTAAGTGTCATGGTGAAAGTTTAATCACATGAGATTATCAAACGGAGAGGATGTATAAACCATGATTATAAGATAAAAGATGATGCATTTCATTGACATGCTAACTAATGTCAATCAGACAATTGGCCTAGATGATGTAAGATATCATGGGGACACATTTTTATTATAATGTCTCAAGATGATTGATTAGTACTATGATGGAACATGGTTGAGGGATGTGATGGAGGACACAAAATGGGAAGGAATATAATAAGGGGTGGTGATGAATGATCAAGAAGAGAAATGATAGTAAGATTGAGGAAAATGATGAATGTTGTCAAAGTAACATATTATGCAAGGAGAAATATATTATTTACTATAGAAATCACATTATGCAGAATGATATAAGGTATCATGATGACGGTGCATCATTTTGATAAAGACTAACATTACAACACATAATTTACAAATAGCACAGTGATCCAGTGTGCACAATGTCATAGCACACCATAATGAATGGAGGATAATTTGAGGGGTGATGGTGGGATGGGAGGTTAGTGAGGGAGAGGAGAGGGTGGCTATTTCTAAGAAATGATAAAACAAGGAAACATAGTGTAGTGACTTGAATGGATGCGATCTGATGATGGAGGAGAATAGGGAGGTCATGTCTGGTGGTGATATATGTGTGATGCATTCCATAAGAAATAGTAGTGCGGGTTTTCCCAGTTAAACATAAGATCAAGGAATTTGATATAGTCATAAATAAAATTAAATAGAAGGGGTGAGGGGATGTAATCTAATAGAGGGATATATGTGCATAGAGATAACAAGGGGAAATATGATGGAGTTTTGTTAGATGAAGAATATAACTAAAGAGGATAGGATAATTATGTGATGCATGTAAATGCGAAAATTGGATGAGAGGGATTGGGAGGTGAGAGGATGACAATAGATGATGGTGCACTTGAATTAATAACCTACAAGAAAGAGGATGAATGGGTAGTTGGATTGCGAAGATGAGATGGATAAAGCATTGATGTGTGCGCATGACCAACAATGGTTTCCTACTACACATGATCCACCTATTTGATAATTTATTATCATGGTACTTGTCCAAGACACCATAAAAAACTAATTTTCACCATTAGAAAATTTTAGTTCTCCTTACTATTTTTGTTGACTTTTTATTTATTTATTTATTTAGGATTTTTTCTAGTTTTGTAATTTTTTATTTTTTTATTTTGAAAGACTATTTTTTAGGACTTAGGAATATAATAATTTTAGATTTATGATGTTCATGGGTTCATCTTGTTCTTTTCCTTCTAGTATGATTAGCTTGTATGCTTTTAATAAAAATTTAGAGATGATAACTAATGAAAATAGATACAAACTCCTCTCACTATCACAAACAACCTTTCACACAAACTCACAAATTATACAGGAAATTGTCTACCAAAAGATTGCAACAAACTACTCTTTATTCAAATTCACTAATTTAACAAAATTTAAAAAATTTAACTTCATAGCCAAGACAATTTTAAAATTTGACAGTTTCACTTGTCAATTAAATTCAAATCAAAATTCACAAAAAGTCACTAGAGGCAACTCAATTTCATTAGCATGATCAATTTCACATTCATACATTCATGGTGAAATTTCCACTTTAACAATTTCCTTATTCATTCAAATATCATTCAATCGACAACACTCCAATCTACAATTTTAAATTCCACAACTATTCCTCTACTTGGCATGACCCCTTTTCCATTTTAATTTTGCATTTTTGTTCCACTTTAAATCTACTCTACCTCACTATCATTCATGATTCATCTAGAATTTCTTTTATTTCTACAACCCTTTGTAATGATATTCATCTATTGCACTGCCCTCTTACTTCTCTCTTTTCACTGTGCAACACCTTTTCACATCTAAAAATGCATCTTCAATCTATCTTAAAAATTCTTCCCTTTACTCCCAGTTGTGCCTATTTTCTCTATTCTATCTAGAAATATTGTTTTATTTTTGAAATTCCTTCCATATAGGTCGTGAATCCTCTTCTTTCCTCTCTCTAGCTATGCAACTCTTTGTCTTCATCTGCAAATCCTCTCTTTTTCTATGGCTACACACTCCACCCTCTATCTTACTTTGGTTGTGTAAACTTCTATATCAACCTTACATCATTTTCTTCACTTAGAGCTGCCCCACCATACATTCCTTCCTCTTTTTGTATGGTGCCACCTTCTTCTCCTTTTACACACATGAATTCCCTTTTCATTTGTTTTCTTATCACCTCCCATGTATTGCCATTAATCTTCCTCATCATATATTTTTATTTTTAAAATAAATCTTATTTAATTGTGTCACCTCTTCTTTGTTTTCATATAATACTACCCTCCATCATTTTCCTCATGCCCAAAGTATTTTCTTAAAAATTTCTAATAGGTACGGATCCCATCCATATGCTGGAAAAATAAAGATAAATTATTCATTTCCTTATAATAATTAATCATCTGGAACCAATTGACTTCAATGCACCAAAGCTAAAGATGTGAATTGAATTATGAAATGAATTTTTTTTGATCAAATCTTCCTCTAACAATCATGAAATCAAAATTGAGCCAAAAACCAAAACCAAATCAATAAATTCAAAACTTATTTTTTTTGTCGATGTTGATTGCACATAAACTTGGATACTCTTGTATCAATAACATAGGAACCCAACCAATTTTTCTCAAAATTTCATTTCTTCTCTCTATCCTAATTGGTATTCTTCTAGTTTTCCTTATGTACAAGGTCTCCCACCTCAAAATCTAGGGTTTGAAGGCATTTTTTGTAGCTATGAGGCAACTGATTGTGGTATCCCTTGAGGTGATTAAGAGAATTGATATAATTTTCATTAAATATTTCACTCATTTAAGAATGCCAATTCATAATCTTCTTCAAAGATGAGGTTCATAAGAAAACATTTAATGATGGTAACTCAACATCGATTGGTAAGAATTATTACACTATAGACAAGGAAGAATGTTGTGGTACTAATATAAGTGTGAATGCTAATTTGATATGCCCAAAGGCTAGGATTTAGTTGAAGATGCTAGTCAAAACTAGGATCGATAACAATTTTCTTAAGGATGTTGATGATGGTTTTATTGGATACATCTATTTGTTTGTTTCCTTGTGAATAGTATGGGATAACAATTACACTGTAAATATTTTTTGATATGGTGGAATTATTCAAAAGATACATAAAAGAAATTATACTACTTCAAATTATCCACCATGCACTTATATGTGACAATCTTAGCATCCTTTGTGAAGATATAATCATTGAATTGCTTAATAACAATTTTTGAATTACCGGTGACATGTAAATGCTTAATGTTTCATTATACTAGGTTATTTTGAGACTAGATACTCATGCTTCATATTCTACTATGTTATTTGTAAAAAAGAAACCATTGCAAAATACCTTTGTAATGAGATCACTTTGATATGATGGAGAGCATGATGATATTAAAACCATACAATATAAAATATATATATCAAAATATAACATCCATGGTTTTGATTCTTCATTATGCAAGATAGACTCATCAAGAAAAAATATAATCAATAGATGGCTAATAGAGAGTAGAGCTCGTTATAACTAGTCTAAATGACTTATCCTTTGATTTTCGTCTAATTCACATACTCAATGTTAACCACAATAAGGAGCATAATCTATTTATCCATTATGCTTATGAGTGCCAATTTAGATAGAAGGTACTTTAGAGGGTTCAATTCAAAAGTGATATGGGTAGTAGCATCAAGAATCTAGTGACAAAGTGTTTAGGACACAAAGATTGCTATGGGATAAGCTTTCTCCATAGGGGATTATTTTGAGTTCACTTACAAATAGTGCCTTGATAAGATAATGTGGACAAAGATTTTGGCACCACAAGACTCTCTAACTCTTCTAGGGTTTTTCACTTAAAAGGAGAGAGGTGTACCAAAGGTTGCTATGTCCCCACTCAAGACTAATGAAAATACGAATGAAATATACCTAAATGGAATGCACTAAATGCAAAGAACTGATAAAAGAGGTGAATTATTAATGCAAAACTAAAGAAATGCAAGATGTTTGAAAACACAATGATGTATGCAAAAATGACCCAAGAATGTAAGCAAACAATAACAAAAATGAATGAAACTATAGAGGTGCACCTGGAAGCTAGAATGTGATGTAGAGAGGCTCTAGAATCTTGAAGAATTCATTGTTGAAGCCAACTAGGACACTTACACCAGGCTAGGCGACAATCCTATTTTTGGGAGATTCTGCTAGAACAAGTTTCAGACAAATGGGTATCCAAAATTGCAAAAATCACGGTTCAGGCTTGGAAGTGGGACTAATTCCCCATAGATGGTGACTTAGTCCACTTGGGAATCTCAGGAAATTCAAGACAGGAATCTGTAGCTCTCAGTCTGCACTTTTGTTCCTGACAAGTTTCTGGATACGAATCTATAGAATCTGGTTTGTAGGTGATCTCCAAGCTTCTCTTAGGGCTTGGTTGACTTTGAATAACTTTGATGAATTAATGACACCTTTTAACACCTTTCTCTTTGGAAAATCTGCATACAAGACCTACAAAACACACATGCAAAGAGGGAAATAGGGTTAAGGGTTAGAGAATATGTGTTTGCCTTGGTCAAACCTTGGTTTGGTAATTAAACCCTTGAAAATGAAATGAAATGAAAAAAGAATGATGAATGAACAACATGAAATTCTACAACTCACCAGACCCTTGAAGTGGAAATCTAAAGATATGCAAGTAGATGCTCCAATGGGCTTGAAAATGCTTGATTGAATGATTGCTTAGAATGCTTGGATGCTTGAATGAGATTATGAGATTGATTACTTGATTGTTTTGTTGGGGTGAAAATGAGAGGAAAACCCTATATTTATACATGATTATGCAAACTTTCCCAAAAATACCACATCACAAGCTGACCTCAAGGTTAAGAGAATAATATCCCACCAGTATTTTGAAATAATTTTGATTTTTGAGCCAAGTGGGACTAAGTCACCCCAGGTGATGACTTGGTTCCACCAGGGAAATTTTAATGGGTTTCAGGAATTAAAGTGTATTAAATGATGTTTAATGGGATTATTCTCTGAAACACACTTAAGTAGGGTCGAAAAGTGTATAAATGGGTCATTTAAACATAAGAAAGGGTCAAATTATTGATGAAAATCCTAGAAAAGTGTTAAAGTTTGCTACAATACTTTACAACACTTCAAAATAAAACTTGCTAAATGATAAAAAGAGGTTATTTAAGTGAATTATAATAAAAGAGTCCTAGAGAAGTGTGAAAGTGGGTTACAACACTTCACAACACTTTTACAAGACATCATAGAATTCTTATTGATTCACAAGGATCCAAGACCTAATGTGAATGTGTTGACCGCATTACAACATTAAATCAAGGAAAAATCAAGCCAAAGTCGTAAGGAGGGCCTAAACAGGAGGAAAAAGTAGAAGGGTTACTTTTTTGTGTCCACATTTAGCCCCCACTTTAGTGAGAGGATGAATGTGCTTCAAAGTCACACTAAACTAGACCCACGCGCAATCAAGAGGGGTTCCAATGAACTAATGCTAGCAAGATGAGACAACAACAATCAAGATGGGTGATCAAGCCCCCAAGATGAGGATCCCATGGCAAACCATCATCAGTACAAGGGAACACACATGAAAATGAAAGAGAGGAGAGGAAAGAAAAGAAAAGAGAGAGTCAGATCAAGCTTTGATCATTTGTCCAACACGATGTGGATCAGATCTAGGATATTTGTTTGCAAAACACATACTCACTCTGAGGCGACCGAACTCATGGTTTTCCACCAGGTGAGAAGGCCCAAAAGGTGAGAAACATACACTCATGGCTGGTATGCACTCACACACATGCAGGTGGCTATGGGGAAATTCATGCCTCGAAATGGGCTTCCCGCTCAACCATACTAAATTTATACCTCCTGATAACTTTAATAAGGTGCCATAAAACAAAATTACATTTCGAGCTTCATGAGACAAGAAAAGCTTCATATGCTTAGAACTCATGAACAAATGCAATGGCACCACAGGCATGCTAGTTGTGTTATGCAAGGTGGCCATATAAAACAAAAAATGCAACATGCAAAGAATGTTAGAAGAGTCTTGCTTAGTTCATGTGAGGTCTTAGCTTAGGGAACATTGTGTCTAATGTCTCCAAGAGAGGACCGATCAAAGAATAGAAAATTTGTAACTTAGGGGATGCAGTGTGTCACATCAAGCCACTAAGAGAAATGCAATATGCTAAGATAGATCACGCTCATGAAGGACACTATACCCAATTTCTTCCACAAAGCAACAAACACATCGTATGAAGTAAGAAGGTTGCACTAAGAACCAAGAAAAAGGAAAATGCAAAAGAATAATGCCAATGTATGCCCCCACTTTAAATAAATTGCTACACACTGTACTGTGAGAAATTACTTTAAAGTAGCAAATGAAAAATGCAAACAAGAAAGAAGACATGAGATCCAACTTGGAAAGCCCTATTCCAATTCATACATTTCTGAGTGAGGTTGCGTCATGTGAGAACAAAAGAAAAGCAAGGGGTTGCCCCCAAAATGAAAACACCAAACACATAAGGGATCTATGGACTTGGGGTCAGTATGTTCATTGCTACAATGTTTTGTAAAGAGCTCGAAATTGTCATCATTTCCCAAATACATAGAATTGGAAGAATGACACAAAAGAGAGTGAAAACAAAGAAAAAGAAAGAACCTTTTGGGTCAACATGGAAGAGACAAAGGGTGTCTCAATGCCTTGTGTCATCCCCAAAAGGAAAAACACAAGCGAAAAGAAAAAGAAAAGGAAAAAAAGAAAAGCCTTTTGGGTCAACATTGAAGAGACATGAATGTCTAAATGCCTTGTGTCATCCCTAAAAGGAAAACACAAGAAAAATACAAAAAGAAAGGAAAAGAAAAAGAAAATACTTTTGGGTCAACATGAAAGAGACATGAATTTCTCAATGCCTTGTGTCATCCCCGAAAGGAAAACATGATAAAAAATACAAAAGAAAAGGCAAGGAAAAAGAAAAGCCTTTTGGGTCAACATGAAAGAGACATGAATGTCTCAATGCCTTGCATCATCCCCAAAAGGAAGACAAAAGAAAAATGCGAAAGTGATGCATGCCATAGAGAAGAATGAAGGTACAAATAGAACAATTTCACAAAGAGAGAGAACATCAAACAGAACAACATGGGGGATCATAGTACGCACATGCAAACACCCAAAAGAAAAAGAAAATGTAAAAGACTAGTAAGGAAAATGTGAGTCAACCATCGAGCAAGTCATCCACCTCCCAATCTCGGTCTTTATAAGCGGAAGGTGAACAACATAGCTAAGGAACAACAAAAAATGCATTACTAGGACAAGGCTAGCAACTGCATGCCCCCACTAGGTGCAAGGAAAGAGTGAGCCAAGGTAGGTGATGGGAAAGGTCATGTAATAGTGAGAATGGAATGTTCTACAACTATTACATGATAAGGATTTGGAGGGTGGTTTATGGGTTCAAGGGATAGCAATTATCGCCATCGAAATGATACTTGCTCAATATTTCTTTCAATTGACAACACTCATCACTACGATGTCCAAGAACATGATGATATGCACAATGTGGAATGTTAGCATCTTTATGATATATCACCAACCTATTTATAGGTGGTAATATGATGAGCTCTTTGTTTAGAAGTATTTGCAATTTCCTCTCACATTCAAGTGGTGGACAAAGAGGGAATTTTAGTTTTTGTAACTTGTAAGGCCTCTTGCATTTACTAGATTCTCCAACCTCTTGAGAGGAGATTAGGGCAGGAGGTCTAGAGATGGAATTTTTTTTTTCCTTATTATTATGAGACAATGATTGTTCTTTAGGAAGAAGGAGATTCAGATTAGGAGGAGAATCAAATATCACCATGCCATCATCACGAAGCATCAAATATTCTCTAGGAGGATTTTTTTATGAGAGAGATCTTGATATCCTAACCCTGTTGTGTTTTCATCTTGTGGATTTTGTTCTAAGATTTGATGAATGTCATGTTTGGTTTTCGTGTCACATCCTTGTTTTCTCAAGATGTTAAAACATTTGCCATAGGTTTCTTCAAGGTTGATTAGAGTGTTTGTTACTTTTTTCTCATAGAATGGTTGAGTGGTTATTTGTTTAGAAGAACTAGGTTCACCTTGTGGAGGGAACTTAGGTCCTTCATTTCTTTTAGGATGTAAGTAACCAAACATATCAAGAGGTGGTATGATAGGAAGGTCTTGTTGTTTCATGGATGGATAAAAGGATGCATTAGCTTCAAGTTTGTCAAGGAATTCATTTAGGAACTTATTCACATTGTCATCATCTTCTCCAATGATGTCAACATCATGAGGAGGAAATTCATGAGGAGTTGAAGGAGCATAAGGAAGCTCTATGTCATTAGGATCAGTTCCAAAGGCACAACTTGACATGTCAACTAAGGATTTTAATGACATCTAAAGCTTATTAAAACACAACCATGATGCAAATGAATGAAAGAAAACTAAGTGCAAGAAATTTAAGAAAACAACAAATCTGGAAAAAGTAACAAAAATGTAACCACAAAAATAGAAATGCAGTGAAAAAACTGGAAATGACAGAAAATGTAGTGCAGAATGTGCAAGTGGACTAAGTTGCCCAATGTGGCAAATTAGTCCAGGTAGTGATTTTTTTAACAATTTTCAAAAAAAATAAAATGAATGTTATGCTTTTTAGATTTTTTAATGCAGAACTATGATCCAAATGTAGAATTTCAATATTTTTTCAATGATTGTAAATGCAACAATGCAATCTATATGATTTTTTCACTAATGCAATGTTGAAAACTCTAGGATGCAAAACAATGAAAAACCTAATGCAATGTTGATGCAAGCTAGTCCTAGGATGTGAATGCACTTGAAATCAAAAGTTAAATGTTCTAAAGCTGGGTTCACCAAAATGAACCACAAATTTTTGTAGATAGTTCCACTATGTGCATCATGATCTGTCTCACAACTAGGGCTCCTAAATGCAACCGCATCTCTAAATTGATCTGTCCTCTCACCTACTCATTGTGCACTGGCCCATCTAGACAATACTGTATATCATCCTTTTGATCATAAAATCTACGATCTCTCTGGAAGCATACCCACTCTCCCCAAATAGGAACTTAGAGAATGTAGTGCACGTCCTCTAGAGTAATCGCCATCTCACTAGTTGGAAGGTGGAATGTATAGGTGTCTACATCCTAACGCTCGCATAGAGCCATCAACATAACATCATGTTACCTCATGGGGGGCATGAGGTACGCCCAATAAACCCCTACATCCTACAGGTGTTTTGTGTCCTCTGTTGTAAGTGTCAGGGCTAAATCTCTCAGAAAACTAAGTTGCCTACCCCCAGACATTGACGCAAACAGGTGGGTACCTATCAAAAAAACAAAAATATGGTTTATAAACCATCTAACATCATTAATTTTTACTTTATTCATCATGCAAGTGTACTAAAGTTGTTCTAGTGTGCTTTCCTAAAAGCCCTAGACACTTTAGAACCCTTTTGGGACACTTCGCGAAGAAATGGGACACTTTGCAAACAAAAGGGAAACTTTGCGAACAAAAGGGACACTATGCAAAGAAAGGGGACACTTTGTGAACTTTTTTTCCAAGATCCTAAATTAACCTATAAATACATCAAAAATCACCAAATAAATGCATAAACACTAAGCGAAGTTAGTAGAATCAACTCACGTCATGCTGACACTCCTCATGTACCACCTGGTCTCGTAGCATGTCCAGTCTCGCAGGGTTGTAACCTCATCTTCTTGGCATCTTTTACTCTTCTCTTGTCACTCTCAAGCTACACAAAGGTAAAACGATAAAGTAAGTGACCATTTACTTCACTTTTTAGCTCTTATGCTCAAAATTAGGGTTTTTACTCCATTATGGTTAAAAAGTACTTTTCATTCAAACCAACATAATGTGTGCTATTGAACTTTATTTTTGACACCATTTGTTGTATTGGAATTGTGGTTTCCTTCCCAACATGATTAATCATCCATCTTTATGTGGCATGGTACTTGGAAATTCCCTATGATGAGATTGGTCTTATTCGATGTGGCTAGACTACTACCTTGATTCCACCTTTGTAAAGCAAGTGGAATCAAGGGGGGAATACATCTACCCTAGAATTTAAATTATAGAAGTTAGATAAAAGTATTTCTAGAAAACTAACAAATTTGTGTTGCAGGATGCAGTTCCTACTGTTGTGGTTTTGCAGATAATAACACTGGGGACTTCATTCTCCCATCATATGAAAGAGTATCCTTTTATGAAATAAAGTGTACTTTTTAGAGTCCTTTAGCTTGTATATGCATCTAGAATCATATGGGTGCTAAAGTGGGGGCTAAATGTGGACACGTAAATTGTACTCCCTTCTTGAGATAGTACAATCTATGGCCTAATTTGGACCTATCTTGGGCACTCTTGCATTAATCACCCTTTAAAACTACATTTATAGGCGCCTAAGACTCATTATTTTGGACCTTGAGTCTTATTCCACTCACAAATCATACAAATCCTGACAAATAACATTCAAATTATTCAAATTCTAGAAAACCCACCTCAAAAACCTCTGGTGGGACCAAGTCACCCAAGGTGGTGACAGTCGCTTTTGGAGGGTTTTTTCAATTTTAAGCAAGAAAATCACTGACTTCATTAAAAAAATTGATGGATGTCAACCTCTTAGGTATAAATAACAGAAAATTAAGTATTCATGCCTATAAATATATGTTTTTAGGTCATTTTCAAGTAACCTAGGTCATTTTTACTACACAAATTCAAGAGACAAGTATTGAATATCTTTCACAAGAAGATTCATTAGTTTATGTACAACAAAGTTGAAGCTTTAGGGCAACAAGCTAGGGTTTTTACTGGTCTTCACACTCACTTTTTCTCTAAGATCTCACATTTCAAAGGGTTGATTATGGATTCCTATGGAGAATCATGGAGAAATCTAGGTTGAGGAGATGCAACTAGCCATCAAATCAAGCCTAAGGACTTGTTTTCAAAGTGATTCCATCTTCCATTTTCTCTCTATCTTTAGATTAAGGAAGGTTTGCATGTCATTAAGATTCATTTCTAATGTGATTTAGTGTCTCTTGGAATGAGTCTTGCATTATTCTAATTTCATTTGTGCATCTTATTCTTGCATGATAGAATAGGGTTTCATCTTGCTTCAGATTTCCTAGTCTTAGACACACTTAGGTCTAGGGTTTTATGCAGATTTCATTATCTCTTCAAAGATTAAATACCAACTAGGGGTTTTACTAAGGAAAACCCCCATTAGAAACCAAATTATATTTTTTTGTAGGTTTTTTTGCAGAATCAGATTTGGGTTTCATTCAGAGAACAGAGTGCAGACTGTGGGCTTCTATTTCCACTTTCAGATTTTTAGAAAAGCCAAAGTGGACTAAGTCAACAACAGTGGAGACTTAGTCCCACTGCACATGTTTTTCAGAAGTTTCTATAGATATGGATACCCATTTGGTTAAAACGAGCTCTGGAGCAGTTTTCCAGATATGGGACTAAGTCACCCAGCTTGGTGTAAGTGTCCCAATTGGCCAGAAAATTAGATTTTCCAAAATTTCAGAGACATCTATAGTCTTCATTCCAGCATTTGTCAGTTTCTAGGTGCACTCTTTCTATTTGACTTCTTTATCTTGTTTCATATTGCATTCAATCTATCCTTTTGCATACATCACTATGTTTTCAAACATCTTGTATTTCATTAGTTTTACATTAATAATTCATCTCTTTTAGAAATTCTTTGCATTTAGTGCATTCCATTTAGGCATATTTCATCCATCTTTGCATTATTTTTGAGTGGGGACATTGCAACCTTTGGCACACCTCTCTCCTTTTAGGTGAAAAACCCTAGAAGTGTTAGAGAGTCTTGTGGTGCCAAAATCTTTATCCACATATAATAAATGAAATTTGATTATCATTGGTCATTATTTTGCACAAGGAGGGAACCCAAAGTATTCTATTTAATTGAAATGTAAAGCAGTATAAGATTTCCAAGCATATGTGACACTAGAACTAGTGTATTAGAAAAATATTCCTTGATATGATCAAATACTTCTTTCAATAATGGGTCCTACTTGAAGCTAGCATTATTCTTAAGTAGGTGTGAAAAAGGATGGCATTTATCTTTTAGTTGGGAAATAAAGCAACTAATGGCTTGGAACTTATATTTTTTAGACTTCACATTTATGTAAGATTCTTAGGTGTCATTTTAGTTATAGATTTTACGTTATTGAGACTCACTTCAATGCCAAATATGAAAATAATTAATCCTAAGAGTTTTCCTAATATGACACTAGAAAAACATTTCTTGGGATTCAAGTGGACCTTATATTCTTTGAGTCTATGAAATATATATTGTAAAATATCTAGATGATCTACCTAATTTTTGGATTTTCCTAAGATATCATCTACATTATCTTCAACAATATTGTGCAACATGACATAACATATCACTATTGTGGCTCATTGATAAGTAGGACCAACATTTTTTAGGCCAAAATACATGATTGCATAGAAGATAGCTCCTTAACGTCTAATAAATGTTCTTTTGTGCTAATCTTCTCATGTAATCTATATCTAGTTGTATCCAAAAAATCTATCCATTAGGGAAAACAACACATGTCCAACTCTCAATCCCACTATCATATCAATTTTGGGAAAATAAAAATTATTCTTAGGGAAAGATTTGTTGATATTTTTAAAATTAGTAGATACCCTGAATCCTTTAGTCTTATTTCTTACTAAAATTATATTAGATACCCAATCAAGACAGTTAATGCATCAAATGAATCTAGAATATAGTAGCTTTTAAAGTTCCTATTTCACTAGGAGGGTCACTTGAGGGTTTTTTTGAGATTTTGGTGAATGGGTAAGTGTAAAAAGATGGGGGGACCAAAAGGGGTCTTAAGTGGCCACTTTTTTTCTCAAATTAGGAAATACTAACCTTGGATGTGAAATTGAGGATAGTTACACTCAAAAAAAATAGATGCAACAAAAAAAAGGATCTTAGTGCTCTGAATCTACTTTCTAAACTACTATTATTTTTTAAAATGGTAGAGATTAAGGGGTTCAAAAGAGGGATCCATAGAAATGGGTGTTGTTTTTGTCAAAAAAACATAACATGGAGACTTTTGTGGCTCCCTCAAAAGGTTAACTTTGTTTTGTTATTTTTAAAATTGCTTCAATGAGATATCAGCTAATAGCATGTAGTTTATGTTATCAATTTTTTGCTTTTGGATTTACATTGTGTGAGACTTTTTTCATCAATGTTTCGGATCACACTCCGTGATCCATCATTAGGATGATAGAGAGCTCAAGGAGATTCATTATGATAATTTTTCTGATAATTTATGCCAAATTTTTTTGATAAATTTTTAATGAATATTTGATTTTTTACTAATTTTCAAAGTGGACACTTTATGAAAAACAAAATTTTGGCCATGCTACCACTATAAATTTTGAAAACTAATTGAAAATCAACTTTTCTTAATATGTGTCGAATGGATTCTAGTTTCTAAAAATATAATTTATTTGAAATTTTGATGAATAGTTAATTTATAAAGAAAAAATACCAAACACTATTTGTTTCCAAAAAATAGACACACAAACAAAAAAAATTAAAGATGAAAGGCTTAACTTGTCAAAATGTGAAAAAAATTACATTAGATAGCTAAGAGAGAGCCTAACATTACTTAGGTGTTCAATTTGCTTGACCTTGAAACACATGCTAACCTGATGCTTAACACAAACACGATTATGTGAAATATTGTAGAATTTGAGAAAACATGTCTTTGGACATTGGGAAGGAACTTGAACCATATATTTTTTATGTGCACTATGACTCTCTTACTCTATTAGGGTTTTTCACCTAAAGGAGAGAGATAGACCCAAAAATATAGGTGGTTCACTCAAACTAAAGCAAGTATAATGGAAATATGAATGAAATGTGCCTAGATGAGATGATCTAAATG
Source organism: Sequoia sempervirens (assembly GCA_007258455.2). Lineage (NCBI taxonomy): Eukaryota > Viridiplantae > Streptophyta > Pinopsida > Cupressales > Cupressaceae > Sequoia > Sequoia sempervirens. Next base: position 410,786,970 of record VDFB02270651.1, on the reverse strand, counting down.
CAAAGAATTGATACAGACAATTGATTATAAATGAAAAACCTAAGAAATGTAACTTGTTGGAAAACACATTGTAATATGCAAAAACACCTAGAAATATGTACAAAACTAAACAGAAATGGATGAAACTGAAAGTGTGCACCTAAGTTCTTGCTGGAGACTGGAAATGGCTTTTGGAATGCTACTAATAATATAAATTTGTCCTACAGGGTCTCATTCACCATTCTGGGTGAATTAGGCCTAGTTCTAAGAAACTGTCCCTGAACCTGTTTCGGACAAATGGGTATCCAAAACTGTAGAAAACTAAAATCAGGCTTAGCAATGGAACTCATTCGCCATCCATGGCGAATCAGTCCACTTTTGAATTTATGAAAATACAAAGGTGGAAACTGAAGCCCTCGGTCTACTCTTCAGTTCCTCACAAGTGTCTGCCTCCAAAAGTCTAATTTTTGAGTCTGAAAGTGACTTTTTGTTGATATTTTTCCTTAAATAATGAAGAGAAGACTTAAACAACTTTAAAACTTGATTCTTAATGATTTCTAAGCTTCCAAGATGCCTAAATCTGTAAACACACAAGACAAGAAGGAGAAATATTGAATGTTAGGGCATGGGGGTTTGCCTTGGTCAAACCCCTTTTAGGTATTTAAACCAAATGAGGAAATAATATGAAGAATGAACATGAAATAAAGGAATTAATACCTTTCCATGATGATTGATCTTGGATTTTTGCATCAAAACATGAAGAATCTGCCATTGAATGTCTGAAAAATGCTATCTCAATGACTTGAAATGATGAAACCCTAGCTTGCTTGACTTGAGGGAGAAGATAAATGATGAATGAATGAGAAGGGATGTGAATTAGGGTTTAGAGACTTGATTTTACAGGAAATTCACCTTATTTTCCCATAAATTGGATCCCCAAGGGCGACATGAAAGAATAATAAACTTAAATTCTAGTTTTTCCTGCTCAAAACTCAAAAATGACCCAAATGGGACTAATTCGCCACCTTGGGTGAGTCAGTCCCACCTCGCAAGGACTCATTCACCACAAATGGAGAATTAGTCCCAAAGGGGCCCATTTGCCAGCTGGGTTGTTGGGGAATGAGGAAATTAGATTTATATGGTGACTTTGTTAGGTATTCATCAAATAATGCCTCAGGATGCACAATATGGGGTCATAGGGGCCTATTAATGATGATGTAAAGAGAAATTAGGGCTTGGGACATAGAATTCAATGTGAAAGTGTGATTAAATACACTTTACAACACTAAAATGAGGTCTACATAGCCTAGAAAGGCACAACATCCAATTTGAATGTGTAAAACACATTACAACACTAGATTAAAGTCAAGTTTAGTTTACAAGCCTTCTAGATTGATGTGAAAATGCAATTAAATATATTTTATAATGTTGAATTAAGGAAAAATGGGTTCATTAAGTCTAGAGAAATGTGAAATTCTTTTACAACACTTTACAACACCTTTACAAGACATATTTAAATTCATTTGAAAGAGTCCAAGACCTAGTGTGGATGTGAAAAATACCTCACAACACCAAATAAAGGCCTTATTAAATCCAATTTGTCATCAATTATTCCCAAATCAAGCAAGTTACCTTTTTTCTATGGTACATTTAGGCCCCACTTTAGTGAGAGGATGAACTTGCTTCAAACTCACACTAAAGTAGACATTTCAAGAGGAGTCCAATCGTACCAATGTGGATGGTCTAGGATAACAAAGATGGAGGAAGCAGTAAAGCCCCCAAGATCTAAGATCCTAAGTCAAACAAACGTGAGTGCAACAGGACACGTACAAGGGTGAATGATTTTTCAACAAGACAAGATACACGATCATGCAATGGAAAGAACTAGAAGGAAGAGAAAAGAGAAAATAAAAAGGTGGATCAACCTTAGACTGTTTGTCCAACACGTTGTGGATCAGATCTAGGTTGTTTTTCTGGAAAGAAAAAGCATACTCACTCTGAGGCAACGAAACTCTTGGCTATCCATCAGGTGAGAAGTCCTAAGTATACTCAATCAAGATGCCTAAATCTGTAAACACACAAGACAAGAAGGAGAAATATTGAATGTTAGGGCATGGGGGTTTGCCTTGGTCAAACCCCTTTTAGGTATTTAAACCAAATGAGGAAATAATATGAAGAATGAACATGAAATAAAGGAATTAATACCTTTCCATGATGATTGATCTTGGATTTTTGCATCAAAACATGAAGAATCTGCCATTGAATGTCTGAAAAATGCTATCTCAATGACTTGAAATGATGAAACCCTAGCTTGCTTGACTTGAGGGAGAAGATAAATGATGAATGAATGATAAGGGATGTGAATTAGGGTTTAGAGACTTGATTTTACAGGAAATTCACCTTATTTTCCCATAAATTGGATCCCCAAGGGCGACATGAAAGAATAATAAACTTAAATTCTAGTTTTTCCTGCTCAAAACTCAAAAATGACCCAAATGGGACTAATTCGCCACCTTGGGTGAGTCAGTCCCACCTCGCAAGGACTCATTCACCACAAATGGACAATTAGTCCCAAAGGGGCCCATTTGCCAGCTGGGTTGTTGGGGAATGAGGAAATTAGATTTATATGGTGACTTTGTTAGGTATTCATCAAATAATGCCTCAGGATGCACAATATGGGGTCATAGGGGCCTATTAATGATGATGTAAAGAGAAATTAGGGCTTGGGACATAGAATTCAATGTGAAAGTGTGATTAAATACACTTTACAACACTAAAATGAGGTCTACATAGCCTAGAAAGGCACAACATCCAATTTGAATGTGTAAAACACATTACAACACTAGATTAAAGTCAAGTTTAGTTTACAAGCCTTCTAGATTGATGTGAAAATGCAATTAAATATATTTTATAATGTTGAATTAAGGAAAAATGGGTTCATTAAGTCTAGAGAAATGTGAAATTCTTTTACAACACTTTACAACACCTTTACAAGACATATTTAAATTCATTTGAAAGAGTCCAAGACCTAGTGTGGATGTGAAAAATACCTCACAACACCAAATAAAGGCCTTATTAAATCCAATTTGTCATCAATTATTCCCAAATCAAGCAAGTTACCTTTTTTCTATGGTACATTTAGGCCCCACTTTAGTGAGAGGATGAACTTGCTTCAAACTCACACTAAAGTAGACATTTCAAGAGGAGTCCAATCGTACCAATGTGGATGGTCTAGGATAACAAAGATGGAGGAAGCAGTAAAGCCCCCAAGATCTAAGATCCTAAGTCAAACAAACGTGAGTGCAACAGGACACGTACAAGGGTGAATGATTTTTCAACAAGACAAGATACACGATCATGCAATGGAAAGAACTAGAAGGAAGAGAAAAGAGAAAATAAAAAGGTGGATCAACCTTAGACTGTTTGTCCAACACGTTGTGGATCAGATCTAGGTTGTTTTTCTGGAAAGAAAAAGCATACTCACTCTGAGGCAACGAAACTCTTGGCTATCCATCAGGTGAGAAGTCCTAAGTATACTCAATTTGGGGCCACAAAACTTCTCGTTGTCCATGGGGTAAGAAATCCACAAGGTGGCTATGGGGAAAATTAATGCCTCGGAATGGGCTTCCCACTCAACCATACCAAAGTTATACCTCTTGATAACCTTAATAAGGCCCCACAAAAGAAAATGATTTTTGAGCTCTATGAGGTAAGCAAAAATTCATATGATTCACACTCTTAGACATTGTAAATGCAAAATGGTGTAAGGAATGTTGAAGGGGATTTTTCGTAGTTCGTATAAGGTCTCATCGTAAGGAACATCATGCTTAATGTTTCCAAGAGAGGAAAATTGCAATGTCTCATCCTGAGCAACATTGTACCTAATGTTTCTAAGAGAGGAAATTGCAAGAAAAAGAAAATCGCACAATGAAATGTGAGTGTGGATGTATGCCCCCACTTTAAAAGTAGTTGCAAAAACTAGTACTGTGAGAAATTTCTTTAAAGTAGAAGGAGAATATGAGAGCTTACTCAAAAAGCTCTAGGGGAAGTCATATGTTTCTGATAAGCTACATCATGAAAAAGGGTAGTATGTCACATGCGAGCCAACTTAAGGCATGGCATCCACATCTCAAGCTTTCTCTTATACGTTCATGAAAGGTTAATGGCTAGCCAAAAGAGGCAATGATGAGTGACATATGAGGACAAGACTTCTAAATACCTTTCCCCCACTTAGTGCAGGACAAGGGTGAGCCAAAATGATTGATAAGATGCATGGGTAGAGTGAAAATCAGTATCAATTAGAGGAACTAGGTGCCCCCACATAAGGAAGAACACCAAAATCCTTAAAATGTTAGATTTTACTACTCAAATCCATGCATTCATTAATGGAATGACTATGAACTCTATGATATGTGTAAAATGAAGTCTTGTAATAGTATTTATTTTGAGTTCGTGGAAGGAGAAATATCAAGTGATCTTGGAGGAGTCTCGATAAGATACCCTCTTGATCAAGGGGAGAAGTAGTTGTTATTGTTGGTGGAAAAGAGATGGTTTTCTTGGTATCAGATGTCATACCTACGCAAGGTTCTTTAGATTGCAATATTTTGTTCTCACTCTTACAGGAGGAGGGAAAATATATCGAATGCAAATCGTTAGTGTTATGCGAGATGACATTGACATTCAGCGAAGGTGTATGTGTTTGTTTGATTGCTTGCAAAGGAGAACTTTCAAGACCACTGGTGTCTATCAGTTTAGGATGCTTTATAGTTAAAGTTGTCTTAGGAGGATGGTTTTTGATAGTGTTGATTTTGAGTGAAGGCTTGGTGATTTCTATTATAGGACAATAACCAAGACCGTGAGTTATTGTTTGTGTTATAGGATCTATAGGGTTTCGGATACCTTGTTCATTAGAACCACATCCTTTTCCACTATAGCCAAGTTGTTTCATAAGTTCATACCATTTTCCATAAATCTTCTTCATTACTTTTGAATCAGGTGGTTGTTCGTTATTAAGCTCATCAAAGTTTTTTGTGTAATTTGTTATGTTTTGGTCTAAAGTGGTTGAGGTGTGTTAGCTCTCAAAAACACAGGTGGAATGCCTCAAGAGGCTGCCAACCTCTTGATATGCTTTAGGGTAAAAGACAAGGTGAAGAGAACTCAACCTTCTACTCTTCAGGTGCTACTAAACCTAGGTGGGTGTACCTTTCTGAATGAAGCAGACTTGACTTATGGTTATCCTTCTTGCAATGATTTGTCCACAATGGCAGATGCAAGTGAACAAATGAATTCAAGTGCAATATCAATCTTCTTGATCTAAATCCTAAAACACTCAATTAACATATATAAAGAGAATAAATGAATCTTAATGATGAAACTACAGAGACCAGTGCCTTATTGGGTATGCGGAGTCAAATGAAATCAAGATGAGCAACACTCTCTGGGGAGAACTCAAGTTATCTGGCATATATTCTATTTACAACTTGTATAAACATGCAAGACTATGACTACTAAGCTCTAATTAACAATCCAAATGAATCTCTCTAATTACTATGATCAATTAAAAGGATTTAATCTTTGCTTGAAAGAACTAATCAATTAACCACACAGAAACAGCAAATGTGCACTGATGAATTGAATATAAACTTGTTATAGAAATTTAAAAAATCAGAAAGAATCCATCTTGGAGATAGCTTAGCAATACTTTCATTAAATTCAACAGATAATTGACACTAGAAATGTGCAGTAACATCAATTGACTTTCATAAATACCTCCATTTTGAAAAAATGCATCATAGTCTCTGATCTAATAAATCTATTTTACTGTATCCATCTAATTTTCCTACTGTATATCAAATAACTAATAGCTCCTCCCATTTTACAATTACAAAATGCCTATATATACACCGGCATCAAAAAACATATCACTTGGAACTCCCACATCGGCCTACCACCAAATTCGGGCTCATTTCATGTCGGCCTACAATAGTATTTGAATTTTATTAATCAACACTAGAACAGTCACCAAGACATATCGCAGTGATGCCGAAGGCAATTAAATCTCTAGTCGTCCCCTATTCTTCATGTTTCACCGTGACCTATCAAAATCATAGAGACGTTATATCGATCACATTATGTCTCCCCGAGATGCGTTCTTTCATTCTACATGTATCACTATAACATAATGATATCGAGGAGACCTCCCATAGAGCATATTATGTCTTTCCAAAAATCTTCATCCACTCTAAGTCACTGAGACAAAAGCACACTCACACCGAGATGTATCTTTCAATCACCTTCCCCAAGACAATGCATAGTCGGGGAGACATTTTGTAGATTATCCTGTGTCCTACCGAAATACCCCGAGCTCACCTTACATCGCCAAGACAATACCAACCTCACACCGATAGAAAGCTTTTTCTCTATCGGCGAGACTCATCATACTCGCCAAGACCATACTCCGAAGTCACACAAGTCTCGCCAAGGTGTTCATTTTATGCTGGTCGGTGAGAACCCTTTAAATTTGCTGTGACTTATTCCGAAGAAAACATCTCTCACCAACGAGCCGTTTTGATAGAAACCTTTTATGTAATGTCGGTGAGACCGAAGGTCACTTGCCAAGACACAATGTCGATACCGCTTAGCTCTCGCCGATGAACCCCCACATGCATTAGTTGGTGAGACCCAACCCACTCGGGGAGACCTCACCCCGAAACTAATACATTTCACTGCAAAATACGATGAAACTGTCTGACGAAATATGTAAAATTTGATGTTTGTCGGGTGCTTGTAAAATTTGATGTGTAATTTCTATTTTTTTGAAAGTTTATCCTTGATGTTCTTTGAAATTTCGACGAACCTAGGGTTCGTTGAAATGTCGGCTATCAATTTCGTCGAATTTTTGACAAACATGAAAAATTAAAAAAAATCAAATTGTGGCCGACATAAAGAAAAGTGAGTTCACGCCTGATTTATTGCGATAGTGTTTTTCTCTACTTGAGACAGTTTGTGGAGAACTAAGGATGATTTTCTTAGGAAAAATCAGAAAAAATTCAAGAAGATATCGCCAGGTTGAGGGTAGTCATTGTCTTTTTGCAGAATTCAGTTGTGAAGTCAGATTTGTAGTTCCAAGTTTGAAAATCATATTTTAAAGCAACATCTCATCAGATTTCATTTTTAGAGGTTAAGGGTTTTGATAATTTCATGTCCATATTTTTTTGTGTGGAATCACCATAAGATCACGACCGAGGAACAGATTCTTGTGACTGTAATTATGTGATCCATAACTCTATTGGTCATGTGGCATAGTTGGCTATAACAAATATAGGATGCATTCATGTGTTACAAAAGTTTAATGTGGCTACGTTGTGATAGAAATGGAGGCACTCATATAATGTAGTTAATTCAGGTTGTATAATGTAGGCGTCAATCATCATTGGGTGCATTCAGGTTGTCTCAAGTTTAACAGGTTAGGATGTAATTATAGCATGATCGAAGAGTGATTACCTCTTGCTGCAATAAAGAGCCTATAACTCTGGTTGATATGCAGAGTGGTTGTGTTATATCAATTATGTAGTGCATTCAAGCACAACACATGTTTAATGGGCTATTCTAGAGAGTGATCAAGATTTTCTAAACCTTATGAATGTTACTTGACATATATTTGCATAATCTCAAATTCAGCCCGAGGAGGCTTTTGAGTATCAATGTATCCTATATAGGGTTTAGAATGATTTCTTTTAATTAAAAATAAATAAATGATGTATTTTGTAATTAGATAATGTGGAGATCTCCTAAATCTGCCCCAACACACTATCCTCTTTGGCACTGTATTCATTACTCCAGCTACTAGGTTTTTGCATGTGACATCTTTAATATCTTCATGACTATGGCTTTTAAATAGATCTCAGTCTTTGCTTTAATCCTTTTCATGGTAACCCTTGAGTTCCATAATCCACCTTCAATCTATTCTAAGAACGTTGTCTTAAGCTAGACTGCATAGTATGCATATAAAGAAAGTCCTTCATATCTGCCATTGTTCCAAACCACCACTCACTGCCTTGCTTAAAATGTTGCCTCCATAAGCACAATAGCATGTTTTAAAATCATGGTTTCTAGTGATTGACCATTAAGGTCACCACTTTCATCACGAAGATACAATGATATTTTTGTCTTCAAACTCAAGGCATTATGGAAAATAACATTATGAATTGTTTGTTGTGTACGATTCAATTTTCTTGCACATTTACTACTTTGCTAACTTCCTTTAAGACTGGGTATTGCACCCTCAACTGCAATCTCAAACAACTCACTCACTATCACTTGAAGATTCCTTTCATGAGCATCCT
>VDFB02270651.1:410673197-410778546 GCA_007258455.2 Sequoia sempervirens | reverse complement strand
CTGCTGCAAACATACCAACAAAATGCAAACATTAAACAGAAACCCGTTGAAAATTGATAGTAACAAACTCATACAAAAAAACACTCCTTTCTCAACACAACCTCCTCAAAAATTGAAACGATACAGCCTTTTCAACATCACCTTCTCCAAAATGAAACAATATAGCTTAAGCAACAAAACTATAATCGACAATGCCCAATGGAAGCTAACACAAAGCGTATAGGATTGACTATTTTACTCCATTGCAACCATAACGAAAAACCCGAAGCCATAAATCAAACAGTATTGGTTTAAAGACCGACCCAGACGGAGAAATCCACAAAATACAAAAAATGACAGCTAGTAACCCATGCAAAACCATAAACACAAAACACGAACCTTAAACCAAACAATACTCATTTTCACAAACAATATAGTCTTTTCTCAACAACCCCTTATCAAAATTAGAAGCAATCAACAGTACCCTATTGTAGATAAAACAATATTGCCTGCCAAAAATGACGAGCCACAAATGAAACAATATGGCAAACGATTTTTTCCATATGCACCTCTTCCCACTTGTTTCAAACAAACCTCTTTCTGCCAGCTTTCTCCAAGCTACCTTGTTTCTCCAAGCCTACAAATATACGCAGATAACGGAAACCATAAACAGAAACCCACAAAAAATCATAGTATCAAATCCATGCAAAACCATACACACAAAACACGAGCCATAAATCAGACAAGATATTTGAAACAATCAACAGTACCTTATGGAAAATCAAGCAATATAGCCTAGCATAGACCGCGAACCACAAATCAAACAATATTGCCAAGGGTTTCTTCGACATGCACCTCTTCCCACTTGCTTCAAACACACTTCTTCTTGCCAACTTTCCTGCACAAAAATCAGCAAAATATTATCACACGCAACACTTTTCTTTTGCATTTCCAACCATCCACCCATGCAAAAAACATAAAATAACCTCCACCCACCTTCGCAGAAGCTGCACAAAGCTTAATCCAACTTGCACCCTCACAGAAGCTTACCCTCGTCACTCACAACTCTCATATCAAGTATAGCAACAGAACGACACCAAACAATGTCTTATTGAAAATTTCCCAGACATTTGTTTTATTCCCCGAGGTGTTAAACGAAAGCTATTATTATGACCATCCCAAGTACGCGCAAATCATACAACAATTAATGTTGATGCGAACCAGGGTTTAATTTTCGTAGCCTTCTCTATCCACGCGGCCCGAAAAATGCCACTCTATTCCCAAAGTAGCCAACAACTGCCTCCGCCACCTTTTTCACAGCCATCGAAAGGCCAAAAATCTGGGAGGCTGACAAAAATTCTAACCAAAGTTATAACCCATCTGCCACCTTTTTCCTGACCACCGGAAGTCTGAAAAATGGTGAGGCTGACAAAAATTCTGAGCAAAGTTGACACAAATAGCCTATCGGCTAATTAGTATTATCATTGACTTAACAAATGCTAGTCTAACGTACAGTCTTTCCACCAAATTCCCTTGGACTCTTATAAAAGGACCTCAACCCCAAACTAAAATGGCCATCAGTCATGGAACCTAAAAATTGTGTTTTAGCTATTAGATCTTTAGATATTGGAGTACCTGCTTTACCCAGAAAACAAAAAATTGATGTTTTATTGGGAGGACTGAGTTGCTCAACTGAATGTGGCAACATAAAATTGCTAATGATTACAGAGAAGCTAAGGAGGAATCGAATGAGAGATCTTTGTGCTAAACTGAAATCTCTTATACCAATCACTTCGTCTAAGGTAATTCAAAACAACCTTTCTTTAGTGTTCACTTAGTTGAATAGGTGAATTTTTAAATTTCAAATATGGTAATTATTTATTAATGTTGTGTTTGAATGAAGTGACAGATGGATATATGTATAATCTCTCTTGAAAGGAGTAAATCTTATGTTTTGATCTCTATTTGTATTATTTAGAAGAATTGAACTGAGTCGGAGCTCAAATTATTTTGCAATTTGTATCTTACAAAACTCAAAAAAAATAAAGTGGGAACAAAGTTTAACAGAACTCTCTTTAGTACGCATAAATTTTGAAAAGTATTTACAGTTGAAATCAAAAGCAATTCTCTTTATTTTATAATTTTTAACATATAAAATTTTATGCAGTCTTTCTTGAGGCAATAAATTTTTTTGTATGAATTTTTCACAATTTATATAATATAATTAGTCAATAGACTATTTTGTTTAAAGTTTCTGCCACAATTTTTGTCAGCCCAGTCAGAAATAATTTTTTCGGCATCGGGATAGCTGAATTGTCAGCTAGGTTGTACAGCAGAGTAATATTTTCTGTCCCCTCTTGTATTGCCTATAATAAAGGAAAAGTCTTAAAAGGATCATGAAACCCATCGATAATTTTTTTAAACCAGAGAATATTCTATACAAGAATGATAATATAAACCAACAAATTCATTAATGGTTATTTTTATAAATAAACGACTAGAATTAAAACCCTAAGCTCGTAAGATGGCATCTGTTGTCATTAAATCTAGATTATTTTTATGATGCTTTTTAGATCATGAAAATCTCAATTGAATTGAAAGACGAGCATACCTTGAGCCCATCGACAGAAAGAAGGCCATTGATTATGCATTCTTTGAGGCCAGTTCCCAGCACTATCACATCATACTCTTCATCCATAACTAATTTGAACAGGTGAACCGATTAGAGAAAAAAAAAAGCCAAATGGGTGTGTGTGTTTTTTGTTAAATGGTGATTTGGGTTAATTATTAAGGGTATTGTGGGTACACAAGACTAGGGTAAATGAAACTGAGTGTAGTGTGCAAATGGGTAGCGTGCAATCTACCTGGTATTTACGTTCCATCGATCATCTTACTTCCACCTCAACCTGCCTTGAAGCCAAATCAGTTCCACCATTTGTTCGTCAAATTCTGGACTTTGGTCTCATTTCAACACTTAAATGCACATCGATTCAAGCAAAATTAACCCCCAAAACGCATAAAATTCCACAAATTCACCATCACATTTCCCAAATTGTATATTTACAGCCTGAAGCTCGCCAATATTCCGTCAATTGGCATCATACAACTCCTCTTTTCTTACCATTTTCCCACAACAAGAACCATAAAATTAGCACACTTGCTTCACTTAACTTTGGCCGTCGATTGACTGACTTCCTCCAATGGTTCAAATCTTTTCACCGATTTGTATCTCAGGATGTAAATGTAAATCTCTCATGCATACTTTCGAAAATAATAATATATTTATATTTTGTGCAGCGTGAGAATTGAGTGGCATTTAATTAAGGGGTCCATCATGGTCGATGGCCCATTTTGCGCTGTCAATACGTGCTGGAAAATATGTCCTGTGACAATGAAATAGTTCTCGTCTTAAATGGCCTGACAATATTTCCCTTTATTTTCATCGTTTCCTTGTGTGGCAAACAACATAGGTATAGAGACTTTATGCGATGTACTGTTTCATTCATCGCCATTGTAAAGAGAAATTTTCTAAGTTGTGAGAATGAACAATTTGGTAAGGGATATAGAGCAGCTGCTGAACATGCCAGAGCAGGAGGAGAAGAAGCTTCAAAGACCTGCATGCAGGTATGTGAAAGACACCAAGGCAATGTTCAGGACCTCTGCAGATATACTGGAGGTGAGCCCACCTCTTACACCTTTGTCCTTGATATGCCCAGCCTGGAGAGCAATCACATCAAGGTTAAAGTAGACAACAATATTCTTCATATAGCGGGTTAAAAGAAGAAGAGCAAGCTCAGTCCGGAGATTAAGATAATCAGACTGGAGTGGAGAAGGGCGAGATTTATGAGGAAATTTACCCTGCTAGGAGATGCGAATGTGGAAGATATCAAGGCGACTTATAAAGATGGGGTTTTGACTGTTACAGTTGCTAAGCGCCCTGTTTCTGAGTTGGAAAAGCCAAAGTCTGTTACCATTCCCATCGTTTAGAGAAGCTAATACATCAATTATGTATATGTGAGAGAAATAATAGGGTCATCTGTGTAAAGCATTAGGCAGAGAATATTTTATACATGCGTTTGAAGAAATCTGTGCGTGAAACTTTGATGTGTAGGGGAAATACAGATAATTTTCAATTTGTATTTATGTGATTTTTAATGTATTCGACTTGTAGCTCATCATTACAAGGATCTTATTGGTAATCTGTTGAAAAATTGTTGTTTTTAGACTTTGCCCTAGCTGCCACTTATAGGATCCTGACATGTAAAAACATCGGCATTAATGGATATATGGTATTATAGTAGCGATTTAGAGAATCATTTTTTCTATTTTTGGTTTCATTTGATTGAGATGAGGCTAACCCCGACAGCTTCTCCCACTGAAGTCCTCCTGAGGAAGACAGGGCTCTGTTGTTTGGAGAGGCCATCAAGTGACAGATGATAATGACAAAGGCATTAGGGTGTCGTCTTGTGGCGAAGGAACTTTGAGGGGTAAGTTTAGTGTTAATGTTAATTGTGTGCTAAGTTTCTATATGGAAATTGTGCTTTCATTCGTTAGCTGCTGACAATTGCTTTCTGAGATTCGAATTCTTGATGATTTACTTCCCCAACATCTCAACTATCTTGTCCTGGTTTGAGCTTCAACAAAGCAAGAATCACGTCCATATAAGTATTGTTTTATTTCCTCACAATTTTTTAAGCAATTCTGAGGCGATGTTTATGTGTTTGAGAATGCAGAATCTATGTCGCAGATGACACTACAAGCAGAGGAAAAACTCAGTGGCTACCCAGAGAAGTCCAGCCAGCCTGATTGTGGGCACTACATGTGTACTAGATTTTGTAGGTATGGCAGTAATTGCCATTTTAATCATCCCACCACTACTATTAAACAGGTAAATTTTCCAGGATTTGTTTTTATATACATTTTGTTGAATGCACTACTTTATCAAGTTTTGTTGCTCTTCCACTCGCTATTCCTTATTTTTCATTGTTCTTTTAGAATCCAATGGACCAATTTTGGGATTTCTTGTATATACTATTATTATCTTATCCTATTTGAATTGACATTCACTAGCCATTATTATCTTATCCTATTTGAATTGACATTCACTAGCCAACCAAGTGCATTTTAATTTGATTGTTATTGCATGATTTGCAAACCAAGTGCATTTTAATTTGTTTTTTTTATTTTTCCATTATTTTGTTTGACAACATTAAAAACACCATATGACGTTGAAGCTTATAAGATCTTTCCTTTGCAAGATAATCCCATAGAGGACTTTGAAATCGAGGCAGAAAATCTTGCTCAATTAGTTAGAGATAAAAACTTTGATAGTCTACAGTGGATAGGAGGGGTAAGAAAATAAAATGGTCTGCACATGGTAATATTGGTCATTATGTTTTTCAGGGAAATTTATGTTAAGGTAGCTATGGTTGTAACAGACTGAACTGGTAATAGGTAAAGGAGGTAGCAAAGCACTTAAACATTGATGTTGATAAGGGTATTAAAGAAAACCCTAAAGAATTGCTATGTCGTCAAAATGCGAATGGGGAAAATACATATCCCCGAAAGGTTGCATGCAATTTATTTGTAATCTTTACTTTATTATGCTTTCAATAACATTTACACTTATTGTGAATTGTTTTAATTTTTTATGGAATTGAGATTATGGTTGTTGTCATTGATATGTTAATTTCTTTGGTGTTAAGGTTTTTCTATGGTAAGCTTGTCAAGAAACGACTTTAGTAATTTTAATGATTTGTGCGGCTTTGTCACTCGGGTTTCAAATAAAGACTGAAGTAAGCCATAGTATCTTTTTTTCCTTTTGCATTTTTCCTAATGATATGGCTAAAATTCCCTCTCTTTCAAAACAGTGAAGTTTTGTAACCATGTTTTACTTTGCAATACGTAGGGCATCAAGGAAGTCACAGGTAAGATTGTGTTCTGCATGTTGTAGCTTTTTCTTTCGCTGGATATAATTTGAAATGATCTTTGTTCATCTTTGTGCTTGCTACTTTCCCTTTATAGAGAATCTTTCTCATAAAGATTAAGATCTCTTAAATTGAATTAAAAACTCAAAATTGAAGTCTCAAATTTTATATAGAGTGTAAACAAATTTTAGCTACCTAAAGTAATATGACTGTTTTAAGAGAGTTTTCTTTCCTATGATCTTCTCCAATAACATTTATGTGATGTGGAAAACTATTTCAAGAATTTTTTTTCATATGGGAATTTCTTTTGTTGAGCATTTTGTTGTATTTCAAAAACAAGTGTGTGCCTGTTCTTTCTGATTTGCAGCAATTAGTGACTACCGAAAATCTCTCCAGTTCCAAAATTTGAATGAAGAAAAAAGGAACATTCAACTGCAGGTGTATTTCTTGTTATTTTCCCCATCTTATATTTCATCAACATACATGATGAATTCATCAAGTTATTTTTTTACTATTAGTCTCTTTGATTTGACAGTATATTTGCATTACCTGTTCAGGTTATCCAAGGGGGGAGAAGATTTAAAGTTTCCATTTTTTATCTTCTTGTTGGTGATGTTATACCTTTAAATATTGGTGATTAGGTATATATGTAAATTGCCTAACATTATTATCCAATATATTCAATAGTCCATTTTGGAAATTAGACTATTGTTTTCTTAGATATTTATCATTATTCATTTATTTTCAGGTCCCTGCAAATGGCATTCTAATTGAAGGACAGTCCTTGTCAATTGATGAATCCAGTATGACTGGGGAAAGAGAATATGTATGACACTCTCTCTTATGTTGCCTCCTTGGTTTGTTTGTAATGTGATAGATATAATTTTCTGATGCCAAGTGTTGGGACATTGTCATCAACTATAACTACACCATTTTGGCTGTAGGTTCACAAAGATCAAAAAAATCCATTTTTGATGTCTGGATGTAAGGTAGCAGATGGCTATGGAACAATGTTGGTAAGTGTTTATGCAAAAAAATGTTGTTGTGCTTTATGATTGTGATTAATCAATTGACAAATTATACTGGCTTATAATAGGTTACTGGAGTAGGATTAAATACTGAGTGGGGTGTTTTAATGGCAAGTATATCAAAGGATAATGGGGAGGAAACTTCACTACAGGTTTATCCTATAATTTTTTGACTAATGAAATATCCATTATGTCTATTTAATGTTGTTAGTTTCAAACTCAAATTTTGAATGCACAAAATGGTTCCTTGTTACAACAAGTTTGTCTAAATGGTGTTGCCACATTTATTGGTAAGGTTGAACTCATAGTTGCAGTTATTGTATTAATTATTCTTTCAATAAGGTAAGTTAGAGTACCTTTGACTGTTCAGTTATAAATTATTTATCTTTGTCACTTTCATGCATTTCGTATATTGACTATGTTCTGTTTGTTTAGATACTTTACTGGACATACAAAAGAAGCATTAGGAACTAGAAAGTTTAAGGAAGGCAAGACCAAGTTTGGAGATGCAATGAATGGAGTTGTTGAAATATTTTCAATTGTAGTGTGTTGGCATTTTCTAAAGTCAATTTATATTTGAATGGATAATCTCTCTATAGCAACAAATATTTTGGTTTACAAAATTGTGAAAGGCATTAAAATACTAATTGAACTATTTCTGTGTAGGTCACCATTGTTGTTGTTGTTGTGCTAGAAGGGATTCCATTGGCTATCACCTTAACATATGACTGACTACAGAACATTAGCTAAACCATATTAAGATTTTGACAATCATGTTTTTTTATGATGCCTACTTTTCCACTAATCAATTTAAATAATTTTTTTTCTAATCCTACTTTTAGTTTGGCTCATTCAATGCAAAAGCTGATGAGAGACAAAGCTTTGGTGAGTATTCAATTTAAAAATCTTACTGCTATCAGCTATTTGTTTGTTTTATTTTACATTTTTATAATCAATTTTCAACTAATAAAGTTTGGTGTGGAGACGCAAAGATCAATTTTTTCATTTTATGTGGTGGTTCAAATAATACATCATCAGTCTCTTCCCCCAAATTTAACTATCATCCATTGCAAATGGGAGAAATATAAGTTGACCGTGCAAATGATAAAATAATAGTATCCTCCCCACATAAAGAAACACATACACATATTCTAATGTCTTCCTTTAGAAAAAGATCAGATATGTTTCTGGGCTTGCTAAAAACATTAACCAAAATTTTCATAACCTATTCAAGTGTCAATTGTGCAAGTGGGATAATTATTAGGTGACAATTGGAAATAATAAAAATATCAGTTTATCCCCCAAAATTTAACTCAATCATGCAAATGTGGGGAAATACTAGTATAGATATTTTAAATACATCTATAGAAAAATGACCGGGAGATATCAGTCTCCAGGTGTTTTTTTTTTGGAACTTTTTTATTTATCACATGTCTCTAGTTATTTTATTTTATTCAAACTAGTTTTAAACCAAAGGAATTCCCTCTATGAACGAGGCTACATGTAAAAGTGTGTCGATGAATATCTTGCGTCGGTATAAATGCAAGACAATTAAACGAATCTTAGCCATTCATCATTTTTTGCCATTTTTTGGCTGTTTTTCCCCATTTTATGCTGCTTTCCTTGCCACTATGGGTTTCCACTCCTCCAAACTCTTCCTCATGTTGGTATTGACCTTTCACTTCTCCAATTTGGAAAGCTATAGCTTGAAAATAAGGTTTCTACGAGGTTTTTAGGGGAGAGGACCTAGTAGTTGTGCACCCTAACTTCGCGCTTCTAATTATCCTACGTGGAGATTTTAAATCACTATTAATTTTTTATAGTAGCTTACTTGGCAGGGCCCCTATGTATAGCTTTCGTTTCAGGGGAAAATCATCAAATATGATGCCACATTAGCATGCTTTTTGTGAAGATGTAGTTGACCAATACTTGTGCATTCACATCATGGGTAGTTGAGTGCTAATGTGGCATCACATGATTGGTTTCTTTTTAGATCAAAGAAATACATTTTGTTTAATTATAGGTAGTCATGTCACAACTATTGGTCATTATATAAACAAATACTATCACAACTATTGAAACATGCTCAACTATTGGGTCCTCTCCCCTAGAGTATGTTTAATATTAAAATGAAAATTACGACCAAGATTCTAATAATTAACACACTAAGGTTTTAACATTATGGCATCCTTTACCCTACGTAGTTAAGTATATATTAGCAGAACTAGCAATCGCACCTTGGTGTGCAATGGGTACACCGAAGAGGTGTGGAAGGTCAATTAGGAAAAAAATGGGTCTATTTTGTGCAAACATTTTGCAGTAATTGAGGTAAATCGGTAGGCCATTTAGCAAATGATGTTTGTGCAACAAAGGTTTCAATGGAGAAGTGATAGGTTAAAATCAACTATGCATCCTTTTCTAGGGATCCAAACATGATCGAAACAAAACCTTTGAATGAGGAAGATAATTAGGCTCCATTACCAGTAGGGTCATGTTATGTTTGCAATAGAGAGAGAGGGAGAGATAGGGATAGAAAGAGGGAGGGATAGAGGGAGGAAGAGCGAGAGAGAGAGAGAGGGTGGGTATGGAGATAGAGGAAAAAATAGAGTGAGACTTAAATAACAAAGAGAGGCCTTAAGAAAGAGAGGGATATACAAAGAGGGAAGAGGGAGATAGAGAGACCAACAGGTAGAGGGAGAGAGAGATAAGAGAGATAAAAGGAAATAGATATCGAGAGAAGAGAGATTAATAGTTAAAATTGCATCTATAACATCTAAAAACATCTCCTTCCATTATGTTGTGATAGATGCCATATCCTATTATAGATTTGGACTATACCAATATTTGCAACTATAACATGTCATTCATAATTGTACCTATTGGGGAGGTGGAATTTCTATAGGAAAGAGGGGCAAGGGAGGAGACCACTTGCAAATATCATAGGACATGTCATTTTAAATTGAATATGTACTAAGTTATAAAATGTTTGTTGGTTTGAAAAATATATTGTGATCAACCCACTATATATTTTTTCACTTCTCTTGTTTACATTTTTTTTACAATTTTGTGAGTCTTAAATTACATTATGCCTTTATTTTCCTTATACACATTATCATACATGCAATAGTAGAGAAGGGATGCAAGACAATGGGAGTGATCTCATCCATTCATAAAAATATTGCACAAAGGAGACGATTTGGTGAAGCGTAGCTGACAGGCACAATGTGGAGATTAAGCCTAAATTCCATGGGAACAAAGCATTTTACTTATGCATAGGCCCAAAGGACTATATCAGTTGTGATCGAGGAAACTGGGGAAAAAGTGCTTGTTAAGGCTATGAAAATTAACACCATTTTTGTTGTGAAAGTTGGCAAAAAAAATCCTCTAGATGGCCTTGTGATATCTGGTACAAGTTTTGTACATGAGAGTATCTTGACAGGTGAATCTATGCGTACGAAAAAAGAAGTGGGTAAGACAGTGTGGGGTGGCAATACAATTATTTTCCTAATTCAAAGGTTTTGTTTCATTCATGTTTGGATACTTGTAAATGGATGCATATCACTTCCCCATTGAGACCTTTATTGCACAAATGTACCAAAAAATAGATCAATTTTTTTTTCAAAATAACCTTCTACATCTCTTTGGCATACCCATTGTACACCAATACATACTTCGATCACATGAGTAACCCTTATTGCATTACACCTACAGTTGATCATTATGCTTGCATGGTTGACCTTCTTGCCAGGTTGACTATCTCGAAGACACTATACTTGCATGGTTGTATTCATATAGAACACTAGAAAAGCTTATAATGTCAGGATATGTTCCAAAGTGGTTCATTAATTCAAATATTTTGAGAACATCCTTGCAAAATCCATATTGTGCATATCTTGCAATCATTGCATTCCATGAGATAACTTTTCTTAAGGGCATTTTGTCAAATAGTTCAAATGCCTTTTCTATGCTTCCACATTTTGCATACATGTCCACCAGGGTAGTTGCAACTGCAACTCTAGCATCAACTGTACAAACACCACCAAGTGCTCTTGGATGGTATTCTTGAATCTCTAGCATTTGAATAGAAAATTTGAATGGATAACACTAAATGCGATATAAGTGCATGCCCTGTATTGTTGTAGCACTTGATTTGACCTATTTGATGCATGGATGGACTCCACCCATCAGCCATAAGCCATTTGCCACTTCTGATCATGGTTGCCTTCCCATTAACTTATGCACAAATATTCTCTTGAATGATTTCACATTGTGATTAATTTTTGGTCACCACAATCTTTAGAAAAACTCATGCACAAAATTCAATAAAGAAGAATTTATGCACAAATTCTCTCTTGAATGATTTCAAATTGTGATTTTTTTTTTGTACCTTCAAAAAAACTCACACTAAATTCAATAAAGAAGAATTTGTGCACAATTTTTCTCTTGAATGCTTTCAAATTATTATTTTATTTGTACCTTATATTGTGTGGATGAAATTTGAAGTTCCTTGTAGTTTCCTATTGCATCATAGTATGAGGTAGGTGTGGCTTTGCTAACTCATATTCATTCAGATTTATGTTTGTTGATCATTGATAATAATTTTGATGAAATATCCATATAAAATGAATGTCTGGTTCTATATGCTTTTTCTTCTGATGAGTTTTTTTTCTCTACAAGAGGATTGAATGCTTCACATGAATTTTGCTTTAAATTATTTTCTTGAAGGAAGCTTCTACTTGGACACTGGAAATGCGAGCCTAACACTCTTATCATTTTGTCATATTCTGCAGGTTACTTAACCTTATGAAGCAAATTGGCGTAGATACCTTATGATGAAAATTAGTCTAGCTTCTGTATAGAATTGCTCATGTAGCTGGTTAAGCCTTACAATTGTTGTATTTGGGAAGTTCCTTCAACTTCTAAAGAAAATTGTTACTGTTATCTGTATCTTCTGAAGAAAATTGGTCCACCTGTATTTCATTGAATTTTGGTTTGTTGTCAAATTAATTGTTGTATTATAGAGTGTGTATGCTTGTATACACTTGGCCTTGGAGTGAATGGCCCTACTTTTCACGATACTTGCAGTTGCATTCCTCATCTTTAGTTATAGCAACTATGAAGTCTGCTTTAACACATGTGAAGAGAAATGCAAGGTCTATCTTAGGTATATTACATTGTTTTAGATTTAAGCTCTCTATGACCAGCTTGGTGTATGCTTGCTTACCATTTTTCTCAAGGAGAGGATTAGATGGATTGATAAGCCATCGAAGTTAACTGGCCAGGTTTACACTCTTCTAAACTTGATGGGTTTCCAATAAAAACAAATTTCGAAGAACCTTCTAGTTTCAGAGTATCTATAAAAACAAATTTCAAAGAACCTTCTAGTTTCAGACGTATCTCATGGCATGACATTTTTGTTGTTTCTTGCTTTTGTAACAGGCCATGAGTACTAATTATGTATTTCCTGTAGGTAATTCTAAAGCATGCTATTTATGAATGGCTTTGAAGAAAGTTCTGGGGGACACCTAATGATGAATATTAGGTTAACGTTGCTAGCTATTTTATAACATTATTTCAGTATTGTTTGCTAAACTATAATCTTTCACTCTAGGAAAACTTTTTGTTATCTTTTGAAATTCAAATTGAGATATTTTTCCTCATTCAATTTAAGGAACTGTTTGTTTTCTCTATCATCTGTTGGAGTTTAGGCCTGAGATGCAGGTGAGGATATTCTTGAGTTTTTTCAAGGACGAACTTGCTCATTATTCGTGCAAATCTTCATACTCCTTCACTTGACTATTTATGCCATGTGGCTATCAAAATCCAAGAAATTAAATAAATGATTAAAAATAAATAAAACCATGTGGAAATGAGAATATATCAATATAGGGTTTAGATGTGTGAATTCTTATGTCTGTCTACATAGAATCATTGAATTCTATAACATTACAATTGAAACCCACAAATTTTGTCATAGAATCATTGAATTTTGTAATGTTCAATTAAAACCCACAAATTTTGTGAAAGGTTATAATCTAGCATCTTGGATACAGATTCTTGAATGACAACCCTCTTTGAAGACCATTGAGTCACCTAGTTCTATAGCCATTTGCGGTGGACCCTTATCGGCTGATCGTTGCATAACTGTGCATGCGACTACTAGTATTAAGATTGTTTCAATATGTCTCTAGGAAAATTCACCACTAGCAATTCATCGTTGTGGAATTTATTCATCGCATTAAAAGCTTGCGATTAATTTTCCGTGGCGGTGAATTTTCCTTGAGGTGAATTTGTCATGGTGGTGAATTTTTTGGTGGTGAATTGCTCGCGGTGAATTTTCCCAATGCCTTTCAATATTTATTGTATATTATTTTATAAAAATATAAATCTTAATATTACAGTAAATCTCATATTCAAATTTCTTTTTTTATCGGTTTTAAAAATATATATATTGAAAAAGAGTTTTTTTTATTAAAAAGAGATAAACATATTAATTCAGAATTTGAAAATAATTATTAAAGGATTTTCAAATAGTAATTATGGGCACTACTAAGTTTATAAGACAAAAATTCAAAGGGCTTTTTGTAAACTCATCACCTCTAAAATCAAAGAATCTATGAAATCAACAAAACACAAAATCAAACATATATAAACATGAAAGCACATAACAACACCATGCACAATGAACATCAGAATTTACGTGGAAACCCAAGAGGGGAAAAACCACGGAGAATGCTAATTCTCAATTATAAAACACCGATTAAGGTGATTTTTACAAGGGGCTCGCTACCAAAATGCTCATTGTAGGTAAGGCTCAATGCCAGTGGACCCACTGCCCGATTAATACAAAACAAAATAGTCTCACTAACAAAAACATGAGCTGATGAAGCTACATCTACATATGCATGAAGGCAGTTCTGGTTTAGAGCATAATATCTTTCTATAGTAGATTCGGTCAAGAATCTTTTGCACGACTTCCTTACACAACCTCTGCACTACTGATTACTTCTTCCTAACACTTGCCTTCCTCTTCCTTCTATGTTTCTTGTCGCATAATCCTTCGCACCCTTTTTTCTCTATTCACACACACCCCACACTTCTCATTCAAAACAAAAAGATGTTCAATATATATATATATATGCATGTACCTATAGAACAAAATAAGTTGGCCTAACAAAACATGTCGATTTTGAAGAACAACCTTGAAACATTCAATAAGGCTTGGCATGCTAGCACTAGACCCAAAGAATAGGTCACACATAAAGATCTTCTTACCACATTACCATGGGACCCATAAACATGTCATACATAAGATAACATAATTATCAAAAGATAACAAACTTTGAATTACATGAAATATATTCTGGAGCCAATGGGAATGCCACAACCAAGACCAAGTCTTGATTTTCATCAATTTTAGTATCAACTAGAGAAACACAATTAGACATACCAAAGATTGTAACATGCTACATGAATGTTCGGATAACAAGGATACCCGAAATAAGCTTTGAGCACAACAACCTACATCAAAAGATTAGTCTTCATTATTTTGTATTAACTGTCTTCCACGAATGTCCCAAAAAGAAGCACTGTCATATCTGGATCAAGGATAACATCCACACTATGCAACATCATAGCACTCAATAGGATAGATCATTTATGTATATCATCCAGAGCACAACTTTCTGGATCCTAGGTTTTGACATCAATGATAACAATGCTAAATCATCTCAACAACTTCTCAAGACAAATAATCTTAGTTTCAAAATGAAACTATGTTTTTTATTTGATAGTCATAATTTCTAAGCATTGTATTAATGGGTATGCAACACTTTCTGGGGTCTGGTTTTCCCCAAATAGTTCTTCATTGGTTTCCACCCACTCAAGTGCAACATCATTTACATTTTTTCCTAAACATGATATTAGCTGAAATGTCTTAATTCGAGTATCTAACATAAAATAAGGAAATCATCTAATAATCATTGGTTCAAACTCTATTTTCTGATAACCAAGATCCATGGTGGCAAGGCGAGAGCATACGATGAAATTCTATTTCCAATGATAGGATTTAAGAATACAATACATAATTCACAACATTTCCATAATCAAACATTAGATGAATTATCTATATTAACACCAAATAAGGAAATCATCTAAAAATTATTGGATCAACTCCATTTTTTAATCACTAAGATCTATAATGGTGAGGTGAGAGCA
Organism: Sequoia sempervirens; assembly: GCA_007258455.2. Taxonomy (NCBI): domain Eukaryota; kingdom Viridiplantae; phylum Streptophyta; class Pinopsida; order Cupressales; family Cupressaceae; genus Sequoia; species Sequoia sempervirens. The sequence continues at coordinate 410,763,395 of VDFB02270651.1, read as the reverse complement.
TACGACAAAAGTCTAATTCTAATGATAAGATTTAAGAATACAGTAGCATAATTCTTAATGTTTCCATAATCAAATATCAAGTGAGACATCTATATATTAACAACAAATAAGGAAAAAATAAAATAATAATTGGATCGACTTCGTTTTCTGATCACCAAGATCCTTAACGGAGAGGTGAAAGCATATGAAAAAAGGCTAATTCCAATCATATGATTTAAGAATACAATAGCATAATTCATAAAGCTTCCATAATAAAATATTTCGTGAAATATCTAGATTAACATAAAATAAGGAAAACATCTAATAATCATTGGATTGACTTCATTTTTTATCACCAATATCCTTAACAACAAGGTGAGAGAATACGACGAAAGTCTAATTCTAATGATATTATTGAAGAATATAGTAGGATAATTCAAAATGTTTCCATAATCAAATATTAGGTGAAATATCTAGATTAACATCAAAATAAGGAAAACATCTAATAATCATTGGATCGACTCTATTTTCTATCACCAAGATCTGTAATGACAAGGTGAGAGCATACGACGAAAGTTTAATTCCAATGATAATATTTAAGAATACATAATCAATGTATCTACTTTTGCAGTTGTACTTTTAGATAAAAATAATAATTTAAACTTCCAATTATTCAGTGGTGAGTGTCAACCACTTATTCAATGGAGTAAGTAACAAATTAAGAAATACACATTCTCTTCCACTTATTCAATGTTGAGCATCAACCAAGAGTCAATAATCAAACGTAATATTGAATAAATAACGTTACTAAACTCTTCCACTTGTTTAGTGATGAGCGACAACCAAGATGTCAATAAACAAACTTAAGACTGAATAAATAAACTAAACTCTTCCACTTGTTCAGTGGTAAGTGGCAACCACTTATTTAGTGGGATAAGTAGTGATAAAAGAAGTAAGTACTCTTCCATTATCATTTAATCTTTTAAACAAGTTCATTACATGGTAAAACCTTAAAATACATAATTTGAAGTAATTTGCACTAACCATAACTAAAAGTCTTATCTAACCCCTCAACAAGAAGGATTTAGAGTCATAAAAGTAATAAGACAACAACATAATCAACTTTTATTTACCTTCGAAGGCCAAACAAACATGGCATGCATTAATTATCTTAATTATAATATGGTAAGATATAGTATTCATATCAAATTACAATGTCTCGAGATTAGATAGGTTTCATGTCAAATTGCTAAATTATTATCTAAAGAAAATAGTAACATTAATAAAAAGAAGAGTTGAAATAAATACATGTTCATTTGCATAATCTCATTTCCCTACAAGGATATGATACAAGAAGCAATATATATCTAACTTGGTATCTTGGGCTATTGGTAATTTAACATTGGAAGTAAAAAGAGTTGGGAAAGTATATTTCATATACACATGCTAACAATAATAAGGCATAAAATTAGATCTTCTATCTAACTATTCTTTTCAATATTCATATATCAATATATGATAAGAGTTGCTAAAAGAATAAGAAGCATAGAAATACTTACATAAATATTCATTATATACACAAAATACCATAAACTATATATCAAGGTGTTAGAAAGAGTTAAAATAAATTTCACAATTATTCTCAAAATAGAACATTTACTAGAAAATAGAACATTTACTAATTTTGTATAAAGTTAAATAAAAATTGTTTAAATGATGATAATTTTTTACGCCTAAGGCGTATCCAATGTGAAGTTGCCCAACCTAAAATGTGCAATCGATGGTTCATTAACTTCAAGGAGACGATCAAAATGATCGGTGCCATTGATTTTTTCCGTCGCTTTTTTAAATCTCGGGAGTATCTGTTTACGGCAGTGTGGTTGTATCGTACACAACGTGCATTCGACACCTGCGCTGGGAGCTCACGTTTACTACGAAACTGGTTGGAATTAATAAATATTGTATGATTAAATTGTAGATGTACGCAAATTCCCTGGCGCGCCTTTAATAATATCTGCAAGTGGGCGTCCAGATTGAGGCAGTCGATTCTTGTGGATGTAATGCTGGTTTTGCTCTCTGCTGCGTGGTGTCTAGCAATGGTGGATTCATTCAGTCTATTGTTCTTCATGACACGTAGAAAGAAGGCTTTCAGGCAAAGAGAGCCTTACTGTTGGTTTTAAACAATATGTTCCATTCTCATCTGCCAAGAGCTTGCGGCTTTAGGTTATGTCAAAGTAGTTGCCGGTGATTCAGAAAATGCTCATTCACAAGCATCTGATGGCGGCCCTTTTTTGCACAAAAGCCCTTCAGTCTTACCACGAAATTTGACAATGTCTACGAAAAGGAAAACCCTGCTAAAGGTTATCATCCTCGGTGACAGTGGGTAAGCCAATTCATTTTTGTCAAATCTTAGGTTGCCATTTTGCAAAGAATTGTATTTTCTGAGAATTCTATTATATTATTTTAGTTTTCCTGTCATTAGGTGTGTGAATCGATGTTAGGGTTTACATACGGACTCGAATTTGACCATTGGGTTTTGATTAATTCTTGTTTGCAGGGTCGGTAAAATGTCTCTCATGAATCAGTCTCCTTTAAATGGTATTTATTTGTTCATTTGTGTTTTTATAAAGAATTTATGATTGTTTTTGAGTGACCTTATGTGGGATTTCTAGGGCTGGTCCAATCACGTGAAATTCTATATTTTATGGGTAAGTGATCATCTAAATTACTTTTACAGCTGGTAAAAATTGCTAAAAAAACATAGGATTTCTATACTTATAGGGATTTTATTTATTAATATTTGTGAATCCTGTGATCCTTAAAAAATACTCATAGCAACATGTTCACTGGAGATATGGGTCATCTTGGTGGGGTGAGGGGAATGAGAATACTTAGTGCTAATTAGGACGCAACCTTCTGTTTTATTGTGGTTGGGGGATTTGAACCCCTCGCGATCATTTTGCCTCAATCTCATCTGATTTCCCTGAGGAAGAATTGGGCACCCCACGATTACTATGCCAACATAGACTACGAACTGTGGAGCTCGGAAACTCTCCTAGCAGCTGGGCAGCAGCCTGGATGAGTGTAAGAAACATGATGCGTACATTTTAAATTTCAATCCTCATCTGCTAAGGGGAATATGAACACCCCATAGTCGATATGCCACAATGAATCCTTATTGCGGCGAGATTGAATTTTAAATCCATTATTATTTTGCTATAATCTCGCCTGATTACAGTGAGGGCATTTGAACACTCCATAATATTGCATCACCACTTGACCTAATTGAGGCGAGGCGGTCATGGACACATCATAATCATCACGAAATGACCTCTCTGCATGTACACTACCATTGTCAGTTACTTCATTGTAGTGGAGAGATTTGAAGCTGTTTCATACAATTTCTCTCTATTACCATCACAGTACACCTGCCTATAGTTGTATGTTTCTACAACTTAATACCTTAGGTCAAAAACTTCATTATTTGTTTGCAAAATAATCAGAATTTTTGTTTTTCTAATTTAAGATTAAGGGATTAGCATTGTGCTTTTTTCACAATCTGTTGCAGTTGGGTATGCTATGTTAAAACGAAGTAAAAAAATTCACATGATCTTTTAGACAATTCATGTAGTTTGTTAAATATAGTCGATACTAAGTAATTTTGGAGTAAGCGATCTTTTTGCAATTTTAAAAAATGAGATCAAAATATAATAATTTTTTTGGTGAAAGAATTGAACCTTTATTTTGTGTAGTTTATGTTCGACAGAAATTGCTGTTGGTATTTACCCTGACCAGTCATTGTTGGAGTTGCATTAGGTAGCAGCTCAGTAGTTTGCAGCTAATGATCTTTTGGAAAGTTCCTGCAGGTTTTAAAGCTTTTTTTTATGGCTTTCACGGTAAATCTTGGGTGAGTTTATGTGTCCACCTTTAATTCAATATGGATTAAGGGTTGCATGGAACACATTCTTAAGATCTGTCAACAAAGGTCAATTTTGGATGTGCCCCATTTTTGTTGTACCACAATCTTAGCACCTGTCCATCGGTATTATGATCTAACTTATTGTTTGAACCTGTTGTGCACTTTTTAAGTGCTTCCTATTACCATTACACCATGGTGCCTTCAAATTTGTACCCCAGGTCAAAAACTTGATGTAACTGGGGTAAGTGATCTTTTCAAGTGCTAATACGTGTGGTTAAATGAGGTCAAGGCTCCTTAATTATGAGGTAAAGAAATTTAAATCTTTTTGCTGTGCCTAGTTTTGACGTGGCTAAACTAAGTCAAGATTCATTAATTTTAATGGGAAAATATTAAAACTGTCTGGTTGTTCCTAATTTTAATTTAACAAAAGTGACAGTATTGATTTATGTAAAAATTCAATGTTTGGTGTTGAATTAATTGAACTTTCAGGCATGAATTGTGGAGTAAGAAATACTTGAGTGTTTCTACAGATAATTTAATTTAGATCAGAACTCATTCGCTTGAGAGAAAAATATTTTTTGAGGGATTCCATGGTTAAATTAGCTCACAGAAAGAGTTCATTATTTCCCCATTTTTGTACTAGTCGAAGTTAGGACTAGTTCACCTGTTATCCTTAAGTGCCTTAGAGATATGTAAACAAGAAATTTAGAAATCAGTATAAAGCAACAATTGGAGCTAATTTCTTGACCAAGGAAGTGCAGTTTGAGGACAGGCTTTTCACACTGCAGGACAGTATTTATTGCCCATAGACATTTTGATTCAATTTTTGTTTGGTAATGTTCTTATTTCTTAAGACATGATATTCATAATAACAATAACAATATCGGTTCTCATCATTAACACTAGCAGTTGCATAATAACAATACCATTGGTGAATGTGTTTGGTCGATGAACTGGAATTCAATTAACTAGTGGCCTTTAGATACTAGGTTTCTATCTTGTCTGAGGATTTTCTTTTGCTCGGCTGAGCATTGAATATATCTTATACAGACTGATCTTCCTTGTTTTTGTATAAACATTCTTTCAAGGCAGATAAGGGATACTACTGGCCAGGGGCCCAGGAGAGATTTCAGAGCCTTCGTGTTGCCTTTTACCATGGTGCTGATTGTTGTGTTCTTGTATATGATGTTAATGTTATGAAATCATTTGATAAGCTTAACAACTGGCACGAGGAATTTTTAATTCAGGTAATTTGACTGAATTATCTAAGAATTTAACTTTGCTGTTCATTCTGAGGTTTTGTTGACTTTTGCTACTGCTGACCATGACCTTCCATTGATTTTTTTGACAGGCAAGCCCATCTGATCCAGAAAATTTTCTATTTGTGGTGCTTGGAAATAAAATTTGAGGTTTTATATGATGACATACTCTTGCCCTCTGTTATGGACTATATAATTTTATACTTAATCATGTTTCTATGAAGAAATAGATTTTGATAATCTTTTATTTTAGAAGAGCACAAAAGATCAACAAAGGACAACTTAATGAGGCTACCAAAGTCAAGTGCAATGAAGTTGATTGATTTTGGAAGCACTGTTTTTGAAGATCAAGATCACACATCGGTGATCTCACCCAGGCACTGTCGAGCTCCCAAGGCAAAAGAATGGTATTATACATTTCTTACAATATGCTGCTCAGCAACCCTGCCAATCTCTCTATCAATGAAAAAATTGGAGGATTAATACATATTTTGTATCTCTGAAATTTTTGTCGCAATATTTTGTATTTCTGCAATTTTTGTGTTTGTTATATATTTGTCACTAAAATCATAAATTAAGCCATATTAAATGGGGTGTCAAAAGTGTTTCATGCATGAATTTCAGATATGTTATCATGCACGAACATCTGATGCGCTCATCATGGATGCCAATTGTGTTACAAGGATGTGCATTTAATAGGAGCTCTGGAACAGGGTATGGACATCCGTCAAAGCATCATGGAAGGAGGGCTTTTTTCAGATATTATAGTTGGAAATGCTCTGGTAGACATATATGCAAAATGTGGAAGCATAGAAAAGGCACGTGAACTGTTTGATAGAATGCCTAGAAGAGAGGTTATCTCATTTAATGCAATAATTGTAGGATATGCACAAAATGGATTTTTTTTAAAAGCTATAGAAACTTTCAATAGGAGCATTGGAACACGGTATGGACATCCATCAAAGCATCCAGAACAACCTAACAGCGTACATGCTAAAAGAATGTTTTCTTATAATGAAAGCCTTTTTTATTACTATACAACTGAGTGTCAATTTTTTAGACAGATTTACATCTGTCATCTGTAAGAGATATTAAGAAAAAATTATAAAAAAGACAGCAAAAGTAAAAACTGTCCATAATAAATGGTCGTGGAAGATGTTAAGTGTCTTCTAAAACATGCAGTGTCACTTAAGCATTAGTATTTTTAGTCTCTAGAAACAATTTTTTGCATGCTTTTGTGGTGATGGGTACAAGTGTGAAGATAATTCATTGACTCCCTCTTTTAGAGATATCCAAATTTCATTGTATGATTTTTCATTCTCATTTTCTTTGGTTTTAAGTAGTGATACTAAAGATCTTAGTTTAGTTTAGATTGGCTTAGTTTCACCATTCAGGAACTCTTTGAATCAACTTTAGAAATTATCACACCTCTGCACAATGATACAGCTAATTAAAACCTTTACTTTTATAAAGAACTCTTATTTCAAATTATTTTACCAATTCACCTCATCTAGTACACAAATGTATGTAAAAATAGCCCAAAGATTTTACGTAATTGACATTACACAACTCTTCGGCATACCCATTGCATGCCAAGGTGCAATTGCTAGTTATGTTATATTGAGCAAGCAATAAGTAATGCTTGAGCACATAAAGATTCCAGATGAATACGAACATACTTCACTATTGTAGTTGTTCTCATGCAATTAAATTTATAATAGGGACTCTTAATAAGTTATGAAAATGAACACACTACTGTATAGAACCTTAGCATCGTGACATAAAAAAAAAAGTCTCAATTACTCATTTTGAAGAACATGTCTGGCACCCAGGGAATGGCCATTACCATCTAAATTGACCAGATCGATAAGATTTTACAAACCTTGAAAGAAAATGTAGAGTAACTAACTTACAATTCACAGCCATGCTTCCTTAAAAGGCTTGGCGTTTTAACCACTTCGGCATGAGAGCCTTATCAGTACTTCCATTCCCGGCCGGCCGATCCATGCTATGATCAATGCCTCTTAATAGGGATCTACCGCATGGTTACATAACCGAACGAGATGCTGATTTCACTCAAGAGGAGAAGTTAGCATTTCGATAGGTTACTGTTTTTACATCATGCATTTAGTGGAAGGTCAAAATCTAGGAGGAAGGAAGAATCGTTTATAAACCTCCCATGGCAAGTATACCAGATATCTTCAATTTAGATCATCAAGCAGAGAGGAGAAAAGATCCATCTAATGTGACAGCATGCCTATTTTTATCCATAGGCAATATGGGTAAATACAGTATGCACACATATTATAGGAAAGTTGATAATCGATTCGATATGTATCTGTGGTAGAATTACTTAAGCATTGGATAACCTATTTGAACCTCCTGCAGCTTGCAACATCCCTTATATTATCTTGAAATTCACTTTCCGGCAGCCACGCTGATTTGGGTAGCTCCAACTTGGAGAGAATTCGATCTGTTTGGTCAATTCGAAACCCTCAAGGCGCCTCTTCTTAATTTGGTTTACGTTGCTACGTAGCAGGTTCCATAGTGAGGTCATTGTTATTAACCTGATTCCCTTTGTCTCAAGCCAACAGAGCATGAGATCAGACAAGATTAGATTTAACACGAAAGGTATTTGTAGAGAAAGTTTTTGGATTTAATTGTGTATGCTTTTTAATCGACGTTATGGATCACATTCAGTGATCCATCATCATAAAGAGGATAGTCATTGAGTGTGATCTGAAATGTCAATGAAAAAGTATACACAGTTAAATCCAAAAGTTTACAACTATCAGTGGAAAACTCATATCAACCATGAAAAATATTATTGTTTGATCTAAAATATTGGTCAATTTTACACATTGGTGGATGGTTAAAAACTACTTGTCAATAATTCAAGAGGCACATTAGAGTATCAAAAAAGATTGCAGATCATTTTTTATAGTGCATTGGAATTTTAATCATGGTTGGGTAATTTTTTATGTTGCCAGCAATAGAAAATGTTCAGAACGGCACTAAAAGTGATGCCTGCGTGTGAGAAATGCTCCAGGAAACACTTTAGACATGAGAACAAATTTGAGAAGTTTAAGACATCAAAAACTCTCGCAGATCTTCCTTTGGCATGAAATAATGCAATACCATAGCCAGCAAGAAGATTATTGCAAGTTTAAATGTTGAACATGAATCTCTATGTGGCGCTACTGCAAATGAATAAGAGCAACAAACAGAGAACATTAAGACACACGTGAAAGCAAACCCTCATTTGGCAAGATTAGCGCATCGCAACTTTTCTTTGTCCTCTCCTTTGCTAATTGTGATGGAGCGCCATTTGGACATGTGGATTGCTTGAACATGTTGGACAAGCAACTCAACCAATGATAAATTATCGCTTAAAATCCCTCTACACATGCGAACAAAATAATAGATTAAGGTGCCACATTCTTGTTAAGTGATAAAGTCATTGACCAAAGGTTTAAAGCCATATGATTAAATTTAAATATTTTTCAAAAAAAATATAAATTAAATGAAATTGCCAATTTAGGTGACGACCTCAAGGAAGTATTTAAAACGTTGAAAACAATTATTTTATGCTCCGTGTGACCAAATAAAATAGAACAATTAAAATTAATTTATATAGTTGTATATTTGAAACTTGAAATTCATCATTTAAGTTCATAGTAGCTGAAATGACACAATCTGATTTTTAGGGGTTTCTTTGTAACTGAGGTCCTTTGGTAGAAACTTTAACAATTTTTTTTTTTACTCTAGAACTACTTGAGGACCATGAAAATGAAACTCTAGGCTGGTGGCAACAATCTGATTTTTAGGGGTTTCTTTGTAATGAGGCCCTTTGGTAGAAATTTTAACAATTTTTTCTTTTTGACTCTAAAACTACTTGAGGACCATGAAAATGGAACTGAAGGTTGGTGGCAACATATAAGCACATGGACAATTGCTAGAATAGAGAAATTTGAAAATTTTACAAGGTTTTATAGATCCATTGGGAAACACCACCGTGTTAAAATAGGCATCAAAACTCATTGAAAAACTATGAAACTAGGTTTGCATGTCTCCCACGAATTATATAAACTTTCTACCAACTAGATTCTAAAGATGAGACACAAATTTCAAAATTTTAGGTCAACTAATTGCCACGAGACTAAAAAACAATTCATCACACACTAAAAATAAAGAAAATTTCTAAATTCCAACACCTATTTTATAAACCTAACTATGACCTCCTCTTAAAAATTTCCCACTCAAACACCATTCAAACTCAACATCAAACTATCAAAAATTAATTTATTTATGATTACATTTTTTTAATAAAACTAAATTAATCATAAAGAAAGTTTTTCTTAACAAATCTAAATCATCAAGTTCATTTCAGTCTCTATCTTACTGTAAACTAGCATACCTATATTTAAAAAATATATGTAATGTACGCCGAGAGATATTCTTTTGGAGACACCTATAATATAAATAAAATAAAATAATCCTTAAATGGATCTAAAGTAAAAACTAAGAGAGATCCATTATATCAATTTTGCAATGTGTTCACCCCCAGATGCAATGCATATAAAATATAATATAAACTTATACCTTTTCACCTTTCTATGCTCAATAATTTCAAATGATGGAATTTCTAATGGCTTATTACCTCTAATGACATCACTTCTATTTTGTTGTTCACTTGTATCGCATGGTGGATATACAAGTGAAAAATTTGGTGATAAATCATCACTAAAAGTAAAAAATTATTGAATTGTGTTCACTTAAAATCAGGCCTAATGTTTATTGTGCACCAAAATTTTGAATATTATATATTCTCCACCTACATTACATTGGATGAGGCATCTAAGTTTTGTTGCACTATTATGAGCAAATTTTGAACTTACATGCTCATCTTCCTTTAAAATGAAAGAATATCCCTTTTCACTATATAATTTCTCAAGTTCTCATATACAATTCATTTGAATATTTTCACAACAAACCTCCAATCTAATTTCCCCTTGCATCAAAAAAAATATTCTTCATGCTCAAAGATTGAAGTAACATCTTCATATACATAGGCATCACTATCCAAAAGATTGAAGATTTGTTATAGGTTGGTAGAAAATGGCCATTTTCTCATAATTTAGCTTGCAAATCGCTAAGATTTTAAAAAACATGTATTAAATTATTACAATCATTTATTTCTACATATAGATATTTATTACGCTGATATAGAGGAGATTGTTGATATCTTGTAAGTTTGAGATTATGATTTCTATCTTAGTGGGGCTTTAAGTTTTTTCTAATGATTCTTAGCCATAAAATAATTTTGAGTGTCCATAATTATGTCCTATCGCAACTTTTGTTAATGCTTTACGTATTATTAGGTTGATATAGAGGAGATTGTTGCAATCTTGTAAGTTTGAGATTATGATTTCTATCTTAATGGGGCTTTAAGTTTTATGCGATGATTCTTAGCCATAAAATAATTTTGAGTGTCCATAATTATGTCCTATCGCAACTTTTGTTAATGCTTTGCGTATTATTAGGCTCATATAGAGGAGATTGTTGCAATCTTGTAAGTTTGAGATTATGATTTTTATCTTAATGGGGCTTTAAGTTTTTTGCAATGATTTTGAAGTGCTTAACCTCAGTTGAACCCTAACCCTGATATAATTGTAACCATATCCCTAATGAATTCCTAACCCTAAACCTAATTCTAATTGACCATTTATTGAATCCTAACCCTAATTGGGCTCTAACCTTAACTTTGAACCCTAATTAAATTAATTGAAATTTGAGTTGTACCATAATTGAACTCAAAATTTTAGCCTAATTAAATCCTAACCTAAAAATAATAGACATTGTTGTTCAAGAAACAAAATGTTTTGTATTATAGGTCTTCCCATATAAAGGAAAATAATTTTTTATAAAAAATGGCAAAAAAAAAAGTTATACATAGGTGATTAGAGGGGTTTCATATTTGATAACATTGCATTCACCTTTCCTCACGAGCATTAAAAAAAATCAAAATCACAACTACTCTCAATTTTTTTACATTTGAGAGGACGGACCTTGTTCTAATATGATACTTTTTAAAATATAAATTATAAATAATTTTTAATGAATAAAAATAAAACAATTTTAAAAAGACATCATCAATAATTTTTATTTTATTTTTACTCTTAAATTAAATAAGATATAAATTAAATTATATGAAAATCCATCTGAAAAAAAATAAAAAATCCCTTATATAATTATAGACTGAGGCAAGTTGACATCAAAAACTTTAATCAATAAGAAAATATATAATGAAACTTCATCTGCTAGCATGCTGATTCTTCATTTTATCATAGTATCACCCATTTCCTCAAAGAATGGAACCCCTTTTTGCAAGCCCTTAGCTTTTAATGTATGCCAATTATAGTTGTGTTCGCCTGTCCTAGGCTTCCAAACATATTGTGGCCATATTTTGATCTTCATATAAAATATTAATATCTTGGCCTGTTACCACAGGTGGTAAGGATAAACATGTCATACAAGTGAAGCAAGCCATGAACACAAGTTTACAACTTTTATTTTCCATCAGCTGAATGCCAACACCAGGGAAATCAAAACACAAAGCTCTCACTACTGTAATCTATGCATAAATTTACCATACTTCTATTTGCTTTAAGCTCGTTTTGTATACCAAAATGTGGTTAGTAATCATGTTGTGTGCCATGTCCTTTATTTGGGCCTGGACTAATTGGACCTTTTCTACTCCTAACAGCAACCTGACAATCAAACACCTTTAGAATAATAGCATCTCTATCATCAAAGCTATTCGATAATGTTGATTTCAGCATATGTATAATAACAAGGAAACAGTGATATAGAAGTGCCACAACTGTAGATGCAAAAATATAAATATTCGTCACATTTTTAACTGAAAACAAATTAACTTAAACTATCGATTCTAATAATCATTTACTCAAAATAATTTTTATTTCTTTATAAGAAAGATGGGACCCTTTTGAAAGCCCTCGTTTACCTCAGTTTCAAAAGTAATCATTAGCAAAGGCCTGATTCTACACTACAAGAACTGCAGCGAAAGAATGGTACTACATTACTTATTATGTCAGAGCATCAATACTTACAGTTGAAAGGATTTGGCTGTCTCGTTTCATGATAGCTCCATTTGATCTCTTCTGAAACTCACTTTTATCTTTCTCCGCCTGGTTGACATCTTCTGAAAGGTTGTAGAGAAGATCAAATCAGTGGCCTTAGAAAACCAAATAAACAACATTAAAAAATAAGATAATCAATTGTATCTAAATGACAATAAAATACCCAAATGCAGGTTTTCCCTTCGGTCTGAGCTCTGAGAAACTTTATCCTTGTCTACCTTTGAAAAGGTATGTGCAAATCTGTTATGGAAAATAGTAGGCATTACTCCAAGCCCTTAGATGGGTGGCAGTGAGCCTTCGCATACACATAGTCCATGTGTTCCTGCTCATTATTCGCCTCATCTTCACCCACCCCAATGTGTGATTTCTGCTTCTTCTTTAGCTCATTATATGCATTTTCTTCTAAGATTCCATTCTGCAAACCAATATTGAACACCATACATAGCAAATTGAGCTTCCACATTTACATTTCTGCAGATCACATTTAAAGAGAGGAGGGGCGCCAAATAGTAGGGGGCCGATAGAGTTGCGAAGGAAGAATTACTATTGGCAGATCGAATCTAAAAAGGCAGGGAATGACTAGGGGAAGGTTATGTCTTTAAGAAAAAGGAAAATACAATGCTGTGATAAACCTGTCAATGAAAGAGCACGATGAAAAGAGAGGGGCATGAGTAGAAGTGGCAAGTGATGGGTTGTGTTGAAGGAGATTTTTTGGTTTAAGTCAAAGACAGAGATAAATGCAAATTGGTTGTGAAACGATTGTTTTGAGTGAGTGGAAGTAATGTATGAGATGATGTTTAAAAATAGAGCAGAGGCAGATTAGGAGTTCGAAGAGGAATGAAGCCATGAAAGGCCAAATCGGAATGTAATTTGTGGTCAATTTAATAAAATTGTATTTTGATTATGATAGTTACTTATGTGAAATGTTGAGTTAATGTTGGAAGTCTTGTTTTCATGTTCCGTTTTCGAGTTGATTCATAGACCTGGGAGGAGCCTCTGCATCATCAATCCACTCGCTATACCTGAAAACATATTTAGAGAACATATAAGGCCCTGTTATTCAATGTCTGACTTAAGTTTTGCACTTTAGAGCTATAATTGCTTTGTTACTATAAATCAAATTGTGGTTCAAATGAAGGGGTCTCTGTTTTCATTTCCAGAATTGCAAATCTTAGAAATACAGAGATTTTCTTATGTAAACTTCCCCCAAGTATGATAAATAACAGAAGTGTATAGTTTATATTGAAGCTTACGCAACAATAGGCTCGCTCAATGCTGTCAAGTCCAAGAAATCCAAAGCAGAGAAACAACATTCAGTATGGAGTCGAATGTGGAAAAGATAATGTATAGGGATTTAAGAATTAAAATCTAGTAGCGGATAAAACAACACTGGTCATTTATACTGGTACTGAAACTCTCCTGGCATATGCGATATGTAGCCTCTCCAATAAGGTCTTTTTTATCACTGCAAGTCAAACAAATATGTCAAGACTGTCAAACTAACATGAATTCTATGAAGAATCAAAAGAATTCTTAGTTTAAAGAATCAAGAAGCTTCCACAAAATATAAGAAAAACCATTAGACTGGATAGCATAAGAGCTCTTCTACAAGCTTAAAGAATCCAGACACTTCCACAAGTCTCTTGTTCAACTCACACAAACTCTAGACATTTTATTATAAGATAGTATGAATAAATCAATTAAATCCTTAAAGAAGTTTCATAAAGAAAACACACAAAGATGCCAGAGCCGGGGAATGGATGTCAGGGACTTCCAAGTATTGAGGATATGTTATATGCTAAGGCAGTTATGAGTTAACATGAGAAGAACACACAAAACTCAGGGGATGGTAGGGGCCATAGAGGTCCCTGGCATAAAGGACCCTGTCACTAATGCTCAAACACGTTATCATATGTAAATTTTACAAAACGTCCAAAATTCCCTTTATCTAATAACTAACCACAAATTTCCTACGATTTGAAGCCCTCGATGTCTAACAATAAACCAATATCCACCATTTTTAACTACATGGTCACTACAGTTTCAAATTCTTAATTAACCATAAGCAGGGCTATACAGACAGTTTTTGGCAAGAAAACATTGGCAAGGTGGGAGCATGCCATCATGATGACTCAGGTTGAAACCCTACAGGGATTGTTCAGCCATGATTGTATGTCCAGTTACTTGAGCATTCCACGATGAATCTCTAGAGAACAAATACCCACTCTATACTTCAATAGCATGAATTATATAAAGCCATTATAAATAATCATAATATCAAGGTTTTCAAGCTCGTGGACTGCTGAAAAGAGAAATTAGGGCTCAGGCAGAAAAAAGCCAAATAAACAGGGCAAAGAAAGCTTTCATTTTGCACTCACGCTGCCATCATGGTTGTATCGGGGAGCCCTGATATACTCCCAGGGCTACAATCTGCATATGCATCTGAACGAAAGCTACAATGTTTGTACAATCTGCATATGCATCTGAATGGCTCTTCCGTCGAATCTGTATATACGAAGGGATGTGCATCCTTGCGATAATCTGATCGTCTTGTAATGTTCAAATATGAAACTGGCACTGTCATTTGTGGTAGAATTCCCTCCACCACAGTCGTCTGCTGAGGCAATTCTTGGCTCAAATCAAACAAATCATTCTGTTGGATAGGCTCTGTTTGCTTGATGCACATTTTCCCATTTCCATCACTTGATCTCCTGTGTCATCGAAATCAAACCCACTTACCCCTATCACCAAAACATAACCAATATCATGTATTGAAAAGAATTTGTTGTTACCTGGTATGAGTGGGTGATATGCTTGTGAAAAAAACTTGTGTATTGAGAGAATTTATGTTGAAATCTATCAAGTTTGCCCAGGTAGCCAAGCCGTTTGCATAGGCAAGCATTTGATCCATGTCTTCATATAGTTTGCCACCTAACTGTATATAGTCCCATTTGTTAATTAACAGAAAGAAATATGAGATTAGATTTAAGCTTGTAGATGTTTATGAGACTGTTGGGCTTTGGGGCTGTATGTACATCTAGCAGAAGGAAACCCAAATGAAAAAAATATCTACTTACGATCTCAAAGTGCCTGTGTGTGCCCACCAGTGTCTGAATTGAATACAAGGATGTCGGCGTCTCTCCAATAATTTGCATTGTTTTCAATGGAGTCGATTCGAAGAACTCTCTTTAACTATTTCCAACATATTTGTTGTCCAGGTCAACCAAAAATGGAGCCCAAAAAAAATCAACACTGGCATTGTAATTCTGTACAGAAGGAAATAATTAAATTTAGTCCCCAAATGGATAAACCCAAGTGCAAGAACAAATCTTGAGTTAATTTAGTATTCTGAACGGTGAAGTAAAGTATAAATTCAATGGACAAATCCAAATGCAAGATCGAAATAGATTTACTTTATCAATTTAAAAACATTGAAGTCCAAAAACAAATTCTTATCAAAATGGTTTAGAATAACTTGAATTTTAAATAACAGTTCATACCACTCGTTGAATTTGACATTTTGAAAAAACTGGTCAGTTATATCATAAACAAAAACATATCAGAAATTTTGCTCACCAGGGCCTTAAAAGTTGCAAGAGGGTATCCAAGCGAAGCAAATTTTTGAGAATCTGGGATCACAGCTTGTAGCATGCACCCCATAGACTCCCATTCGTTGCAGGTTAGAGAGTCTCCTACAAACATGAGCCTCTTACCCCTCAGAACCTTTGGCATCTCGTTTGCATTGAATCTGTCATTGTCATGCACCAAACAAACATCTCAGAATATAAAACATGTAAGAGTTGAATTTGTCATTGTCATGCACCAAACAAACATCTTAGAATATAAAACATATAACAAGAAAAAGCAGTGCACAGTTTTATCTCACTTACCTAGGTATGGCACAATCTTGAGGTTGCCATTTCTATTTGAGATAGTCTGAATCAACTGGTCTACGGAAATGTGCAAATTCGTTTCAATTTAAATAATGTCAAAAGTTATTCTTATTGCTTTTAATGTAATACTAAATTTTTAATCTTATATTTTTGAAAAAAGATTTTTTAATAATATTAAAAGTTGAATTAATGTCTTATATCATATAATTATTTTTGTGAGTCTTCATTCAAAGAATAAAACACAATTTTAGAATAATTAAATTTATAATAATAATAATAATAAAAAAATATAAATCAGATAAAAGTTTTAGATGGATGATAGAATAATATGAGTGAGATTTGTGATTGATAAGAGTTCTAAATGGAAGATAGTGTTACACCATGTAAATAATGTCAAAAGTTATTCTTATTACTTTTAATAGAATAATAAATTTTTAATTTTATAAAAAAAAATTTAATAATATAATTAATGTCTTAAATCATATAATTATTTCTGTGAGTCTTCATTCAAAGAATAAAACACAATTTTAGAGTAATTCAATTTATAATAATAAAATAATAAAATCAAATATAAATCAAATAAGAGTTCTAGATGAATGATAGAATAATGTGAGTGAGATTCATGAATGGTAAGAGTTATAATTATTCTTTGTTGGCTGAGTTGTTCTTATGGTTTGCTAGTGTTTCTTAGTTAATTGTGACAGTTTTGTTTCTCCTTGCTACCTATTGATAGCTTTTATTCTTTGTAAATGACATTGTTTCAATATAAAAAATAATTAAAAAGAATTATAATTATTTTTGTGGGTCGTCATTTAAATAGTAAAACATAACTAAAGAAAACTTTTCAGGTCCACAAAACCAAAAATAGATTATAAAATAGCAGATTAATATATTTAACCAGAAAGACCTCTAGAAGGATGATAGCATAATGTAACATGTGACACAATTCCGTCAAAGAAAGTGAATCTAACGTGGGTGACGTCATTAGTACCGTCGTCTCCGATATATCATTGACGAAACAAATGCCAGTCTACGGCGGTCTTTCCACCAAATGCCCTTGGACTCTTATAAGAGGACCTCAACCCCAAACTAAAATGCTCATCAGTTATGGAACCTGAAAATTGTGTTTTAGCTGTTAGATCTCCAGATATTGGAATACCCATTAAACGGAAATCTGATGTTATACTGAGTCGGTCAACTGAATATGGCAACAGAAAATTGCCAATGATTGCAGAGAAATTGAGGAGGAATCGAATGAGAGATCTCTGTGCTAAACTGGAAACTAATAAAAAGCAAAAAAAACAAGAAAGAGGACAAGTTAAAATAAGGAAACAAATAGGATAAATTATGTTTTTTAACTTGTCCTCTTTCTTGTTTTTTGCTTTTTATTAGTGGTTTTTAATTTATTTAGGTTGATTCCCCATTTTTTCTTGGGTCTTTATTTTATCTTTGTTTTATAGTATTCTTGGCATTCATCTCTTTCTTTTTACTTTTTCCGTGTTTGCAATGGTTTTTCATCTTTGACTTTTCCTCTCTTCTCCTCTCCTTTTTGTCTGACCTATTCTCCCCCATTTTTGGGGTCATGTGCCTCCCCTCTTCCCCATCCCTCTCCTATTTCTACTCAGGTCTGCTATCTTATTTTCACTTCTCTCTCTTTCTGCTTATTTCCGAAACGTTGATGTAAAAAATTGCACACAGTTATTTCCAGAAATCTGGTTCACATCTATCATGGACTGTGGAAACAAAATATTATTAAGCATACTTATATTCAATAAATAAAAAATTGCTTAAATTTGTTTTTAAAACAAAATAAGTCTCTTTATTTTATATTTCATATCCAATAAAATGCACAGCTTAATTTAATAGTCACATAATTTTTGGCTTCTCAAACTAAAATGACCTTAATCCTAAAATTACGTTACCAAATTAAAACACCTTATATTTATATATTTTTTCACTTCATGGATATGTACAAATGGTGACTAATTTTTCAATTTCAAGAAAAAACTTAAGATTCAACCAAAATTTGTAGGACATAAATCTCAAATATGAAGAAAAAAATTGTTAAATATTCTTTTAATTTTATAAAATAGAAATTGTGTTAGTTAAGTGTGGTTATAATTTCATTTAGATCAACAATATTTTTTAAATTGTTTTTTATTATTTTGTCAAAATAAATATTTTATCTTAGACAATATAAGAAAGCGAGGAGTCCTTCCATATGTGTTTTCTATTAGGTTAATGAGGACTATGTAGCTCACTTTTTTTAAAATGCTTATTTTTAGAGGGCTTATGGAGGTAATGGTGGCACATCTAAAACTAGGCTCTAGTTGATGTTTTGTTTTCTTTGATTTGTGGGTTAGTTTGGGATGTTCCCTTGCTTCTACTTCTTTACTTTTGATGGCTTGGGATATTGGTCTCGTCTTTATTATTTGAAAAATTTAGTTGGAAGGAAATTGTTAGATCTTCTAAGGTTATCAAAGCCTTATTGAATATATGACATAAGATTTTAGACTTGGTAAATAAAAATTGGTGGCTAAATATTTTATGAATGAAGTCTTAGCTCCATGTGATATTCAAATTTTGAGGCAATTAGATTTGAGTCATTTTGTTGGCCTTGCTCATTTGAATCTAGGATCAAATCTTCTAATAAGGTGAATAAAATAGGTAATTGGTCTTCTTCATTGGATTTTCTCAAAATTAGTATTGGTGGTTCTTTTCACAACAATTCAAATCAAGTGGGGTTTGGTGGAGTTGTGTGGGATAGTGTTTATTTAGTTCAAATTTTCCTCTTTTGCTAGAAAGTTTGACACTAATAGTTAGATAGGGACCTAAGCCATCCTTGTAGTTCTTGAAAAAGCATGTGAGTTGGGTTGGAAGAAGATAATATGTGAAATGGATTCTATGTTTTTGGTCTTCCTTGCGAATAATGGGATGTCTCATGAGTATTCTTAGAGGTCGGCATCTTTTGTGAAGTAGATATTTCATTTTTCACCAAATTTGATTCCATCTCTTTTATTCATATTTGTAGAGAATGGAATATTGTTGTGGACTATTTGATCAAATAAGCCTCTGATGTTAAATCACAATTGAAATGTCATTGACTAGGAGTTCATGTTTCCACTTAATCTTCATGTTCCCTCAACTCCTTTATAATGATTTGGTTTGATCATTCTACTATATTTTATTCTAAAGATTTTGTATTTTCTTTATTGCATGATTTCCTTTGAATCATGCAAATGAATGATTTGTGGAAAACCTCTATAATTTTCATCCTATCGCTGCTCTTTAATTCTTTTTATTATTTTTTCTCTGAATGCTTAACTAATATATCTTTTTTGCCTACCCCCAAAAGAATGAAATGTGCGGCTACAATTTATAGAACATAGGTATGACTGACTGCGTTGAACTCATTTGTATTTGGCAACGCAGATCGACAGGTGTGGGGTATTTAAGGAAGCTAGTAATTACATTCGAAAACTGCAGGATGAAATATACCGATTGAAGGGACACAGAGACAATCTCCTTGCGAAACAAAAATGTGGGGGAACAGAAAACGAAAGCAGAGAGCTTACTAAGGTGGACGTGGATGTTTATGGAAGGGAGGTTATAATTAACATTTATAGCTTTACAAGGGCGAGGTGCATTTCCATGCTGATTGAGGAGATTGAAAAGCACGGCCTAGATGTGCATATGTCTCAGTTTTCAACAAGTGAATTCTCTGTGTATCTGTTCCTCCATGCCATGTATAGAGAAGATATGAAAGAGAATGAGGCTGACAAATTACAGTCTTCTCTGCAAAAGAGGCTACTTCTCATCTATTAAATTATCATGTAAGAGTGATGGGTGCCCGTTCCAGATGTTTTAGGAAGAAAAAAGAACATCCACAGTAAAACTCAAAACCCTATTTTTTACAAGCTGCTAAGTTTGTAAAATATGTTTAACAGTCGTATAAATATAAGTCATTCAGAGGTTCCTCCAAAGACATAGTCATAAAATAGTCAATCCACAAAATATAGGTGTAAACAAATATGCTTCAGTTTACTTTCTTGCTGCTTTCATACAAATACATTTTTTCTTTTATATCTGCTTTAAGAGTTTATTTTTTGGTAGTTCCCTCTCTTTTAGTTTTTTTCTTCGATAAGCAACCCTTTATAACGTCAGTGCTAAAAACAAGGCATAGAATCAGACATGAAAAGCTTGCAAAGAATTACCAAAGCCGAAAATACCATGAATCAACCATGTAAGTTCTGTCAATGGAGCTTTAGACTACTTTAATCTTACATACAGGAGTAAAAGGATTACATTCTATCTGCATGATATTTTATGTATAATTTGATTTGGAGACACCCTTATGAAAAAAAGGATATGAGATCTTTTTTCTTGAAAGTGTTCACATCTTTGGTGACTGCGGAAAAGTGGCATACGTCAAATTCACTTCTAGATGGAAAATTCACCGTCAACAATTCACCGGAAAATTAATCGTATTAATATTTTTTAATATAATGCAAATGAAAATAAAAATATCAAAGTTTTCCAAATATATATTAAAAAAGAAAAGCCTAAGAAATAATTCACGTTTAGATAGATAGAAATGATAGGGCTTTGGATTTGTGGATAAACTAGACCTCATGACCTCTTACCTACAATAGGATGCTTTAACCAATTGAGCTAGGCGCACCATCCTAGGAAGCACAATGCTTCAATATGTAGATGAAACATATAATTTGGAGTCTTCAAATTTTTGAGGCCGCATATTAGAGCAACTAAAGGCAACACATTTTAATTTGACACAATAAAAGGATTGAAAAGTCTATATTCTTGAAGATTTTCAGTGTTTTGGATCTAGTTCATTTGTGAGGGCTATTTCTAAATATTATCTAGTCTCCAAGCATTTAGGAAGAATAAAGAAAACATATATTCATTAGGTAAGATTGCAAAAATAATAATTATTAATTGTTGATACAAGTTTTAACTTGGAGTGTATAGATCATCAATTGTGACATTGTTCCAAGTCTACCAACTTGTCCTCTTACAAATTCGAGAATCTAATACAAACACTCATTATTCAGTCATCAAGTTAAATATCATGTATCTTCTTATTTACATTTTGTAGAATAACTTGCACATCTTATCATAAGATCAATCTCCTAGATATCGATTTAGTTAATTGGCATTGAATGTGTTTAATTGATTGCATTTACTTAATTATCCTAGATTCTCCTTAATTTTTTTCTTACTAATATCAGTGTACTAATGTGTATATCACTTTTATAGTTATGAATGCAAAAGAAATTATAGTTAATAATTAATGATGACAAATGAACTAGTGCAATTAAGAATAGGGGAATGTTAAATATATAGAAGTATCTATAAATAGAGACAAATAAAAATAAATAGGTGTAAATAAGGATAGGTAAAATTAAATAAAAGAAAGTGTGTATAAATAGAGACAATTAAAATAATAAAAAGAGTTAAATTTAACACAAGATAATACCACTTCTATTATATAATTATATAAATTCATTCTATCAAAATGAGTCCAAAACTAAAAATTAATTGACATGTATAAGAGTTTTAGTATTGCAAAAGATATTTAAATAAGTTTTAATTTTTATTCTAATTTATCTATTTTAAAAATAAAATTTAGTACAATTTATTAAGATTTTGTCATTTTTTTAATAAAAATTCCAATGAAACAAATTATATCTAATTCATTTAAAATAATTATATGTATTATTGTTGCAAACACAAAAGATACAAACTATTATCTTTATGAATCCTTTAAAAGGAAGGTCAAATTTCACTAAAATAAGAATTTAGAAAGTCATTTTTAAATTAGGGAAAAAGAAATTCATTAACAAAAAAAATACTTTATATCAAATATAGAAATAAAATAATTGTAATTCTACCCTAAAATCTTAATATAATATTTAATATGAAACTTGTAATGAACTCAAAAATATTTAATATTAAACTTGTAATGAACTCAAAACCATAATTATAGTACAATACGGTTAATTAGCTAGAACCAATGTCATATGTCACCTTAAATAAATAAAAAATAAAAATTGGCAAGTTATATTTAACACATCTATTATCTTATTTTTTCCCTACACATTAAAACAATTGAATAGAATATCATAATTGTGATATAATGTCATGAATAAGTGCAATCCACATGAAGAGGGGATTAGACCACGTGTTTATTGCAATCACTTCAACTTTCACAATCAAATCCTTAAGATGTTATTTCTTTATTTGAAGAATCATTTTCACTTAATAAGGTTCGTAGAGACCAACTTATCAATTTATAGTTCCCTAGAAAATGTGTTAAGAAATAATTAGTGCTTGCATGTGACAAAGCAATCTATTCCTCACTATGACCCACTAGTTTTAATGTTGAATATTTGGAATAATTTACATCTAAAGGCAATTGAATCCTTTATATTTTTTGAACAATATTTTTTTATATATTTGATCATCAGTTCTAGAAGGTGGTGATGAATTGGGTGATGCTATTAGAATTATTGTTAGTGTGAAAAGAGGTATTATTAAATTAGTTATCTTTTAGCCTATTTACTAGATTCTTGTTCACACTACACTTAAGCTCACTTAGAAGACTTCTACAGGTTTTTCTCACTTCATGTGGTTGAGACAAGTGTTCTCACTTTGTGAGACACCTCTTGCATGGTCACTTGTCACTCAGTAGAACACTTATCATGTGAGTTAACAAGTGTTCCATCTATGAAGGGTTATTAGTCAATGTGTTTCATATGACTACCTTCACTACCTTGCCTATTTAGACAAGGTCATATTGTACATTTTAATCAACTCTTTTATCAATCTCTTTGATAATGTAAATTAGGCTCATTTTGTGCAAGTGTTTTTGTGGAAGTTTCAGGTTTTGTTGTTATGATCTTGTTAGAAATCCTAAAATGGCATCAAAACCATGCATGCAAAACACTTTCCAAAAACTTGTATCAAGTCTAGTTTAGAGTTCCATGCAATTTGATTTGCATGTAAAAATTATCTTTAATTAGATGTAATTATTTATGGATTTGCATAGGGTGCATATAATTTGTTTCAACTCCATTTTGCAAGCAATTTGTTTTGCCCTATCGACCTATTTACAAGATATTCAACATACCATCTTGTACCTAGATTGTGTTTGATTTGCAACATGTAGATAGAGAAAGATAAGTCACTACTTTTGTGTTAAAGCATTTACACCAATCTTTGGTTGCACAACAATTAATACTTGTAGTCTTTTTCTTTTCAGTGACCTACAATATTTGTGAGGTCAATCTTCATATTCACAACTTTGGATGCTTTGCATCCCATCACCTTACACTTCCTAAACAACTAGTGGCCTCTATTCTCCACACAAAGGTGGAATTCAGTACTGGCATCGTTTATATCTCAGTTGTCAAACATCCTCTGCTTTGCACAAGGTGCTAATTGAGGTAACTTTATATATTTTTTAACCTCCTCGCTATGCGGTCTTCCTGTTAAGGGATAAGATTTTCTTAGGAATTTTCTAGAAAGAGAGTTTTCCAAAAATTAGAAACAATTTGAAATTGTTCAAGTTTGAAAGATAGAATTTTCTAGAAATTAGAAATAACTAGAAGGTGTATAAACATTCTAGTTTTTGAATTTTCTAGAATACTAGAAGTTTCTAAGATCAACTATAAATATGCAACTATTCATGTTGCAAATGTAATGGTGATTGTATAATGCTAGATTGAATACAATAAAGCTAGAATTATTTATTCAACTATTCCTCTCTTTAATATTCTATTTGCCCTGTTTATTATTATTATTTTTAGAGTTATTTTGGGCTTGTTTTTACATGGTATCAGAGCCAAGTTCAGCTAGAAATATATTGCTAGAGTGATTTGTTTGCAAGGTTGTTATATTGTTGGAGTAATATTTGTTTGAAGACTAATTTTTTGTGGCTAACATGGGCTCTACAAATGAAGTGTCGCCAATATTTGGTGGAAGTGGTTTTGCAGATTGGAAGATTGTGGTCAAGAATGCTTTGAGAGAAAAGGCCCTATGGAGGATAGTGAATAAGGAAATTCAAGAACCCCAAACTGAAAATGAAAAAAGATTTATGGAAATGCAAGTTGGAGCAAGCTAGAGGTATTATTGGTAAAGCTTTAAGCCCTAATCTCAATAGAAGATTTGTTGATATTGATAATCCAATAGAGCTATGGAAAAATTTAGAAAAATATTATAAAGATGCAGATATTGCTAGCATGTTTAGTATAGAAGAAAAATTGGTGAACTTAGATCCATCTGATTTTGAAAAAATGACTGATTACTTCAATGAAGTTAACTTTTTTAAATTCTTAGCGGAAGAAAATAGGTGTTAAATATGCAAAAAAAAGATTTTCAATTGATTGAAATGGTTGAAAGTAAGCTTCCCTAGTCATACAAGGTATTTAAGGAATCAAGGAAAATGGTTCTTCAACTAAACTCCAATACCCCCTAGCAAACTTTTGATCAATTTTGCAAGTCTGTTTTAGATGAATAAGTTCGGCTTATTAAAGAAGGATATATTAAGAAGAATCATGCATATGCAACTTATATTAAGAAGAATCATGCATATGCAACTAAAAGTAAATTTTCTAGAAATGATGGAAAGAAGAATGGAAAGGAAATAATAAATTTTGAAATAATGAAGGTTCTAACCATTTTTCTAGAAATGATGGTGCAGAAAAGCAAGTTGGAAGAAAACCCATTATTTGTAGTTATTGTGGAGGTGAGAATCACACATGGAAAAAAATTGTTTGAAGAAGAGGGAAAATGAAAGGTAGAAATACAAGCCCAAGCAAGAAAGGTTTAAGGATGGAAAGAAGGATAGACATAACTTCATAGCCATCTCCCTAAAAAGGCAAGAGAAATAAAATGAAGAGGTAATTGTTGCACCCGAGAGTAAATCTAGAGTTAAGGGGGGATACTTCGCTTCAAATTCTAATAAAGAATGGGTTTTAGATTCAGGGGCATCATTTCACATGATTGGGGATAGATATTTGTTTATTGATTTTTATGAAGGAAAGAATTCGAATCAAGAAATTACTATTGGCAATTTAAAATGAAACTTCCAGTTTTAGGAATAGGGGCTATTAATGTAACAAATGGGTCTTTGAAAAATGTTTTACTGGTTGAAGGATTAGGGATGAATCTTATTTCAATATATAAAATAATTCAAGCTAGATATGAGTTTTTTGTCAGTACTAATCAAGTTATTGTTAGAGATAGAAAAGACCCAAGCAATATAATTGCTATTGGTAGAGTTGGTCATGAAGAGAGTCTATTTAAATTGGTGGGATTTGTTGATGATGAATACACTCTCTCTCATGCTTTTATTGCTTAGACTGATTATATGTCAAAACTTTGGCATGCTAGACTTGGACATATAAATTATAGAAAATTACAAGACATGATTAGAATGGATATGGTTAGAGGATTAACAAAAAAATTAGCTTTCAAAGGTGTGTGTGAAGATGTGTGTTCAGGAAACATCATCGAGATCCTTTTGATTCAGATAAAGCATGGAGAGCTAATCATCCGCTGCAACTTATTCATAGTGATTTATGTGAACCAGGCTATCCTTCACTTTCAGGTGCCAGGTACCTTCTGATGCAGAGCAGTGAGGCTTTCAATTAACAAACACAATTCTAGTCTTTTGAAACAACTTTGCAACCATTTTAAACCTATCTCTCCAACTCTTCACAAATTCACTCAAATTCCCTTGTAGGTCTGCAGACCTAGATTCTGGACCAAAACTCTCAGATCCAATCTCAAAACCACTAACCAATTATTTTTTCAGGCACCCATTAATCCCTTACAAAACATATTTCAAAACCCCGTATGGTTACTTTGGAGCAACTCCTCCAAAATCATGCTACTACGCTGTCCTCCTTGGCCAATTAGGTCTATTTTCCAAAGCAAGTACACTACAAGCTTTTTTCAATCCACAAAACTCAATGGATAGTCCCTTGATAGACCTTTAAACCTCTAAATCAATAATTTTTATCCTCCAAGACTCTGATCTAAATTCCAAACTAATAAACCCTTATTCTAGGTTTATCTATGCATGAACCAAGGAGGGTTTAAAGGGAATCCAACCTATAGACCCTTGTACTCTATTTAAATGCCTCCAACACATCAAAATAAACTTTCCAATGCTTCCCAAGACTTCACAAATCCTTTAGCACTAAAGTTTCATCAAACCTCTACCCTAAACCACCATTTTCATGCCTAAATTCACTCAATTACCACTGGGATAACATGCAAAAATCCACCAAACCATTCTCCCTGCTCAAAAATCCTAACATACCTTCTAAAAATATCATATTGGACCCATTCCACTCAGTTACAGGAGGTACAATCAGTGGAATGGGTCTTCTTGCATTTTAAAAGTGCTTCAAACCCTCAACACAGAAATTATAGACCCGTAGTCAGAAAATCTATCACCAAATTCTTAAAACTTGATGGATTTCAATTCTACAAAATCCAAAATGCACTTAATACATTCCTCTATTCATTTCAAAATGTTTTCAATCAATTCTTTTTAGTACAAATTCGTACAATTCCCTGCAACAACACTATAAATGAGAATAACACCGAATTTTAATGAAAACAAGAGCTTTATTGATCAATTCTTTCACAAAACCTCCAAAAACTTTCAACCATCGAGTTCCCAACATATTTAAACCTTAAAAAACAAAAAAAAACTACCAAAACTAACTTTTGAGTTGTATGACCATTGGACTCCCCAAAACTTGCATTTTTTTACATTTTGCAACTTTTAAATATGACATCATTTTACAAAATTTGCAATATTTGCACAATGAACCCCAAATTGACCCAATAATCCTATTAAATTAAGAAATGGTCTAATGACTTGACCTTATTTATTTCCATCCAAACTCAAAAACACCTAAACCAATCTAACTAGACCCTATTCTCAAAAATGATGAACATGGTGCCCTGCACTGCCTTCTCACTTTTATTGATGATTACAACAGGAGAGTATGGGTTTATTTTCTTGAAAGGAAAAATGAAGTATTTGAATTTTTTCAAAATTTTAAGGCATTAGTTGAAAATCAAAGCGGGAAAAAAAAAAAATGCTTAAAGACAGATAATGGGGGTGAATATTGCAATTATGCATTTGAGTCATTTTGTGAAAATTATGGTGTTAAGGTGCAAAGAACAGTTCCTTATACTCCTCAACAAAACGGGGTGGTTAAATGAATGAATAGAACTCTTTTAGAAATGGATCGTTGCATGTTGCATTTTAAAAGTTTACATAATAAATTTTGGGGTTTGGTTGTTTCTTGTGCTGCACATATTGTAAATAGAATCTCCACCAAAGCTCTCACAAATATCACCCCTGAAGAATCATGGAGTGGTAGGAAACCTTACATTGGGTATTTTAAAGAATTTGGGTGTATTCCTTGGGCACACATTCCTAATGAGAAGAGGCACAAGTTAGAACCAAAGAGTCATAAGTGTTTGTTTATGGGTTACAGTGAAGAATAAAACGCTTACAGGTTATATGATTTGACAACAAAAAAAAAATTTATTAGTATAGATGTAAAGTTTTATGAACATTCGTAACTTCCAGCCACTTCTTCTCACTCTACAACAACAAATGCTTCTCATTTTTTTGATATTTTAGAAAGAAATGGAGAGTGGCTCGCACTCACAAAAGGATATGAATATCACAGTAAAACTTTCCTGGGAATTGGACATTCCAACAGGTGACTAATATCTCTCTGTGGACGTTCATTTACTTGTCAAACCAGGGGACGTAGACTTTAAATGGCACAGCAAAATATATGCACTAGGAATTTGTTTTGGTCAAATCTTAGCAAAAATACATACTGGAAAGAAATTCTATCTAAGCTACATAATGGTAATGCAGAATTCTTTAACTCAACTATGCTTGATTAAAATAGAAACCGTAACAACTACGACTAAAGCACAAACCATGAACTGGCCTTATGTTGTAGGAATCAGGGATGGACTCTCTATGTCAGGAGCAGTGTAAGACTGAGTTTGCATAAAAAAACTTCAAAAGATGAAAGCTAACTGGATATCAACAGAAAAGAACATCTAACTATTAACTACGATACTTACTAACTGGGCCCCCTTAGCAAGCATTATATGAACTCAGAACTTCATCGATCTTTATTCATGAAAACAGAATGAAATACATTGTTTTATTTATGTGAAAACTAACAACAAACTCTGTTTCTGGACAAACAGATTATGTCTTTCATTATCATACTAATTCTTACATGATATCTGCTACTCTGTTTCTATCTTACCTAAAAATCATCTATTACTCATTCTATTCATCTTCTTTCCTACCACTACTCTCTCGCAGGAGGAGTTTCTTATTTTTAAATCAGAAGAACAACTAACTAACTAACTTCATCAAAGAAAGACGTGGAAGTAAAGTGTATCCCTGAATCAAGGAACAAACTTCATAAATGAATTTATGTGTTCAACCCGATTCAGAGAGAATCTAGCGCTCCACTCTTCTCCAGATTGACTTTTCATTAAAATCTTTCCAAATCGGTTTTGGTCAAAGAGTCTTTGGCGGAGCTTCCTCAAAGTCGTGCAGGAAATGGACTTTACTGCAAGCCGAGATCGGCTGCGCTTGACTCGATCATTCTTCAACAACCTCGCGACAAAAGGTAACAGAGAAGAAAAGGCATATGGCACATACATGATATCTATTCATTAATCACACATTTTAAATCTACTTCACCATTCAAAAACTGTATACGATATACCAGCCATTTTCGGGAGTCAACAGGGCAATAAATGCAATCAAGTCAACACAATAGGCTATAGGAATATAAAAGTGTCTTGCTACAGGATATCCCATAAAAGGTTTCAACAAAGTTTAAATAGTGGAAAGAGAAAAATAAAGTCATTTAAAAGTTTATCATAACATCAAATTATGAGCATATTTTAGGCTCATCACTCCCCTACTTTTAGCCCAATGCCGGTCTCCAAAGATTAATTCTTTCCGTGGTGGTTTCTCAAGTCAAGAGGCTGCATGACTCTGGAATGGATGTCCAAACCTGTAATAGAATCCTCTGAAATCCTGGCACCTTTCATATCTTCGGTCTTCTAATTCACTGTTAAGATTTGTAGCCTAATGAGGATACAGGGGCCACATTAGCACAGGGGGTCTGAATGTCAGTGGCAGCCACAGTTCAAATCTTGTTTGAAGTCCCAATTGAATATATCTGCTGGTTCGTTTGAGTGCAGCTGTAAAGTTTAGGGGACCATGTGGTTCTGACTTCCTTAACCCAACAGTTAATTTTTCCCATCTTTTCTCAGTTCTGGTATATGCTAATCTCCAAAATGAATATTGTTGTACCTGGAATTCATCATATACTTGCTTTCTGATGTCAAATATTTTCACTCTGGCTGAAACATTATTAATACCATATGTCAAAGCAAACCAATCTTTCAACAATGCATGTGGGTTTGAACTTTGAGATCGTAATGGGACAGACTCTATTTTCTCAATTTCCTCATATGTTTCCCACTGCCTGCCATAATTCACCTCATTTGCTGCCCATGACATAAATGCTCTCAAATGAATATCACCAATATATGGAAGAGGATTCCATTCTGTTTCAAATAGTATTAAAAAGCCATGCAAATAGAATTCACACAGAGAATTCCTTAACCAGTTAGGGGCTGCTTGATATGCTTCATAAAATTCTTTGGCAGAATGGATTATAGGGTCTTGGTTTCTGAAAATTCTCATCAATTGAAACCATAAAAACTGTTCTTTAAGGCACAGAGCATAAACTCTGGGTGGCAGTCTGCATTCCATAATTTGACCAGTTACCTTTAGCATTTCATCCATTTTTGCTTTCAACTCAGCAATTTCCTGTTTCTGACTTTCAATTTTCTTTTTCAATTTCTTCTTTTCTACTTGCCACAGACTTTGTTGCATGTCAGTCTGGGCTATGTGTCGAAAAGTCATAGTTTTCAGTGTAACTGTTTCCCAATTACTTTTAACAAATTCTAGAAACTTAATTAAAAAGGTCCTCCTATACACAACAATGGCTTTACACATTGTAGAATGAAATACAACTTCATTAGGCACATTCAGTTGTTTAGCCTGTTCTTGTTCTTGCTGCAGGATAAATTCTTCTTGTTGCTGCGGCGGAGAAGTCTGTGCTTCCTCTGAGAATTGCATAGCAGCATTAGCCAGATCATCAAGATTTGGCAACTCGTGCCCATTATGCCCTGTTTCTTTTATCTCTACTTGTTCCTCTTCAGGAACGAGCGAACTCTGAGCAGCATTCTCAGATTCATTCCGAGAAATATTAAATTCAGATTCAACAGACCCTTCTGAAATTACAATCACCTTAGGTTGCGGTGAAATAGGGGAGGTCCTAAATTGTTTCCTTGTGGAAACCCTTCTTGGTACTGATGTGGCTGCAGGGGGTGTTTCGGTAGCTTTTCTTTTTCTTGTTTGTTCAGGGGGCTCTGCCCTACCAGAGGATGATGGTGAACTAGTAATATCAACAGCTGTTGCTGTAGGAGAAACTGCTACAGGGGAAGGTGCTGTAGGAGAGGAGCATTGCCTTTTTTGAGAACGAGGGTCAGATTCTGGGGACCCTTCTGCCTTTGATTTTCCTTTCTCCCTCCTAGCGGCAGACTTAGTTTGTACCCTAGCAGAGGATTCAGCTGTGACGGCTACAAGATCGGGTGCTATAGGAGTAGATGACCCTTGCCCTATTCCACTAGTAGATGCAATTTCTTTCTTCTTTCTTTGAGGCCATGGGGTAATTACCCTAGGGGGTTGTGGAGGTTGCAAACTCTTTTGGACAACAAATTGTTTCCAGGAGAGAGGTGAGACGTCTCTCAAAGAGCGCTCAATCAGTAATTTAATAAGGCCATGATGAGTGACAGAGTTATCTTTCCCTTGTTGAGTTCTATGGGAACTTTGCTCTGAAAAATTTAATAAGAAATTCAGAACATTCACAGCCAACCCATGCCTTATATGACTTAACAATTTAAAATGATGAGAATGCAAATAGGAAAAATGACCTTCACAGGTTAAATACCTCATTATATAAGTGGCATACTCTGAATATGGAAGAGGCAGTGACACTCGCTTGCATCCTTGCTTGGAGACATCCAGAGGTCCATCAGTAGGCATTGAAAACTCAGCCCTTGCAGCTGCAGCATCTGAAGAAAAGTTTTCTCCAACGGCTGGGAGCCCAGTTACCTCAGCAATTCTGTCTTCGGTTGCGACAACTGTTAGACCCCATATAGTGGCTTCCCCTTCAGAAAGTGTTCTCAAAAATTCTATCGCAACCTCCTCATCAAAATCATTTAAACTCAGAAAATAATTTAACCATCCACAGAGGTTAAATGCTTGGACTGTCTGCGGGTTTTGCAACAACAATTCATGAGCTACAGGCTCATGTCACACCAACTGACCACCCATGTTTATAGTTTTTCTAGCTGAACTCAATTTCTTGCTGAAGATTCAAATTCTTTATTTCCCTTTTTGTTCTAGTTTTTCTCTGTCAGGCCGCGACATTTTTTTTTTTTTCCAAAAATAAACTTTTTTAAACATCCAGTCTTAATCATAGTTTGCAAGAAAAAGATGCATTAAAGAAGGACATGCAATCACGTTTGGAAAGTACTAGAAATATATTAAAGAAAGATTATTTTGCAGTTATGGCAGCGGCGAAAAGACAAGTTTCAAATGATGGATTAGCCCGCCCCCTACTTAAAGGATGACATGTGTCCTCACATGTACTAAAAAAAAAGGTAGAGATTCGAGTGATAATGACGGGTACATGCATAGCAGTAATTGAATAGAATGAAATAAATCAAATATGCGATAAGAAAAGATATGACGTACCTTTAGTAATTGCGCGTACGTGTGAAGAAAGATAGCTTAATTAAAGTTGATGCAGACGGATGAAGTGGATGGGTGATGTGGGTGGATGAAATGTACGAACGAAATGGATGGATGGGATGGATGGATGGAAGATAAAGAAGTGAGGTGGGGGCGATAAATGAAAATGGAGAAAAAGGGGTTTTCTTAAAAAGAAAACCTTTATTATGGACATGCTTTTTGAAAATTACGGGAACGCTGCAAGAGAAAGGCTAGAGCCCTCGGCTGCAGGAAGAGTAGTGGGCGGAACCTGAATGAACTGCTTCATGAAGTCTTCCTTGGAAACTGGCTTATGGTATAGTCAGAGTCGGTGGCCATTGACGAGCAATTTGAAACGGACTGGATCAATTGTGACCAGCTGCACAACTCCGTTGTCAAACACATTTTCAACTTCATAGGGGCCATGCCATCGTGTTGTGAGTTTACCTTTGTTTTCTTGGTACCTGGAATCATATAATAGAGCCCAATTTCTAGCAGAATTTTTTTTGGTTTTGATGTGCTAATCATGCCATTTCTTTCTCTGCTGTTGGATTACTTCTGTATGCTGTAGGGCAGCTTTTCCCATTTCGTCCAAAGCATTTAGCTGCAAGAGACGATCCTTCTGTGCTTTAGATAAATCCATGTTGAGTTCAAGAGCTGTCCTCAAAGTTTTATGTTCAAATTCAATGGGTAACATAGCTATTTTTTCATAGAGCAACTCAAAAGGTGTAAACCCAGTTGTTGTTTTCCATGTAGTTCTGTAAGCCCAAACTGCTTCAGGAAGTCTATTACTCTAGTTTTTCTTATGAATCTGCACTATCTTTGTGAGGATCGCTTCAATTTCTCTGTTTGTTACTTCCGCCTGACCATTGGCTTGAGGATGATAAGGGCTGGACTTCCTATGTTTGATCTTATAGTCATTCATAAGTGCAGTGATCAGATTTGACGTAAACTAAGCTCCTTGATCAGTTACAAGCTCTCTGGGAACTCCAAATCTGGTGAAAATTTGTTTATACAAAAATTTAGCAACTTTGTTATCTCGGGCATTAGTCATAGCTTTTACCTCGACCCATTTTGTGACATAATCCGTGCAAACCAGAATGTATGACTTTCCATTTGATGGTGGATCAATTGGCCCCACAAAATCCATCCCCCATTTATCAAAAGGGGTGACTATGACTTGCGGACATAGTGGCATTTCATCTGACTTAGTTGGTCTTCCCATACGTTGGCATCTGTCACACTTCCTTGTATAGGCCACAACATCCTTGTGTAATGTTGGCCAGTAATACCCTGTTGTAAGAACTTTCATTGCTGTTCTTTTTGCTGCAAAATGCCCCCCACATGGTTCATCATGGCAGGCATGCAAGATATCATAAGTCTCATCTTCTCTTACACATATTCGCATTACTTGATCAGGTCCAGTATAGAACAGACAATTTGCAATCCAGGTAAAGTTAAAACTTTTCTCTATCAACAACTTCTTTTCTTTTGGGAAAAAATAAGCTGGTATTCTGTTTGTTGCCAGATAATTAGCAATGTCTACATACCAGGGTGTATGTGTAGCAATGGAAAACAAGTGTTCATCTAGAAATCTATCATCAATGACCTCATATTCCTCAGATGCAGCTGATTGAAGTCTTGATAAAAAGTCAGCTACAACATTAGCTCTTCCTGGTTTGTCAATGATTGTGATATCAAATTCTTGTAACAACAGGAACCATCGTGCCAATCTACCAGAAATGGCAGGTTTGTTCATCAAGTACTTGATTGCTGCATGGTCAGTGTGGACGAATATCTAATAACCTATGACATAATGCCTAAATTTATTCAAAGCATACACTACTGCAAGCAATTCTTTTTCTGTAACAGTATAGTTGAGCTCAGGACCTTGAAGGTTTTTGCTGATAAAGTAGATAGCATGCTCAATTGAATTTTCTTTTTGACTTAAAACTACTCCTATACCAAAATCAGACGCATCAACATGTATGTGAAAAGGCAAGTTCCATTTTGGACCTTGAAGAACAGGGGCTTTAGTAAGCAAGTCCTTTAACTGCAGGAAGGATTTTTCGTAGGCCTCGGTCCACTCAAATTGGGAATCCTTGGTTAACAAAGCATAAAGTGGACTGGCAATTTTACTAAAGTCTTTTATAAACCTTCTATAATGCCCTGCATGACCCATAAAACTTCTAACATCTTTTTGTTTTGCAGGAGTTTGTAAATTCTAAATAACTTCAATTTTAGCAAGGTCAACCTGAATTCCATTCTTTGAAATATGATGACCTAGAACAATACCTTCTTCCATCATTAGAAAACACTTTTCACTGTTTAGAGACAAATTTTGCTCTCTACACCTTTTTAATACTTTTTCTAAATTCACCAGTGCTTCTTCAAATGTGACTCCATATGTAGTGAAATCATCCATATAAATCTCCATACATTCATGAGATATATCAACAAATATACTAATTACTGCTCTCTGAAATGTTGCTGGTGCATTGCATAAGCCAAAAGGCAAGACCGAATAAGCAAAATTTCCTATGGATGTGTAAGTTGGTCTTCGTCTTGATTTTCTGTAAGCAATTTTTATCCGACACCAACAACCATCTAAGAAGGAAAATATCTTTACCGCATAAAGGAATCTAGTAATTTGGTCTACAAAAGGTAATGGAAAGTGATCTTTTAGTGGCATTGTTCAACTCTCTGTAATCTACACATACTCTCCATTTTCCTCCTTTCTTGAGGACAATGACTAATGGAGAAACCCATTGGCTGTCAGAAATTGGGTAAATAAAACCAGCATCAAGTAACTTTTGAAGTTCATTTTTCACTATTTCTCTAAGTGCTGGATTTACTCTTCTCTGAGGTTGTCTAACTGGTAAACAATCTTCTTTGATATATATCCTATGAGTACAAACTCGAGGATTTATTCCTTGCATGTCCCCATATTCCCATGCAAAAGCTTTATGCTATTCTTGTAGCATTTTTAATAAGTCAGCCTCTTGAGACTGTGACAACTTACTATTAACATTCAAACATTGATCTGGAGACAATTCTATCTGCTTAATGAGATTACTCATAGAATCAATAGGTAATGTTTGTACCTCTTGTGGAAGCAAGTTATGAAAAATTGTCAGAAGTTTAGGTAATGAACTCTCGGAATCTAGCTGCTGCAGGAAACATTGATGCTGACTACCACTTGGATCAGATAAACTATATGTATCAAGATTGAATTGCAGAATTTGAAAAAGCAAGGCATCTTCACTTTGAAGTTGAGAGAATGGATCATTTTGAAGCATCATCAATTGAGCCAAAGAATTGGCTTATTCAGTTTCTTCTCCCACATCTGGCCAAACAGGTTGGGACAAATCTGGTTGAGGTTTAGCAGGCGGATACAAGGCCAATTTGTTTGTGGACTGCCTATCAAAAATGGTCATATCTCCAGAATGACATCCTATAAAAGCATCAGCAGTTGCTAACCATGACCTACCAAGGATAACTGGATACCCTCCTAAAGTTGCCTTAACTGATAATATTGTAAAATCAATAGGATACTCCTAAGATTCAAGAGTGACAATTACATCTTTTATCATCCCATCAGGTTTGACTGTGGAGCTTTCTGCAAGCTGCAGAACTGTCGGTGTAGACCTAATGTTTGAAATATTCAAGGAGTCCATAGTATGCTTTGTCATCACATTAATGGCAGCTCCTAAATCAATCAAAACATTTTTTACAACTTGGCCATTTATATGTATCTGTACTACAGGGCTTCCAGGGTCAATATACTTTGGAATGACTACATTTCTCAACATTATATCAGCCAATTTCCCTAAGACATGAATTGTTTGGGGATCCTTTTTCTTTCGTCCAGGCTTCTTCAAACAGGCTTCTTTAATAGCTTTTCCAAAAATAGAAACATCTTTAATAGCCTAAAACAAAGGGATTTGAATTTGCACATTTTTGAGCTGATCTAGAATGTCAAAAGTGGGTTCTTCCATGAGTTTAGATTCAGTACTTTGCAACCTCTGAGGAAAAGGTGGTTTTTCTTGTCTCTACAAAACAGGTTCCGTAGAAACTGTATCGGGTATAGGCATATGCTCAATGGAAACAACAGGTGCATTAGGTTCTTCAAGGGGTGAATCAGATATTTCTGTAATCAGAGGTGGTTTGGGAGCAGGTAAAGTAGTTCCAGACCTCAGATGGATGTCATTAACATTTAAGGCATAAGCTTGATATTGGTTGGCTTCAGAAATATACACAGGCTGTTGAGGCTGCTGCTGTTGCTTATTATTGGGATTAGGCAACGGCTAGGCAGGCATAGGCGTTTGCTTTGGAGGTCCAAGATTTGTGGTAGTTGCTGCAGGAGGCAGCATAAGGGCCTGTTGTTGTAGCTGTGGAGGCTGTAGGAACCCAGGAGACTGGTTTTGCCATTATTGAGGACCTCTCCATTGAGGATTTTGTTGCCAATTTCTTGAAGGTGGGGTCCATTGCCCTTGTGGCTGCTGCCAACCTCCTTGAGGAGATTGCCACTGTGGGGTTTGATAATTAGGCCAACTTGATTGAGGCGGATTCCATGGTGGTGGTGGTCCATATTCTTGTTGCCATTAGTTATTATAGCCAGAATAGGAATTACCAAAAGTTAAAGGGTCTTGAGGCATACCTTGCCTTTGGGCCCATGGTCTCCTTTTTGCAACAAAGAACACTTGATCATCATCACCTTCCACTGGTTTGAAATCAGTAGGCAGTTGTCTGGCTTCCAGATTAGCCACCATCTTGTATTTGCAATCATGCTTCTTTTGTCTACAGTATGGATAGAACTCAGCCAAAGCTACCTCAGCTTCTGCATGTTTTTTCCGAGCTTGCATAGTGTCCAATTGTGTAGCCATATTATTAATGATGTCCTGTTTGAAATCAGATAGTAGATTTGTGATCTCCATCCGAGAAACTCCACCAGAAGAAGACTTCCCCATTGAAGCATGATGACCTTGACCTTTCTTAACTATTGCTCGAGAGTAGTTAAGACATATCTTCTGGATATCATCCCAAGGCAGTTGAGTTATATCACCTCCTCCCATTAGGTCCAGGGCGTCAATACAAGTATCACTGATTCCCCTTAGAAAAAGTAGTTTTTGAGACCCCTCGTTAAGAGTATGGTTTGAGTTTATTTTTAATGAAAACAAAAACCTTGAAATATAATCTTCCAGACTTTCATCCTCCTTCTGCTGAATTCGGAATATGTCATCACCTTTGCTGGCACTCTTACAATATTCCTTATACTTTTCAAGGAATTTCGTCTGCATGGCTTCCCAACTATTTACAACAGCTCTTCCCAGACTCATGAACCATCTGAGAGCTCCCTCCTTCAGAGTGGAAGGAAATAGCTTCAGTTTATGAGCATCTGTGTTGTAGTCATAACTGTGACAAAGGACATCAAATTCACACAAAAAGGTTTCTGGGTCTTCAGTGACTAGGCCATAAAACTTTGGAAGCAAGGAAGAGGGGATGTTTTTAAGATTGTCAGTATCTTGTTGGGGAACAATGGGAAACTCAAATGCAGGAGGTGGATTATTAGGTGGATTATTTGCCATGTCTGGGTGCTGGAATAGCAGAGCAAATGGGTTTTCCTCAGGTTCGTTATCAGCTGGGTCAAATGGTAGTTCAATAAATAGATTTTCAGGGAGGAACCTTCCCAGTGCGTCTCTTCTTCTTCTATGCATGCAATACGGTGAGTAATGGCTTTGAAAGATTTTGAAATTTTTTGACTAACAGACTAAACTAATGCTGAAAATGACTTTGTCAAACTCCTAGTTAGACGCCATCCCCAGCAACGGTGCCAAAAATGGCTCGCACTCACAAAAAGGATATGGTGAATATCACAAAGAAAACTTCTCCTCGAATTGGACACTGACGTGTGACTAATATCTCTCTCATGGACATTCATTTATTTGTCAAAACCGTGGGACGAGACTTTAAATGCTTATTAAAATATATGCACTAGGAATTTGTTTTGGTCAAATCTTAGCAAAAATACATACTGGAAAGAAATTCTATCTATGCTACGAATGGTAATGCAGAATTCTTTAACTCAACTATGCTTGATTAAAACAGAAACCGTAACAACTACGACTGAAGCACAAACCATGAACTGGCCTTATGCTGCAGGAACAGTCACAGGGATGGACTCTCTATGCTGCAGGAGCAGTGTAAGACTGAGTTTGCATAAAAAAACTTCAAAAGATGAAAGCTAACTGGATATCAGCAGAAAAGAACATTTAACTAATTAACTACAGATACTTACTAAGTGGGCCCCCTTAGCAAGCATCTACTGATTACACATATGCTGAACTCAGAACTTCATCGATCTTTATTCATGAAAACAGAATAAAATACATTGTTTTATTGATGTGAAAACTAACAACAAACTTTGTTTCTGGACAAACAGATTCTGTCTTTCATTATTATACTAATTCTTACATGATATCTGCTACTCTGTTTCTATCTTACCTAAAAATTATTTATTACTCATTCTATTCATCCTCTTTCCTACCACTACTCTCTCGCACAGGAGGAGTATCTTATTTTTAAATTAGAAGAACTAACTAACTAACCTCATCAAAGAAAGACGTGGAAGTAAAGTGTATCCCTGAATCAAGCAACAAACTTCATAAATGAATTTATGTGTTCAACCCAATTCAGAGAGAATCTAGCGCTCCACTCTTTCCAGATTGACTTTTCATTAAAAATCTTTCCAAATCCATTTCGGTCAAAGAGTCTTCGCCGGAGCTTCCTCAAAGTCGTGCAGGAAATGGACTTTACTGCAAGGCCGAGATCGGTTGCGCTTGACTCGATCATTCTTCAACAACCTGCGAGACAAAAGGTAACAGATGCGCAAGAAAAGGCATATGGCACATACACAATATCTATTCATTAATCACACATTTTAAATCTACTTCACCATTCAAAAAC
The DNA here is from genome assembly GCA_007258455.2 of Sequoia sempervirens. Lineage (NCBI taxonomy): Eukaryota > Viridiplantae > Streptophyta > Pinopsida > Cupressales > Cupressaceae > Sequoia > Sequoia sempervirens. Next base: position 410,724,273 of record VDFB02270651.1, on the reverse strand, counting down.
TGTATACGATATACCAGCCATTTTTGGGAGTCAACAGGGCAATAAATGCAATCAAGTCAACACAATAGGATGTAGGTATATTAAAGTGTCTTGCTACAAGATATCCCCATAAAAGGTTTCAACAAAGTTTAAATGGCCGTGAAATAGCAAAAATAAAGTCATTTAAAAATTTATCATAACATCAAATTATGAGCATATTTTAGGCTCATCAGAGAGTACATTGATGAGGATGAGGTGTGCACTACTACTACTATTGAAAATGAAACAACTAATGCTTGTAATTAGCCATTTTCTACAGGTAATGATGAAGAAGAAGATTTTTTAGATAAACAAATGATAAGGAGTGTTGAAGAAATATATAGGCAAGGCTCAAAGATCCAAGGAAGGAGTGGTAGTGCTCTCATGGACAAAGTATTACAAGTAAATGACCCAAACTCATATGAGAAAGCTATAGGGAAGAAAGAATGGGAGAAAGCCATGAAAGAGGAATATAATGCATTGCTAGAGAATAAAACTTGGGAACTTGTGCCCCGCCCCCAAGGTAAGAGTGTTATTGGCTGCAAATGGGTTTACAAAATAAAATTTAAATTAGATGGTGATATAGAAAAGTTCAAGGCTAGATTGGTTGCTAAAGCGTTTAATCGAAAAGAGGGTGTTGATTATGAAGAAACATTTGCTCCTATCATTAAATTGAATACAGTTAGAATTACTCTTTCCTTGGCTGCAAGTCTTGGGTGGCATGTTCATCAAATGGATGTGAAAAATGCTTTCTTAAATGGAGATTTATATGAAGAAATATATATGGATCAACCACTAGGTTTTGTAGATCATTAACATCCTAATCTTGTTTGCAAATTAAAGAATTCACTTTATGGTCTTAAACAAGCACCACGAGCATGGAATGAGAAGATCAAGAGGTATTTTCAGCGTCATGGATTTAAAAGATGTAAATCTGATCCAAATCTTTATGTGAAGAAAGTTCAAGATGAGCTTATTCTTGTTGCAGTTTATGTAGACGATTTACTTATTGTTGGACCGAATGTTGGGTTAATCAATAATTTAAAAAATGATCTTAAGAAGGCATTTCATATGAGTGATTTGGGAGAACTTAATTATTTTCTTGGTTTACAAGTTTGTAGACTCCATGATGGAATATTTATCTCACAATCAAAGTATGCTTTGGATCTTTTAGAAAAATTTAACATGCTTGAATGCAAGCCAACCTCTACTCCCTTTTAATTAGAAGTCAAGCTTACTAAAGAATGTACTTCTAAAAGTGTAGATGCCACTTTATATAGAAAACTTGTTGGTATTTTAGTTTATTTAACTCATTCTAGATCAGATATTTGTTTTTCAGTCAATCTTGTCTCTAGATTTATGTAGGAACCTAAAAAAAGTCATTGGTTGGCTGCTAAGAGAATTTTGCGATATATTCATGGAACCCTGCACTTTGGCATTTACTATAGATATAAGTCTTCAATTTCTTTGGTTGGATATATAGATTCAGATTGGGGAGGTGATATAGATGACAAGAAGTCTACTGGCAGTTATATTTTTTTATCTTGGGTCAGGTCCAATTACATGGAGCAACAAAAAACAAACAACTACATCATTTTATTCATGTGAAGCGAAATATAGAGTAGCAAAAGAAGCTAGAAAGGACACAGTTTGGATTTGAAATCTTTTATTTGATCTTGGTTTTTCACAATGTTCTACTAATACTTTGTATTGTGACAATCAAAGCACCATCCAAGTTGCAAACAATCCATTTTTCATGCTAAAACAAAGCATATTGAGCTTGATGTTCACTACATACGAGATCTAGTTCAAGCAACTATTATCAATCTACAAATTTTTCCAAGTGAAGAACAAGTAGCTGATATATTTACTAAGAGTATGATTGAGGCCAAATTTTTGAAATTACGAGGAATGCTTGGAATGCTAGAGGTGAACATTAAGGAGGGATAGTGTTATAATGTTCTCATCTCCTTTGTATCTTCATTGTAATATTCTAGCCAATCTTAAGGGGGGATGTTAAGGGATAAGATTGTCTTAGGAATTTTCTAGAAAGAGAGTTTTCCAAAAATTAGAAACAATTTGAAATTGTTCAAGTTCGAAAGATAGAATTTTCTAGAAATTAGAAATAACTAGAAGCTATCCAGGAAAATGAACATTCTAGTTTTAGAATTTTCTAGAATACTAGAAGTTTCTAAGATCAACTATAAATATGCAACGGTTCATGTTACAAATGTAATGGTGACTGTATATTGCTGGATTGAATACAATAAAGCTAGAATTATTTCTTCAGCTATTCCTCTATTTAATATTCTATTTACCCTATTTATTGTTATTATTTTTAGAGTTATTTTGGACCAATTTTTACACTTCCTACCCATCGAGTACCTATAACCTTGGTATCTACATGATGGTCTTTATTTAATTCATAGAGAATCATTAAGGCTCACCGTAGAACAACATACATGACCTCACATATCTATAGGAGGGTGGTGTGGCCATCAAAACCACCAAGCAACTTTCTCATATGCGCCATCATATATTTCTCCTCTAGAAAAATTGACTCGATTCAACTGGTGTACAAGGGAAAACTAACAATAAAAGGGAAAACTAGCATAGGAAAAGCACAGTGGATTGTCTAACCTCAAGAGGCACCTAAAGATCCATGCCTCTCCATTCTATTGCACCCTCAATTTTGCACATGACCTACTATATGAGCTCTTTGACCAAGTCAAATCTCCATTAGTGACTTCTTCATCAAATGCTTCTCTTTATTACTCTTTGGAGTGATTTTTTACCTACTCCTTCATGTGGTCATAGCTAGTTGTAGTCTTCATAAAGGCTCGCTTCTTACTCGATGACTACATTTAGCCTCATATTATTTCTTTTAAAACTTGGCATTATATGTTATTGAAATTCTACTAACCAGTTGTTAATGGTTGGTACAAATTGACTTCCAGTACATCAATATTTTTTTAAGATGGGAAACATTTTATAAATTATTTTTGTCAAAATTGGCAAAAAAGAGGGCTCTTTTTTTTTATTTTCCAATAACTTTCCAATAAGGGAGGGGGGCGTAGGGTCATTCTTTGAATAATGGGAATTTTCATTTTCTATTTTTTGTTATTTTATTGAGATTTGAAAGACATACTTGATAAATGTCTTCACTGTCTACCTCATGACATAAACTTGTAAGAACTAAAAATAGTAAGTTTGTAAACACAATCATATAAAGTGCCACAAAAAATGAATGTGTGTCCCCTAGGGAGGGAATTTTGTACTTACATCGAATTATAATGTGTAATGGGGGGTGGTGTAGTGCCTTGATTTTCCATCACAATAATGAATCTTCGTGTTTCTTTCCTCATGCGTGTGTTGCCTTGATTTTCCATCATAACAATGGATCCTCATAATTCTTGCCTCATGCATATGTGCCTTAATGCACACCCTTTTTAAGTTGTACATCTTTTTGGACTTAACTCTGGGTCTAAATTCCTATACACACTTTTACGCCCAATTTCAATTGCTTTACTTATACCTCTTCTTGTTAGCATTAAGGGAGGATTATAACACTGTTATGCTAATGATTCTTTTGTTTCAATGGAATAGTGGAGGAACCTTGTATCATTATCTCTCATATGGGGGATTATTTCAGTGGATCATATTTTTGTGAGATTCTAGTACTTATGTAGAGCATTGTGATGCATATTTTAGTAGTGTAATGCATGTCACTCATACATTTATTAATCTTGCTCTTGAATCATAGTACTATCTATATTTTCAACTTCACATAATTTGATTGCCTTTGTGTATTTTTGGTTTACAATTTTTGGCCAAACTGGACACTGAAATTATTATTTTTAACTAAATCTTCACATTCGGACACCTATAGCGGCTAAACTGTGAGGAATTTGAAGATGGTGCAAACTAGAGTCTCATCAAATTTTGTCTGTAGATTCTAAAAATATTTTTTTCAAAATTTTTGGAATCAAATTGCACTTCTTTTTCCATCTCCCACCTAATTTTTTATTTAGAAAACAACATTTTTAAAAAGTGACTTAATCGTATAACGCATAACTTTTTTTTCCATGAAGGATAAAATTTAATTCTTTCAAATTTAGATTTGTAACTCTGATATCTAGTGCTTCCACTTGGTTAGATAGTTTTTATTGAATATTTTTTCCTTAATCAAGTTTCAAAGTCAAACTTAATTACAATTCGACAAAGCTGTAATCGTATAACACGAACTTTTTGTATATGTCAATTTTTTTTTGTTGGATCAAGGACTTCAATATCTGTGCACTCATATTTTTCAATTTTTTTTTTGATAATCTTCTATTTTTCCACATGTGAAGAACAAAGAAATTCATTTTCGATGAAAAACCTATGTTTAATAAAACTTAAAAAACAAATACATAACAAAACCAAAACATATTAAAATTATATTCATTGGATAGCTTGTTCTGAGGAATACCATAATCATTTGAAATAAATTTTAAATGAATTCATTTGATCCCCCAAAAGCTAAATCAAAAGTAATTTTTATCAAAGATTTTGATAGGTCAAAGGAGACGATTTATAGGTATGGTTTAAAACTAGCGAGGTTCTATCCAAGGGGGTTTGATCTAAGGTGATTTGATCAAACCCTCTTCAATTGGAATCCTTAAAATAGAAATTTTTAAGGCTTAAATCATTATATTTTCTAAAAATATGTGATTTCAGCTAAAATTCGTTCCTCTCAGGAATTGTAAACCACTATTATGACAGCACCCTTCACTCATGGAGTATTTTTTTTATCTCTTTTCTTAATTTACATTTCTTAGAGGTTTGTTGATTCCAACAAACACCAATTCATCTTTGGCCAAGTTTAAAACTTTGAAATACTTCAAAAATTCTTCATCTTCATGTCCCTATCTTCATGGGATATGTTTTTAGAAAGACTTATCCTTCTCTTTCTCTCTTTTTGGAGAGAAGTTTTGTTCCCATTGGGTTTTCTGCATTTTCTCCATTTGTGAGAGATCATTATTATACATGAGTACCTTACCAAGCCTTATTTTCAAGACTCGTCTTTCTAGTGTTTAGCTTACTCCCTAAGTATCACTTTAGAGGGGTTGTTAGTGTGAAAAGAGGTATTATTAAACTAGTTAGATTTTATCCTACTTAGTAGATTCCTATTCACATTACACTTAAGCTCACTTAGAGGAATTTTAGAGTTTTGTCTCACCTCATGTGGTTGAGACAAGTGTTTTCACTTTGTGAGACACCTCTTGCATGGTCACTTTCCAGTCACTAGAACACATTATTTGAGTTAACAAGTGTTCCATCTTTAAAGGGTTAGTCAGTCATTGTGTTTCATATGACTATCTTTACTACCTTTCCTATTTAGGAAAGGTCATATTGTACATTTTAATGAACTCTTTTATTAATTTCTTTGATGATGTAAATTAGGCTCATTTTGTGCAAGTGTTTTTTGTGAAAGTTTTAGGTTTTTGTTGTTATGATCTTGTTAGAAATCCTAACAATTATTAGATCATATAATTATATAGTTAATAAATAAATAATATTTAGGAATTAGATGTTAGTTAAAGAATTTTTTATCAAAGTTTATTAGAGTAGAAGTTGGGTAGCTAGTGTGGACACCGATTTTGGTATCCACAATTCTCTCTAGCACTTCTAGGGTTTTTCACCTAAAAGGAGAGAAATGGACCAAAATGCGTAATGTCCCCACTCAAAATTATGCAAATGTGGATGGAATATGTGTAAATGAAATGATCTAAATGCAATAAACTGAAAAAGGAAATGAATTATTAATGCAAAAACTAAGAAATGCAAGATGTTTGAAAACACATTGTGATATGAAAAATGACCTAAGAATGCAAGTAAATAATAACAAAAATGAACAAGACTGGAGAGGTGAACCTGGAAACTAGAATGTGATGCAGAGAGGCTCTGGAATCATGCATATTTTGTTGTTAAGGCCAACCAGGACACTTATGCCAAGCTAGGTGACTTAGTCCTATTTTGGGGAGATTCTATTGAAACAGGTTTATGCCAAATGGGTATCTAGAAATGAAAAAATCACTTTTCAGGCGTGGTAGTGGGACTAATTTTCCACAAATGGTGACTTAGTCCACCTAGGAATCTTGAGAAATTTGGGGTAGGAATTTGTAGCTATCAATCTGCACTCCTCTTGTTGATAGGTGTCTGGTTCTGAAACTACAGAAAATGGGCTGAAAAAGGTCTCCAAGCTTCAATTAGGGCTTTGTTGACTTGAATGACTTTGATGGATTATTGACCACTTTTTATCACCTTTCTCTTTGACAAATCTGCATACAAGTGTACCATAGAAAAATGGATCTTGGACATTTCATGGTCATTTAGGTCTTTCTCTTGTGATACTTGACCTATTTTGCTTAGATTTAATTTTGCAATGTAACTTAAACATTTACATTAGGTCCTAAACATTCAAATTATGATGTCTTGTGAAGGTGTTGTGAAGTTTTGTAACACATTTCTACACTTTTCTAAACTCTTCTCATTACAATTCACCTAAAAATAACCTTTTTATCATTTATCAAGTCCTATTTCAAAGTGTTGTAAAGTCTTGTAACAAGCTTTCACACTTTACTAGGCTTGTTATCACTATTTACACCTTTATTATACTTTATTTGACCCCTTTATGCACTCATAAGACTTAATTAAGTGTATTTTTGAATGTAAACCCAACAAACAACATTAAATGCAACTTAATTCCCAACAACCACTTACAAGCCTAGAGTGGGACCCATTCGCCATGGGTGGCGAATGAGTCTAGGCTCTTGGCTCCAAATTCAAAATAATTCAATTTTTCTTTCAGGTTTTTATTCAAAAAGACCTTATGTCAGCCTGTGATGTTATATTATTGGGTAATTAGGGAATAATTGTGTATAAATAAGTTTTTTCCTATCGATTTTACTCCTAATTCATTCACTAGTTCATTCAATCTTTCAACTGAATTCAATCCATCAAAGCATCATTCAATCAAGCAATCATCAAGCATCTTGGAGTAGCCATTGACATATCTTTAGACGTCTTCAATAAGGTTTTGGTGATTTTAGGATATTTGCATGTTGTTTATTTGTTATTCGTTATTTATTTCATTTCAGTTCTTTATCAAGGGTTTGATTACCAAAGTGGAATTTGACCAAGGAAAATCCCTATACTCTAACCCTTAACCATTTTTCCACTTTTGCATTTGTGTTTGTAGACTTTGTATGTAGATTTATCATGAAAATAAGTGTTGAAAAGTGGTCAACAAGTCATCAAAGTGTTTCAAGTCAACCAAACCCTAATTCAAGCTTGGAGACAACCTACAACCTGTTTTCTACAAATTTGACTTTGTCAACGTGACAAAAAGACAAGTGCAGATCTGGACCTACAGAATTGACCTTTGAGTTTGTAGAATTTTGGAGGAGGACTGATTCACCATCAGTGGTGAATGAGTCCCACTTGAAGGATGTAAAAGTTGATTTTGTTAGAATCTAGTTCCCGATAACCAGAAAATAGTTTTAGGTCTTTTTACCAGTAGGAGGACTGATTCGCCATCAGTGGCGAATGAGTCCCACTGGTGATCAACAGTAATTTATGCTAATTTCTAGAACCTTCCAGGATCAACATTCAACTTCCAGGTGCACTTTGTTAAACTTCATTCAATTATGTTTCTATTTGTTTATTTTTTTAGTTCATTTTTTGCATATCACATTGTGTTTTCAAACATTGCATATTTCATTAGTTTTGCATTAATAATTAGTCAATTTCCTTACTTAGTTGCATTTAGATCATTGCATTTAGTCCCAATCACATCATACATTCCTTTATTCAAGTGAACCACCTCAATTTTAGTGTTCTATCTCTCTCCTTTTAGGTGAAAAACCCTAAGAGTGCAAGAGAAGCACATAGAACACCACAAAAATTGATGGTTCATTTTGGTAAACCTGCATTTTGAACATCTCTCTTTCTTATTTCAATTGTATCTTGCATCTTAGGTTTCCTTTGCATCAACATTCAATTAGGTTTTGTGTTGTTTTTGCATCCTAGGGTTTCTAAAATTGCATTAGTGAAAGAATCATATAGATTTCATTTTTGCATATCAAATCATTAAAAAACTAAAAATCTGCATTTGCATCTCCATTTTGCATCTGAAAAGAATTAAAATCATTTTAAATTTTATGAAAAAACATAAAAAAATCCATCCCTGGACTCATTCACCATCCTGGGTGAATCAGTCCAACTGCATTTTTTGGATTAAAATTTCTGGCATTTTCATAGTATTTCCTACATTTCTATTTCCTGTTACTGCCTTCTTGTTTTAGTTTACAAAATTTCTATGATTAGCATTTTATTGTTCCTAGTTTGCATTTTTATTCACCCCATCTTTTGTGGTACTTGTATGAGTGTTTGGTGCCCTATTGATAATACTTTAGTGAGACGAAGTTCTAGACTCATGGCTTCCCGCGATATCACTTTCGTTGTGGATCTTGGAATTTCAAGAGCTTCTATTCCTGGTATGGACAATGGTGCGTTAGGCATGGATACTACCACTAGTACACCTTTACCTTCATATATAATGCATGTTGACACACAAACTAATCAAATTCTACAAGATAAAGTCATTAGTATTCATGAGGATTTTGCACATTTGCAACAAGATTTATGCCTTGAAAACATTTCCACCATTCCCATACCTGCCATAGAAAACCTTCATCGCTTGATTGAAATTGATGATGGCTTACAAGTTATGAAATGAATTGCTGAGATATACAACAAACATGTTCCTTCCAGTTCCCAACTAGCAAACACAATGGTTACCTAAGGAGGATCTCACATTCCTCCTCCTTCAACTATAGCATCCATACCAACCTATACCACTCCTCAAGTTACAACAACCATGCAATAGGTTAGTCATGTGACTCCTTTTGCTATTCCAACTGCCATTCCTAGTTCTTTTGTCACATTGAATGTTCCATCTTCCACCTTCACCCCTCTTAGTGTCCCCTTCAATTCTCGTAACATTACATACACTCCATCACCATTTTCCCTTCCCCCTCATACCACTTACATCGACCCACTCATTACACAACTCTTTAACACTGTTTCCTCCATGCAACAACAAATATCCACCATCAGCCAAAGTCAAAATGCTACACCCACATATCATGTTCATAGTAGCCCCTTATCCTTAGAGATCTTAAGAACACCGATGCCACAAGGAATTGAGATGCCTCATTTTGAGAAGTACGGAGGTAAAGGAGACCCTACTAATCATGTCAATACCTATACAACCTTATGCAGTGATTTTGTCCTTGATGATAAGCTATTAGCGAAACTATTTCCTAGGACCTCAAAGGACACTACATTGGAGTGGTTCTAAAACTTACCCAATCATTCAATCCAATCATTTAATGAACTTTTTGATGCCTTTACCAGTCATTTTCAAGTCCATATGACTCCCAAAAAGAAAATGGCTGATTTAATGAGATGTAAGAAAAATGTGGATGAAAAATTAACTGATTTCATTTCACGTTATCAGTCATTGTATTCTCAAGTAGATGTCAAGATTCCTAATTCACATCTTCAAAATATTTTTATCAAAATATTGCACACTCATCTTCAGGATAAGTTGACTATGATGAAATTTCCTTCATTCATGCATTTATGCACAACCTTTTGTGACTATCACAACTCGGTTACTAGTCGTGATTCAAAGTCCACTTCTAGCCAAGCTGAGAAGTCTGAACAAAGTAGCCAAAACAACTCACAAAACTTTAGAAAACCAAACAGAGGTTTCTTACAGTTCAATCCCCCATCCCCACAACCAAATCAACCTGTTCTGAGTCAAGTGGTAGCTGTTAAAGCAGCGGTGCCCTCTACCTATGGGGACTCGAAGAGACAATTTACCCCCTTACTCAATACTCTACATAGCACAATGAATCAACTACTACAACAATAGATGATCACTTTACCTACCATTAAACCACTTGATACTACCAAGCCTTTACCACCCACCTTTAAACCCAATGCTTAGTGTCATTTTCATCACCAAAATGGACATGACACCGAACAATGTAAGCATCTCAAACATTTAGTTCAAGACCTCATTTATTTTGGTTGTTTGTCCATTCCAGGTGTCAATGATCAAGGCAATAAGTCCGTTGCACCCCCCAATCAGAATTTACAAATCTTTACCAATCCCATGCCTAAACACAATGTTTCACTTGTCAAAGCTAGTGAACCTTCAAACACTCATGTCAATCCTATGGATGAACTCGTGGGTATGATAGACATTGTCCCTCATAAGGGCCCAACCAACAAATCTCTTGATATTACTTTTTCTTCTCATGATATACTTAAAAAAGCTTCCTGATGGTCCTCTTTACATAGTCAACCACATCTATGATAAGCCCACTAATGGGATATTAATAGATCCCACCTATGGCGAGAATGTGATCATGGAATAATTTTTAGTATTACATGAGCTTTATCAAGAAGATTATTTTAAACCAACTGAATGGATTAAAACACATACTGGTTTTGCATTCCCTATGATCAGATTGATCGTACTCCCATTACTGATAGGACCCAAAACATTAGATGTAACATTTTATATCATTCCACAATTGGATCAGTTTCATCTACGACTAGGTCATCCTTGGCTTCACTCGATGAAAGTTGTCCCTTTAGTTATTAAAAAATGTTTGAAGTTTTCGCATGATAATGAGATATTTACCATACACCATAGTGGTTTCAATCCATTGTCTTCCAAAGGTAATTTCTCCTTAGAAGCCTTTTGGCCTTAACCTATGGAACCCATCACCCCACGCAAGGACTTCTTTTTCATTGCCTATCAAAAGTTCAAAGCCAAACAAATAGCCAAATTGTCTCTTCACCCGATGTCTCGTCCACTTCCACTACTCCCATCTTAGATGAGACAATGCTTCATCTTGAGTCCAACCCTGAACAAATAATTCAACTTCACAAGCAACCAACAAAAAACACTTCACATTCATCATCTAAATGCCAAAGAGATAATGAAACCAATCCTGTCATGCCTCCTCGCATTAAAATTTTTTATAAAGCCAAAGAGAATGTGATTGACCCATCTCCTTCAATTCCTTCCATTCCTCCTCCTCAAGAAGAAAAGGAGCCTATAGTGGATCAATCTGTTCTTACACTTTAACAAATTCAAAATAGAATTAAATGAAACTGTGGTGCTAGGGAGCGTAGGTGTTGTCATTGTCTCCTTACTCGTCAGTCACGAATGGAAGAAAACAAAGAAAATCTACCTATTCCTTTGACATAAATACAACCTCCTCCTCTTGAATTTCCACACGAAACATCACAACCATCACAATAAAATGATCCAACCCAACAACCACAACTCCTGATACATCCTTCCTTAGAAATTACTCTGTGTCCTCCTGTCGTAATTAATCTAGATGATGATGATGATGATGATGAGGAGATCACTAAAATAGATGAAGAGGTGAATAATGATCTAAAATCTTTATTTTCATCTACCATGAGCTTAAATGATAAATATTTTACACCAAGTGAAGAACCTAGCACTTCCCCTAGTTCAACACTTGCAATTCTCCCTTTGGATAGTCATCTACCCTCGCAATACACTGAACATGATTGGGAGACAGATGACCTGTTAGATGGTTGAATTCCATTTTCCTTGCTGGCTTTTTGCATTTTTCTTTTTGTTTTGCCACTTTTATGTGCATATAGTGTTCCCCTGTAATGTGCGTTCGATGTTCTCTCTCTTTGTGCACTTCTATTTGTACCTCTATTCTTCTATATGTCGTACATTTTGCATTTTCTTTTTTTCTTTTGTTTTGTGTTTTCCTTTTGGGGATGATGCAAAGTGTTGAGATGACTTATGTCTCTTCCATGTTGACCCAAATGGTCCCTTTTACTTTATCTTTTCTTATGTTTTCCTTTTGGGAATGATGCAAGGCATTGAGACCAAAATGTCTCCTTCATGTTGACCCAAAAGCTTTTCTTTCTCTTTTCTTTTAGCTTGTGTTTTCATTTTGGGGACGATGCAAAGTATTGAGACTGCAATGTCTCTTCCATGTTGACCCAAAACAGACTTAATTGTTTTCCTTTGTTTTTTCTCTCTTTGTGTCATTCTTCCAGTTCTATGTGTTTTGGGGAATGATGATAGTTCTGAGCTCTTTAATCAAAAAATTGCAGCAACGAACATACTGACCCCAAATCCATAGATGCCTTATGTGTTTGGTGTGTTCCTTTCTGGTGGGAAACTTCCCTTTCTTTTTTTTTCTTTCCCATCTACATGAAGCAGCCTTACTCAAAAACATATGCCTTGGAATAGAGGCTTTCCAAGTTGGCTCTTATGTCTTGTTTTTCTCTTTGCATCTTTCCTTCGCTACTTTAAAGTAATTTCTCATAGAATGGTGTGTAGAAATTCTTTTAAAGTTGGGGGCATACATTGGCATTATTCATTTGCATTTTGGTTCTTAGTGTAGCCTTTTTACTTCACACGATGTGTTGGTCACTTTGTGGATGACATTGGGTGTGATGTATTTCATAAGTGTGATCTATCTTAGCATATTACATTCCTCTTAGTGGCCTAATGTGACACACTACATCCCCTAAGTTGTGAATATTCTATTATTTGATTGGTCCTCTCTTGGAGACATTAGACACAATGTTCCCTAAGTAATAGACCTTGCATGAAATTAACAAGACTCCTTTGAACATCTTTTACATTTTATATTTTACATCTTGGCCACCTTGCATAATGCAACTTGCATGCCTCTGGTACCATCCTATTTGTTCATGAGTTCTAAGCATACAAAGGTTTTCTTGTCTCATGAAGCATGAACTAACATTTTCCTTTGTGGCACCTTGTTAAAGTTATCGGGAGGTATAACTTTGATATGGTTGAGCAGGAAGCCCATTCCGCAGCACAACTTTCCGCATAGCCACCTATGTGTTTGTAAGTACATACCAGCCAAGCGTATGTTTCTTACCTTTTGGGCCTTCTCACCCAATGGACTGCCATGAGTTCCATCACCCCAAAGTGATTATGCATTCTCTTTTTCAGAAAAATAGCCTAGATCTGATTCACAACTAGAGAAACAAACAATCAAAGCTTGATCCGACTTTCCCTTTTCCCCTTCTCTCTTTCATTCTCTGTCACACTTGTGTTTTCCTTTGTTCTTATGTTTAGTTTTCCATGGGATCTTCATCCTGGGGGCTTGATCATCCCTCTTGATTGTTGTCATTCTATCTTGCTAGCATAAGTGCATTTGGATCGCTCTCAATATGCATGGCTACTTTAGTGTGAGTTTGAAGAAAGTTCATCCTCTCACTAAAGTGGGGGCTAAATGTACCATATAAAATTGGATCTTGGACATTTTCATGGTCATTTAGGTCTTTCTCTTATGATGCTTGACCTATTTTTCTTAGATTTAATGTTGCAATGTAACTTAAACATTCACATTAGGTCCTAAACATTCAAATTATGATGTCTTGTGAAGGTGTTGTAACAAATTTCTACACTTTTCTAGACTTCTTATTACAATTTACCTAAAAATCACCTTGTTATCACTTATCAAGTCCTATTTGAAAGTGTTGTAAAGTCTTGTAACAATATTTCATGCTTTTCTAGGCTTGTTATCACTATTTACACCTTTCTTATTCATTATTTCGCCCCTTTATGTACTCATTAGACTTAATTAAGTGTAATTTTGAATGTAAACCCGACAAACAACATTAAATGTAACTTAATTCCCGACATCCACTTACAAGCCTAGAGTGGGACCCATTCACCATGGGTGGCGAATAAGTCCCTCTTGGCTCCAAATTCAAAATAATTCCCATTTTCTTTTAGGTTTTTATTCAAAAAGACCTATTGTTGGCCTGGGATGTTGTATTATTTGGTAATTAGGGCATAATTGTGTATAAATAAGTGTTTTTCTATCCATTTTACTCCTAATTCATTCACTAGTTCATTCAAGCTTTCAATTGAATTCAATCCATCAAAGCATCATTCAATCAAGCAATCATCAAGCATCTTGGAGAAGCCATTAACATATCTTCAAACTTCTTCAATAAGGTTTTGGTGAGTTTAGGACATTTGCATGCTGTTTATTCATCATTCCTTGTTTATTTCATTTCATTTCTTTATTAAGGGTTTGATTACCAAAGTGGGATTTGACCAAGGTATACTCTAACCCTTAACCATTTTTCCCCTTTTGCATGTGTGTTTGCAGACTTTGTATGTAGATTTATCAAGAAAATGGGTGTTGAAAAGTGGTCAACAAGTCATCAAAGTGTTTCAAGTCAACCAAACCCTAATTCAAGCTTGGAGATAACCTACAACCCATTTTTTGTAGATTTGACTCTGTCAACCGGACAAGAAGACAAGTGTAGATCTGGACCTATAGAATTGACGTTTGAATTTGTAGAATTTTGGAGGAGGAATGATTCACCATTAGTGGCGAATGAGTTCCACCTGAAGATTGAAAATTTTGATTTTGTTAGAATCCAATTCCTGACAACCGGAAAGTAGTTTCAGGTCTTTTTACCAGTAGGAGGACTGATTCGTCATCAGTGGTGAATGAGTCCCACTAGTGATCAACAATATTTTTTTCCAATTTCTAGAACCTTATAGGATTAGCATTCAACTTCTAGGTACACTCTGTTAAACCTCATTCAATTCAATTTGTATTTGTTTTTTTAGTTCATTTTCTGCATATCACATTGTGTTTTCAAACATTGCATATTTCATTGGTTTTGCATTAATAATCAGTCAATTTCATCACTTAGTTGCATTTAGTCTCAATCACATCACACATTCCTTTATTTTTTGTGATCCACCTCAATTTTAGTATTCTATCTCTCTCCTTTTAGGTGAAAAACCCTAAGAGTGCAAGAGCACATATAACACCACAAAATTGATGGTTCAACAAGACCTACAAAATACACATGCAAAGAGAGGAAAAAGGGTTAAGGGTTAGAGAATAGGGGTTTTCCTTGGTCAAACTCCAATTTGGTAATCAAACCCTTGAAAATGAAATGAAATAAGGAGAGAATGATGAATGAACAACATGCAATGTTACAACTCACCAAACCCTTGATGTAAAAATCTGAAGATATGCAAGAAGATGCTCCAATGGATGCTTGAAAGTGCTTAGAATGCTTGAGAATGGTCAAGAAAATGCACTAAGGAAATTAGGAAATTAGAAGATTGTAGGAGAGATGAAAAAGGAGGGGAAACCCCTTTATTTAAATACTTGATTTTACAATATTTCCTGAAAATAACACATCACAACCCGATCTTAAGGTTAAGAGAATAAAATCCTACCAGAAAATTAAAATAATTTTATTTTTGTGCCTAGTGGGACTAAGTTTCCCCAGGTGGCGACTTGGTCCCACCAAGGAAATTTTAATAGGTGTCAGGAATTAAACTGTATTTAATGTTGTTTAACATGATTATTCTAAAAAATACTCTTAAGTAGGGCTGAAAAGTGCATTAAGGGGTCATTTAAACATAGAAAAGGGTTAAATTAGTGATGAAAAGCCTAAAAGAGCATGAGAGTTTGGTAAAACTCTTTACAACACTTTGAAATAAGACTTAGTAAATGATAAAAAGGGGATATTTAGGTGAATTATAATGAAAGGGTCCTAGAAAAGTGTAAAAGTGGGTTACAACACTTCACAACACTTTTACAAGACATCCTAGAATTCTTAATGATTCACAAGTGTCCAAGACCTAATGTGAATGTGTTGGCCACATTACAACATTAAATCTAGGAAAAATCAAGCCAAAATCCATAAGAGAGACTCAAGTGAGCATAAAAATGTCCAACTATACATTTTTTGGCAACACATTAAGCCCCCACTTTAGTGAGAGGATGAAATTTCTTCAAACTCACACTAAAGTAGCCCAACATGCACATCAAAAGGGATCCAAATGCACTCATGCTAGTAAGGTGAGACAACAACAATCAAGAGAGATGATCAAGATCCCATGAAAAACCAAACATTAGCACAAAGGAACACATAGGAGAAAGATGAAAAAGAATGAAAGAGAGAAAAGGAGAATGAAAAGAGAGCTGAATAAAGCTTTGATCATTTTTCCATCCTATTTTCAATCAGATCTAGGTTGTTTTTCTAGAAAACGTGTACTCACTTTGAGGCGACGGAACTCATGGATGTCCACTGGGTGATAAGGCCTAAAAGGTTAGAGACATACACTCATGGGTGGTATACACTCACATACACACAGGTGGCTATGGGGAAAAGTCATTCCTCAAAATGGGCTTCCCGCTCAACCATACCAAAGTTATACCTCCTGATAACTTTAATAATGTGCCACAAAAGAAAATGACATTTTGAGCTTCATGAGACAAGCAAAACTTTGTATGTTTGGAGCTCGTGAACAAACACGATGGCACTATAGGCATGCAAGTTGCGTTATGCAAGGTGGCCATATAAAAAATGCAAAATGCAACATGCAAAGAATGTTCAAAGGAGTCTTTTTTAGTTCATACGAGGTCTTTAACTTAGGGAACATTGTGGGTATGTGCAGGATCATGATGGGCCAAAAAGTGGCGATATGATGGGTATGTGTAGGGTATGTGGCTGACGACTTTTTCTTTACCCAAAATTGATGAAACGAAAATGGTTTTTAAAGGAGATTCTCATCTTTCTACCAATATAAATTATGCTTTACTTTGAATTTAATAAATAATTACTATTCATTTTCTATTTGAATTACAACTAAAGTCCCGATTGATTGGCTGATTGAAAAACATCTATAGCTTTGAAATGGTATCACATTTTTTGAATCTGAAACATGTGTCACATTCTATGCTACACATACTATAGTATTTCAAAAAATATTTGAATTTCATGATGTTTTGACGAAGTTAAGGTGGTCAGACATACAAGTTTTTATATTTTTAAAAGTTGCAATAAAAAATTCATAATTAATTATTTACTTGGAAAAAAATTACAAAAAATATGCATCACATCAAGACATGAGTCCTCTACTTATATCTAAAATATTATAAAAAAATATTATCATTTTATTGTGGTTAGGGTGGTCAGACAGACACCTACTTCTTATTTTTTCCCTGAAATTTAAGTACTACTGCATTGAAATTTTAAATTTTCACCAAATAGATTTAAACAAATAAAAAACCTAGTAGTTTAGAAACTACATTCAATTTTCTATAGATTCTATTCTTACATATTTTTGAAATAATATAGATAACTTATTCAAATTTTTACATCAAGTTTCCTAACTCTGATTTTTCAAAAAAATTCGCCACTTAAGGGCATTTTTTTTCCATGATGATCCTGTACATACCCTTGTGTCTAATGTCTCCAAGAGAGGACCGATCAAAGAATAGAAAATTAAATACTTAGGGGATGCAATACATTGCATCAAACCACCAAGAGGAATGTAATATGATAAGATAGATCATGCTCATGAAGGACATCACACCCAATGTCATCCACAAAGTGACAAAACACATTGTATGAAGTAACAAGGCTGCAATAAGAACCGAGAAAAAGAAAAATGCAAAATGAATAAGCATCCACCTCAACCACTTTAGAAAAAGAAGCAAATTACACAACCTTTGACAAGCTTAACCACGAACAACCACCTGATTCAAAAGCAATGAAAAAGCTTTATGGAAAAGGTTATGAACTTATGAAACAACTTGGCTATAGTGGAAAAGGATGTGGTGCAAGAGAACAAGGTATTCATGTCCCCATCGACCCTAACACACAAGAAACAACTCATGGTCTTGGTTATTTTCCTTTAATAGAAATCACCAAGCCTTCACTCAACATCAACACTATCACAAAATGTCCTTCTAAGAAGACTTTAACAATAGTGCATCCTAAACTGATAGACACTAGTGGTCTTGATTGTTCTCCTTTTCTTGAAATGACACAAAAAAAGACATCTTCGCTTAATGTCAATGTCATCTCACAAAATGCTAATGATTTGAGTTCGTTAGATTTTACACCCTCCTACAAAGGAGAAAACAAAATCTTGCATTCAAAAGAATCTTTCGTAGATATGACATCTTGTACATGTAAGCAAGAAGTATCTTTATGAAAAACTATAGGACCACCTTCTACCATTTATCAAGAGGGTATCTTGTCAAGACTCCTCCAAGATCACTTGATATCTCTCCCTCCATGAACTTGAACAAAATTCTATTACAAGAATTCATTTTGTGCATATCATCAAGTTCATGGACATTCCACTAATGAATGTACAACTTTGAGTAGTAAAATCAAACATCTTAAGGAGTTTGGTGTTCTTCCTTATGTGGGGGCACCTAGTTCCTCTAATTGATACATATTTTCACTCTAGCATTCATCCTGTCACTCATTTTGGCTCACCCTTGTCCTGTACTAAGTGGGGGCAAGGGGTTAGGTAGCCTTGTCCTCATGTGCCACTTGTCGTTTCTTTTTTTGGCTAGTCATTAACCTTTCATGAACATATACGAGCAAGCTTGGGATGTGGATGACATGCCTTAAGTTGGATCACATTTGACATACTACCTTTTTCATGATGTAGCTTATCGGAAACATATGACTTGGCATAGGGATTTCTAAATACACTCTCATATCTTCTACTTTAAAGCAATTTCTCACAGGAAGGGTTTTAGGAATTGCTTGAAAGTGGGGGCATACATTGAAACTCACATTTCATTGTATTATTTTCATTTTCTTGTGATTTCCTCTCTTGGAAACATTAGGTACAATGTTGCCTGGGATGAGACCTTGCACTTGTCCTCTCTTGGAAACAAGATGAGACCGTTTGCACTTATCCTCTCTTGGAAACATTAGGCATGATGTTCCCTAAGATGAGACCTTGCACGAACTAAGCAAAATACCTTTGAACATTCCTTACACCATTTACAATGTCTATGAGTGTCAAGCATATGAAGTTTTGCTTACCTCCTAGAGCTCGAAGATCATTTTTGTGTGGTGCCATATTAAAGTTATTAGGAGGTATAACTTTGGTATGGTTTGAGTGGGAAGGCCGTTATGAGGCATGAATTTCCCCATAGCTACCTATGTGTGTGTGAGTGCATACCAACCATGAGTGTATGTTTCTCACCTTTTAGGACTTATCACCCGATGGACAACCAAGGGTTCCGTCGCCTCACAGTGAGTATACATTTTTGGACAAACAACCTAGATCCAATCCACAATGTGTTGGACAAATGGTTGAAGCTTGATCCACCCGTGGTGTAGAAAATTGGATGCTCTTGAGAAAAGAAAAAATTTCATGCTTAATTTGGACCTACTTTGAGTACCGTTACATTATTCATCCTTCAAAACAACATTTATAGGCCCCTAACACCCATTATTTTTTATATAGAGGCCTGTTTCACTTAAGAAATCACTTAAATCCTGAAAAACAACACTTGTCCCTTTTGAGGTAAATTTCAATTTTGAGCGGGAATTTAATCAATTCAACTTAATTTTTTTGTGGATGTCAGCCTCTTAGGTCTAAACAATGGGAAAATTAGGTGTTGATGCCTATATATACTCATTTTAGGTCATTTTTCACATCTTTTAGTCATTTTTACAAAGCAAATTCTAAAGTCAAATCTTCCACAATAAGTTTCATTAGCAAGGTTGAAGTTTTAGGGCAGCAAACTAGGGTTTTTGCAAGTCTTGAAGCTCACTCTTCATTCAAGATTTAACATTGCAAAGTGTTGATGATGGATTCCTATGGTGAATCATGGAGAAATCTAGGTTGAGGAGATGCAACTAGCCATCAAATCACACCTAAAGACTTGTTTTCAAAGTGATTCCATCTTCCATTTTCTCTCTATCTTCAGATTAAGGTTTGCATTTCATTTACATCTCATTTGCATGCCATTTATCTGCATTTTTGATGTGTTGTAGGATTTCTAGGGTTAAAGTCTTGCATCATTCAAATCACCTTTGCACATCTTATTCTAGCACAATACAATAGGGTTTTGACATACTTCATATTTTCCTAGTCTTTAACACACTTAAGGCTAAGGTTTTATGTAGATTTTTGTCCATTCAACATTTGATTACCCAAAAAGGGGTTTGACCAAGGAAAACCCCCCATTAGACAACCAATTTTAAGTTGTTTTGCAAGAATTTTCTGAGATCCTTATTCGGGTTTCCGTCAAAAAGTGTTGTACAAGTGTCAAGGTGTAGAACAGAGATTTGAATTTGTAGAAAATTGAAAGTGGAATGATTCACCATGGATGGAAAATGAGTCCCTCATGAGGTGACTTTCAAAGTTAGATGCAGATCTAGATACTTAGTGAGTAGAAATCAGTTTCTGGGAAGAAAACCCTGTCCTGGGATTGATTCACCCAGGGTGGTGAATGAGTCCCAGTCAGCATAAAAGTCAAATTTACCAAATTTCTAAAGTGTTTTCCAGTCATCTTTAGTGCTTTACAAGTGCACACATTCTAAAATACAACTTTATGTTTAGTTTCATTTGCATTTTTGGTCATCTTTTTAAGCTTTTGGAAAACCTCACTGTGTTTTTAAACATTGCATATTTCATTAGTTTTTCATTAATAGTCAATCAATTTCATCATTTAGTTTCATTTACATTGTTGTATCTAGTCTTAATCACAACTTAAAATCCTTTATTTGAGTGAACCACTTAAATTTTGGGGTTTTATCTCTCTCCTTTTAGGTGAAAGATCCTAAGAGTGCAAGAGAAGTTCATAGACACCTCAAAATTATTGGTTCATTTTGGTGAACCTACATATTGGACATTATCTCTTTCTGATTTGCATTTGCATTTGCATCCTAGGACTCAATTGCATTCTCTTTTTCCTTGTTTTTGCATCCTAGGGCTTCTTAAAGTTGCATTAGTGAAAGTATAATTTAGAGTTCATTATTGCATCTTATTTCATTACATCATTCCAAAATTCACCATTTTCAGTCTTTATTTGCACAGTACAGACCTGAACACATCTAGAAAAGTAAAAAAAGAAGAAAAAACTTAAACATACCTCTCTTGGGACTCATTTTCCACCTTGGACGAATCAGTCCCACTACAAGTTTTGCATCAGTGTTTCCAGAATTTAGTTTCTTGATTTGCACTTCTCTGTTTCCCGCAGTTCCTTTCTATTATAGTTTAGTTATTTTCTGTTTCCTTTGAACAAGCATATTTTTCTTTCATGGCATTTATGGATAGTCTTATATTTTTACATGTTTCCTTTTCGGCATTAGTTCCTAGTTCTTTTAGATCAAACTTGTCAATTCATAAAAACAAAAAAAATAGAAACATCAAACCAACCTTTCAAATAGATGATTCAATTTAGAAACACCATCTCATCCAAGCCTCTTAGTAGTGATGATGTAGACAAGTTAGATGAAGTTCTTTAGGACTTCCTCTCACTCACTTCATCCTCTAAAGCTTGCCATGAGATGCCTAAACCAGTTAATGACAACTTATCTCTCAAACCTTTTGGTTGTGATGACTTTGACTTGTTAGATGAAGCCCTTCAGGACTTCATCTCACCTAAATCATCCAATTAGGTTTGTTGTGCCCAACCTACATTAACAAACATTAAAACCTCTAACGCTTGCCATGAGATGCCTAAACCAATTGACGATAACTTACCCCTCAAACCTTTTAGTGATGTTGACCTTGAACTGTTAGATGAGTCCCTTCAAGACTTCATCTCCCTCAAGTCATCCACTAAGGTTTGTTGTGAACAATCTAAAAATAAGGACATTAATGTGATTCAACCTCAACTCATTCTTTACCCACCCTCACATAAACTTCATCCTTCCAATAAACCTGAGATCACTCTTTACCCACCTAAAGCTGATGTGTTGCATCAATCAAGTAATACTACTCTTGCTAATACATACAATACCCGAAATAATCTGCAACAATCGCAACCAACCCCACCCTCTTTACCTTTACATTTACCTTTACCTTTACCTTTACCTTTACCTAATCCTCCTAGTTCTCCTCGCTTTCCCCCACACACAAAGGAGTATGACCTTGTTGAATAATTAAAGAATACTCTTGCAAATATTTTCCTTTTGGATTTACTTTAGAATTCACCAAATTACCACCCTATTCTTCAAACAACCTTACAACAAATTGTGGTTCCTCCTGGTATAACTCCGAATGATGGGGCAGCTTTACTACATGGAATGCATAAAGTTAATCTAGCTATTACTTTCCATCGACATGAGCTCCCTCCTTTAGAGTTGCGAAAAGAAAATGAAGCCTTTATGATAATTGCTCAATTCAATCAAATAGGTATCAAAAGAACCCTTAGTGATAATGGTTCTTCCCTTAATGTGTGTAGTGTGAATCTCCTTGATAGATTGTGTGTTGACAAGTCAAAAATAAAACCTAATTGCTTATCCATTTGAGGATTTTGACAATACAACAGAGCAACCGCTCAGTATAATCACTTTGCCTATTACAGTTGGGGTGGCTACTTTGCAAACTCCTATTCATGTCATGCCTTATGATCTTTCATACAATATTATTTTAGGCAAACCATGGATTCATGAGATGAATGCAGTTCCTTCGACCCTTCATCATATAATGAAATATGTCTATAACAACAACATTTATCAAGTTGAAATAGACCTCGAGCCTGAAAGTTGCTTGTAGCTTGAAAAAGGAGCTACAGGTTCTCTGAAAACATTAATTCCAACATCCAATATAGAACCTCTTTAAATTGAACAACAAGATGAGGAATCAGTGTCTAAATTATTTGGTGATGATTAGGGATCCTTAGAATTCACACCTTTATTTATGGGTGAATACATAATCACACAAAAGAAAGATGAGAAACTAGAACAACCAACCATCATGTCAACTCAAAATTCCAAACACTCTTCTCAAACATCTATCTCCTCTACTTTGGAAGAAAATACAACATACACAATAAATTTTGATGAGATAGATTATCAATATCCGCCTAATCTGAAAGAAATGGAAAAACTTTATGGAAAAGGATATGAACTTGTGAAACAATTAGGATATACTGGAAAATGGTGTGGAAAGTATGAACAAGGTATTTGTGTTCCTATAGAACCTAATACACAAGAGATAAAAATAGGATTGGGATATTCTTTTTCTAAGATGACAAAAGCTACTCAACGACCATCTTTGAACATCAACACTATTACATATCAACCAAAACACAAACTCACAATAAAACATCTGGAATTGCTTGATATGAACTTATCACCATCATGGAAGTATGTAGATAGTGATGAAACTCTGAAACAAATGTTAGGAGTTTATGATAACACATCCTCTACTACTCCCATGAAACGGGTTACTTGTGCTATGATAATTAAGAAGCAAAAAGATAGTGATATCATTGAAGAATCATATGATTCTGAAGTTCCTAAATCTAATGCACTTCCTTTAGGAGACACAATTGATGTGCCAATGGACATCAATGATAAATGCAAAGTTATTAAGATTGGGAAGTGCCTTGATGATGAAGAACAAGAGGACACTACAACTTCATGATTTTCCTAAAAAAATTTCTTGGAAATATTCTAATATGCCAGGAATTGAGCTGAAAATTGTGACACACAACATCATTCTCGTTGAAAATGCTAAACTTGTTCACCAAAATATACAAAAAATGCACCCTAATGTAGCCTTGTATGTTAAAGTAGAGCTTGAAAAACTCCTTGATACAGGCTTCATTCAACCTATTGATTATTCTCCTTAGATCTCAAACATTGTCGTAGTTGCTAAACCCGATAATCGTATTAGGGTATGTATGGATTTTCGTGACTTGAATAAAGCCTCTTTAAATGATGACTTTCTGCTTCCTAATATTGACATGATTGTGGATTCCACTGCTGAGCATGCTTTGTTGTCATTCATGGATGGATTTTTTGGTTATAATCAAATCCTTATTAATTCTCAAGATCAATACAAAACTGCATTTACAACTGTTTGGGGAACTTTTTGTTGGGTCATGATGCCCTTCGGTTTAAAGAACACCATTGCAACTTATCAACGAGCAATGACATTGATCTTTCACAATTACATACATAAAATTTTGGAAGATAGTGTTGATGACATCCTTGCTAAATCCTTAACAAGACAAGACAATGCAAATATTCTTCAAAAAATATTCGAACGAATACGTAAATATAATATGTGATTAAATCCAAAAAAGTGTGTCTTTGGTGTAGATAGTGGTAAAATTTTGGGGTTTGTCATATCTGACAGAGGCATTGAGGTGGACACAGAAAATTGATGCCATTATTAACATGCCACCTTCTAAGAAAAATTCTCAATTACGCATGTTACAAGGCCGTATCCAAGCTATCCATTGTTTCATTGCATCTTTAGCCGATCACACATTACCCTTCACACATCTCCTAAAAAAGGATGTGCCTTTTGATTGGAATGAGGATTGTAAATAGTCTTTTGAGAGTTTAAAGGCATACCTTGCAACTACACTTGTTTTACAACTTGCCGTGCCAAACAAACTATTTATCCTGTACATAGCCGCATCAACCCATGCTCTTGCAGTATTGTTGGCTCAACAAGATGATCATGGAAAATGACATCGTATTTATTACACTAGTTGAACCTTAATTGATTATGAAACTCAATATTCACCAATTGAAAAACAATGTTTGGCTCTTGTATTCGCTACTAGTAAGTTAAGACATTATTTACTAAATGCTGAAATACAAGTCATGACAAAATTTAATCCCCTTAAAACATCTTTTTAACAAAACAGATCTTTTTGGATGCTTAGCTAAGTGGGTGATGTTGTTAACTGAGTTTGACCTTAAGTTTGTTTCATAAAAAGAAATCAAAGGACAAGCCTTAACCGATCACTTAGCTGATGTCCCTTCTCGTCTCACTTTACCTAATCACAACTCCTTTCCTGATGATAGTGTTTTGACTGTTGATGTTAAAACATGGGAATTGTATTTCGATGGATCTAAATGTAGAACAGGTTCCAGTGCTGGAGTGGTATTAGTTCCGCCTGATGAAAAGCCTATTCCCTTGTCCTTTCAATTAAATTTCCTATAGACACGTCAAATTAGCATTATGCATATGTATCCGCTCATTCATAAATCAAATTCACATTGATCCATTCAGTAGAAAAGTCAAGTTCATCATCCATTTAAATTAAATAAATTAACTTTATTTGATTTAAGCCTACCATTACCTCATTTAAATACATCAAATCCTAACATTTCATTAATCCACCTTTATCTTGCATCATCCCTTTTGATTTAAATAAATCAAATATTTGAGTCAAATTGGTCAAACATCCTAATCATCATTAAACTAATCTAACCATGATTAAATTCTAATCCTAACCACTTGCATTCTCTAGATTTTTCCACTTGCACCAATAAATCAATTTATTGATTTATTAAATCAGCATTTTCACTCAACATGGCATCCATGAGGAATATTCCATCAGGTTTGAATTCAAAAGGCAAGTTGAAATGTACATCCAACAAGTCATTTATGAGCTCTTACATGGCTCTTACATGTCCCTTTCCAAAGGTCAAACTCAACATTCATTGCACAAATTTGAATTTGAAACTCCCTCTCTTGGGCACATTTCCCAAATCTTGCACATGCATCAACCACTCACCACTTGACAAGTGTCTTCCTCTCATTTTTCCAATCTTAGTCCCACATCCTCCATGTTTGGCACTCTTAGAATTTGAAAATATTTAAATAGAGGCTTCATCCTCAAGCAAATCCTCCACAACTTGATCCACAAAGCTAATGCAAAGTCACTCTCTTAAACTGAGAACTGATTTTGTTCATCCACTCCACAATCTTAGCATTTTCATCTCTAATATCATGCAAGGTCACTCTCTTCATTTGAGAAATGATCTTGTCCATCATTATCACTAGCTTATCTATCAAGGATTGGGAAAGGGCTATTTTCAACAATAGCACCAATCCACTATGAGATATAATTTGCTCCATGTTTCATTATATGCTTTCAATTTATCTACTTAGATCTTTGTTGCTTAGATGACATTATTAGCATGTGGAGTTATTTCATAGGGATGTTGATGATTAGTTTGGTTTTAAAATGCTAACCATATGTAGATTTTCACATCCACATTTCCTATGTACAAACAAAACAGATGAGTATGAGGCATTAATCGTGGGTTTGCGAGCTGCTTTAACCATGGGTGCTAAACATATCAAGATCTTTGGTGATTCACAATTAGTAATCAAACAAATCACTAGGACATATCAAACTAAACATGAAAAGTTATCAAAATACAAGGATCTTACAATGAAACTGTTAGAGAAGTTTAAATCATTCACCATTTATAACATCCCACAAAAAGAAAATTGACACGCAGATGCAATGGCGAGTGCAACCTCTCTTATATCCCCACACGATCCTTCAATAGACTTCACCTTTCTTATTCATCCCATTACAAAACCTTCAATTGATACCCACCTAGAAGAAATTGTAACCACAACTCAAGAAGCCTCACAAGAATGGTATGGCACAATAGACCATTATTTAAAAGATGGTACCATTCCCGAGACCACAATGACAAACACTCAAAATCATTTACACAAACTAGTAGCCAAATACATAATCCTCGCAGATGTGTTGTATAGAATATCCTTCAATGGTCTCTTACTAAGGTGTCTTAAGGATTCTGAAATTCCTATAGCCCTTGAGTAGGCTCATGTTGGTGCTTTTGTAGGTCATTTTGGAGGACGGTCCTTAGTGCAAAAACTCATCCATATGGGATATTATTGGAGACATATGGAAAAATACTGCTTTGCTTACGTTAAACGATTTCATAAATGTCAAGAACATAGCAATTTGATTCATGCTCCTACTTCTGAGCTTCGTGCCCAAATTCACATTTGGCCATTTTTAGTATGGGGATTGGATCTTATTGGAAAAATTTCACCACCCTCTTCCACTGGACATACATTTATCATAACTGCAACAGACTATTTCACAAAATGGGTGGAAGCTATTCCTCTTCGATCTACAAATGCTGAATAATTTCATATTGGAACACATAATTGCTCACTTTAGACTTCCTTCCACTATCGTTTCAGATAATGGAACCCCATTTAAGAATAATGAGGTTAAAAAAATTCTTGAAATGTTCAACATTAAACATCAATTTTCCACACCGTATTATCCGCAATCCAATGGACAAGCTGAAAGCACTAATAAGATTTTGGAACAAATCCTAAAGAAAAATATTAACAAACATCATAAGGATTGGCATACACAGTTATATTATGCACTTTGGGCTTATCAAATGAGTGTTAGATTATCTACGGGAACTACACCTTATAACCTTGTTTATGGCACTGACGCGATCATGCCCTTGGAGTTAGAAATTCCTACACTGCGAATTGCACTTCAAGACCTTATTGATGAAGCCACTTATAAAGATCAATGATTGCACCAGCTCGAGATGCTCGATGAAAAGCACATTAACGCTCTTGAGCATCTCCAGGCTTACATTAAACAATTACAATGCAAACACAATACTCGTGTCATTCCTCGTACGTTTCGTAAGGGTGATTTTTTTCTTTATGAAAACCAATGTAATACTAATGCTGACCATGAAGACAAAGATAAATTAAGCCCTAATTGGTTAGGACCTTACATAGTTGATACTAGTTATGGGTCTAGTGCTTATGTCTTAACAGAGCTTGATGAAACACCCCTTAAAGAACCTATTGATGTCGTGCATTTGCATCAATATTACCTCTAATCCCTTTGAATAGTATGGACTAAAAAGCACTGTTGTCTAAAATTATTTGGTGTCATTCTAAATAATTTTCACATTGCTTTGTTCTTGACAACTGATCATGTGTTCGTCTTGAACACTAAGGTAATTATTTAAGTTACTTTTATAATTACTTTAGGTTTCGTACTATTCACCCTCATGTTAAATGTTAAGTTCGATCCTTATATGAGTTATAGGTGTATCTAGTTTAACATACTCTTTGCAAATCAACAATGTTGTATCTAAAGTGAAACTGAAATATGTTTTACATTAGATCACATTAATCATGTTAAATCATGTAGACATTAATTAAATAATTTTACCACAAGTTATTTAATTAATCACATTGACATTTAACATTCAAACACACTAAGAACAACTTATAACAACATCAAATGCGCATGTATATATATATCAAAAGTTTTATTTACATCTCAATATCATATACAAAATCACCAAGGTCTATGAGAACTCGACTCCTTGGGATCTAGTGCCCATGATTTGGTCCCCAGACATCGTGAGATAGTCGTGTGTGATCGTGATCATGACCTGCTGACTCTGAGTGCATACTCCAGACCCTGTACTCAACCAAGAGCCACAAGCCGATCCTCTGCCATCTGATCCCTCTCCGCTCATACCTATGCTAGTTCTGCATGTAGTCTCTCAACCTCTGCTAAGGTCTGCGATGACTACCCTACACTCTCAGCTCGACGGAGTCATCTCCTCACACTCTTGTACACTACCCGTAGCCTCCAGAAAGGTCTGAGTGACTCTGGCTCCTCCTCCACGATCGGTGGGGGCACGTAGTCAGGATCCATCTCCTTCTCGTCAATGGATGCAGGCACTATCTCCACAGTAGCCTGACGATAGAACTCTCACCAGTCTCTTGTCACTCCTACAAGATAGAAATTGTACACAACCAGTAAACATCATCATCATGATATATATATATATATATATATATATATAAAGCATAAAACACTCAAGTACATACGTAAAATCAAATATCATCACCTATGTCTCTAGTCAGCTGAGGGATATCAACCTCATCCTCTCTGGGGGGCAAGGAGGATGTGCTAGCCTCTCTCTGACTATGGGTACTGATGTCTACTATAGGTACTGCACATGATCTGGTCCTACGAGTGTGTGAGGACTCTCCATGCTCATACCGATCCTCAACCACTATCTCATCACCCTCACTCAGGGGTGGCTCCTCCTTGTAATAATCATCCTCCTCATAATTCTCCTCACCCTCATCCTCCTCTCCTCCATCCTGGTCCTCATAGTCAGGATCGGCCGCTGAATCATACTCGTCATTGATAACATTGGTAAATATATCTACTGGCCTATAACGTACATCCTCGACCCTCTCCTCTGCCTCATCTCCCTCAATCTGGTGCTAGCCCTGCATCACCTATAGGGAAATCCATGGGAAACACAGGAGCTGGTCATGTCATTGACCACCACTCCTCGTGCTCATTTGTGAGCACTACCAATATCATCAGCATCGAAGGGTGGTGGCCGGTTGTGATCTGAATCATCATAATCACTCTCATGAACATGATCTATAGTAAGCCGCACAATATCATCTATCCTCCCAGCACTCTACACTAATTGCTTAATGAAGGGGCATGCCCTTGGTGGTGTCTGCACCTGCCCAAACTATTGCATGAATCGCCCATAATAGAAAGGTCATACATCATAGTCATACCTCCCAGCCAAAAATATGTCCATCTACATCCTCCTCAGCTACCTTGTGGGATTTGGCCATTGTAGTGTGAGTAGATAAGGTCTCCATAGGATTTCATCCTCCTCTAGCCGGTCAAATCTCACCCTCCAAAAATGCAGTTCTTCGTGCTACCATAGGAATCATAGAGGATAGCTGAAGGCTCGTGGATATCCTGCAGCTATAGCACAAGGGAGCCTGACAAGCCTGGTGCATGTAATATGCTTGAGGCACCACACCTGCAGAAGCGCGTAGTGCACCATACTATCGATCTCTCAAAACATAAATTAGCCAAAATCATAATAAAGGTGTGCTAGGATGTAGCGTCCCCAAGCGTAGACTGTCCTATGCTCATACATCCCTCAAATCAAGTGTACCAATCCTCCATCCAAGTGTGCCACTTGTCCATCAAGATTGAGAACAAGAGCCACTGTATGCATCATAATCCGTCGCACGATGGAGGCTCGCGAATATAGAAGCATGGGAAGCTTGATTCATGCTCTCATGTGCTCATCATGAACAAATCCATCCAAGCAGTATTGCATGTTCGCCTTCTTCTCGCGGAATGACAAATCCTCCTGAAAATATACCCGCTCTCCTTGAATAGGAACTCGGAGAATACAGTGTGCATCCTCAAGCGTGATGGTCATCTTCCTGGTAGGAAGGTGAAACGTACATGTATCGGTGTCCCAACACTCACATAGGGCCATGAGCATGGCATCACGGTATCTCATAGGTGGCATCAGATAAGCCCAATAGATACCTATTACCTATAAATGCTCTGTCTCTACTGCTGACAGTGTTTGGGATAAATCTCTAAGAAAGCTAATCTGTCTCCCTCTTATTCGCTGTCGCAACTGGGTTGGATACTATCAAAATCATAACAATATATTCTAAAATAAAAATTCATCTGATATCTTCAATTTTCACATTATTCATCATGCAAGTGTGCTAAAGTTCATCTAGTGTTCTTTTCTAATGGCCCTAGACACTTTAGAACCCTTTTGGGACATTTCACAAAGAAACGAGACACTTCGTGAAGAAATGGGACACTTTGCGAAGAAACGAGACACTTTGCGAACAAAAGGGACACTTTGCAAACAAATGGGACACTTTGCGAAAAAAGGGGACACTTTGAAATTTTTTTTTCCACGATCCTAAATTAACCTATAAATGCATTAAAAATTATTAAATCATTACAAAATCACAAAGAAAAAGTTGCAGAATCGACTCACCTCATGGTACAGTTCACCACAGGCCACCTGCTCTCAAAGCTCATCCAATCCTTATTGCGGCTAGATTGAATTTTAAATCCAATATTACTATGCCAACACAGACTACAAACTGTGGAGCCCGGGAACTCTCCTAGCAGCTGGGCAGTAGCCTGAATGAGTGTAAGAAACATGATGCGTACGTTTTAAATTTCAATCCTGATCAGCTAAGGGGAATATGAACACCCCATAGTCGATATGGCACAACCAATCCTTATTGCGGCGAGATTGAATTTTAAATCCAATAATATTGTGCTATAATCTCACCTGATTACAATGAGGGCATTTGAACACTCCATAATATTGCGTCACCACTTGACCTAATTGAGGCGAGGCGGTCATGGACACATCATAATCATCACGAAATGACCTCTCTGCATGTACACTACCATTGTGAGTTACTTTATTGTAGTGGAGAGATTTGAAGCTGTTTCATGCTCTAACAATTTCTCTCTATTGCCATCACAATACACCTGCCTATATTTGTATGTTTCTACAACTTAATACCTTAGGTCAAAACTTCATTATTTCTTTGCAAAATAATCAGAATTTTTGTTTTTCTAATTTAAGATTAAGGGATTAGCATTGTGATTTTTTCATAATCTGTTGCAGTTGGGTATGCTATGTTAAAACGAAGTAAAAAAAGTTCAAGTGATCTTTTAGACAATTCATGTAGTTTGTTAAATATAGTCGATACTAAGTAATTTTGGGGTAAGCGATCTTTTCGCTATTTAAAAAAAGGAGATCAAAATATAATAATTTTTTTGGTGAAAGAATTGAACCTTTATTTTGTGTAGTTTATGTTCGACAGAAATTGCTGTTGGTATTTACCCTGACCAGTCATTGTTGGAGTTGCATTAGGTAGCAGCTCAGTAGTTTGCAGCTAATGATCTTCTGAAAAGTTCCTGCAGGTTTTAAGGCTTTTTTTTATGGCTTTCACGGTAAATCTTGGGTGAGTTTATGTGTCCACCTTTAATTCAATATGGATTGAGGGTTGCGTGGAACACATTCTTAAGATCTGTCAACAAAGGTCAATTTTGGATGTGCCCCATTTTTGTTGTACAACAATCTTAGCACCTGTCCATTGGTATTATGATCTAACTTATTGTTTGAACCTATTGTGCACTTTTTAAGTGTCTCCTATTACCATTACACCATGGTGCCTTCAAATTTGTACCCCAGGTCAAAAACTTGATGTAACTGGGGTAAGTGATCTTGTCAAGTTCTAATACGTGTGGTTAAATGAGGTCAGGGATCCTTAATTATGAGGGAAAGAAATTTATTTCTTTTTGCTGTGCCTAGTTTTGACGTGGCTAAACTAAGTCAAGATTCATTAATTTTAATGGGAAAATATTAAAACTGTCTGGTTGTTCCTAATTTTAATTTAACAGAAGTAACAGTATTGATTTATGCAAAAACTCAATGTTTGGTGTTGAATTAATTGAACTTTCAGGCATGAATTGTGGAGTAAGAAATACTTGAGTGTTTCTACAGATAATTTACTTTAGATCAGAACTCATTCGCTTGAGAGAAAAGTATTTTTTGAGGGATTCCATGGTTAAATTAGCTCACAGAAAGAGTTCATTATTTCCCCATTTTTGTACCAGTCGAAGTTAGTATTAGTGTTATCCTTAAGTGCCTTAGAGATATGTAAACAAGAAATTTAGAAATCAGTATAAAGCAACAATTGGAGCTAATTTCTTGACCAAGGAAGTGCAGTTTGAGGACAGGGTTTTCACACTGCAGGTCAGTATTTATTGCCCGTAGACATTTTGATTCAATTTTTGTTTGGTAATGTTCTTATTTCTTAAGACATGATATTCATAATAACAATAACAATATCGGTTCTCATCATTAACACTAGCAGTTGCATAATAACAAAACCATTGGTGAATGTGTTTGGTCGATGAACTGGGATTCAATTAACTAGTAGCCTTTAGATACCAGGTTTCTATCTTGTCCGAGGATTTTCTTTTGTTCGACTGAGCATTGAATATATCCTATACAGACTGATCTTCCTTGTTTTTGTATAAACGTTCTTTCAAGGCAGATAAGGGATACTACTGGCCAGGGGCCCAGGAGAGATTGCAGAGCCTTCGTGTTGCCTTTTACCATGGTGCTGATTGCTGTGTTCTTGTATATGATGTTAATGTTATGAAATCATTTGATAAACTTAACAATTGGCGCGAGGAATTTTTAATTCAGGTAATTTGACTGAATTATCTAAGAATTTAACTTTGCTGTTCATTCTGAGGTTTTGTTGACTTTTGCTACTACTGACCATGATCTTCCATTGATTTTTTTGACAGGCAAGCCCATCTGATCCAAAAAAAATTTCCATTTGTGGTGCTTGGAAATAAAATTTGAGGTTTTATATGATGACATACTCTTGCTTTCTGTTATGGACTATATAATTTTCTACTTGATCATGTTTCTACTAAGAAATAGATTTTGATTATCTTTTATTTTAGAAGGGCACAAAGAGATCAACAAAGGACAACTTAATGAGACAAAAGAATGGTATTATACATTTCTTACAATATGCTGCTCAGCAACCTCGCCAATCTCTCTATCAATGAAAAAATTGGAGGATTAATACATATTTTGTATCTCTGAAATTTTTGTCGCAATATTTTGTATTTCTGCAATTTTTGTGTTTGTTATATATTTGTCACTAAAATCATAAATTAAGCCATATTAAATGGGGTGTCAAAAGTGTTTCATGCATGGATTTCAGATATGTTATCATGGATGAACATCTGATGCGCTCATCATGGATTTCAATTGTGTTACAAGGATGTGCATTTAATAGGAGCTCTGGAACAGGGTATGGACATCCCTCAAAGCATCATGGAAGGAGGTTTTTTTTTCAGATATTATAGTTGGAAATGCTCTGGTAGACATGTATGTAAAATGTGGAAGCATAGAAAAGGCACATAAACTGTTTGACAGAATGCCTAGAAGAGAGGTTATCTCGTTTAATGCAATAATTGTAGGATATGCACAAAATGGATTTTTTTAAAAAGCATTAGAAACTTTCAATAGAAGCATTGGAACATGGTATGGACATCCATCAAAGCATCTAGAACAACCTAACAGTGTACATGCTAAAAGAATGTTTTCTTATAATGAAAGCCTTGTTTATTACTATACAACTGAGTGTCAATTTTTTTAGACAGATTTACATCTGTCATCTGTAAGAGATATTAAGAAAAAATTATAAAAAGACAGCAAAAGTAAAAATTGTCCATAATAAATGGTGGTGGAAGATGTTAAGTGTCTTCTAAAACATGCAGTGTCACTTAAGCATTAGTATTTTTAGTCTATAGAAACAATTTTTTGCATGCTTTTGTGGTGATGGGTACATGTGTGAAGATAATTCATTCACTCCCTCTTTTAGAGATATGCAAATTTCATTGTATGATTTTTCATTCTCATTTTCTTTGGTTTTAAGTAGTGATACTAAAGATCTTAGTTTAGTTTAGATTGGCTTAGTTTCACCATTCAGGAACACTCTTTGAATCAACTTTAGAGATTATCACACCTCTGCACAATGATATAGCTAATTAAAACCTTTTACTTTTATAAAGAATTCTTATTTCAAATTATTTTACCAATTCACCTCATCTAGTACACAAATGTATATAAAAATAGCCCAAAGATTTTACGTAATTTACTTTCCTCAACGTTCCACACCTCTTCGGTGTACCCATTGCACACCAAGGTGCAATTGCTAGTTATGTTATATTGAGCAAGCAATATAGTAATGCTTGAGCACATAAAGATTCCAGATGAATACGAACAGACTTCACTATTGTAGTTGTTCTCAAGCAATTAAATTTATAATAGGGACTCTTAATAAGTTATGAAAATGAACACACTACTGTATAGAACCTTCGCATCGTGACATAAAAAAGTAGTCTCAATTAATCATTTTGAAGAACATGTCTGGCACCCAGGGAATGGCCATTACCATCTAAATTGACCAGATCGATAAGATATCACAAACCTTGAAAGAAAATGTAGAGTAACTAACTTACAATTCACAGCCATGCTTCCTTAAAAGGCTCGGCGTTTTAACCACTTCGGCATGAGAGCCTTATCAGTACTTCCATTCCCGGCCGGCCGATCCATGCTATGATCTATGCCTCTTAATAGCGATCTACCGCATGGTTACATAACCGAACGAGATGCTGATTTCACTCAAGAGGAGAAGTTAGCATTTCGATAGGTTACTGTTTTTACATCATGCATTTACTGGAAGGTCAAAATCTAGGAGGAAGGGAGAATCGTTTATAAACTTCCCATGCCAGTTATACCAGATATCTTCGATTTAGATCATCAAGCAGAGAGAAGAAAAGATCCATCTGATGTGACAGCATGCCTATTTTTACCCATAGGCAATATGGGTAAATACAGTATGC
The DNA here is from genome assembly GCA_007258455.2 of Sequoia sempervirens. Classification (NCBI taxonomy): domain Eukaryota; kingdom Viridiplantae; phylum Streptophyta; class Pinopsida; order Cupressales; family Cupressaceae; genus Sequoia; species Sequoia sempervirens. The sequence continues at coordinate 410,689,018 of VDFB02270651.1, read as the reverse complement.
ACACATATTATAGGAAAGTTGATAATCGATTCGATATAGCATGTGACTAATTTATCTATGTAGATTCCATTAAATCATTTTAAAAGAATAACAGAGCATTGATTTAAAACATGCGTTATGCATAACCGATCCATTATTATGGAACAAGGGAGAAATAAATGACGCTTTCTCAAAAGGAGTAACGTACCACAGAATATTAGTTCTGAACTTTCTGCCACATCTTACGACTAGAGAACCTCAACAGTTGGTAATTATTGCAGCCTGGGTAGTGAGTTTAAGTTGATCTCAAAGAGTAGGAGAGAATACCCACTCTTGTAAATTTGGCCTTCAATCCTTCATGATTTGTGGATGAGCAAGTTTTACTTTCATGATGACAATCCTGGCCTTGAAAGTGAAAACATGTTCTAGGAAGTGGAGTAGTGGTTTTGGGACCCAAAACACTCTTGGCTATGTTTCTACCAAATAGTTTTCAAAAATACTTAATATAATAAAAAATAGGGAGAAAACACTAAACACTATGTTATATTTCATCTCCTTAACCTTAACCATTTTTAAACATATTTAGTAGTTTAAAAATTAGATTTAGATTAGTACAATTCTTATTCTTATTATATCTTTAAATTTTGAGTGTACACATCTTGAATTGCTCATCGAAGTTCAGGTTTAGTTGATTCCAAGAAAAAATTGATCACTTTTGATAGCCTTTTGGTCCCCCATTTTTAGGAACTTACCCTACCCATTCCCAGGTTAGAAGATAACACTTTGTATAGCTAAGCTATTGAAGCATGATGTTAAGGTTTATTTTTTATATTCTATTGTTAGAGTTGAACTTTTGAGCATGATGTGTTAGCTTAACCTTTTCTCTCTTCTCTTCTACATAGAGGAGCATCTATGTATCTTTTTAAAGGACATATATCTGTGTAATGGTTAATTGATCAATGCACTTAATAGTAAGCAAGATATTGTCTTAAATATTCTTATTCTTATCTTTGTTCATATTTAGCTATTATGTGGACATGTTTTTGTGGATTATTGTGTCATGAGCCTTTATTATTCTTAAATTGATTTTTGTAATATCTCTCCCTTTTCACCCCCACACACCAACTTCAGGCTTAGCTTAAAGGATATATAGGGATCTAGCTCTCGAATCCTAGATATTGTATTATAGGATCCACTCATATTATTTTTTATATTGATAAAAATAGGATTGAACTAGGGCTTGACCCTTTTACATAGTAGCAACCAAGATGAAAGAGTAACCAATCTCATGAGATATGAAATAGAAAAATTAAAATGAAAGAGAACCAATTGGTCATAACACAACCAACAAACACACAACATAACAACAAGAATAGGACAAAAAAGATAACCACTACCAACCAAATTTTGCAAGTTGCTAGTTTCCTACCACTCCTTAGATAAGATATAGACCTTGTCTTCAAAAGTGGCCTCCTTGAGTTCTCCAATTTGGGTTCTTGGGTCTTGAACATTTTTCATAGTTTTGACCCTAGTTCTTTTGGTAGGGCCCTCATGAGAAGTATCTCCTTTTATTTTTTGAACTTTATCTTGTAGTACTCAAAGATAGGTGGCAATGTTTTTAATTGTCCACATGTATTATTTCTTGCAAGCCTTTCTATATTCTTAGTCCTACATAGTGCATTGACTCTTGAAAAGAGACTTTAAATCAAGCCAATAGGTGTATTGCATGGAGATGTGTGCCACTCATTCTTCCTTGTATTGTATTATCTTATTAATTTTTATCTTCTTATACTTATATCTTCCCAAGGTCTCTCTAGACATGGTAACGATTGATACGAACCAATATTTTGACTTCCCCCTTTATAACTTGATAAGTCTCACAACCTTGAATAAATTTTCTCATTTTCTTTATATTTATGACCAAAAATGGTTGTCACTCACTAATAATAGACTTATCTACTCGGAAATGACATTGTAATATATAATTACGCTCCTCCTTGATCAATTCTCCCTCATTGAGCTTCTAATAAATCATAAATAATTACCCTTAAATAACATCTCATTTTGAATAAAATAATCAAGTCACTTCTATCTATATTTACTAGTTCATTACATTCTTTCCATGCTTCCATATATTTAGGACTAGCTTCATACAAATGTTTCAACTCTTCAAATCCAACTACCTCTATTATCATCTCTATTAACAAATTTTGTCTCCTACTTATTACATCAACTACCTTATTTGAATTTCCACTTCTATGCTATAGTGCAAAAGTATAACAACACTTATCATGCATTTGCTATGTACTATTGTTATGGTGATGTTCTATTTTTAACAATATGTTGATTGTGTTTTATTGAGTTTTGTCCATGGTAATTTTCTAGGTAGTATAAAAATTAAAAAAGTGCACTCATTTCATTTCGTATGTAACCCTCTAGATGGGTTGAGTGGATGAATAAGGGGAAGAGTAATCAAATTCTCATTCAATAGGGTTTGAAGCACATAAGCTAGAGTTCCACTCAATTTTGTAAATCTCCTAGTTGTTTGATGCTTAAAAGAAACAACATTAGAAGTAGTATGAATATGATTAGTGTTAGTTTAGATTCTTTCTTTTGATTACCCTTTTTAACTTGGAAGGGTAAGAAGGTAAATAATTTATATGTGAGGACACATTTCAAACCATTAGAATTAAGTAATTTGATTTTGACATCTTTGAAATGAGCACAAAAATCCATGAGAGAAGCATAATTGTACAAAAAATCACTATCACATATAGTAATTGTCTACTAAAAAAAAGATTTTACTTATCCACATGTATATCATGATTATAATTAGATAACTCATTATAGTTAACCTTAATGAAAATCTCTTTATTGACAAAAATAAAAAACGATTTAAAAATTTATATGAACTCTTTTTAAAAATAAATTAATATTTTATATTTTATATTTTAAATAAACAAAATTTTAAAAATAAAAAAATATAAATAACAATAAAATGAATATAAATCTTTAAATTTAAAAAATTAAAACTGAAAAATTTAAAATAAAAGTACTATAAATAAATTTAAATAAATAAAAAATCAAACTAAATATATTTAAAAACCAATGCAATATACTTGTTCTATTCTCTTTTAAAGAGAATGGAATACATCACTGTTAAACTGAAAAAGTGAACGTTCAATACAATTTTTTTCACTCTGACATCATGTACTATTCCCTTCGTACGGAGGTAGATTCTCTACTGGTTTATTTTTTGCCGTCATATTTTTGAACGTGAATAGACGCGGGAAACGACGAACTTGGCTCGATGCATTGGTGATTAATGTATAAACGTGTTTGCCTCAGCTTGCTTATAAAGGAATTTAAAAAAAGGCAAAAACTTAACTGTGACAGTTATAACATGACGCGAGAAAACGGAAATAAAAACGGAAATGTAAACGGAAATGGATATTTGACCGAAAGTCAGAGCTTAGAGTGTGCTCTTTAAGCCCGGCCATTTGGTTTACGTTGCTACATAGCAAGTTCCATAGTGAGTTCATTGTTTTTAACCTGACTCCCTTTGTCTCAAGCCAACAGAGCATGAGAACAGACGAGATTAGATTTAACACGAAAAGTATTTGTAGAGAAAGTTTATAGATTTAATTGTGTATGCTTTTTAATCAACGTTCCGGATCACTTTCAGTGATCATAAAGAGAAAAGTCATTGAGTGTGATCTGAAATGTCAATCAAAAAGTATACACACTTAAATCCAAAAGTTTACTCTACAACTATCAGTGGAAAACTCATATCAACTATGAAAAATATTATTGTTGGATCTAAAATATATTGATCAAATTTACACATTGGTGGATGGTGTCAAGAATTCAAGAGGCACATTAGAGTATCAAAAATGATTACAGATCATTTTTTATACTGCATAGGAGTTTTTAATCATGGTTTGGTCATTTTTTATGTTGGCAGCAATAAAAAATGTTCAGAACAACACTAAAAGTGATGCCTGCGTGTGAGAAATGCTCCAGGAAACACTTTAGACATGAGAACAAATTTGAGTAGTTTAAGACATCAAAACTCGCCCAGATCTTCCTTTGGCATGAAATAATGCAATACTATCGCTAGCCTGAAGATTATTACAAGTTTAAATGTTGAACATGAATCTCAATGTGGCGCTACTGCAAATGAATAAGAGCAACAAACAGAGAACATTAAGACACACGTGAAAGCAAACCCTCATTTGGCAAGATTGGCGCATCGCAACTTTTCTTTGTCCTCTCCTTTGCTAATTGTGATGGAGCGCCATTTGGACATGTGGATTGCTTGAACATGTTGGACAAGCAACTCAACCAATGATAAATTATCGCTTAAAATCCCTCTACACATGCAAACAAAATAATAGATTAAGGTGCCACATTCTTGTTAAAGTGATAAAGTCATTGACCAAAGGTTTAAAGCCATATGATTAAATTTAAATATTTTTCAAAAAAAATATAAATTAAATGAAATTGCCAATTTAGGTGACGACCTCAAGGAAGTATTTAAAACGTCGAAAACAATTATTTTATGCTCCGTGTGACCAAATAAAATAAAACAATTAAAATTAATTTATATAGTTGTATATTTGAAACTTGAAATTCATCATTTAAGTTCATAGTAGCTGAAATGACACAATCTGATTTTTAGGGGTTTCTTTGTAACTGAGTCTCTTTTGTAGAAACTTTAACAATTTTTTTTTTTACTTTAAAACTACTTGAGAACCATGAAAATGAAACTCTAGGTTGGTATTTTAACAATTTTTTTTTTGTTTTTGACTCTAAAACTACCTGAGGACCATGACAATGGAACTGATGGTTGGTGGCAACATATAAGCACATGGACAATTGCTAGAATAGAGAAATTTGAAAATTTTACAAGGTTTTATAGATCCATTGGGAAACACCATCGTGTTAAAATAGGCATCAAAACTCATTCAAAAACTATGAAACTAGGTTTGCATGTCTCCCACGAATTATATAAACTTTCTACCAACTAGATTCTAAAGAAGAAAATTTCTAAATTCCAACACCTATTTTATAAACCTAACTATGACCTCCTCTTAAAAATTTCCCACTCAAACACCATTCAAACTCAACATCAAACTATCAAAAATTAATTTATTTATGATTAATTTTTTCAATAAAACTAAATTAATCATAAAGAAAGTTTTTCTTAACAAACCTAAATCATCAAGTCTCCATCTTACTGTAAATAACAACTTTGCAAGTTGCAAGCATTATGAAAATAATAATAATATATCATACATATATAGCTGTAAAACTCTATTTATGAAAGAATGTTTTGTCTAGATTGAGGTGAAACTCTATCAATCGACTAGCCCGGCCAAACTAAAACTCTTTTAATTCACGTGCTCTTGTTCATTTTTGTATATATTCATCATTACCATTCGCTCGCACGCTATATCCAGCCCCCTTTAATTGACATGCAATACAATTAAAAACCAAAGTGAACTTCTAAAAAAATTCTCAAAGGTTAGTACTTTTATTATTCTTTTTTAAAAATAATATAATATGTTTTATAAAAAATAATATATTTATTATCAATTTAAATAATGTCAAAAGTTATTCTTATTGCTTTTAATGTAATACTAAATTTTTAATCTTATATTTTTGAAAAAAGATTTTTTAATAATATTAAAAGTTGAATTAATGTCTTATATCATATAATTATTTTTGTGAGTCTTATTTACATTTTAGAATAATTAAATTTAGAATAATAATAATAATAAAATAAATAAATCAGATTTAGATGGATGATAGAATAATATGAGTGAGATTCGTGATTGATAAGAGTTCTAAATGGAAGATAGTGTTACACCATGTAAATAATATCAAAAGTTATTCTTATTACTTTTAATGTAATAATAAATTTTTAATCTTATATTTTTATAAAAAGATTTTTAATAATATAACTAATGTCTTACATCATATAATTATTTCTGTGAGTCTTCATTCAAAGAATAAAACACAATTTTAGAGTAATTCAATTTAAAATAATAAAATAATAAAATAAAATATAAATCAGATAGGAGTTCTAGATGAATGATAGAATAATGTGAGTGAGATTCATGAATGGTAAGACTTATAATTATTCTTTGTTGGCTGAGTTGTTCTTATGGTTTGCTAGTGTTTCTTAATTACTTGTGACAGTTTTGTTTCTCCTTGCTACCTATTGACAGCTTTTATTCCTTATAAATCACATCGTTTCAATATAAAAAAAAAATTAAAAAGAGTTATAATTATTTTTGTGGGTCGTCATTTAAATAGTAAAACATAACTAAAGAAAACTTTCCAGGTCCACAAAACCAAAAATAGATTATAAAATAGCAAATTAATATATTTAACCAGAAAGACCTCTAGAAGGATGATAGCAGAATGTAACATGTGACACAATTCCGTCAAAGAAAGTGAATCTAACGTGGGTGACGTCATTAGTACAGTCGTCTCCGAAATGCATGCTTATGCGTGATTAGTATATTAATATATCATTGACGAAACAAATGCCAGTCTACGGCACAGTCTTTCCACTAAATGCCCTTGGACTCTTATAAGAGGACCTCAACCCCAAACTAAAATGCTCATCAGTTATGGAACCTGAAAATTGTGTTTTAGCTGTTAGATCTCCAGATATTGGAATACCCAGTAAACGGAAATCTGATGTTATACTGAGTCGGTCAACTGAATATGGCAACAGAAAATTGCCAATGATTGCAGAGAAATTGAGGAGGAATCGAATGAGAGATCTCTGTGCTAAACTGGAATCTCTTATACGAATTACTTCCCCTAAGGTAATTTAAAACGGCCTTTCTTTAGTGTTGTAATTTTTTAAATTTAAAATAAGGCAATTACTTATCAATGTTGTGATTGAATGAAGTGACAGATGGATATATAGTTGATGTGAGTTTTCCACAGTCCATAATAATTGTAGAGTAAGCTTTTGGATTTAACTGTGTATAACCTCTCTTGAAAGTAGTAAATCTTTGTTCAGATCTCCTTATTTTACTACTCAGAAGAATTGAACTGAGTACTCGTTAAGTGGAGGTCTCTTTATTTTGCAATGTGTATCTTACATAAACCTAGAAAAATTGAAGTTCTCTCTAACTTAGTATGTATGATTTTTGAAAAATATTTACAGTTGAAATCAAAAGCAATTATACTACAATTTTCTTTATTTTATAATTTTGTAATATAGAGAATTTGGTGCAGTCTTTCTTAAGAGCGACAAATTCAGTTGGAATGAGTTCTACACAGTCTATATAGTGTAATATTAAGATTGTTTCAAGATTTATTGTTTATATAAACATAATCTTAATATTATAGTAAATCTTGTGTTCAAATGTCTATTTTTTATTGGTTTTAAAAATATATATTTAAACAAAACTTTTTTTTTTTTGTTAAAAGGGATAAATATATTAATTTAGAATTCAAAAATAATTATTAAAATATTTTCAAATAGTAATAGTTGGCACTACTAAAGTCTATAAGATAAAACTTCAAGGGGTTTTCTTCAAATTCACCACCTCTAAAATCAAAGAATCAATGAAATCAGTAAAACACAAAATCTTAAGGTAAAATAGACTACAAATATCAAACCAAATCATTAGGAGGCTGAAGAAACTGCAAAGATGGAACAAAAGATCAAGACTCCTTTTCAAAATTAATGTTGATGGCTCTTCTCGTGGTAAATGGAACATTGTTGGAATTGAAGGAGTTGGTTCTAAAGTGAGGGTATGGTTCTTTTTGTTTTCTCTTATGCTACAAACATCGGATTTAACAATTTGATGGAAGTCTAGAGGGTATTATAGAGTCTCTTGAGAAAGCTTGCAAGTTGGGTTGAAGAAAAGTTATTTGCAAATAAAATTATTTTATATGGATTTATCTATTGAACAAAAAGGGTTCTCTTCAATCCTTCCAAAGGATTGCTTCTTTAGTGGAATAGATACTATCTTTTTTCTTAATTTTGAGGCTCTCCTTTGCTCATATTCTTAGGGAATGGAATGTTGTAGTAGATTTCCATGTGAAGTAAGATTTGGCATGTCTCTCAATTAGGATTGCTGCCCTTTGATAAATCCTTTCAGATTTTCCAACTTATTGCTAATGACTAAATTACAAAGGAATAAGAGGATTCATTCTTTCTTTAGATATGATTATCTATGTTAATTTGGATTCATTTGTTTTGAAGATAGTGGAAAACTTTCTTGAATTTTCCCTTTTCTTGACTTTAGTCATAATTCTTGTCATTTGAAAATCTAATAATACTAAAATGTAGCATACTTATATTCAATAAATAAAAAATTACTTTAATTTGTTTTTAAAACAAAATTAGTCTCTTTATTTTATATTTCATATCCAATAAAATGCATAGCTTAATTTAATAGTCACATAATTTTTGGCTTCTCAAACTAAAATGACCTTATTCCTAAAATTACATTACCAAATTAAAACACCTTATATTTATATAGTTTTTCACTTCATGGATAGGTACAAATGGTGACTAATTTTTCAATTTCAAGAAAAAACTTAAGATTCAGCCAAAATTTGAAGGACATAAATCTCAAATATGAAGAAAAAAATGTTAAATATTCTTTTAATTTTAAAAAATAGAAATTGTGTTAGTTAAATGTGGTTATAATTTCATTTAGATCAACAATATTTTTTAAATTGTTTTTTATTATTTTGTCAAAATAAATATTTTATCTCAAACAATATAAGAAAGCGAGGAGTCCTTCCATATGTGTTTTCTATTAGGTTAATGAGGACTATGTAGCTCACTTTTTTTAAAATGCTTATTTTTAGAGGGCTTATGGAGGTAATGGTGGCACATCTAGAACTAGGCTCTAGTTGATGTTTTGTTTTGTCTGATTTGTGGGTTAGTTTGGGATGTTCCCTTGCTTCTACTTCTTTACTTTTGATGGCTTGGGATATTGGTCTCGTCTTTATTATTTGAAAAATTTAGTTGGAAGGAAATTGTTAGATCTTCTAAGGTTATGAGAGCCTTATTGAATATATGACATAAGATTTTAGACTTGATAAATAAAAATTGGTGGCTAAATATTTTATGAATGAAGTCTTAGCTCCATGTGATATTCAAATTTTGAGGCAATTAGATTTGAGTCATTTTGTTGGCCTTGCTCATTTTGAATCTAGGATCAAATCTTCTAATAAGGTGAATAAAATAGGTAATTGGTCTTCTTCATTGGATTTTCTCAAAATTAGTATTGGTGGTTCTTTTCACAACAATTCAAATCAAGTGGAGTTTGGTGGAGTTGTGTGGGATAGTGTTTATTTAGTTCAAATTTTCCTCTTTTGCTAGAAGGTTTGACACCAATAGTTAGATAGGGACCTAAGCCATCCTTGTAGTTCTTGAAAAAGCATGTGAGTTGGGTTGGAAGAAGATAATATGTGAAATGGATTCTATGTTTTTGGTCTTCCTTTCGAATAATGGGATGTCTCATGAGTCTTCTTAGAGGTCGGCATCTTTTGTGAAGTAGATATTTCATTTTTCACCAAATTTGATTCCATCTCTTTTATTCATATTTGTAGAGAATGGAATATTGTTATGGACTATTTGATCAAATAAGCCTCTGATGTTAAATCACAATTGAAATGTCATTGACTAGGAGTTCATGTTTCTACTTAATCTTCATGTTCCCTCAACTCCTTTATAATGATTTGATTTGATCATTCTAATATATTTTTTTCTAAAGATTTTGTATTTTCTTTATTGCATGATTCCTTTAAATCATGCAAATGAATGATTTGTGGAAAACCTCTATAATTTTCATCCTATAGACTTTAATGACAATCGCTGCTCTTTAATTCTTTTTATTATTTTTTCTCTGAATGCTTAACTAATATATCTTTTTTGCCTACCCACAAAAGAATGAAATGTGCGGCTACAATTTATAGCACGCAGATCGACAGGTGTGGGGTATTTAAGGAAGCTAGTGATTACATTCGAAAACTGTGGGGTACTAAGGTGGACGTGGATGTTTATGGAAGGGAGGTTATAATTAACATTTATAGCTTTGCAAGGGCGAGGTGTATTTCCATGCTGATTGAGGAGGTTGAAAAGCACGGCCTAGATGTACATATGTTTCAGTTTTCAACAAGTGAATTCTCTGTATATCTGTTCCTCCATGCCATGTATAGAGAAGATATCAAAGAGCATGAGGCTGGAAAATTACAGTCTTCTCTGCAAAAGAGGCTACTTCTAGTGTATTAAATTATCATATAAGAGTGATGGGTGCTCGTTCCAAATGTTCTAGAAAGAGAAAGGAACACCGGCAACAAAACTTTAAACTTTAAATTTTTTGTGACAAACAATCTTTAAATTGGATGAAACAAAATTCAATATTGACTTTCTCAAGCTTCTTAGAGATGTTGGAATAGTTAAATTTTTTTCCAGTATAACAAGAAATGCTGAAATCACCTAGATCTCACAAAACACATGCGATATGAAAAGATTATTAGATTTTTATAAACTGTTTCTAATTCTTTAGATCATTGAAAATGCAAAAGAAGAGTATATGAGAAATACATCTTACATGAAAAAATCAAACTCAATTAAAAATCTATGAACTAGGAATTCTCAAAAAAAAACTCTAATACCATTTTAGAAATTTGAAATAGATTGATAACTCTAGAAACTTTATCAGAGAAATTCAATGCTACATAAACTGAAAAACATAAACAATGCAAACCAACAACTTCGAGAGATATGCAATGTCAAAATGATAGAATTGCATTAAGAGTTTTCAAAATGACAAATACAAGATAAGTAGGGAGTTTATATTTAATTAAAAAGAGAATGGAGGTGGAAAACAACTAATAAGAATTGACCACCAATAACCATTAATATTAAATAAAGTAATGAAAAAGTAAATGCTCTATCATTTAAGGGCGGAGACACCTCATCACTTTATCTGCTAATTATTAAATAATAAACTCACTTTATTATCCTAAGACATATGAATAAAAGTGTAGGGAAACCTATAACTAAGGGAAACTAAATTATCCCACCAGGAAAATAAAAATCTACACTCACATAAATTAATGTCATTGGTGTGATGGTTGTTTGAAAATCTATACTATATTAGAAATATTTGTGGTTTAATCATAAATATAATGAGTTTACTTTGAGAGTCATATGTATATTTTCAAAGTATATTTTCAAATATTTGATCTATGATGTGAAAGATCAGTTTTAAAAAATATGAGCTGAAAATTTTAATTATTTTGACCCACTTGATCTATGACTTCGTCAAGAATTATTCTAAGAACTACACATAGGAGATTGTTGGCTTAATAGGTGATTGATTTTCTTAGGTCAAACCCTTTTGGTAGGAAAAACTATTAGCAATGAACAATCTATATGCAAATATGTTTTTTGTTCCTTTAAAATTGAAGTGCACACAAATGATTGTTTTCTTTTTATTTTATATGATCTTACCTATTGACTTCAATACAAATTAAACATATTTTAAATGTCATGAGATAGTAACATATAACACTAAGGTGTGTCAAACCAACTCATAATGATTAATAGAAAGGAGCATGAAACTTAAATTCAATCTAAAATTTAGAATTTTAAGTTCATTATGCACAACTTAAGATTAAACAAAGTTAATCAACATACAATTAAAAATTAAACTCAGGAAGTAGATGGTAATTTCAAGGAAAAGAACATATGAAAGTAAGTTCAAATAAAGACAGAATAATCATTACTAAATGAAGAATATATAGAAAAACAAAAACGATGTACATAATCATTATTCATGATTATTGAATTATGAAACCCACAAGAAGTGTTGTAGTCATCCTCTGATCAAAATCTATTCACAGAACTTACGTCGTCATGGAAGGACAAAATGTTCGATTAAAGGTGGAAAGAAAGAAAGCTACAAAGGTTGCAGAGCGATGAAAGAGGAATGGGCTGAAACAACTCTGAAAAATTCGAATCCATCATACATACTCTTTCAAAGGTAATTATAAATTAGTCAGTTGAACTTTTAAAAATTGAAAACTATCTATTACTTAACTGCTAGATTATATAGTCAAATGTGGAGACAAAAATATCATGTTAGATGGTTGCAGGTAGGAGATAAGTTTTTTTATTTTTAAAATCATTCTATTGCTGCACAAAAATATGTGAATGCTTTCAAGGAGATTCAAAGACATAATGGATCCAGAATTGATCCTATTTGAGATATTCAATTGGACATTATTTCTCAGTTTCATGAGTTACTCAAACTTTCAACTGATCCTTTTCCTGATAATAAATATATCATTTTGCATTTTATTCTTAATCTTATCTTATAATTCTTTCGTGAATGGACCTACTTACATAGATGAGTTAGAGTAAGTTATTTTTATGATGAAAAACGACAGAACTCCTAGCCTTTAAGGATTTTCTATTGAGTCCTTTCAAGATTTTAGGGATATTGTACAAGATGACATTTTGGAAGCTTTTCAGGAATTACGTATCTCAAAATAAATGCTTAAATATCTTAATAATAATTATATTCTTGCTTGGATTTCTAAGAAATATCATGTTTTGAACTTTTTTGATGTCAGAAGTATAGCTCTTTACAATACTATTTATCAGTTTTTCTCTAAAACTATTATTGAGAGGCTGACATGTTTCCTTCCTTTTGTCATTTCTCCTAAACAAGGGGGATTTATTCAAGTTCATCAAATTTTTGATGGTATTGTTATTGTTTTTTTTGAAAGAGATGGGTAAAAACTTTATTGAAACTCAGAAAAGAAGATTAGAAGCAAATATCAGAACAAAAGCTCCAAGAGAAAAGCACAAGAACAACAGAAGAACAAGAGCACTAGTCAACCAACTCCACAACCATCCATATCCTCAATCAAGATCCTCCTCAAATCCAGACAATAATCCTGGGGAAGATGTCTCCATTTCTCAACCCTCCAAACATCAACATGATCTGAAGCCCACTTTGCCAAACAATCAGCAACCCTATTCCACTCACATGGAATGTGGAGAAAGGACACTATCTTCATCCTAGAGCTAATTTGCAAAATCTATTTAACAACCAGAGCCAACTGCCAATTAACATCCTTCACCTTACATTCAATCAACAAATTCACAATAACCTGAGAGTCAGATTCACAAATAACCTTACGCCAACCTAGAGCATAAGCACGCTCCAGAGCATATACAATCGCTAATCCCTCCATAAAATTATTAGCCTGCCAACCTTTATAAATAGAAAAGAAGAACACAACTTCACGCAAACAGTCTCTACCCACGCTGCCAATCCCAGTTGGTCTAGGATTACCGCGGGAAGAGCCATCTGTGTTAATCTTTAAGATATCCTCAGGAGGAGGCATCCATCTACCTGTCCTTTGAACTTTCTTTTTCTCACGTCTACCCCTTCTGACACAAGGAGAGGTAGGAGACAAACCTTGAAAACCCATTCTATCTGTAATTTCAGCATCCCCTCTATCAAGCGGGAACATCACCTCACATTTAGGTTCCACAGTCTCCTGGATCATTTCCAAAATTCTATGCCAAACTTGTTGGATTCCTAACCTTTCCCCTCAGAAAATCCTATGATTTCACTCTAGCCAAATCTGCCAGAGAATAAAGGTAGGTCCAATGCACCAAACAATCTGAAGAAAATGAGTCAAAGTAGGGGGCTTACCCAAACTTCTCCAAAATTCCACCAGGGATGAAGCATGAACACAAGGGTCTTTCCAAACACCCCACCAAAAGTGCCAGAGTTGCAAGGAGAAAGTACATTTGAAGAACAAATGTGAAGAGTCCTCACCAGCACCACACAAAACACATAAGGAAGGTCCATGAAATCCACGCTTCTGAATATTGTCCCAAGTCAAACACCTATTCCAGGCCAAAGTACACACAAAGCAGTTACATTTTGGCCAAGAGAACTTATTCCATACATACTTCCACCAATGGACCTCTTCTCCATTCAACCTATGGGCCATTAATTCCTGATATCCACTATCCACAGAAAAAATGCTTTTAGGATTTTTGCGCCAAGCAAGAACATCCTTGTCCTTGAGGGAACTACAGTGTCTAACTGATAAAATGCTATGAAGCTCCACACAATCTTCCTCCAAACCTACCACCAACCACTCATGTGGGGACTTCTAGCTAGTGACCTCCAACTAACCACAAGGGTGAAAAGATTTAAAATCACTTACCCTTGACCAACTAGCCTCAAGGAAGCGCTGAAAGAGAGCCAATAAATTAGGAAATTGAGAGATAATGGGAGGAAAACCATCCCAAGAGTCAGACCAAAAGAGAGCATATGTTCCCTTCTTACATATCCAAAATAATCCCTACTTAATCAAAGTAGCCCCTTTCTTGAGAGTCCCCCAAATCACTGATCCACTTCCCACCAGAGGATAACGTGGAACCTCCTCCTTTGGGATCCTAGGAAGATACTTATGAAGTATAATTATAGCCCATAACTGATCTTGCTCCACACACCATCTCCAATAAATTTTTGTAGCCAATGCCATCCCAGATAAAGTCGATTGCCTCAAACCCAGACCACCCAATTGTTTTTGAGAACATGCAATATCCCATCCGACTAGGCTCCATTTAGAAGAAGACAAGTTTATGGCCCATTAAAAATACCTTGCCAAGGAATCCAATTCCTTAACAAAGCCCATCAGAGCCACCTGGAGCATACATCTATACAAGGGAAGAGCCTGAACCATAGATTTAAGCAACTGAATACGCCCAACAAAGGAAAGCCATTTATGAGTCCAGTGCTTAACCTTCACTCAAAATTTGTCAAGAATATACTACCAAGAATCTCTAGGGAGCTTACCAGAAGAGATTGGCATACCCAGATAAGTCAAAGGAAGAGAGCCTTTCTGAAACCTCATAATAAGAGAAATTCTCTGTTGAATAGGTCTAGGTGTATTAAAAAAGAAGATGGACGACTTATCCTCATTAATTAATTGACCGGAAGTAGTGAGATAAACATCCAAAGCCTTACGCAGATTAGTAGCCTCCCTAATAGTAGCCATACCCATCAAGGTAGTATCATCCACAAATTTTAGGTGTGACTAAGGAGGCAGCTCATTGCCCCACCTCCACCCCTGGATAATCCCTGAATCAACATTAATTTTCAACAATCTCCCCAACCCTTCAACAGTAAGAAGAAAGAGATAAGGGGAAAGAGGGTCCCCTTGCCGAAGACCACAACATGCTCTAAAAAGCCGTGTGCTCCCCATTGATTAAAAAAGAGGAGGTAGAAGATACACAACACATAACCCACTAAATCCAGTCCTCAGCAAATCCAAAGGCCCCAAGAATATTCCAAAGAAAGGACCACCAAACTCTATCATAAGCCTTAGCCATATCAAGCTTGATAAACATTTCCTTAGCTTTTGACGTAGCCATAAAGTGAATAGTCTCTGTCGCAATAACAACTCCATCTAGAATTTTCTGGTCAGCCACAAAGCCACCCTGCTCCTCAAATATAAGCCATTTAAGCCATTTCTTCAACCTTTTAGCAATCACCTCAGAGATAATCTTATAAATCACATTACAAAGGGAAATGGGACGAAATTGGCTTAATTGATCTGCCCCGTTACGTTTTGGGATGAGGGCAAGAAAAGTGGGTTCAATGCACGAAGCATCTGTTTATTCTTCTGAGATTTCTGGACCACCTCTAATAAATCAACCTTAATAATATCCCAAAATTCTTGAAAGAATTCAATCAGAAACTCGTCAGGACCCGGAGCTTTCCCTTTCTTCATATGGAAAAAAATCTCCTCCAACT
>VDFB02270651.1:410502599-410673097 GCA_007258455.2 Sequoia sempervirens | reverse complement strand
TCACCAAACCCTTCACTAAGAGCAAGTTCATTCGTCTACGATCTCTTCTTGGTGTGCGGTCTATATTAGCATCATCATCATCCTTGGGGGGTGCTTTCTAGTCTTCTCCACTTCTCTCTCTTTTTTGAGGATAGTTTTTTCCCACTAGGTTTTCTATCTTACTCTATTTTTTAGAGAGATTTCCTTATACATGGGTACCTCACCAGGCTTGTAGCCAGAACTCATTTTATCCATGCCCACCTTAGTTATTCTTAAGGGGGGGTGTTAGTGTAATTAATTCTTTCTTCACATATCTTGACCTAAGCCTACTTCGGCATGGTATTTATTACGCAGGTTAATTATCTTATGGCATTTATTGTGCAGGTTAAATATCTCCTAATATTTTTTCTTGCTAATATTTAGGAATATTTTGCTCATGGTTGGATATTTCTCCTTTATAAGGAGACCCTTGACTATCTATCAATATAGATTGAGTTTATGCATTCTATCTCTTATTGTTCTTGTCATACATCTTTGTCTCTCTTGGTTTTCACAATAATATTTATGTTTATTTCTATTTAAGTTTTTATAATTGTTAAAGATCTATAAAAAAATTGCATTATTCTCATCTCAAGATTAGTGTAGGAAGTTTTTTCGCTACCTTAGCTTCCTAACAAGTGGTATTAGATCCTAATCACCTTTGGTTCTAGTTATGGGAACTTGTTGGGTTTTCTGGATTAATCTCGGTTTGAGTGGGAGCTTGTGCAGAAGATACTTTGTGTTCTTGTTGTAACAATTTTCAGATGGAAAGTTCATCAAGGAGAATAGAGGTGGATAAATTTTCCAAAAATAATTTTGAAATGTGGAAGTTGAAGATGGAGGATATGTTGATAAATTGAGATATATGGGATGTTGTTGATGAGCATGTTTCAAGGCCTATAGATCCTACTCAGGCTACTCAATATGATGTTATGGACCGTAAAGCCAAGGTTCTAATTAGATTGTGTTTGGAAAACTCTATTTTAATTAATTTCCATGAGGAGACCTCTGCACAAAAACTATGGAAGAATCTTGGTGAGATGCATCAGGCCAAATATTTAGTGAATAAATTTTTCTTGAGGAAGAAGTTGTAATCCTTGAGAATGGAAGAGGGTGGATAAATCATAGACCATATGGAAGCATTCAATATGTTGGTGGCTTAGCTGGCATTAGCTGGTGTCAAAATGGATGAGGAGGAGAAATGTTAGATCTTGCTTTGTTCTTTGCTTGATTTGTGGGATTCTCTTGTTATCACTATTGGGAGTACTATTATTTTTAAGACTGAAGATGTGGTGGGTTCCTTGCTTTCTAAAGAAATAAGGAGGAAGGTATCCATCATTGCCAAGGAGGCCCTAAATGTTTGTGGAAGACGTAAGGAAAAAGGAAAGAAGAATGAGAAGCGTGACAAATCCAAGTCTAGGGGGAGATCTAAATCTCCTGGAAAGTCTAAAGTTATTTGTTGGAATTGTGATAAGCATGGACATGTTCATAAGGAATGCAAAGAAGAAAAGAAGAAGAAAAAGAAGAAATTTGACTCTGATTTTGAGTTCGAGAAGGAAGATGGCGAGACATTCATTGTAGCTTTAGCAACTCGTATAGGTAATGATGCATGATTAAGTGAATCACATGCATCTTTTCATATGACCTTTCATATAGATTGGTTTTGTGAATATGAATAATTTGATGGAAGTAAGGTGTAATTGAGTGTTGATTCTCATTTAGACATTGTTCACCATGGTAAAGTTAAAATCAGGTTTCCTGATGGTAGAATAAAAGGGATCAATGGTGTGTTGCATATCCCTGGATTAGCACAAAATTTATTATCTATGAGAAAACTAATAGATGTGGCTATGCAAGTAGTATTTTCTGATGCAAAATGCAAGATGGTTAGAGGTGCTATGGTTATTGCTAGAGGTGTCAAATATGGCACATTGTATAAGCTTGATACATGCACTGTTGAGTGAAATAGTACTTCTATGAAAATCAAGTCTATGGAGGAAGTGAGGGTTTCACCTTCAGCAGATGGTCATGGCTTTTGGATACCCAAGGGTGCTCTTTTTTCTGGTACAAAGTTACCTATAGAGAAAACTATGTTATGGCACCAGAGACTTGGCCACATTGGAGAAAAGGGTCTAAGAACATTGAAAAATAAAATCCTTGTTGAAGGTTTGTCTGATTGTAATCTTGAATTTGATTTCTATGAGCATTGCATTTATGGAAAACAAAACCACATTCAATTTTACTCAAGTTCTCATAAATCTTGTGGTGTATTGGGTCTTATTCATTCTGATGTGTTTGGTCTTGTAGATGTTCCTTCGATTGGTAAATCCACATATTATGTTTCATTTATTGATGATTATAGTAGAAGGACATGGGTATATTTCCTAATGAGTAAATTTGAAGTTTTCAGTTGATTTAAAGAATTTAAAGCAATGGTTGAGTTGCAAACTGGAAATAAAATAAAATTTTTGAGGAATGATAATGGTGGTAAAAAAAAATTCTAATGATATTCATAAATTTTGTAAAGATTGTGGTATTCATAGATAGAAGACAACTCTGTATTCTCCACAATAGAATGGAGTTATAGAAAGAATTAATAGGACACTGATGGAGAAGGCTAGGAGTATGTTGAGTGGTGCTGGTCTAGAACAAAGTTTTTGGGCTGAAGTTGTTACCACCACTTGTTACCTTATCAACATGTCTCCTACATTAGCTCTTGTTGATAAGACACCTATAGAGGAATGGTCAGGTCATAAGCCTTCATTGAGACATCTTGAGTTTTTGGTTTTGAGGCATATGCACATGTGCCAAAGTAGAAGCAAAAAAAGTTGGAGAACAAGGTTGTGAAATGTATCTTCATCAAATGTAGTTATGGTGTGAAAGGTTACAAGCTTTGGGATCCTATTGCATAAAAGGTAATACATAGTAGAAGTGTTATTTTTAGAGAAACTAAGCCTTATTCAGTTACATTGCAGCCAGAACAAAATAAATAGGAAGATGTGATTCAATTTCCTTCTACACATGAGAAAGTTGAATCAAGGCCCAAGGATAGACAAGAAGTTAAGGAGAGCTCATCTAGTTCTGGATCTTTAGAAGAGGAGGAAGAACCTCCAACTCAACTTGTTCATAGGTCTACAAGACATAGACAACTACTTGAAAGGTATTCACTTGATGATTGGAGATGTATTTTTTCTTTGACTACTAAAATGGATGAACCCATATTTGTAGAAGAGGCATTACGTATGAATGATGTAGAATCCTAGAAGATTTCTATGGATGAAGAAATGAAATCTTTGAAAAATAATAATACATGGGATCTTGTACCATTTCCTGAAGGATGAAAACCTATTGGTTCTAAATGGGTGTTCAAGAAAAAGATTGGTTTAGATGGAAGTATTAAGAAATACAAAACAAGGTTGGCTGCTAAGGGTTACTCTCAAGTTGAGGGTGTTGATTATGGTGAGATATTTTCTCCTATTGCAAAAATGACATCTATTAGATTTTGTCTTTCTATTGCTACTGCTTTTGATTTAGAGGTTCAGAAAATCAATGTGAAAATTGCTTTCCTTCATGGTGATTTGGAGGAGGATATTTAGATGACACAACCAAAGCACTACATGGTGAAAGGTAAAAGTAAATTAGTTTGCAAATTGAAGAAATTTTTGTATGGCTTGAAATAGAGTCCTAGGATGTGGTACCATAAATTTGATACACATGTGTTGAGTTTTGGATTTGAGCGTTCTAAATCAGATCATTGTGTTTATTATAAAATTGATGGTGATTGTTTCTTGTTTATTGCATTATATGTTGTTGATATGTTATTTATTGGAAAAGGTAAAGGTATGATTTCAAAATTGAAATCTCAACTTTCTTCTAAATTTGAAATGAAAGATCTCAGGGAAACTAAACATATTCTAGGGATGGAAATTAAAAGAGATAGAGTGAATAAAAAGCTATGGCTTGGCCAAAGTAAGTATGTGAATTCAATTTTACAGAGGTTGGATATGCATAATTGTAGACCATTGTGTGTTCCTATTTTAGTTGGAAAAAAATTATCTATTTTAGATTTTCCAACATCCCCATCGATCGAAGATGGAAGACATGAGAAGAGTTCCTTATGAGAGTGTATTTGGAAGTTTAATGTATGTTATGGTTTGTACTAGACTAGACATTGCCCAAGCAGTGGGAGTTCTTTCTAGATATATGTCTGATCCTAGTAGAGTGCATTGGGATGCAGTTAAAAGAGTCTTCAAATATTTGCGGGCTACCTCAGACTATTCCTTATGTTATCATAGTAATGTGACTGAAGACAAGATTTCCCTTTATATTCAAGGTTATGTGAATTCAGACTGAGCAAGTGAAGTTGATAGCAGAAAATCCACCAGTGCTTATGTGTTTACTTTATTTGGTGGTGCAATTAGTTGGATGAGTAAGCAACAGGCTATGGTTTCTTTTTCCACTACTGAAGCAAAGTATATGACAAATAATCATGCTTGTAAAGAATCCATTTGGCTTAAGAGACTATGTTCAGATATTGGAATAAAACAAGGTGCTATGAAAATTTATTGTGATAGTCAAAGTGTGATATGTCTAGTCAACAACCCAACATTTTATGCTAAGACCAAGAACATTGATGTACAATAGCATTTTTTTAGAAATATGGTCAAAGATAGTAGGGTGAAGCTGGTTAAAGTAGATACTTTGATGAATGTTGTTGATTCTTTAACTAAGCCTGTGAGCATAGAGAATTTTAGATGGTGTTCAGAGACTATGGGACTTTCGGCCCCTAGCAATTAAAGAGATGACGTTTACACCCTCACATTGCTCTTGTAAGGTGTTCAACAAGTGGGAGATTTTTTTGGAAAATGTGTCTCAACCTTGCAATTATATGTGGTTTATTGTTGATAGGATATATATGTTTCCTAGTTACACTGATAGGTGTATACAATGACAACAAAGAGTGAAATGTGAGTGTGTTAACTTTTTCAGGCAATTTCTAGAATGGTCGACATAAATTAAATAAAGGATATGTTATAAATCTAGACCATTCATTATTAGGTTTTAGATCTAATGGAAAATATTCTTTTGGCTTGTCTTTCCCTAGAATGTAACTCTCTTTTATGAGGGCTTTGTATTACGATTGTGGTAGAGATTGTGCTGATTTCTAAGAGTGTGATAACGGATGTGTTGTCTCTTAATCTATAAGTGGTGATACTATTGTGAGAAGCTTTCTCTACAAGTATATTGTAATCTTTGTGATTTATTGAATAATATATTGGGTGGCTTTTGGAGTGTGGGGTTTTTCTCTCGAAAGGGTTTTCCCCACGTAAATTGTGTCATGGTATGCACGATATTTATGTTTATTTTTGTTTAAGTTTCTATAACTGTTAAAGATCTATAAATTTTTTGCATTATTCTTCTCTCAAGATTAGTGTAGGAAGTTGTTCCACTACCTTAGCTTCCTTATAGATTAAACATTGTTATACATTTATTTCAAGGTGTAGATCTACATCCTTCATGACCACTTCATGTTAAATTTGGTATTTACAAGACATCATTCAAGGTATCATTATCCATGTTTCATGTTCCTTGTTTCATGTTTTATGTCCTTATTTCATTATCTCATCATTTGGTTTAATTACCTAAAAGGGGTTTGACCAAAGCAAACCCCTTTTCACTAACAATCAACAAGTTTTTCTCTTCTTTACATGTGTGATTCTAGATCTAGGTGTCTTGGATCATGAAGGATATTTGAATATTAGGTTACAAGCTTTGAGGGATTTTTTGGAGTTGTCTCCTCACTTGCAAGGTCATGGAAAGACTTCTATAGGCCTAAAATCAAATTTTTAGATCCAAAAACAAGGTGTGGCAGAAAGAGAAGAGATTGGAGACTTGATTAAGATCTTAACCCTCCAAAAAGGCCTACTAGGACTTATATGCCACTTGTGGCATATCAGTCCCATTATAGTGATTTTCCATATTTTAGTGGCTTTAGATCAGACATTGCCAAATTCCTATTTTGGCCCAAAAACCCTAATCTAGGATTGATATGCCCAGATTGGCATATGAGTCCCAGACATCATCAAAATTAGTGTTTTTACCATCTTCAATCCTCATTTAGGCCTCTTCAAGTTTCCAGGTGCATATCTTTGATTTTATAGCTTTTTGTTATGATTTATATGCATTTCTATGTCATTCATTCAAGTTTCATGCATCACTAAGTTTGAACATTAGGTCTAGTATTTCATTATTCTTTCCAATCCCTAGCTTGGTGGTGAACCCCTCATTTAGTTATTAATCATACCCTAGGATACCCTATTGGAAGATCTCTTCCCCTTACTTTATCCTCAGATTGAGATCTCTAGGGTGTCCTTGAATGTGGAGTATAGAAAGTTTGTTGTCCTAGGTCCTAAACCCTAGTGATGACAATTTTATATCTTATAGATAGAGAGGTATCTATGCATCTAATGATTGATATGATGCTAAAAAAAGTCCAACATAATATTCTATTCCTTTTTTCGTAGGAAAGTAGGAGAAATGGGGATACCTGAATACTTGAAAGGTGTAGAACAACCTAGAAATGAAGAATATTATTAGCCTAATCCTGTAGATGAGGTTTAGTATGTAAGAAGAAAACATGAGACATTTGATGATTAAAAAACTGGTGATATGCACTAATATAAGTGTCACAAGAGCGCCTAAGAGCCAAAAAATTCTCAAAAGTGGCATTTCCCATTAAACAACCGTCATTCATAGATTGCACATGAGAAAGTGGATCTAAACCTTGCACAATGTGAAAGCCATAGATAGAACTAGAAAACATGGGATACTTAAAAATTCTACCCAATCATTTTGCAAGAATGAAAAAGAGATATGGAGATTGAGGGTCACACTGATGCAAAATTCTTTTAGAATGGAAAAGAGAAGAAGAACCATTTATAATCATAGAAAGGTAATGAGAGGTACAACAAGTTATAACCCATTGAATCGAATTATCAATAAAACCAAAGGAATTTAGTATATATTTTTAAAAAGGTTAGCAAAATCTGATATAAGACTTGGAAAGATCAAGCTTCATGAACATATAACTTTTTTTTTAACATTTATAGAGTGAATAGTTTTTTTAACAATAACAATACCATCAACAATTTGATGAACTTGAATAAATCCCCCTTGTTTAGGATAAATGATAGAAGGAAGGAAACGTGTCAGCCTCTCAATAATAGTTTTAGAGAAAAACTTATAAATAGTATTGTAATGAGCTATACTTCTAACATCAAAAAAATTCAGAACATGATCTTTCTTAGGAATCAAAGCAAGAATATAATTATTATTTTGAGATACGTAATTCCTGAAAAGCTTCCAAAATATCATCTTTGACAATATCCCTAAAATCTTGAAAGGACTCAATAGAAAATCCTTAAAGGCCAGGAGTTCTATCGTTTTTCATGATTAAAATAACTTACTCTAACTCATCTCTGTAAGTAGGTCTATTCACGAAAGAATATTCAGATAAGATTAAGAATAAAATGCAAAAATGATATATTTATTATCAGGAAAAGGATTAGTTGAAAGTTTGAGTAACTCATGAAACTGAGAAACAATGTCTGATTGAATATCTCAAATAGGATCAATTCTGGATCCATTATGTCTTTGAATCTCTTTGAAATCATTCACATGTTTTTGTGCACCAATAGAACGATTAAAAAAAAAAAAACAACTTATCTCCTACCTGTAACCATCTAACATGGTATTTTTTGTGTCCACATTTGACTATATAATCTAGCAGTTAAGTAATAGATAGTTTTCAATTTTTAAAAGTTCAACTGACTAATTTATAATTACCTTTGAAAGAGGATGTATGATGGATTCTAGTTTTTCAGAGTTGCTTCAGTCCATTCCTCTTCCATCGCTCTGCAACCTTTGCGCTTTCTTTCTTTCCACCTTTAATCGAATATACATATGACTCTCAAAGTAAACTCGTTATATTTATGATTAAACCACGAGGATTTCTAATATAGAATAGATTTTCAAACAACCATAACACCAATGATATTAATTTATGTTGGTATAGATTTTTATTTTCCTGGTGGGATAATTTAGTTTCCCTACACTTTTATTCATATGTCTTAGGATAATAAAGTGAGTTTATTATTTAATAATTAGCAGATAAAGTGATGAGGTGTCTCCACCCTTAAATGATAGAGCATTTACTTTTTCATTACTTTATTTAATATTAATGGTTATTGGTGGTCAATTCTTATTAGTTGTTTGCCACCTCCATTCTCTTTTTAATTAAATATAAACTCACTACTTAACTTGTATTTGTCATCTTGGAAACTCTTAATGAAATTCTATCATTTTGGCATTGCATATCTCTCGAAGTTGTTGGTTTGCATTGTTTATGTTTTTCAGTTTATGTAGCATTGAATTTCTCTTATAAAGTTTCTAGAGTTATCAATCTATTTCAAATTTCTAAAATGATATTAGAGTTATTTTTTGAGAATTCCTAGTTCATAGATTTTTAATTGAGAGTATGATTTTTTCATGTAAGATGTATTTCTCATATACTCTTCTTTTGCATTTTCAATTATCTAAAGAATTAGAAACAGTTTATAAAAATCTAATAATCTTTTCATATCGCATGTGTTTTGTGAGATCTAGGTGATTTCAGCATTTCTTATTATACTGGAAAAAAAATAACTATTCCAACATATCTAAGAGGCTTGAGAAAGTCAATATTAAATATTGTTTCATCCAATTTGAAGATTGTTTGACATAAAATTTAAAGTTTAAAGTTTTATTGCTGGTGTTCCTTTTTCTTTCTAGAACATTTGGAACGAGCACCCTTCACTCTTAAATGATAATTTAATACACGAGAAGTAGCCTCTTTTGAAGAGAAGACTGTAATTTTCCAGTCTCATGCTCTTTGATATCTTCTCTATACATGGCATGGAAGAAGAGATATACAGAGAATTCACTTGTTGAAAACTGAAACATATGCACATCTAGGCCGTGCTTTTCAACCTCCTCAATGAGCATGGAAATACACCTCGCCCTTGCAAAGCTATAAATGTTAATTATAACCTCCCTTCCATAAACATCCACGTCCACCTTAGTAAGCTCTCTGTTTTCTTTTTGTGTTTCCCCACATTTCCGTTTTGCAAGGAGATTGTCTCTTTGTCGCTTCAATCGGTATATTTCATCCTGCAGTTTTCGAATATAATTACTGGCTTCCTTATATACCCCACACCTGTCGATCTGTGATGCCAAATACAAATGACTTCAGCACAGTCAGTCATACTTATGTGCTATAAACTGTAGACGCGCATTTTCATTCTTTTGGGGATAGGCAAACAAATAGGTATATTATTTAAGAATTCAAAGAAAAAATAATAAAAAATTAAAGAGCAGCAATTGTCATTAAAGTCTATAGGATGAAAATTAAGGAGGTTTTTTACCAAATCTTTCATTTCTAGGATTAAAAGGAAATCATGTAATTAACAAAATACAAAATCTTAAGAAAAAAATATATTAGAATGATCAAATCAAATCATTATGAAAGGGCTGAAGGAACTGTGAAGATTAAATGGAAACATGAACTCCTAGTCAATGACATTTCAATTGGGATTAACATCAAAGGTCTATTTGACCAAATAGTCCAGAACAATATTTCATTTTCTACAACTATGAATAAAAGAGATGAAATCAAATTTGGTGAAAAATGAATATATACTTGACAAAAGATGTGAACATCTAAGAAGACTCTTGAGACATCCCATTATTCACAAAGAAGACTAAAAACATAGAATCCATCTCACATATTATCTTCTTTCAACCCAACTCACATACAACGATGGATTAGGCCTCCATCTAATTGTTAGTGTCAAACCTTGTTGCAAAAGAGAAAAATTGAACTAAATCAACACTATCCCACACAACTCCACCAAACCCCACTTCATCTTGTTATTAAAAGAACCAAAAATGTTAATTTTGAGAAAACCCAATGAAGAACAATTACATATTCTATTCACCTTATTAGAAAATTTGATACTAGATTTGAAATGAGCAAAGCCAACAAAATGAATCAAATCTAATTTCTTCAAAATTTGAATATTATAAAGAGCTAAGACTTCATCCACAAAATACTTAGCCACCAACTTTTATTTATCAAGTCTAAAATCTTATGGCATATATATTCAATGAGTCTGTATAACCTTAGAATATCTAGCAATTTCCTTCCAACTAAATTTTTCAAATAATAAATACAAGACCAATATCTCAAGCCATCAAAAGTAAAGAAGTAGAAGCAAGGGAACATCCCAAACTAACCCTAAGATAAAACAAAAAATAGCATGAACTAGAGCCTAGTTTTAGATGTGCCACCACTACCTCCATAGGCCCTCTAAAAATAAGCATTAAGAAAAAAATTGAGCTGCATACTATTCATGAACCTAATAGAAAACACATATGAAAGGACTCCTTGCTTTCTTATATTGTATAAGATAAAATATTTAGTTTTGATAAAATAATTAGAAACAATTTAAAATATATATTTGATCTAAATGAATTATAACCACACTTAATTAACACAATTTCTATTTTCTAAAATTAAAAGAATATTTAACATTTTTACCTTCATATTTGAGATTCATGTCTTACAAATTGCCAAATATTAACTTTTTCTTCAAATTGAAAAATTAATTACGATTTGTACCTATGCATGAAGAGGTATTTTTGTTAAGGTAATTTTAGGAGTAAGGTCATCTTAACTTGAGAAATTACAAATTGTGTGGCCATTAAATTAAGTTGTACATTTTATTTGATACAAAATGTAAAATATAGAGTTCTTTTGTTTTAAAAACAAAAGATAAAAAGAAGTTTATTGAAGTGATATAAACATACTACATTTAGTATTATTAGATTTTCAAATGACAAGAGTTATGACTAAAGTAAGAAGAGGGAAAATTCAAGATAGTTTTTCACTAAATTCAAAGTAACATAAATAATCATATCTACTAAAAGAATAGATTTTCTTATTCCTTTGTAATTTAGTAATTAGAAAGAAGTTGGAAGATCTGAGAAGATTTTTCAAAAGGAAAAAACTCTAATTGGGAGACATCCCAAACACAACTTTATTTTAAAGCTTATTTCGCAAGGCAATCTACTACAACATTCTATTTCCTAAGAATATGAGCAAAGGAGAGCCTCAAAATTCAGAAAGAGGATAGAATATCAATTCCACTAAAGAAGCAATCTTTTGGAAGGACTATGAGAGAACCTTTTTTATTTAAAATATAAATAAATATAAAAGAATTTGATTTGCAAATATTTTTTGAGATAGTATAATAACCGAGATTTCCATCAATTTTTTAAATCCAATACTAGTAGAATTAGAGAAAACAAAAAGAAGCATACCATCACTTCAGAATCAACTGCTCCAATTCCAACAACACTCCATTTACCATGAGGAGAGCAATTAGTATTTATTTTGAAAAGGAGTCCTGG
This sequence comes from Sequoia sempervirens, assembly GCA_007258455.2. Classification (NCBI taxonomy): domain Eukaryota; kingdom Viridiplantae; phylum Streptophyta; class Pinopsida; order Cupressales; family Cupressaceae; genus Sequoia; species Sequoia sempervirens. Next base: position 410,661,571 of record VDFB02270651.1, on the reverse strand, counting down.
TCTTTGTTCCATCTTTTTAGTTTCTTTACTTTCTTTACTCTCATATCATAAAGATTTGGTTTGATCTTTCTAATCTTTTTCTTTTTCTTTTAAAAAAATTGTGTTTTCCTGATTTCATAGATTCTTTGATTTTAGAGGTGATGAGTTTGCAGAAAACCCTTTGAATTTTTATCTTATAAATTTTAGTAGTGCCGACTATTACTATTTGAAAATCTTTAATAATTAGTTTTGAATTCTCAATTAATATGTTTATCTCTTTTTACTTAAAAAACAAACTCTTTTTCAATATATATATTTTCAAAACCAATAAAATAAAGATTTATATTTCTATAAAATAATATACAATAAATATTGAAACAATCTTAATATTATATTTGTATAGAAGGTGGAAAATTCCAAGAAAGACTGCATAAAATTCTATATATTAGAAATTATAAAATAAAGAGAATTGCTTTTGATTTCAACTGTAAATACTTTTCAAAATTTATGCCTACTAAAGAGAATTCTGTTAAACTTTGTTCCCAAAATAATGGGAGCTCCACTGAACGAGGACTCAATTCAATTATTTTAAGCAGTACAAAATGGAGATCTGAACACAAGATTCACTCCTTTCGCGAGAGATTATATATTAATCCATATACCCCTTTATTCAAACACAACATTGATAAATAATTACCATAGTTGAAATTTAGAAGTCACCCATTAAACTGAGTAAACACTATCCTCCATTTAGAATTCTTATCAACTACAAATCCCACGCGGTAAATGGATAAGAGCACGCGAATTCACAACGAGTTTTAGTTTGGTTGGGCTAGTCGATTAGGAGAGTTTCAACTCAGTCTAGGCAAAACAGTCTTTCACAAAACCGGGTGCTTGTATTTGATTTCAAACGGCTATATATGTCTATGATATATTATTTTTTTTATAATTCTCACAAAGCAAAGTTGTCATTTACAGTAACGTAGAAACTAAAATGAACTTGACGATTTAGGTTTGTTAAGAAAAACTTTCTTTATGATTAATTTAGTTTTATTAAGAAAATACAATCAATTAAGTGTAAATAAATTATTTTTTGATAGTTTGATGTTGAGCCTGAATGGTGTTTGAGGGAGAAATCTTTAAGAGGAGGTCGTAGGTAGGTTTATAAAATAGGTATTGGAATCTAGAAATTTTCCTTATTTCTAGTGCATGATAATCTTTTTGCAAAGAAACTTTGTTTTTAGGTTTTATGGTAATTAGTTGGCTTAAAAAAAATTATATTAAAATTTTGAAATCTATGACTCATCTTTACAATCGAGTTGGTAGAAAGTTTAGATAATTCGTGGGAGACATGCAAACCTAATTTCATAGTTCCTCAATGAGTTTTGATGTCTATTTTAATGCGTTGGTGTTTCTGAAGGGATCCATAAAATCTTGTAAAATTTTCAAATTTCTCTATTCTAGCAATTGTCCATGGCTTTATATGTTGCCACCAACCTCCAATTCAATTTTCATGGTCCTCAAAGGAGTTTTAGGGTCAGAACAAAAACAATTGTTAACATTTTCACAAAGGGCCTCGGATACAAAGGAACCTCTAAAAATCGGATTTTTTTGTGCAAAATTTTGGAATGGGGCAAAGATCAGAATCAAATATAATGACACTCTACAAATTTTTGTGACCTCTGTATGTCGTGTGTGTTCGTGGTGATGATTGTGTCATTTCATCTACTATATATTTAAATGGTGAATTTCAAGTTTCAAATGAGGGACTATATAAATTAATTTTAATTGTTTTATTTGGTCAAAAAGGAACATAAAATAATTGTTTAATTTGGTCTAAAGGGAACATAAAATAATTGTTTTCGAGGTTTTAAATATTAAATTGACAATTTCATTTAGTTTCTTTTTTGATAAAAGATTTAAAGTTAATAATATGGCTTTAAACGTTTGGTCAACGACTTTATCACTATATCAAGAATATGGCACCTTAATATATTCTTTTGTTCATATGTGTAAAAGGATTTTAAATGATGATTTATCATTGGTTGAGTTGAGTGTCCAAAATGGCAACCAATCCACATGTCCAAATGGTGGTCCATCGCAATTAGAAAAGGAGACGATGAAGAAAAGTTGTGATGCGCCAATCTTGCGTGATAAGATTTTGATTGGTTATTTTAATTATTAATTCGGATGGTGATAAGGTGCCAAATGAGGGTTTGTTTTCACGTGTTTCTTCATGTTCTCTATTTGTTGCTCTTATTCATTTCTAGTAGCGCCACTTTGAGACTCGTGTTCAACATTTAAACCTGTAATAATCTTCTTGCTATCTATGGTATTGCATTATTTCATGCCAAAGGAAGATCTGGGAGAGTTTTTGATGACTTTAACTACTTAAATGACCATTTTGTATTGCTGGCAACATAAAAAATGACCCAACCATGATTAAAATTCCTATGCACTATAAAACATGATCTGTAATCATTTTTGATACTCTAATGTGCCTCTTGAATTCTTGGGAAGTAGTTTTTAACCAAAATTGATCAGTATATTTTTGATCTCACAATAATATTTTTCATATAGTTGATATGAATTTTTCACAGTTCATGATAGTTGTAAAGCAAATTTTTGAATTTAACTGTGTAATTTTTTTGATCCACATTTTAGATCACACTCAATGACTTTCCTCTTCGTGATGATGGATCACTGAATGTGATCCCAAACATTGATAAAAAAACGTATACATTTAAATTCAAAAATTTGCTCTACAAATATTTTTTATGTTAAATCTAATCTTTTATGTTCTCGTGCTCTGTTGGCTTGAGACAAAGGGAGGCAGGTTAATAAAAATGAACTCACTATGGAACGTGCTACGTAGCAATGTAAACTGAATATTGTTGAAGAAGGCAATAAGAATGTCATGGAAAAAATTGCGTGAGATGAGTATGGAGTAAAAGCTCTGATTTTTATTTTTTTTATAGATGAGTACTACCAAAGGGAGTAGCTCCCTAGAACATTAGAAAAGAGGCAGATACGTGCCCAAAAAAGCAAGATTAGACAACCAAAAATCAGCTCTAGGGTTCAGTTTGCCAACGACTCGTAAATGATGGTCAAGAGGCCACCCAGCCAGATAAGTTTCCTCAGACTTCCTTCGCTGAGCAAGGCATTGTGTGCATTCATGTGTCTAGCAAACGGCTCCATATCAGCATTCACAACACCAGACCAGAACACCTCCCAAGAATTGGTCATAAGATTGACTAATGCTTCCCCCTGAATCCGAGGCACCCCAGCAGCTTATTCCATGTCTTCGTCACTCACCATCGTTGGATCGAAGAACATGCGTAGAAAGCTCACCCAACCCTCTGAGCCCATATCCAAGGTAGAAATGGCAACTACTTGGACATTGGCCTGCACTACGAACCCGCGAAGCCACACCACCACCCTCTCCTTGGATTCTATGATGTCAACTAATGCACTGATTACTACCTCGTATACCTTGCCATCACACCAGTGCTAGTTGAGGTTCAGGATAGTGGAGACCAAGCCCACAATTGCTCTATGCACCTCCTGGTTCCGCGTGTTGAAGAGTCTCTGACATTGGACATCCATAGACTCTGTTGCACAATGATAGAGAAGACCGAACTAAAACACCATTTTAACCTATGTGACAACAACACCATACTACTACGACCTGCCTTCAAAGGCAAGATGATCTCCCCTAAATAGATCGTAGAGGGCTTCCTTTAACTTGGGTAAACCAAGAACCAATGGACCAAACCAGCCTCGAATCCATTGCAAATTTGTCCTAAGACACATGGGATTACAACAGTTCCACATCTTCAAGACTGCGTAGAATTGGAATAAGCGACAGAAGCAGTCTGGAAAATCTTATTGTCCTCTAAAATCACTTCTTGCAGACCCAGCCATTGTACCAGAGAGGAGCACATGACCACCTTTTCAGATTGAGCTACTCCCAGGTTTGCCAGAAGATCCATAGCTTTATTCGCTTCTCTGTAGACATGCGACAGAGAATAATCTGCCATCTTCCCTAGAAAATATCTAATAGGTGCAATCCAATCATTTATTTTCCAATTTGGAGATTTCCCTATAGTGATTGCCTGAATACATAACATTGAATCTCCTTCTATCTCCACAGAGTCGATGCCTTTTTGTATGCGCATAGTTGTACTCCCAGCCACAAAGTGATGCAGGAGCATCCAGTGGTGTGAGGGCAATCTTGCATCACCCAAAAAGATGATTTCCAATTTTTATTCCCGTTGTTTTCTTTTTTTAGATGTTTTTGCATTTTTGGATACCCTTTTCGTTGAATAAGAGTTTCCAACTTTTAGAATTGCTTTATTGCTTTTTCTGCTCAACTACTATTTTTAGCAGGTGTGAATTTGAAGGCGTGGGAAGACAGAAATTTATGGGAAGGTTCAGGACAGAAAAATAAACAATTTGGTAAAAGAATCAGGTCAAGATCATTCACGGTTTGAAAGATATTCAAGTTCTAGTTTCTGCTTTTTGCCCTGAAAAACCTTCTGAGCTTAGTTTGAGGCACTAAACAGTCTCGGATGGGCCTAAAAATTTGCAAAAATTCCAAAGTAGTTTACCACTAGACCTAATTTGTGGAACATTGCCTTTTCAAGAGCTTTCTAAAAAGGTATTATCATTGAAGATCCGACAGTCGGATTAAAAGATATGGCTTCCAGAAGTTGGTGCATATTTTAGAAATGTGCTAATTTTCGAATGTGAATTTAATTTGAATTTCAAATTGTAATTTTTGGCGCCAAACTGCCAAAACTCATAACTCGAATGTTGTTTTTGGCTCCAAACCGAAAAGGGGCTATTTATGGGCTAATTTCTGATTTTTGGGTAACTTTTTGTGGAAGAGAGTTCACATGTTGCGATAGGGGAATCTGGGTAATTTTCTGCAAGCCTGTAATTTTGCATGTATCAAAGAGCTTGAGGATTTGTGATCCTCTGCATGTAAGAGTTCCATATTTTAATAGAAAATATTATTCTCTATTTTTTGAGTGTATTTCTGTGTCTCGGGTTTGCTCCCTCGTTAGGTGGTATCAGAGCGGGTTTTCCTGAGCGTGTGAACAGATCACCGATCGTGAGGCAGTTTGGACAAGGACCGTGGTTGTGGGTTCAAGATCTTAAATATTCCTCCAAGAGTGATTCCTGGTAGGCGTGGTGGTGCTAGAGGTGGCAAAGGTGGAAGAAATGCTGGTGGAAGAGATCCATTAGCAGCTGAGGGTTTCAAAGCCCTCTAAAGACAAATTGATGCATTGCAGGAACAAATGAGAAGAGGGTTAGACCCGGGAAGGAGAGGAGAAAGCGAGGATGAAGAAGAGGTGGAAGATACAGATGTAGAAGAGGAAGAAGAAGTGATTGATCAAGATCAAATGCAGCTGATTAGGGCCATTTTGAAGATTGGAAAAAGACCCAGAATAGAAGTCCCCAGTTATTCTAGAAATTTGAACCCAGAAGAGTTGATCGACTGAATCAACGAGCTAGAAGAATATTTTCAGTATGAAGAAGTAGAGGATCCAGATCGGGTTAAGTTTGCAAAAATGAAGCTGAAGGGCCATGCAAATATTTGGTGGAAAGAGGTCCAGTTGGACAGAAATCGAAGAGGAAAAGGAAAAATCAGTAGTTGGGATCGCATGGTGGAGAAACTGAAGAAGTAGTTCATACCAGTAGACTACGAGTTAGATCTGCTAAAGAAATTGCAAGGGTTGAAGCAAGGAAGTAGATCTGTGAAAGAATACACAGAATATTTTCACAAGATGATCATCAGAACGGGCCATGCAGAAGCCAACAAGGAGAAGGTAGCTCGTTATCTTAATGGGTTACGATTGAGCATTCAAGAGGAGCTAAGCCTGGTCAGAATAACCACCATTGAGGATGCACATAATTTTTCTCTAAAATTTGAGGAGAAGCTGAACAAAAGATTCGACAGCAAGCAAAAAGGTCGAGCAAATCAAAGCGGAAGAGGTAGTGGAAGATCTTCTGGGAGCCGAAATGAGAATGAAAGGAAAAATGAAGATGTGGGTACCAGTCGAGGTCAGAAGAATGATAACTTCTACCATCCTCATGATCAAAACAGTGGCAATCAAAGGGGTAGAGGACGAGGAAGATCTGGGCCAGGACCCGGAAGAGGTGGTTTCAGAGGAACTTGTTTCCATTGTGGTGAAGAAGGGCATCGAGCTTATGAATGTCCACAACACCAAGGAAGGACAGACAGAAGGCCAGAAGGTCGTGGAAGAGTTGCACATGCAGATGAGGAGGCTCAATCCGAGCAGATGATGCTGAAAGGGGGGAAGCCCTAGTGGTTAGAAGAGCCCTGGTGACTAAAGAGAAGGAGCCAGAATAGAGGAAGAATCTGTTCCACACAAGGTGCAAGTGTGAAGACAAATGCTGTGATTTCATTATTGACAGTGGGAGCACTGATAATTTGGTGTTAGACGAGATGGTTGCGAAGTTGAAGTTGAAAAGGCAAAGACATCCACACCCATATTGGATTTTCTAGTTGCAAAAAGACCACAAAGTTTTGGTCAATGAACAATGCCTGGTGAAGTTCAAGATCGGAAGCTATCGTGATGAGGTAATCTATGATATCATCCCCATGGATGCATGTCACATGTTGTTGGGGAGGTTGTGGCAGTTTGATAGGCGTGTTGTACATGATGGCCATGCAAACACTTATTCCTTGATGAAGGATGGAGTCTGCCATAAGTTGAAACCCCTGAAGAAGGACGAAGAAAAGGTATGCAGTAGTGCTAGAATTTGTTTTGTTGATGGAAGGAAATTTTTAGAAGGCATGAAGCATGAGCGTATGTGTTATGCATTGATTCCTAGAATGGATAAGGAAGATAGTGATGAGGTACCAGTAGAAGTTTCTGGGTTATTGAATGAGTTTCAGGAGATTATTTCTAATAACGTACCTGAGGGTTTACCACCAATGAGGAAGATCAGTCATTAGATTGACTTGATCCTTGGAGCCAGTTTTCCAAATAAGGCAGCTCATAGAATGACTCCTGCAGAAAATGAGGAGTTGAACCGACAAGTTCAGGAGTTGTTGAGGAAGGGTTTGATTTGAGAGAGTCTGAGCCCATGTGCAGTACCTGCAATACTAGCACCAAAGAAGGATGGGGAGTGGAGGATGTGTACAGACCCCTGAGCCATAAATAAGATAACAATAAAGTACAAATTTCCCTTGCCAAGGATGGATGACCTGATGGATTGTTTGAGTGGAGCACAGTACTTCACAAAGATTGATCTGAAGATCGGATATCACCAGATCCAGATACGTGAGGGAGATGAATGGAAGACTGCCTTCAAGACCAAAGAGGGCCTATACGAGTGGTTAGTCATGCCTTTTGGGCTAACCAATGCACCGAGCACATTCATGCGGCTCATGAATGAGGTACTGAAAGAGTTTCTGGGAAGTTTTGTCATTGTGTATTTAGATGATATTTTGATTTTCCGTAAGACCTTGGATGAGCATTTAATGCATATTCTTAGGGTTTTTGAGAAGTTGAGAGAGGAGAAACTATTGATAAATTTGAAAAAGTGTAGTTTTGTGAAGCTGGGGAAGCTGGGGTGTAGCCTCGCTAGCACGGGTTCAGGTGTATCTACGCTGACGAGGGCTAGGGCGTATTAACCCTAGCCCAAGAAGACTTCTTGAAAGTATGACATGGTATATTTTGTTGGAAAGAGCATGAAAAACTAAGAAGATTGTCATTTGAACAGAGTCAATCGAACGCATAGTTTGCAAATGGTGGCTCTAGGAAGTTAGGGGCCTAGGGTGCTTCCATCTCGGCGAGGGGGAACTTCTACCCCGAATTGGGGCGCTTCTGCCCCGGTGATGGGGCGCATCCACCCTAGCTTGGGGTGATTCTACCCTAGCTTAGGGGAATTCCGCCCCATATTGGGGCACTTCTACCTCGGTGCAGAGGCGTATCCACCCCAGCTCGGGGTGCTTTTTCCCTGTTGCGAGGGTGCATCCGGCCCACTGTGGGGATGCTTCCTCCCCACTAGGAGGGCACTTCTGCCCCAGCGTGGGGGCACACCCACCCCTACTGGAAGACAGGTTCTCCCTGACTAGGGTGAAGCGAGAGGGGGGAGGAAAAAGAAACTAAGAGAGAAGAAAAAGAGATGTGAAGTCTTTGCACAACCAAAATCATAGGGTGAATGCAATGCAACGGTAATAACCATAAAATGCAATCCTAATATGATTTTCCATCTTCAGAGCACTGAGTTTTTATATAGCATAAGACACGATACACGAAGGTATGATGGACCAAGGTAGATTGGTGCCTAATGTACAACAAACAAGAAGGCTATCCCAACACCCCAAAGTGACAAAGACTTTGGTCAGGCCAAGCATTGGGATAACCACAAGCACAAAGGGATGTCCCAACATAACACAAGATCACATAGGTCTTGGTGGATACTACATGGGACAACCTAGCAGACAACAACAATAAAAGATCAAGATATGCCGCTATGTTAACCAGTCAAAACACACCATAATATGATGGATCATGGTGGCCTTGACAAGTGATGATAGGGAGTTCAACTGATAAACAAAAGCCAAAAGCATCAACAGAGTGCAATCAATTTCAAACATCCTTTACCATAGGATCAAGGGGATGGATGGGATTGATGAGGTCTATTAGGAAGGATGCATTCTGTTGAGACCGATGATGGATACTAAACTGAAAGATTGATATGATGTAGGATACTCGAAACCGATTGGATCTCATGATACAAGTGCATCTCGTTTGTGAATAACTAGCTAGATAAGGGCATAGCTTGATGACACGACACAAGGGAGATAAGACATGAGATAGAAAACTAACACATCCTAGCGACCTAGGGGCTTGGGGGCCGATCAAAGATTCGCCTTACCTACGTGAAAGTGCAGAGCCCTCGTAGTTCGATAAAAGACCATGGATGAAAGCGGAAAGAGGAAAATGGAGACCGATGATGGATGATAGGAATAGACAGACAAAAGAGCCCTAGGGGTAGATCAAATAATCAACCTTTCCTACATGAAAGCACAAGGGCAACGTAGTTTGACTAACGACCAACGACAAATGATGGATAAAGGATAATGAGATGATAGGATAAGTGGATAAAAAGATGGGACTGATATGACAAGATAAGATAGACCTGTTGGACAAGATAGGATGATGGCAATTACAAAACTCAATTACGGGATAGTTATCCAAATTATTAAAATGACTTGGGAGGATGATATGATAGCTAGATGAGTGATGACAAGTGATAGGGGATTGGAAAAATGTGCAAGAGAAGCAAGAGTGATGATGATGAGATAGATGGAATTGGATTGCATTGGGAGAAGCCTATAGCCAGATACCAATGACAAGGGATTACAAGATGGGATAAAGAGAGAGACAAATGAATAGGGAGATAGGGAGGTGGGATGAAAGGGATGGGGAATAGAGATAGGGATGGATAGGAAGATAGGGAGGTGGGTTGAAAGGGATGGGGAATAGAGATAGGGATGGATAGGAAGATAGGGAGGTGGAGCGATGCTAGGATGGATAGATAATAATAAGGAGGTTAAAAGGATTGTTTGGATGGATAAGAAGACAAGGATGGGGAGACGTAAGGGATTGTTTGGATAGGTAGGAAGACAAAGATGGGGATATGAAAGGGATTATTTGGATGGATGGATAGGAAGATAAGGATATATTATAATTTGGACCCTTCATTATTAGGTTTTAAACCTAATGGTAGATACTTTGTTGGCTTATCTTTCCCTAGAATGTAGCTATATTTTATGAGGGTATTGTATTATGACTGTCGTAGAGATTATGATGATTTCTAAGAGTCTGATAGCGGTCGTGTTGTCTCTTCATCTGTGTGTGGTGATACTCCTGTAAGAAGATTGCTCTGCAAATATATTGTAATCTTTGTGATTTACAGAATAATATATTAGGTGGATTTTGGAGTGTGGAGTTTTTCTCCTGAAAAGGTTTTTCCCCACATAAATCACTGTGTTGTGGTATGCATAATATTTATGTTTATTTCTATTTAAGTTTCTATAACTATTAAAGATCTATAAAAATTTTGCATTATTCTCCTCTCAAGATTAGTGTAGGAAGTTGTTTCGCTACCTTAGCTTCCTAACAAGTGGTATTAGATCCTAATCACCTTTGGTTCTAGTTATGGGTTGTTGAGTTTTTTGGACTAATCTCGATTTGAGTGGGAGCTTGTGCAGAAGATACTTTGTGATCTTGTTGTAATAATTTTTAGATGGAAAGTTCATCAAGGAAAATAGAGGTGGATAAATTTTCCAAAAATAATTTTGAAATGTGGAAGCTAAAGATGGAGGATATGTTGATAAATTGAGATCTATGGGATGTTGTCGATGAGAATGTTTCAAGGCATGTAGATCCTACTCAGGCTACTCAATATGATGTTATGGACTGTAAATCCAAAGGTCTAATTAGATTTTGTTTGGAAAACTCTATTTTAATTAATGTCCATGAGGAGACCTTTGCACAAAAACTATAGAAGAATTTTGGTGAGATGCATCAGGCCAAATCTTTAGTGAATGATATTTTCTTGAGGAAGAAGTTGTATTCCTTGAGAATGCAAGAGGGTGGATAAATCATAGACCATATGGAAGCATTCAATATGATGGTGGCTTAGCTAGCATTAGTTGGTGTCAAAATGGTTGAGGAGAAATGTCAGATCTTGCTTTGTTCTTTGCTTGATTCATGGGATTCTCTTGTTATGGCTATTGGGAGTACTTCTATTATTTTGAAGATTGAAGATTTTGTGGATTCCTTGCTTCTAAAGAAATAAGGAGGAAGGTATCCATCATTGCCAAGGAGGTCCTAAATTTTGTGGAAGACCTAAGGAAAAAGGAAAGAAGAATGAGAAGTGTGACAGATCCAAGTCTAGGGGGAGATCTAAATCTCTTTGAAAATTTAAAGTTATTCTCTAGAATTGTGATAAGCTTGGACATTTTGTAAGGAATGCAAAGAAGAAAAGAAGAAGAAAAAGAATAAATTTGACTCTAATTCTGAGTTCGAGAAGGAAGATGGTGACACATTCATTACAACTTTGGCAACTCGTATAGGTAATGATGCATGGTTAATTGAATTAGGTGCATCTTTTCATATGACCTTTGATATAGATTGGTTTTGTGAATATGAATAATTTGATGGAAGTAAGGTGTACTTGGGTGTTGATTCTCATTTAGACATTGTTTGCCATGGTAAAGTTATAATCAAGTTTCCTAATGGTAGAATAAAAGGGATTAATGGTGTGTTGTATATCCCTAGATTAGCACACAATTTATTATCTATGAGGAATCTAATAGATGTGGGGGCGCAAGTAGTTTTCTGATGCAAAATGCAAGATGATCAGAGGTGCTATGGTTATTGCTAGAGGTGTCAGATACGGCACATTGTATAAGCTTGATACATGCACTGCTGAGTGCAATAGTACTTCTATGAAAAGCAAGTCTATGGAGGAGGTGAGGGTTTCACCTTCAGCAGATGGTCATGGCTTTTGGGTACCCAAGGGTGCTCTTTATTTTGATACAAAGTTACCTATAGACAAAACTATGTTATGGCACCAGAGACTTGGCCACATTGGAGAAAAGGGTCTAAGGACCTTGAAAAATAAAAACCTTGTTGAAGGTTTTTCTAATTGTAATCTTGAATTTGATTTATGTCAGCATTGCATTTATGGAAAACAAAACCACATTCAATTTTACTCAAGTTCTCATAAATCTTGTGGTGTATTGGGTCTTATTCATTCTGATGTGTTTGGTCTTGTAGATGTTCCTTCAATTGGTAAATCCACATATTATGTTTCATTTATTGATGTTTATAGTAGAAGGACATGGGTATGTTTCCTAATGAGTAAATTTGAAGTTTTCAATCGATTTAAAGAATTTAAAGAAATGGTTGAGTTGCAGACTAGAAAGAAAGAAAAAATGTTTGAGGACTAATAATGGTGGTGAATTTTTTCTAATGATTTTGATAAATTTTGTAAAGATTGTGGTATTCATAAATAGGATAAAACTTTGTATTCTCCACAATAGAATGGAGTTATAGAAAGAATGAATAGGACACTGATGGAGAAGGCTAGGAGTATGTTGAGTGGTGCTAGTCTAGAACAAAGGTTTTGGGCTAAAGTTGTTGCCACCACCTGTTACCTAATCAACATTTCTCCTACATCAATTCTTGTTGATAAGATGCCTATAGAGGAATGGTCAGGTTGCAAGCCTTCATTAAGACATCTTGAGTTTTTGGTTTTGAGGCATATGCACATGTGCGAAAAGGAGAAGCAAACAAAGTTGGAGAACAAGGTTGTGAAATGTATCTTCATCAGATATAATTATGGTGTGAAAGGTTACAAGTTTTGGGATCCTATTGCATAGAAGGCAATACATAGTAGAAGTGCTTTTTTAAGAGAACCTAAGCCTTATTCAGTTACATTGCATACAAAAAAATTAAATAGGAAGATGCAATTCAATTTCCTTCTACACCTAAGAAAGTTGAATTGAGGCCCAAGGATAGACAAGAATTTAAGGAGAGATCATCTAGCTTTGGATCTTTAGAAGAGGAGGAAGAACCTCCAACTCAACTTGTTCATAGGTCTACAAGACATAGAAAACTACCTAAAAGGTATTCACTTGATGATTGGAGATGTATTTTTGCTTTGAATACTAAAATGGATGAACCCAGATTTGTAGAAGAGGCATTATGTATGAATGATGCAGAATCCCAAAAGATTGCTATGGATGAAGAAATGAAATCTTTGAGAAAGAATAATACATGGGATCTTGTACCATTTCCTGAAAGATGAAAACCTATTGGTTCTAAATGGGTGTTCAAGAAGAAGATTGGTTCAGATGGAAGTATTGATAAATACAAAGCAAGGTTGGTTGCTAAGGGTTACTCTCAAGTTAATGGTGTTGATTATGGTGAGATATTTTCTCCTATTGCAAAAATGACATCCATTAGATTTTTGATTTCTATTGCTACTACTTTTGATTTGGAGGTTGGGAAAATCAATGGGAAAATTGTTTTCCTTCATGGTGATTTGGAGGAGGATAGTTATATGACACAACCAAAGCACTACATGGTGAAAGGTAAAAGTAAATTAGTTTGCAAATTGAAGAAATTTTTGTATGGCTTAAATAGAGTCCTAGGATGTGGTACCAGAAATTTGATACATATGTGTTGAGTTTTAGATTTGAGTGTTCTAAATCATATCATTATGTTTATTATAAAACTGATGGTGATTGTTTCTTTTTTATTGTATTATATTTTGTTGATATGTTATTTATTGGAAAAGGAAAAGGTATGATTTTAGTATTGAAATCTCAAATTCCTTCTAAATTTGAAATGAAAGATCTTAGTGCAACTAAACACATTCTAGGGATAGAAATTAAAAGAAATAGAGTGAACAAAAAGCTATGGCTTGGCCAAAGTAATTATGTGAATTCAATTTTACAGAGGTTCGATATGCATAATTCTAGACCATTGTGTGTTCCTATTTCAGTTGGAAAAAAATTATCTATTTTAGATTTTCCAAAACCCCCATCAGAGATGGAATACATGAGCAGAGTTCCTTACCAGAGTGTAGTTGGAAGTTTAATGTATGTTATGGCTTGTACTAGACCAAACATTTCCCAAGCAATGGGAGTTCTTTCTAGATATATGTTTGATCCTGGTAGAGTTCATTGGGATGCAGTTCAAAGAGTCTTCAAATATTTGCGGTCTACCTCAGATTATTCCTTATGTTATCATAGTAATGTGACTGAAGACAAGATTTCCCTTGATATTCATGGTTATGTGGATTCAGACTAGGCAAGTGAAGTTGATAGTAGAAAATCCACTAGTACTTATGTGTTTACTTTATTTGGTGGTGCAATTAGTTGGATGAGTAAGCAACAGGTTGTGGTTTCTTTCTCCACTACTAAAGCAAAGTGTATGAAAACTAATCATTCTTGTAAAGAAACCATTTGTCTTAAGAGACTATGTTCAAATATTGGAATAAAACAAAGTGCAGTGACAATTTACTGTGACAGTCAAAGTGTGATATGTCTAGTCAAGAACTTGACATTTTATGCTAGGACCAAGCACATTGATGTATAGTAACATTTTGTTAGAAATATGGTCAAATATGGTAGGGTGAAGCTAGTTAAATTGGAGACTTTGATGAATGTTGTTGATTCTTTAACTAAGCTTGTGAGCATAGAGAAGTTCAGATGGTGTTTAGAGACTATGGGCCTTTCAACCACTAGCAAGTAGAGAGATGAAATTTACACCCTCACATTTCTCTTGTAAGGTGTTCAACAAGTGGGAGTTTTTTTGGGAAAATTTGTCTCAACCTTGCAATTATATGTGGTTTATTTTTGATAGGATATATATGTTTCCTAGTTACACCGATAGGTGTATACAATGATAGCACAAAGCGAAATGTGAGCATGTTAACTTTTTTAGGAAATTTCAAGAATTTTTGACATACATTGGGGTGAGTTCCAACATCGTAGTCCCCATGGTGAGCTGCCTTGGAACTAGCTCATGTTGACCCTACTACTACATTTCATAGGGATTAGGATACCGGGTTCACCACCTAACCTCTCTCACTTTGTCTAGGGCGGAACGAGGACTTCCCTCATCCCTAAGACTAATGAGTGCACCTGAGCCACTGTGGGACTCGAGGTGGGAGCTACTTCTGTTTCGCTCCTAGAAGGATGAGTTTGAGGTGCACACTGCTGGTGACCTGGTTGCGGATTAACGGTGCAACGCATCGGTGCCCCTAATGTGCAATGCGATGGTGCAACCCTATGATTTTCCTTTCCATTATAATGATCATACCTCCCTATATAAGCTATAAGTACAAATCCCACCATGTTGTAGGATGACACCGAGGAATGGGTGAAGTCCCCAATTTTTAACTTAGCACATAACAAATAACCCATAGGAAAATACTGCTTTGCAGGCTCTTTCGCTAACCTGACTAAATTGCACCATGGTTGGGCATGACTCTACAGACTTGACATCTGACTAACTCTTCGTCATGGCTAGGCATGACTATGCAAACTTGGCATTTGGCTAACTACTTGACTTGACTCACCATGGCTAGGCATGACTCGGTACTCCTTTATGTTGCATGCTGCACTATCCACGCTATGCTGAGGGTAACTTGGCTCAACACTGGCACTGCTATCCAACTCACCTCGACATCTCTACAACACTAACATTAAGTACCTAGCTTCCAGTGCAACTCGGCCCATGTCCGATGGACTATGGACTTGGCATACACCTCACGGTAAATGGGTGCACAATGGCTCGTCGTACGGCTCCTTGGCCTGGTATGCCCTGTGGATGAGTCCTAGACGTAGCATCCACTAGACTCCTTGTTCCAGCTTGCATGACTGATGCGACTCACCTGACTCGCGCATTGACACACCACATCGCACGTGACTTGTAACACCAAGGGTACGACTCGGTTGAACTGCACTCGTACTCGGTCCAGTGCTCCTCGAGCGCACTGTTCACTTCAAATCCCCCTTACATAATTAAATAAGGGATATGTTATAAATCTAGACCATTCATTATTAGGTTTTAGATATAATGGAAAAAGTTATTTTGGCTTGTCCTTCCCTAGAATGTAACTCTATTTTATGAGTACTTTGTATTACGACTATGGTAGAGATTGTGATGATTTCTAAGAGTGTGATAATAGACATGTTGTCTCTTAATCTATGAGTGGTGATACTTTTGTGAGAAGCTTGCTCAGCAAGTATATTGTAATCTTTGTGATTTATTGAATAATATATTGGAAGGATTTTGGAGTGTGGGATTTTTCTCTTGAAAGGGTTTTCCCCACGTAAATCACTATGTCATGGTATGCATGATATTTATGTTTATTTTTGTTTAAGTTTCTATAACTGTTAAAGATCTGTAAATTTTTTGGATTATTCTCCTCTCAAGATTAGTGTAGGAAGTTGTTCTACTACCTTAGCTACCTTACAGATTAACCATTGTTATACACTTATTTCAAGTTGTAGATCTACATCCTTCATGACCACTTGATCTTAAATTGCATATTTACAAGACATCATTCAAGGTATCATTATCCATGTTTCATGTTCCTTGTTTCATGTTTCATGTCCTTATTTCATTGTCTCATCATTTGGTTTAATTACCTAAAAGGGGTTTGACCAATGCAAACCGCTATTCACTAACAATCAACAAGTTTTTCTCCTCTTTACATGTGTGATTGTAGATCTAGGTGTCTTGGATTATGAAGGATCTTTGAAGATTAGGTTACAAGCTTTAACGGAGTTGTTGGAGTTGTCTCCTCACTTGCAAGGTCATGGAAAGACTTCTATAGGCCTGAAATCAAAGTTTTAGATCTAAAAACAAGGTGTGTCGAAAAGAGAAGAGATCAGAGACTTGATTCAGATCTTAACCCTCTAAAAGGCCTACTAGGACTAATATGCCAGTTGTGGCATATAAGTCACATTATAATGATTTTCCATATTTTAGTGGCTTCAAATCAAACATTGCCAAATTCCTGTTTTGGCCCAAAAACCCTAGTCTGGGACTGATATGCCCAAACTAGCGTATGATTCCTAGAAATCATCAAAATTAGTGTTTTTATCATCTCCAGTCCTCATTCAGGCTTCTTCAAGTTTCTAGGTGCATTTCTTTGATTTTATAGCTTTTTGTTCTTATTTATATGCATTTCTAGGTCATTCATTCAAGTTTCATGCATCACTAAGTTTGAACATTAGGTCTAGTATTTCACTAGTCTTTCCAATCCCTAGCTTGGTGGAAAACCCCTCATTTAGTCATTAATCATACCCTAGGATACCCTATTGGAGGATCTCTTCCCCTTACTTTATCCTCAGATTGAGATGTATAGGGTGTCCTTGAATGTGGAGTATAGAAAGTTTGTTGTCCTAAGTCCTAAAACCTACTTATGACAATTTTCTATCTTACAGATAGAGAGGTATCTATGCATCTAATGATTGATATGATGCTAAAAAAAATCCAACATAATATGAACTATTCCTTTTTCCATAGGAAAGTAGGAGAAACATGGATAACTAAATACTTGAAAGGTGTAGAACAACCTAGAAATGAATAATATTATTAGCCTAATCTTGTAGATGAGGTTTAGTATGTAAGAAGAAAACATGAGACATTTGATGATTAAAAAATTGGTGATATGCACTAATATAAGTGTCACAAGACTGCCTAAGAGCCAAAAAATTCTCAAAAGTGGCATTTCCCATTAAACAACGTTCATTCATAGATTGAACATGAGAAAGTGGATCTAAACCTTGCACAATGTGAAAGCCATAGATAGAACTAGAAAACCTGGGATACTTAAAAAACCTACTGAATCATTTTGTGAGAATGATAAAGACATGGAAATCTGATGCAAAATTCTTTTAGAACGGAAAAGAGAAGAAGAACCATTTATAATCATAGAAAGGTAGTGAGAGGTACAACAAGTTATAACCCATTGAATCAAATTATCAATAAAACCAAAGGATTGTAGTTGTAGACACATGAAATTAACATTGTGGGGTATGTGCAGGATCATCATGGAAAAAACAGGCCCTTAAGTGGCAAAAAATTCAGAAAAATCAGTGTTAGGCAACTTGACGTAAAAATTTGAATAAGTTATCTATATTATTTCAAAAATATGTAAGAATAGAATCTGTAGAAAATTGAATGTAGTTTCTAAACTACTATTTAAAAATAAATAAAATATATTTGGTGAAAATTTGAAATTTCAATGCAGTAGTACTTAAATTTCAGGGAAAAAATAAGTAGGTGTCTGTCTAACCACCCTAACCATAATAAAATGATAATATTTTTTTATAATATTTTATATATAAGTAGAGGACTCATGTCCAGATGTGATGCATATTTTTTTGTGATTTTTTTCTAAGTAAATAATTAATTATGAATTTTTTATTACAACTTTTTAAAAATATAAAAAATCGTATGTCTGACCACCTTAACTTGGTCAAAACTTCATGAGATTTAATTTTTCTTTTTTTAATCCTATAGTGTATAAAGCATAGAATGTGATGCATGTTTCAGATTCAAAAGATGTGATACCGTTTGAAAGTTCTAGATGTTTTTAATCAGCCTATCGATCAGGACTTTAGTCGTAATTCTAATAGAAAATAAATAATAATTATTTATTAAATTCAAATTAAAGCATAATTTATATTTTTTGAAAGCTGAGAATCTCCTCTAAAAACCCTTTTCATTTCATCAATTTTGGGTTAAAAAAAAGTCGTCAGCCACATACCCTACAAATACCTATAATATTGCCACTTTTTGGCCCATCATTATGCTGCACATACCCCATGCACTCAATTCATGTTCATCCGCTCATTAAAAAAATAAAACACAGCAAATCCATTCACCAGGTAAATCGGGTCTTTATCATTTAAATAAATCAAAGGCTCACATCATCCTTTAATTAAATAAATCAAACTTTATTTAATTAAAATCTCAAAAGTCATTTGCCATCCTTTTCTGATTTAAATAAATCAAATATTTAAGTCATAAAAGTCAAAAACATCCTAATCATCATCCTAGCTAATTAATCCTGATTAAATCTAATCTAATGCATGTCACATCCTCTAGATAATCCCACTTGCACAAATAAATCAATTTATTGATTTATTAAAATCAGCATTTTCACCCAACATGGCATCTTCCCTCAAGTTTGAATTCAAGAGCAAGTTGAAATGTACATCAACATGGCATTTAATAGGTCTTACATGTCTCTTACATATCCCTTGCAAAGGTCAAACTAAGCATTAACTCTAAAAGGAAATAAAAAAGAGCAATGGAAAGTACTAATAAAGAGCAATTGTTTGAAGGAAAGAGATTACCAAATAAATTGAAATAGCCAAACCAAGCACCACCAAAGAAAGAGAGACACAAGAATTTGTTAAGGGGAAAAAACAAGAAAAAAACCCAATATTATGAATGGAGGAAAAATGCCTAAAGAATAATGCAAAGAGAGAGAGAGTTGCAGCCTTAGGCTTGCTTGCTTGAGTCTTGAAGAATGAGAGGAGAGGCACCTCAATAAGTAGAGGTGAGAAGGAGTTAGAATGTAACTCCCAACTCAATGAATGCCACCATTCATCTATGTGTGTGCAAAGTGTCACCTCTTAAGGAGGTGGTTACAAATATTCCTTAATAAAGGAATTAAAAATAAGCCATCCTCACACATGTGTGAGATGACAAAAAAGACAAAAGACTTGTAGGGATTCCTTTGGAATATTCCTACAAGTTAATAAATAATTACAATTAAAGAATAACCTTTACAAGTAAATATTAATCTTCTAACATTCCCCCTTAAGCTTTACTTGGGGAGGTTACATCAAACCCTTCAATGGGTTGTAATCCAAGATTTTTACAATGAAATAGAAATTTATCTTTACAAAGAGCTTTGGTGAGAATATCTGCAACTTGATCTTCACCTTTACAATACAAAAGAGAAACTTTCTTGTCTTCAATTTGCTCTTTGATGAAGTGATGTTGAAGAGAAATGTGCTTGGTCCTTGCATGAAAAATTGGATTCTTTTCCAAAGCAATAGCACTTTGATTATCACAATATAAAGGAGTAGGATCCTTTTGAGGTAGACCCAAGTCTTCAAGTAATCTTCTTAACCATAATGCTTATTTAGATGCATTTCTACAACCTTTATATTCAGCGTCTATAGAACAAAGAGAAGTAGATTGTTGTTTCTTACTATTCCATGAGATTGCACCTAATCCAACAAAGAAACAATAACCACAAGTGGATCTCCGATCATTGGGATCACCTCCTAAATTTGAATCAATATAACCTTTTAAAGAAAAATCACAATTTGCATCATAAAAGAGACCAAGATTAAGAGTTCCTTTAACATATCTTAAAATTATTTTTGCAATTTTAAAATGAGTTTGTTTTTGGTTTAGACATAAATATAGAAACCAATCCAACACTTTAGGTGTTTGCCAAATTTGCATACCCAAAATAATGTAATAGGCCCAAATAACTCATTTTAAATTGTTGATTGAGTAGACTTAACATCACTAATAAAAAGTTATAACTAGAAGTGATAATTAAATCATTAAAATAATAATCACAATGTCATTTTCACTATGCTTAATATATAAATTTGGACCATTTTTACTTTTAATGAAACCATGAGATATAAAGCATTATAAAATGTCAATATGTCTAGACATAGCAATAATAGTTCTAGGTTTCCTCTCACTACATCATTTGTTGTATTGTAAAGGGAAATTGTATCAAGATTAATAATAAAGGACTTTGAAACTTAGTCCTAAAGATGGTTTTAAAAAACCATAGTGCCTTAGTAAAAAAAATTCAATATCAAAAGTCCTAATAATGGTATAAAAACCATATTGCCTTCAATAAAATAATGAAACATAAAAGTTTCAAGAACTTGATCCCCATCAATTAAGAAAATAGGTCCAAGTTCATCATAAATAAGTAAGTGCATACCATCAAAGTGGATGGAAATATTTTCCATGGGTCCCCAAAAAAAACTCCAATGAGACTTGATAAAATATATGATTCATTAGATGGGCTCCCTATGCAACATTACTACAAATGCGACTAGCGCATAAAATATATATGTAAAGGCTCCATTGAGACTTGATAAAGTGATTAATTTGCAAAACATATATATATGGAATAAATCCATCAAGAAGGTGTTGATGGTGTTTTTATGCACTTCTCAACACAGGCAGTGCGTAGGTGCACTACCTCTCTTGAAAGACAATCTTCCACAATCGGATTGCAGAACACTATCCCAAGGTCTCTCGGATGTCAGGTCATGATAGTGCTTAGATACCTCAGTAGTTGATGTGATTTGCTGGAATCACAAGGCGGCCTTACGGGAATACAAAGTGTGGATGTGAAACACGGAGTAGGATCTTCAAAAGGGAGTTCTTAGCATGAAAGCATTCAGGTGTTGGCTGCAGGTTCAAACAGCAATCTTGAACTCCATCTAGTTGTTAGATTCAGCTTTATAAGGTATAATGAACCTTGGTGTTGTTCAATTCCTAAAGAAAGTGAAAAGAGCGAAGGAGAAAAAAAGTTCCTAAGCCTAAAGCTTGCTGCGAACAGTGATAATGGAGTCCCTGCAATGGACAATTCCTTCAAACAATCTCCCACTTAACCAGAAATTTCACAATATCATGGGAGTTGTGCAATCTTCTAAGGGCTGTAGATTTTTATCCTTCATCCACCACATACATGCATGAACTAAAGATAAGTGTTTGAGGCAGCTTAAATCAGGTCCAGGCTAACTTTGCAAAGCTGTCTACCTTCAGCAAACAGCAAAAAGTATGGACTAAGGAGTTATCAACAAAGCAGGAATTTTCATAACAACCAACAGCATTCCTAAGATTATCAAAGTAACATGAACAGCTAACTAAACAACAAATAGATCCTAGTTAAACATATAAGGTTGGAGAAATGAATCAATTAACATGAGATAAAACAAGGAAATGCATCAAGTCAATGCTATTTCTCATATATTTCAGCAGCATGTCTTTACAACAACTCAACTCTCACTTTGCAAATGAGGGGAGTCCTCTATTTATAGTGTTTCAAAAGTTAAATGAATGGCCAAGATTCATTACAATTGTGTGGCCAAGATTCATTACAAAATAGGGTTTCACCTACCCCCAAATAGATTTACAATTTTAAAACATATTCTGTCTTTTCCCTATTTTGTCATCTAGTGGATGACACTATTTGCATTTTCGTCCTGTAGCTGATTGCTGTTCCTTTGGCTATAGCTACCTTTCTGGGAGGTTTTTTTCTTTGGCTGGGCTGTCTGGTTGCTCCTCGGAGGCTGTGTGATCAATCTGCTTGAGGATGACGGCCTGGAGCTTGTCTATTTTGAGGATTTCGCACTTCAACGTCTGGTAGCTCCATTCTTTGGCGTTCTCTTCCAGCCGCTTCCAGTCTTCATCATACTTTGAGCTCTGATCTCTGAAAAGCTCTGATCTATCGAGGGCACGGGCAGCGAAACTTAGGAAGTCTGTCGTGATATCTCCGGCTGCCCCGTCCTTCATCTTCTCCTCAAAATAGGGTCTAATCTTCTCCGCATCTAACTGCACCGTGGGCATATCATGGCCCGTTATCAATTTCAGGTATTCGGTGCATTCTGCTCGAATTTCCTTGATCCACGCAATATCTGGATCAACCCTGCTCTGGATCAGCTCCATTCTCTCTTTACGGTGGATGAGGTCCCAGCGCCATATGTCTACCAGCCAGTGATCTTCCTTCTTCAATTCTAGCTTCTTTTCCCACGAGCCTTCTGGCATTTGGAGGATGGCCTCAACTTTCGGGAAGGCAGAGTCGTAGATCGCGGGGAAGTTGGTGCAGAGCTTCCTTGTGCCTTCCAAGGACCGAACCAGATCCAAGAACTTGTTGGCTATCTGCACGGCCAAGCCAATCCCTATGTTCCCGACCTTCACAACCTACTGGAACCAATCCTCCGTGGTCTTTTCCAGGTTCTTCCTCCTTTCCAGCTTATCTATTTGTTCCTTGGAGAGCAGCTGTGGCGCGGCCGTAGAGGTAGTGGGGAGGTCGTCGATTGAAGACCATTGTTGGATGTAGTCAGTTAGGGCAGCAACCTGTGCCTTTAGTTCATCCTTGGTGATCTTATCTTGCTTAATCAGTTGCACTACCGTAGCCACTGACTCCTCTAGATGTCCAACCTTCTGTTCCCTGGTGGCCGTCCCTAGGTCGATGGTGGCAATATTGTAGCTTACTCCGGCCCGGCCAACAGTTGGCGTTGCCACTTGTGCTGCTCGGGAGCCAGAAGCGTCCATGGTTACCCTGGAACGGACCTTAGGCTTCTTCTCCTTCTTTGGTGTGGCTAGAGATCGAGCCAAGATGGCCTCCAATCTTGACCTCAGGTCGCTTAGGATAGGAGTAGTCTTTTTGAGTTATTTTTCCAGCCAGTCGGGCATGGCAGCCTTGTCCTTAGGCGTCTCGTGGCTGCCCTCACCCTTCTCTGTCAGAGGTAAGACCTCGGCCCCTTTTTCCAGCTCTTCTTTTTCTTTGGCAGCGTCCCCTTCCTCATCGAAGTCCGGATAGAATACGAGGCTTTTGACGGGTGCCCTCGTGTTCAATAGCTGAGTGGGATCTTCCTCTCCCGCCACCCCTTCTTCCTTTTCTTCGACAGCCTCGGCTCCGGGGCTCTTCACAACATGGACCTCGGCCTTAGTGATGGCATGTTTGGGCTGCTCCTCTAGTGGCTGCCCCTCTTCACCCGGCTGCTGAGCCGACTCTTCCTCGATGTCCTCATCAAAAGTTTGGACAATCTCCTTGTCGCCCGAACCATCCCCTTCATTTCTGCCCTCGGAGGAGCCCGTCTCTTCTTCTTCATAAGCAACCTTGTCAATGGTTCTATGCTCGTATTCGGGTTGCTCGTAATAGTCATCGGCCTCCTCCTCCATAGACTTTGAAGCCTCTCGCTCTTGCTCCTCCAACTCTTTTGAAATCTTCATGGTGGCCTCCATGGCTGGCGGCCCTGTTGGCGGTTGCGAAGGCTGAGATGTTGCGAGTGCTTGGGCCAAGGCTGCTTGGAGAGCAGGATCCATTAAAAGTTGCGAGAGCTCGGGGGGAAGACTTTGCAGGTGTCGTGTAATGGCCTCGGGCACGCTAGAAAGGGGAACAGGCGATGGTATTGTTGCCAGAGGCAGGGAAGTGATAGGTGACATGGCAGCAGCAGAGGAAGGGGAAGTGGTCATGCTGGAGGAGGAATCAATGTTGATTACGGATCCAGCTGGAGGTGAAGAGGCGAGGTGAACGGAAATGTCCACCGCTTGTGGAGATGAGGCAATGGCGGCCTGAGAAGTGGGCAGCGCACCAGTTGGGGGAGGAAGGAGCAAAGGGGGCTGCGTCCCCGTCGTGACTACTGTCCTCTTGAGTTTCTTGGGAGATGAGCCTCCCATATCCTTTGTTGCCAGCTCCTTTGGGTCCGCAGACTGAGCCGTTTCTACTCCCTTTCTCTTCTGGGACCTGGTGATGGGGGGAGACTTGGAAGTCTCACCAGCTGATGGAGAGGCGGCCACCTCTTCCGTGGCGCTTGGTTCGCTCTTGGTTGCTTCATATGTCAAAGCCACCCCGTTTTGCTTCAGTAGTGCCACCTTTCCATCCACCCATTCCCTCGTGCGAGCAATGATAGGTTGGGTGATTGTATCCAGGTCATCGACCTCTTGCTCGTCCCAGTCGATGGAGGGGATTGCCAGGTTAGCAACCGCAGGGTACCTTGGGTGCACCAAGGTGGATTCATCCTCCTCGAGTTGGTCTGGCACCGGAAATAGTTGTACCTTCCTCAGAAACTGCACGGTCATCCGCATATAATGTCTCTGGCGGACCTCCTTATCATCTTTGCAATCCACCCAGAAATCTTCTACATGATGCTTGTGGGCGTATGCCGGCCCCAGCGCCTTCTTGACATGACCGTGTGGGTCCATTCGAGGGCGTGGCATGTACCACTCAAAGTTATACTTTTTGAGCTCCTTTTCTGAGTTGCCGGTGCATTGAGAGGTTTGCAGCCGATACTGGCCCTGGCCGAGGATCTTGGGATAAGGGATCCCTGCTACGTGCTTCTGGCTGAAGACCGCCTGAATATGCTGGAGCTGCCCGGAAAGCTCCAGGAGGATGATTCGGTCATTTGGGTACCTCGGCAGTTTGTTTGGTCATTCTGTGAACCCTTGGGCGCGGATGTATGTGAATTTTGGGAACTGAATAAATAGGAAGGCATACTCCTTCATGAGGGCCCTGGCGCTGTGAGATACCCTTCTTTCGAAGTCCCCGGCTATCAATCTGATTATATGGCCTGTGAAGGCATCATTGACACGGCTATACTCCTTAAAGTAGCAGTACTAGAGATGGGGGTACTGATCATAAGGCTTAAGCCCTCATTTGTGCTCCCCATCTGGCACCTTGAGGAGTCCGCTGTATTGTTTCTGACCTACCAAGGAGTACACTAGGTATGAGGTCATATAGAATTTGTTGCTCTTCTTGACATTCATAAACTGCTCGTGGAAGCAGTTGCTGATGATGCTTCCCGAATCAAACGAAATCTTGGTTTTAATGTCCTCATTCCCTCAGACGATCTGTTCAATATAATAAGCCATCCACTCCTGGAAGTAGGCCGCTGCTGGGAGGCCCATGACTCGGCTTAGCATAGTCACCAAGTCGTGATAGTCTTCCTGAAAGTCGCTGCGGAATAGATCTTGGGGAACTTTTGTAGCGCTGCCTCGTTTCTCCTTCAACCAGTAGACGTTCCTGCGGCTGATTCCATATATCCTGCAGGCAAAGGGTGAAGTCAGCACCACAAAACACCAAAAATATGTTAATGTTAGTCCGTATCGAGCATATCATCTAAACAATCATTTAAATACATCATAAATTTAACCTTTAGGGGATATCGATTTCATATCAGAGCATTTGACCAATCCGGGCCCGGTGGGCTAGACTTCCCTGGCAGGAATGCTGTTAGGAAGGGAAAACACGAGCGAAAGCTCCCGGAGACATCCGTTGGCCACATTTTAATGTTCTAAGAGACCCATGATGAAGAATGGCTTGATTTAGGACGTGGGTCGAAGTTAGATTTCCAATTTGGATTGATCTGGATCGATTTGAGGAGCTCCGGAGGTTTCAGGCCGGAAGGCAGCTGGGCGACAGGAGCAGGCGGCGGCGGGCACCGGACGGAAGTCCGGAGGAGGAATCCTGGAAGCTGCAGCCCGAAGGCAGAAAGGACAGTCGCGCTTAGGTTTACTTTCCAGTTTATATCGGACGGCATTCAGGTCACCGGGACCCGGAGGACGGGAGGATGCTAGCCGATGGCCGCCGTGCAAGTTTTGATCGTTTTGAACGGCGGCGGCGAGCAGACTACCGGAGCCCGGAAGGCGGGACGGCACGAGGAAGAGGCCGCCACAATTACTTGGTGATGATTTGCACAGCGGCGGCGAAGAGGCAACTGGGGTCCGAGACACGGGGCGCCGTTGGTGGACGGCCACCTGGAGAACACCATGAACGAACGGGCAACAATGGCGGCGAAGGATGGGCCGGACACCGGAAGGCGGGCCGACGCGCCCCGACGGCCGCCGTATGATGCTTTGCAGAGTGATAACGGTGGCGGCGAAAGGGACGGCGGGGCTCGGGGTCAGAAAGGCAGGGTAGGACGGCAGCCACGAGGATTTTTGCGGTGATCTGAGCAGCGGCGGCGACGGAGCCCGGGTCCCGGAAGGCGGAAGGATCCGCGGAGGAGGCCGCGCCGCGATCAAAATAAAGCCAGGGCGACGGCGGCGGCCAAATCCATCCCGGAGCCCGAAGGTCGGGAGGCCGGCAGGGTTCCGCTAGGAGCAACGACGGAACCATCACGAAGTTCCGGGGACGGAACTCCGGACGACCGGGCCCGAAGGGTCCAGTGGGACGGAAAAATAGGAGAGCCTGAAAACCCTTTATTTTAAAATGGCCAAAAGTTAAGGGCGGCAGCCCGGACGGGAAACCCGGAGGCCCGGGCTCGGAAGGTCCGACCTCCGGCGGATGGGTTCGAGGCTAGGATCCGGACGGAGACGGAGGGTCTCGGGCCCGGTGGTGTTCTTCGCCCTGTGCGAAGAACACCCGCGACACTGGCAAGTTCCGGGAGGCGAAAAATGATGATTCCGACGGGCTACGAAAAATTCAAGGACATGGGTTTGGGGCACAACGGAGAGAGTGTTTGATTTATGCCATTTAATTTGTTGTTCAATTCATTTAAACCCTCAAAACGCTCAAAAATAACGGGAGAGCGAACGAGGATGGCCTACCTCCAACTCGCTAAGCGGGACGATGGTCGGATGCACTGGCAGAGTTGACGAAACGACGCTGGGGTCGACGATCGCGATGGTGAAGTTTGCAGTGGGCTCCAATTCGGTCACTGCTCCAATTCGTTGAATTCGCAAAGTTAACAATGAAGTCGGGGACCACGGTTTATATACCCAACCACTCATGAATGCCGCATTTAATGAATCGTACGTCCGCGCCAAAAGTTGTTGAGATTCAAATTCGAGTCGGCGGCGGCAACGAGGGCCTCGGGATCCGGCGGGCGGGAGGATGCGGAACAACAGCCGCCGTATGAGTTTGGCGACCTCGAACAGCGGCGGCGACGGAGCGGCCGGGTTCCCGGATGGCTGCGTTCGCCGTCGGCATTTTTGCACTTTGTTTGAACGGCGGCGGCGACAGGGACCACGGGGCCCGGAGGGCGGGCGGCCAGCGGGCGATGGCCGTCGCGGTTGACAATCATGGGGCGGAAGTCCGGGCGCAGACTTCCGCCCCCCGGGGTCCGGAGGAGCGGATGCCGGCCGGGAAATCCCCGAAATAGCAACGAACGGCAAATGGTCGGGCGGACTCTGGAGGGTGGAAGGATGCCCCGAAAATGCCGCAGGGGCAGCAAAAGCAGGAGGGAAACCCGAAAGGGGAACCCCGGAGGCCCGGGCCCGAAGGCGTCCAGGGCCACCCAGAGCCCGAAAGGCCTTAAGGAACACACAAGCCCCCGGAGGGCAGGAAAGCAAAAGGGAAACCATAGCCGACATTAGAACGAAATTTTTTAGGGCAAGATCGGCCAGACGGGACGTCAAAAAAGAGGGGCACGCAAAATGAGGCAACCCCAAAAGACCCGACACGGCAACAGAAAAGAGGGTCCCCGTTCCGAACGGGGCATGTGTGCTGAGGGCACAACAAATGGCGACTCCGCTGGGGAACGCTCCGGAGCGTTCTAGGGATAAATATTCATTCAGGACCCAGAATCTCTGGTTTCGCAGACCAGGAGTGGCTTCCGAGGATGAATTAGGGAGAACGGGATCCTTAATTGGGTCAGCTTACATGACATCTCGAAAGTGTGTGGAGTGAATTCATTCCTTTCCTAGGGATAGTAACCAAGGTTATTACTTGAACCAAGTGAGCTACGTAAGTTGCCTAACACCAAAAGTAACCTGGACATTGCCCCGCTGCCAGTCAGGCGTCCATAGCCCCGACGGAGTTGTCGCTACAATCTCAGGGATATTGCTCTACTGCCGGCCGGGCGTCCATAGCCCCGGTAGAGTTATCCGAACACCCATACGGTCGTTTATTTTCTTTTTTCAGAGTTTCTTTTCTCTTCCTTTTACTTTGATATTCCATTTCTCTTTTACCATTTAGCTTGATCGGGTAGGCATTGAAGCCTACAATGGGTTTGAGACTGCAGTGGTCACTGGAGTAGACTTAAGATTTTTCACTTACTTGGGTGTCGTGACAACCATAGCACGGTCCTTCAGAATTTATTATGTAATTTGTGCGGGATCCGAGATGTGGGTAAGAAGATCCAGCGAAGGGTCAAGTTCTGAGCAGAATTTAGACAGAGAAATCATTCACGGACAGCTCTGTAAAGACCAATAGTCTAGAATGAATGTTTAGCCAGAGAACATGAAGAATGGACAGCAGAGTGAACCGCTTGTTAGGCAAGCACGACCACCACAAAGGAGCGGGAAACCTCCCCCCACACAAAACTGCCGGGAGGGAGAAAGCAAACAACGACGCGAGCAAAACGCAACAACAAGAAAGCAACTAATCTAACCTATTCACAGATATTTACAGCAAAGAGCTCGAGGGAGCTTCAAGCTTGGAAGTAATGTTTGAGGTGCTGCCCGTTGACAGGCAACGAGATGTTCTCACCAGTTAAGTGCTTTAGACGGAAGGCATTATCTCCCAAAATCTCAGCTATCTGAAAGGGGCCAAGCCAGAGCTTGTCGAATTTATTGTGCCCCCCTTTCTTTTCACGGGCCTTGTCCCAGTATAGGACCAAATCTGCAATCCTAAAGGCCTTGATTTTGGCTTGGCGGTCGAACCATCTCTTTACCACGCCCTAATGTTTGGCGAAATTTTCTATTGCGCGATCTCGAACTTCCTCTAAATGTAAAAATTCAGCTAAACGAGCTTCCCTACGATCTCCTCCTTCATAAAAGTCGTTGATGAATTGAAGAGTCAAAATTTTTAGGTGGATGGGGAATATTGGCTCAAGACCATAGACAAGGTGGAACGGAGAATCACCAAGGGCAGCCTTATGGCGGGTGCGATCGGCCCAAAGGGCGAAACGGAGCTGGGTATGCCAGTCCTTGGGATTCCTATCTAGCAGCCTTTTGATCACGGTAATCAAATTCTTGTTTGTGGACTAGGCAAGGCCATTGCCCTGAGGGTAGTAATTGGATGAAAATTTGAGGGCAATCCCATAGTCAAACGCCCAGCTAGCAAATTTTAAAGAAGCGAAGGCAGGTCCATTGTCACATACTAGAGCATACGGACAACCAAAGCGATTTAAAATAAAACTTTCTAAGAAATTAGTAACTACTTCAGTTGTACAATGCTTACAAACTATTGCTTCCGTCTATCTAGTACAATAATCAGTAGCAGTTAGAATGTACCTGTGTCCCGCAGATGATGGAGGGCTTACCGGACCGATGAAGTCGAGACCCCACTGTGCAAAAGGCCTTACCTCCAGCACGGGCTGTAGTGGGACAGTAGCATTCCTCTCCCTGGTGGCAGCGGTCTGGCACGTATGGCATGAACGGACATGGCCATGGGCATCTTTGAAGATAGTTGGCCAGTAGTACCCTGCCCTTAATATTTGATGGGCTGTAGAAAAACCCGATCCATGGCCTGTACCAAACTTATCGTGAAACTCCCTCAAAACACGTTCCGCTTCCTCCTTGCCGAGGCATCTTAGATAAACGCCCTCATGATTCTTCTTATAGAGAATGGACCCTTATAACATATAACCGTTGCTTTTCAATCTGAGGGCCCTCTTCTGAACTCCTTGCAAATGCGACGGACACTTATGATTAAGCAGAAAATAAACGACGTCTTGATACCACTCTCCCGGGGAGACATCTTCAAGCTGATATTGCTGCACCGTGAGTTCAGGTCCGGCCTCTGTTGCTGTTTCGGCCATTGTGCGGGTGAGTGCCTGTCCTCGTACCAATTTCATTGGTTGGATCTCCATATCATATTCTTGGAGCAGGGTGACCCACTTGGCCCTCCGTTCGCCCAACTCGTTTTGCATGAGAAGCGTTTTGACTGCTGGGTCAGGGACGATTGCAAACACCTTGTTGCGTAGAATGTAGTGTCTGAATTTCTTTACTCCCCTGACGAGAGCGTACGCCTGCTTTTCTATGTTGTGGTAACGCAATTCATCATCCTTGAGGGGTGCACTCATGAAGGTGATCGGATGCTCATTTCCTTCGTTATCCTTTTGGGTCAACATACTGGCACACGAATGCTCTGAAGCGAATGAATAAATGTAGAACGGCTTCAAATAATCTGGACTGACCAACACAGGCGCCTCAGCAATGGCTCTTTTGATCTCCTCAAAGGATTGTTTAGCCTCTGGCGTCCATTCAACTTTAGCGTCCTGCTTGAGCATGGCATTGAGAGGTTTGACTATTTTCGCGAAGCCGGTAATGAATTTTCGGACGAAATTAATCTTTCCGAAGAAAGACTTTAATTCCTTCTTGCTGTCCGGGGGCTGAATCTTGAGTAGTGACTCGATGTGCTCAGGATCAATGGAGATTCCCTGCTCTAAGATGATGTGCCCGAGTAGTCTGCCTTCGGTCACTCCAAAAATGCATTTCTTGGGGTTGAGAGAGACCCCGAATTCCCGGCATCTCTAAAATACTTTGCATAGGTCGGAGACGTGATCACCTCGCTGCTTGGAGAATATGGTCAGATCATCCATATAGATGATTATACATTTTCCAATCAGGTCCTTGAAAGCGATATCCATGGCGCGTTGGAAAGTGGCGCCGGCGTTGATGAGCCCAAATTGCATTCTCCTGTACGTGAATGTTCCCCACTTAGTGGTGAACGCAGTCTTATGGCGATCCTCGTATTGTACCATTACTTGATTATACCCGGAGTATCCGTCGAGGAACGACATCATCTAGGAGCCGTTGACAATTTGCAGCACTTCATCCAGTGAGGGCACCAGATAGTTGTCCTTTTCTGAGGCGCGGTTGAGATTACGGAAATCCACACACAATCTGATCTCTCCATTCTTTTTCCTGACCGGGACCAAGTTAGCCACCCATGTAGAATGCCTAACGGGAAAAATGATCCTTGCTGAAAGTAATTTTTGCACTTCCTTGTAAACAATAGGTTCTAGCAGGGCATTAATAGGGCGCTGCCGCTGACGGAAGGGCCTCACCTCAGTCTTTAGAGGGATGGTATGCGTGATGACCGATGTGTCATATGTTTTCAAGTCTTCGTAACTCCATGCTACCACGTCAGGATATCTGCGCAAGGCATCCGTGATTCCCCTTTTCTCTTCGGGCGTGCATACCTTTCCAATAAAAACATTCTTGATATCCTCGGTCGTTCCCAAGTTGTGAGCACGGCACTGGCTGCTTATAGTCTCCTTTTTCGTTTGCCAGTCTTGATCCCTGATCTGATCCAGGTCGAATACACGCTCCAGCTGAACCATCCCTCTAGGGATCGTGTTGGTTTTCAGATTGATAACCCCTTCTATGTCCAACTCAGCTTCTGGTGGATCAGCTTCATCGATTATTTGGGCAGCAAAGACGTCAGAGCTTGTGATGAACTGGAGGATATGCTTGTCGTCATTGAAGACCTGCATGTGAGTGACATTATCCAGGACCGATGGCATAGATGTCAGCTCAACAGTGAACTTCTTAAGCCTAGACAAAGAGAGGGGTTGTAACGTGCTAGCTGCTTGAGCTAAGGCATCAGTTGTGCGATTTTGAGCACGGGGAATCAACTGTATGTTGACTGCATCTAGGCCCTCTAGGAGGTCCCACACTCTGTGTCTATAGTTGGTGAGTCTTCGATCATGGCATGAGTACAATCTCCTGACCTGCTTAACCACAAGTGCAGAATCCCCGAAGATTTGCAGTACTTTCACCTTCTTCCTCAAGGCCATAAGAAGGCCAAGGACCAAGGCCTCGTATTCTGCCACGTTATTGGTGCAATAAAACTGTAATCGATGGGCAGCAAGAAATGTCTTGCCCGTCGGACTGATGAGCTCGATCCCCGCTCCAGCTCCCTGTCTTGATTTTGATCCATCAAACCGTAGCGTCCAACACTCAGAGAATTCCTTATTCTCGGGTTTAATTGAGCCTTCGTTCTCTTTTGGCTGGACATCGGGTCTAGTGATCTTAGGAGGGCTTTCCTGGTTGAGGCAACAACCAGCAGGTGATTCGGGCGGTGCCTCCTTTAGTGTTTCCGTCGGAGGAGCAGCGGTTTTCTTAACCTGCTCGACTGCTGCTTGGCACAAGCAACAGTCGAACTCGGAGTGAGCAGCGTTGTGAACCCTACACCAATTCGGCAATAACAGGTCTTGAAAATTCATACTAGCTCCTAGGCTGAGCTGATCTCTTGCGCACTTTCCCATAAACTCTTGGAAGCCATCGAGCAATCCCCATTCGTCACTTTGAATCGGCTCATCATCAGTTTCTGCCAACATTTCTTCATTTTGGGGCATTTGCTCGGAACCCGCCGAGGGGCTGCATAATACCAGCAATACTTCATCTGTCCGTTCTTCTTGAAGCTCAAGCTCATTCTGGTAGGCGAAAGGGCGGTAATTCCCCAGGTCAGTCTCTGCGAACATCACCTCGCTGAGATTATTGTATTTTGTGATCATATATTTCATCCGGGGTTCACGGTCAATACGAATCTGATTTGGTAGCCCCTTCCACGGCAACCACATGTGAGATAGGTCGGTGGCGGTGTATCCGTTCAGTGCCTTGGTAAACTCTCTCCCCAGAATGATTCCATAGGCATCAGGTATGTCTGCCACTTGGATATCCACAACTTGCTGTATCTGGGGGTCTGCAGCAATTTGCATGGGAATGCGGTTTATCTCACCCACAATGGTGATCTCTATTTTGTCCAGCTGGGTGACTTTTCTCTTTAAGGGTGTGGGAGTGATGCCAAGAGCTTTGCACACGGCCAAGGGCATAACGTTGGCAGACGCGCCTGAATCGAGTAGGCAGTTGTGCAAGTTTTTCCCAAAGACCCTGATAGAAGTTAGGAACGGGGGAGTTTCGGTCTCCCTTGGAGGATACCAACGGGTGTGTCCATTTGAGCTATTTGGCCTTTGTTCCTATCGCTGCTGGTATCCTTGGTTTGCTTAAGTTGCTGGTCCTTGGGAGGCTGCCTACTAGCCCTTTCTGGCTCCTTTTTGATGTATCTATTCGCTGATTGATTCGTAGGCGCATTATTCCTTCTTCCAGCATTTTCCTGTATTTCCTGTTCTTTCCTGAGCTCTTCAAAGGTTACCCTTTTGGCTGGAATTTCCTGAGCGGTGTTAGAGGACGGAGTCCCATTCAGGACCCTGAAGAAGGCATGCCTCACGGCAGGAACCTTGAGCAATTCAAAGGCTGACAAATTGATTTTGACCTTCTTGAATTCTTCTGCCACATATTCACCCATTTGTTCGATTTCAGAGCTAAAGGCCTGGCCTATGGGAGAGCTAGGGGTTTGAATCTTTGTTTGCCCAGGCGGATTTTGGGGTTGGCTCTGGGGCTGACCTTGCGGTTGGTTTTGGGATTGGTTCATGTTGAGATATTGGGCAGGTATGTGAGGTAACCCCGGGTTATTGCTAGCATGAGGATCAGGCGGGGTGGCGAAGTTGTTCGGCGGGGTAGAAGTGGTGAAGGGTCCATCGGCTTGCCTATTCCTAAGGAAATAGGGACTAGACCGTTGATGGAACATGTGGACCTCATCCACAAATGGCTCTTCTTCATCCATCGGACCGTTATCTACCGAATCAAAAAGCTGAGCTAAGGCCGATTCGTTACTTACCTCTTGCGCTTTCTCGTCCTCGACGGGGGTGGGCTCAGCTTCGGGTTCGTTGTGGTCTCCTCGCGGAAACGGCGCCTGATTGACCACCAGACATGAGGAATCATAGGGCTCCGATGGGACAATGTCCCTGCAGTTGGCGTTGTCGACGGCATTCTGCACCTCAACCTGGAAGATTTCAGCAGCTGTTTGAAACTCAGGACAGTCCAGCTCAGAGTGCCTGCTGGTTTTGTGAAGTCGGCACCATCCGGACAAAGCTGCCTCAGCCAGATACACACCACTGGATGTTCGGTCATTGCCCGTTGGTTGATCAAATGGCGTGGGGACACCACCGTTGTTGGGCCTGGTGTTCAATGTGCGGTTCTGCCTCTGAGAAGGTCTTCTTTCTGCATTTTGATTGGAGTTCTGCCCCCTCTCATAATTCTGCCCCGAGGAAGTGCCTGCTTCCCGGTTATCTCTGTTGTCTCTATTGTCTCGAGACTCCCGACTATCCCTGTTGAGATTGGCCTGAAAGTTACGTTGGGAGGCCTGTAGCTGATTATTCTGGTTCTTCAAATGCGTCATCTCTGTGGACATCTTCTTGATCATCTCGGTTAGCTCCTCTAGCTTGTCCTTCTCGGCCGCACCTCCAGGGGACGGAGCTGGATTTTGGAGAAAAGAAGGCGTGGTCACCGGCTGATTTTGGTAAGCTGGAGGAAAGTTTGGTCCCGACAAGTATAATGGCGCCTGGGGCTGTTGGGAGAATGCCTACTGTTGCGGGGCTATTTGAGGATAGTTGTATTGCTGATGGGGCTGCATATACGAAGTCGCTGGAGGCACATAATTCAACGGCTGTCCAGGATGCGGCACCATAGACAATTGTGGCACCTGGTTCATGAGAGGCGTTTGGTGAGCAAACGCCTGATTGAGCCCCTGAATTTGCATTGGGTGGGCGACGGGCCCCAAAGAGGGTAGCAGGCCAGAAATATTTTGCCCCAAGTCGGCGCTTGCCACGACGGCCTCTGCATAGGCGGCCAGCAGAGTAGCAGGCGGCGGGCGCATCCTTTTTACCAATGCTGAGGTAAGGTTGTCCAGGGCGGCGTAGTAAACTGGTAGAGCAGCCGCATCATTATGGACATATGGGTCCTGAAGCCTCATGTGAGCCCGGTGGAAGCGATCATTAAATGAACCGATAGGCTCGTTGATCTCCCTTCTAATGGACATGAACTGCTGATAAAGGTTGGCGGGATTGACAGGAATCTTGTACTTCTGTAGAAAGGCATTCTTCATCAAGTTCCACGAGGTGATGGATCCCCTTGGCAGATTGATATACCAGTAGAAGGCCTATTCTCCCAATGAATGCGAAAAAAGGCGACACGCCACGTCCTCGTGACCCACCTGCATTTCAGTAATTGCCGTTTCGAATATCTTGATATGCTCTTCGGCTGTCCTTTGCATATCGCGGGGATGGAATTTTGAACAAAAGCCCTCTGAATTCTTAGGCATGTCATTGTAAACAGCAAAGTGCATCGGTGACGGGTTATGCGTAAGCCAAGCCATGGGGGGAGGCGGGGGCGGCACTTGTTGTTGGAGAACGGGTACTTGGGGCTGTATTGGCAATACAACCACGATTTGAGGCTGCCCTTGAGCTATGGCTGTGTGGACTGTGCCTTGGGCTGAAAGGGCTAGGAGAGGAGCGAGCTCCTGGCTGCCGGAAGGAAGACCTGCAAATGCTGTTTGATATGGTTGGGCGGAAGATGAAGGCCAGCCAAGTGAAGGTGGAGGTGAAATGGAGGCGGATGGAAAGGAGGAAGAGACGAAACTACTTCCTTGCGCTCCTTTTGCCCTCGTGGGAGGCTACAATTCTTCAAATTCTCCCTTGTTCGGCAATGATCGTAGAATCCTTTGAAACCTTTCCGGGGAGAATGATCTCATCCGATCCAGCTTCGCTTTATCTTGCACCTTAGTATTCCAATCGAAGCCCTCCTTCTAGCGCCAGTTCTGTTGATGGTGTTTTTATGCACTTCTCAACACAGGCAGTGCGTAGGTGCACTACCTCTCTTGAAAGACAATCTTCCACAATCGGATTGCAGAACACTATCCCAAGGTCTCTCGGATGTCAGGTCATGATAGTGCTTAGATACCTCAGTAGTTGATGTGATTTGCTGGAATCACAAGGCGGCCTTACGGGAATACAAAGTGTGGATGTGAAACACGAAGTAGGATCTTCAAAAGGGGAGTTCTTAGCATGAAAGCATTCAGGTGTTGGCTGCAGGTTCAAACAGCAATCTTGAACTCCATCTAGTTGTTAGATTCAGCTTTATAAGGTATAATGAACCTTGGTGTTGTTCAATTCCTAAAGAAAGTGAAAAGAGCGAAGGAGAAGGAAAGTTCCTAAGCCTAAAGCTTGCTGCGAACAGTGATAATGGAGTCCCTGCAATGGACAATTCCTTCAAACAATCTCCCACTTAACCAGAAATTTCACAATATCATGGGAGTTGTGCAATCTTCTAAGGGCTGCAGATTTTTATCCTTCATCCACCACATACATGCATGAACTAAAGATAAGTGTTTGAGGCAGCTTAAATCAGGTCCAGGCTAACTTTGCAAAGCTGTCTACCTTCAGCAAACAGCAAAAAGTATGGACTAAGGAGTTATCAACAAAGCAGGAATTTTCATGAACAGCCAACAGCATTCCTAAGATTATCAAAGTAACATGAACAGCTAACTAAATAGCAAATAGATCCTAGTTAAACATATAAGGTTGGAGAAATGAATCAATTAACATGAGATAAAACAAGGAAATGCATCAAGTCAATGCTATTTCTCATATATTTCAGCAGCATGTCTTTACAACAACTCAACTCTCACTTTGCAAATGAGGGGAGTCCTCTATTTATAGTGTTTGAAAAGTTAAATGAATGGCCAAGATTCATTACAATTGTGTGGCCAAGATTCATTACAAAATAGGGTTTCACCTACCCCCAAATAGATTTACAATTTTAAAACATATTCTGTCTTTTCCCTATTTTGTCATCTAGTGGATGACACTATTTGCATTTTCGTCCTGTAGCTAATTGCTGTTCCTTTGGCTGTAGCTACCTTTCTGGGAGGTCTTTTTCTTTGGCTGGGCTGTCTGGTTGCTCCTCGGAGGCTGTGTGATCAATTTGCTTGAGGATGACGGCCTGGAGCTTGTCTATTTTGAGGATTTTGCACTTCAACGTCTGGTAGCTCCATTCTTTGGCGTTCTCTTCCAGCCGCTTCCAGTCTTCATCATACTTTGAGCTCTGATCTCTGAAAAGCTCTGATCTATCAAGGGCACGGGCAGCGAAACTTAGGAAGTCTGTCGTGATATCTCCGGCTGCCCCGTCCTTCATCTTCTCCTCAAAATAGGGTCTAATCTTCTCCGCATCTAACTACACCGTGGGCATATAATGGCCCGTTATCAATTTCAGGTATTCGGTGCATTCTGCTCGAATTTCCTTGATCCACGCAATATCCGGATCAACCCTGCTCTGGATCAGCTCCATTCTCTCTTT
Organism: Sequoia sempervirens; assembly: GCA_007258455.2. Taxonomy (NCBI): domain Eukaryota; kingdom Viridiplantae; phylum Streptophyta; class Pinopsida; order Cupressales; family Cupressaceae; genus Sequoia; species Sequoia sempervirens. The sequence continues at coordinate 410,624,147 of VDFB02270651.1, read as the reverse complement.
ACAGTGGATGAGGTCCCGGTGCCATATGTCTACCAGCCAGTGATCTTCCTTCTTCAATTCTAGCTTCTTTTCCCACGAGCCTTCTGGCATTTGGAGGATGGCCTCAACTTTCGGGAAGGCAGAGTCGTAGATCGCGGGGAAGTTGGTGCAGAGCTTCCTTGTGCCTTCCAAGGACCGAACCAGATCTAGGAACTTGTTGGCTATCTGCACGGCCAAGCCAATCCCAATGTTCCCGACCTTCACAACCTGCTGGAACCAGTCCTCCGTGGTCTTTTCCAGGTTCTTCCTCCTTTCCAGCTTATCTATTTGTTCCTTGGAGAGCAGCTGTGGCGCGGCCGTAGAGGTAGTGGGGAGGTCGTCGATTGAAGACCATTGTTGGATGTAGTCAGTTAGGGCAGCAACCTGCGCCTTTAGTTCATCCTTGGTGATCTTATCTTGCTTAATCAGTTGCACTACCGTAGCCACTGACTCCTCTAGATGTCCAACCTTCTGTTCCTTGGTGGCCGTCCCTAGGTCGATGGTGGCAATATTGTAGCTTACTCCGGCCCAGCCAACAGTTGGCGTTGCCACTTGTGCTGCTCGGGAGCCAGAAGCGTCCATGGTTACCCTGGAACAGACCTTAGGCTTCTTCTCCTTCTTTGGTGTGGCTAGAGATCGAGCCAAGATGGCCTCCAATCTTGACCTCGGGTCGCTTAGGATAGGAGTAGTCTTTTTGAGTTGTTTTTCCAGCCAGTCGGGCATGGCAGCCTTGTCCTTAGGCGTCTCGTGGTTGCCCTCACCCTTCTCTGTCAGAGGCAAGACCTCGGCCCCTTTTTCCAGCTCTTCTTTTTCTTTGGCAGCGTCCCCTTCCTCATCGAAGTCTGGATAGAATACGAGGCTTTTGACGGGTGCCCTCGTGGTCAATAGCTGAGTGGGATCTTCCTCTCCCGCCACCCCTTCTTCCTTTTCTTCGACAGCCTCGGCTCCGGGGCTCTTCACAACATGGACCTCGGCCTTAGTGATGGCATGTTTGGGCTGCTCCTCCGGTGGCTGCCCCTCTTCACCCGCCTGCTGAGCCGACTCTTCCTCGATGTCCTCATCAAAAGTTTGGACAATCTCCTTGTCGCCCGAACCATCCCCTTCATTTCTGCCCTCGGAGGAGCTCGTCTCTTCTTCTTCGTAAGCAACCTTGTCAATGGTTCTATGCTCGTATTCGGGTTACTCGTAATAGTCATCAGCCCTCCTCCATAGACTTTGAAGCCTCTCGCTCTTGCTCCTCCAACTCTTTTGAAATCTTCATGGTGGCCTCCATGGCTGGCGGCCCTGTTGGCGGTTGCGAAGGCTGAGATGTTGCGAGTGCTTGGGCCAAGGCTGCTTGGAGAGCAGGATCCATTAAAAGTTGCGAGAGCTCGGGGGGAAGACTTTGCAGGTGCCGTGTAATGGCCTCGGGCACGCTAGAAAGGGGAACAGGCGATGGTATTGTTGCCAGAGGCAGGGAAGTGATAGGTGACATGGCAGCAGCAGAGGAAGGGGAAGTGGTCATGCTGGAGGAGGAATCAATGTTGATTATGGATCCAGCTGGAGGTGAAGAGGCGAGGTGAACGGAAATGTCCACCGCTTGTGGAGATGAGGCAATGGCGGCTTGAGAAGTGGGCAGCGCACCAGTCGGGGGAGGAAGGAGCAAAGGGGGCTGCGTCCCCGTCGTGACTACCGTCCTCTTGAGTTTCTTGGGAGATGAGCCTCCCATATCCTTTGTTTCCAGCTCCTTTGGGTCCGCAGACTGAGCTGTTTCTGCTCCCTTTCTCTTCTGGGACCTGGTGATGGGGGGAGACTTGGAAGTCTCACCAGCTGATGGAGAGGCAGCCACCTCTTCCGTGGCGCTTGGTTCGCTCTTGGTTGCTTCATATGTCAAAGCCACCCCGTTTTGCTTCAGTAGTGCCACCTTTCCATCCACCCATTCCCTCGTGCGAGCAATGATAGGTTGGGTGATTGTATCCAGGTCATCGACCTCTTGCTCGTCCCAGTCGATGGAGGGGATTGCCAGGTTGGCAACCGCAGGGTACCTTAGGTGCACCAAGGTGGATTCATCCTCCTCGAGTTGGTCTGGCACCGGAAATAGTTGTACCTTCCTCAGAAACTGCACGGTCATCCGCATATAATGTCTCTGGCGGACCTCCTTATCATCTTTGCAATTCGCCCAGAAATCTTCTACATGATGCTTGTGGGCGTATGCCGGCCCCAGCGCCTTCCTGACATGACCGTGTGGGTCCATTCGAGGGCGTGGCGTATACCACTCAAAGTTATACTCTTTGAGCTCCTTTTCTGAGTTGCTGGCGCATTGAGAGGTTTGCAGCCGATACTGGCCCTGGCCGAGGATCATGGGATAAGGGATCCCTGCTACGTGCTTCTGGCTGAAGACCGCCTGAATATGCTGGAGCTGTCGGGAAAGCTCCAGGAGGATGATTCGGTCATTTGGGTACCTCGGCAGTTTGTTTGGTCATTCTGTGAACCCTTGGGCGCGGATGTATGTGAATTTTGGGAACTGAATAAACAGGAAGGCATACTCCTTCAGGAGGGCCCTGGCACTGTGAGATACCCTTCTTTCGAAGTCCCCGGCTATCAATCTGATTATATGGCCTATGAAGGCATCATCGACACGGCTATACTCCTTCTTAAAGTAGCGGTACTGGAGCGGGGGGTACTGATCATAAGGCTTAAGCCCTCGTTTGTGCTCCCCATCTGGCGCCCTGAGGAGTCTGCTGTATTGTTTCTGACCTGCCAAGGAGTACACTAGGTATGAGGTCATATAGAATTTGTTGCTCTTCTTGACATTCATAAACTGCTTGTGGAAGCAGTTGCTGATGATGCTTCCCCAATCAAACGAAATCTTGGTTTTAACGTCCTCATTCCCTCGGACGATCTGTTCAATATAATAAGCCATCCACTCCTGGAAGTAGGCGGCTGCTGGGAGGCCCATGACTCGGCTTAGCATAGTCACCAAGTCGTGATAGTCTTCCTGAAAGTCGTTGCGGAACAGCTCTTGGGGAACTTTTGTAGCGCTGCCTCGTTTCTCCTTCAACCAGTAGACGTTGATTGACTTCTTGATGTTCAAGGGATTGGCATCCCATGTCGCCTGACACTGCTCCAAAGTGGGGATTTGCATATGTGGGAATGTCGGAATGTGGAATGTTGTTCTAATTCCTTTTGGAGACATGTCGGCAAGGATATTCCCCTCCTTGTCTACGATGGTTCTGGTATCCGTTTGGTAGGCTTCTCGGCAAGCCATTACCAACTCTGGTGCTATTAGAGATGGAGGAAAGCCACCAGCCTTAGCGATTCCGCTTTGGCGTATCAATCGTGCATTCTTAGTCTTAGGGTCGATCTTGACCCTCTGGTTGAACTCATCTATGTCCACCTAGCTTATGTTGGTGTCCGAGATCTCTTTCCAGTCATTCGAGACTTTAGACTGGAGCGGTTCACCTTGGAATTGAAATTTCATCTGGTCTTTGTCTTCTTTCCCACGAATGGCTCTTCCAGGTTTCTTACCCTTGTCCTTTTCTGCAGAGGCCCCTGAAGTTCCTGCGGCCGATTCCATATATCCTGCAGGCAAAGGGCGAAGTCAGCACTACAAAACACCAAAAATATGTTAATGTTAGTCCGTATCGAGCATATCATCTAAACAATCATTTAAATACATCATAAATTTAACCTTTAGGGGATATCGATTTCATATCAGAGCATTTGACCAATCCGGGCCCGGTGGGCCGGACTTCCCTGGCAGGAATGGTGTTAGGAAGGGAAAACACGAGCGAAAGCTCCCGGAGACATCCGTTGGCCACATTTTAATGTTCTAAGAGACCCATGATGAAGAATGGCCTGGTTTAGGACATGGGTCGAAGTTAGATTTCCAATTTGGATTGATCTGGATCGATTTGAGGAGCTCCGGAGGTTTTAGGCCAGAAGGCAGCTGGGCGACAGGAGCAGGCGGCGGCGGGCACCGGACGGAAGTCCGGAGGAGGAATCCTAGAAGCCGGAGCCTTAAGGCAGAAAGGACGGCCGCGCTTAGGTTTACTTTCCAGTTTATATCGGACGGCATTCAGGTCACCGGGACCCGGAGGACGGGAGGATGCTAGCCGATGGCCGCCGTGCAAGTTTTGATCGTTTCGAATGGCGGCGGCGAGCAGACTACCGGAGCCCGGAAGGCGGGACGGCACGAGGAAGAGGCCGCCGCAATTACTTGGTGATGATTTGCACAGCGGCGGCGAAGAGGCAACCGGGGTCCGAGACACGGGGCGTCGTTGGTGGACGGCCACCGGAGAACACCATGAACGAACGAGCAACAACGGCGGCGAAGGATGGGCCGGACACCGGAAGGCGGGCCGACGCGCCCCGACGGCCTCCGTATGATGTTTGCAGCAGTGATAACGGCGGCGGCGAAAGGGACGGCGGGGCCCGGGGTCAGAAAGGCAGGGCAGGACGGCCGCCGCGAGGATTTTTTCGGTGATCTGAGCAGCGGCGGCAACAGAGCGGTCGGGTCCCGGAAGGCGGAAGGATCCGCGGAGGAGGCCGTCGCGATAAAAATAAAGCCAGGGTGACGGCGGCGGACAAAGCCATCCCGGAGCCCGAAGGTCGGGAGGCCGGCAGGGTTCCGCTAGGAGCAACAGCGGAACCGTCACGAAGTTCCGGGGATGGAACTCCGGACGACTGGGCCCGAAGGGTCCAGGGGACGGAAAAACAGGAGAGCCGAAAAACCTTTATTTTAAAATGGCCAAAAGTTAAGGGCGGTAGCCCGGGATGGGAAACCCGGAGGCCCGGGCTCGGAAGGTCCAACCTCCGGCGGATGGGTTCGAGGCTAGGATCCGGACGGAGACGGAGGGTCTCGAGCCCGGTGGCGTTCTTCGCCCTGTGCGAAGAACACCCGCGACACTGGCAAGTTTCGGGAGGCGAAAAATGATGATTCCGACGGGCCGCGAAAAATTCAAGGACATGGGTTTGGGGCGCAACGGAGAGAGTGTTTGTTTTATGCCATTTAATTTGTTGTTCAATTCATTTAAACCCTCACAACGCTCAAAAATAACGGGAGAGCGAACGAGGATGGCCTACCTCCAACTCGCTAAGAGGGACAATGGTCAGATGCACTAGCAGAGTTGACGGAACGACGCTGGGGTCGACGATCGCGATGGTGAAGTTTGCAGTGGGCTCCAATTCGGTCACTGCTCCAATTCGTTGAATTCGTAAAGTTAACAATGAAGTCGGGGACCACGGTTTATATACCCAACCGCTCATTAATGCCGCATTTAATGCATCGTACGTTCGCGCCAAAAGTTGTTGAGATTCAAATTCGAGTCGGCGGCGGCAACGAGGGCCTCGGGATCTGGCGGGCGGGAGGATGGGCAACAACGGCCGCCATATGAGTTTGGCGATCTCGGACAGCGGCAGCGACGGAGCGGCCGGGTCCCGGATGGGGGGATGTAGCGAAGCGTTCGCCGTCGTGGCATTTTTGCACTTTGTTTGAACGGGCGACAGGGACCACGAAGCCGGAGGGCGGGCGGCCAGCGGGCGATGGTCGGCGGTCGATGGGCGGAAGTCCGGGCGCAGACTTCCGCCCCCCGGGGTCCGGAGGAGCGGATGCCGGCCGGGAAATCCCCGAAATAGCAACGAACGGCAAACGGTCAGGCGGACTCCGGAGGGTGGAAGGATGCCCCGAAAATGCCGCAGGGGCGGCAAAAGTAGGAGGGAAACCCGAAAGGGGAACCCCGGAGGCCCGGGCCCGAAGGCGCCCAGGGCCACCCAGAGCCCGAAAGGCCTTAAGGAACACACAAGCCCCCGGAGGGCAGGAAAGCAAAAGGGAAACCATAGCCGACGTTAGAACGAAACTTTTTAGGGCAAGATCGGCCAGACGGGACGTCAAAAAAGAGGGGCACGCAAAACGAGGCAGCCCCAAAAGACCCGACACGGCAACAGAAAAGAGGGTCCCCGTTCCAAACGGGGCGTGTGTGCTGAGGGCACAACAGAAGGCAAATACTCTAATGAGCTTTTCATTTTCAAAAAAATATAGATGAAATAAATCCATCAAAAAACCAAATTTACCAATAAGGCACAATATCAGATTAATGAGACACAATAAAATATCAAATTCCCTATATCAAAACAACATAATTGTAGTTGAGAAGGAAACACTAAGTTTTTTTTTTTTTTTAATTGTAATAGATCAAGACTTAGGTAGAGAGAATGATAATTTCTCAAGCCACAAATCAAGCTACCTTAAGTTATAAAAAAAAAATATTAAAAAAAATTGTGATGGAATAATGGGAAATAAATACTATGAAGAGAATAATTATTAAGTGTAAATAAGTCATTAAGACGATACTCATGCATTCATGACTACATGAATATCTCCTTTTCATATTCTAAATATAATTGAGTAAAACAAGTACACTATTATTGGGTTGATCAAGTCCAATAATAAAGTACATGTGTAGTTATTTTGAAAAGAAATTTTATTTTTTAAGAAATGTCTATTTAAAAAGACAATTGTTTTAAAATGTCTAGAAAAAAAGTCCAATGAGAAATTTTTAAAACATCTAAAAATGCCTTAAGCAAATTTATTTATCTTTTAAAAAAAAGGTCTAATTACTTAGATAAAATAAAAGAAAAAATGAAAGAGATAAAAGCTCCACCAAAATATTGAATAGATATACATAAGCATAATTCTTTTCCGAAATAGAAAAAGATAAGTGCATTGATAAGTGCATTTTATACGAGCATGTTAATTTCCATTGCCATAGTAAGTAAAAATGTAACTCAACAAAATAAACTTAAAGGTTAACAATATGGGAGGACATGAACTTTCTTTTTTTTTTGTTCATCTTTGGATGTAGATGGATCAGTTTCGATTGTAGGAACATCCAAAAGATGTTTAAAACGAAAAATAAAAGAAATATGAGTTTTCCAAGAATGATAGTTAGAAGAATTTAACTTGATTTCATGAATTAAAGTTGACATTGTAAATAAATCTAAGTGCACAAGAAATTATTCTAAAAGAAATACTTTACAATTTGAGAAAGGAAATAACACTACTTAAGCTTAACAAAAAATTAATCCTTTTTAACTAAAATTAACCTCTTAAAAAAATTAGACCCCTTTAAATTAAATTCACTTAAAACAACTTCTTTGAAAATTGAAAAAATTACTAGAAAAAAAAACTATTTAATAGAAAAAAAAACAATATTGATTTGGTATTACAAAATAAATATCTAAAAATAACTAATTATTTAATATTTAATATTAAAAAAACTTAATTTTAAATAATTTTTTTTTAAAAAGTTACTATATAAATAATTCTTAAAAGAATTACTTAAAAGGCTTTAACTTCTTACTCTCTAAAAATAAGGCCCGATAAAAGAACCTTTAAAGATTTTATTTAAAACTAAAATTGCTTAATTTAAAAAACTGAAGGGGGCGGACCTATTAAAAAGAAAGATTCTTTTGTTTAAAAGTTATGTGAAACAATTTTGGGCGGGAAAAGTAGTTAGGGAAAAGATTTAAGTTAAAAAAATTATAAAGAATTAAAAAAAATCTTTTAAAAATAAACTGTCTAGATTTAGAACAAAATAAACCTCTTTAAATTAAAATATTAAAAAAATCTTCTTTTAGAAAAAATATTATATAAAAGAAAATAATTAATTAAATTTGAAATTGATATTATTATATATGAAATATGAAATTTTGAAGTAATAAAGATTTTAATATTTAAACATTCATATGAGATTAATAAATTTTAAAAGAAGCTAATCGAATACTTTTAAAAAAGGTTATTTTAACATTTAAGGCTTAAAGAAATATGATTTAAAACAAACTTAAAAGAAAAGTAAGTTTATTAAAAAAGATCTGAAAGTTTTCATATTTTTCATAAATGAAGGAAACAAAAGGCAGGCGAAGATAAGAAGGGCGAGCAATTTTTTTTTTTAAATTTAGGTTTAGGTTTTAAAATGAAAGATTTCTCACGGCGGGAACAAATGCATGGAGCTACAAGGCAGACCAGGAGGGACGAGCCTGTAGAAACCGACCACAGAAGGGAGCGAAAACGAGGATGGCAACGATCCTGCAGCCACTAAAAGAAGTGAATGTATTATTATTCTTATTAAAAGGATTGAAATGTATGCAGGGCTGAACATAAGAATAGGGTTTTAATTATTTATTGATTTTTTTTAGAAAATTGAATAACATGCAGAAATAAAAAGAAGAATAATTGATTTAAAAAAAAAAAAAACTAAATTAGAGTTTTTTATTATATTTATTTTATTTTTTGAAAAAGATTTGACACAAGGTTAAACCTTAAATACGATCAGAAAAATAAACAGATTATATTTATCTATGAAGATTGAAATTTTAGATTTAAAAAAAATTGGAAAGATTGTAGATATGATATATTTTTTTAACAAAGATTGAAATTTTAAAAATCAAGTTAGAGCCCAAAAAAATTGATTTTTTAAAAGAAATTTGAATATGCAAATATAGAGAAATTTTTTACAGATTTGCAAAAAAGTACATTACCCTTTTTCTAAAAATAATTTTTGAATCCTTAAAAAAAATTGAATTTTTTACAAAATGTAAAATATAGTGATTTTTTTACAGATTTAGCCTGATATTGTAAAAAAAACTTACATATCTAAAAAAAATGAAATATAACCCTTTATTTGAGGGTTTCTAATTTTTTTTTGCAAAAATCTTTAAATATGCATGCAAATTATAAAGATTTGTTTTCAGATTTAAATTGATATTTAACAAAAAAATTTAGAAAACTTTATACAAAATATTTGAAATCTGTAACAACTATAGAAATTTGCACAGATTTGAAAAAAAAACTTAGAAATGAAATCCTACACAAGAAAAATAGGTTAGAAGACAAAAACAACCAAGATTAGACACTTTTCTCTTCTTCTCATCTTTGAGAGTGTCTCCAATGGTGTGCTTAAAAATCTGGTAAACCTTCAACAATGTAGCTCACAAAATATTAGTAATACCAAGCTCTGATACCATGAAAGGAAATAGAAAAGAGCAATGGAAAGTACTAATAAAGAGCAATTTTTTGAAGGAAAGAGATTACCAAATAAATTGAAATAGCCAAACCAAGCACCACCAAAGCAAGAGAGACACAAGAATTTGTTAAGGGGAAAAAACAAGAAAAAATCCCAATATTATGAATGGAGGAAAAATGCCTAAAGAATAATACAAAGAGAGAGAGAGTTGTAGCCTTAGGCTTGCTTGCTTGAATCTTGAAGAATGAGAGGAGAGGCACCTCAATAAGTAGAGGTGAGAAGAAGGAGTTAGAATGTAACTCCCAACTCAATGAATACCACCATTCATCTATGTGTGTGCAAAGTGTCACCTCTTAAGGAGGTGGTTACAAATATTCCTTAATAAAGGAATTAAAAAATAAGCCATCCTCACACATGTGTGAGATGACAAAAAGACAAAAGACTTGTAGGGATTCCTTTGGAATATTCCTATAAGTTAATAAATAATTACAATTAAAGAATAACCTTTACAAGTAAAGATTAATCTTCTAACAAACTCTCATTTTCAAATTTGAAATCTTCCTCTCTTGGGCACATTTCCCAAATCTTGCACATGCACCAATCACTCACATGATGATAAGTGTCCTCATCTCATTGGTCCAATCTTTAGTCCCACATCCTCCATGTTTGGCACTCTTAGCATTTGAAAATCTACAAATAGAGGCATCATTCTTCAAGCAAATCTTCCAAAACTCCACAATCCCTTGCAAAGTCACTCTCTTAAACTAAGAATTGATTTTTTCCATTGATCTTAGAATTTCATATCATATTCATATCAATTTCATCATTCAAGCTTAAGCAAGGGTTGGGAAAGGGCTATTTTCTACAATAGCACCAATCCAATATGAGATAGATATGTTTCATGTTTTTTTATAGATGCTTTAGTTAACTTTTTATTGTATTGCATTTTAAAAGCATGTTAGCTTATCTCATATGGATGTTAAAATCTAGCTTTGTTTTAAATGCTAACCATGTTAATGTGTGTTGGAGGTTTTAACCAATTTGTAGATTTTAAGGTCTACATAATGGCGCTAGAAGGAGGGCTGAATAAATCAATTTTACATTAGCTACTTTGCTTGGATAGTGTTTGATTTTTATTTTTTTATGTGCCAATCCATTTTTTCTTTTTAGATCTATCTGTTATTCTAACCAAGCATTGACTTCCAAAGCCACAAAAAACTTGAAGTAGAGCAAAATGGTATATGCATTTTATCTCTTCCTGGGCGTATTCTCTATTGTCAGCATGTGTTTTCTTTTTTAGCCTAAAGTCTTTACTCTGTGTTCTCTGTTTTCAGCGTGTGTATCAACTTTAATCTTTGCTTTCCCATTTTGCATACATATTTTTTGTGGTATTTCCAAGTATCATCTAACAAAACTTTCTTTGTGCTTTATACTTTAATACATGTCTAAATCTATCTCCAAAGCTCCCATTTGTGCATAGGTAGGGAGGACGCAGAAGAGGTCGAGGAGTTTGTCTTTACACCTGCTCTTGGATTTGCTTAAAATTTTCTAAAGCCTATACATGTCTAAATCTGTCCCCAAAGCTCCCATTTGTGTGCAGATCCCGCTATCATTAGTAGTCCATGAGACCATACTACTTTGAGGCATTCTGATGAACAGCTTGCGCGCCTTGTCTGTGCTTCCACATTTTACATGCATTTCCTACCAAACAGTACGCAGGCCACTCTTCAACCATAAAATCATTTCTTTGAGGCATTCTGATGAACAGCTTGTGTGCCTTGTCTATGCTTCCACATTTTACATACATTGCCTACCAAACAGCGCACAGGCCACTCTTCAACCATAAATTCATGTCTTTGAAACATTCTGTCAAAGAGCCCACGTGCCTTACCTATACCTCCACGTAACTTGCTTATGCTTCATGGCATTTGCTGAAACCACAGTCCTTTGAAACATTCTACCAAAGGGTCCACATGCCTTATTTGTCAAAGATTCCACGTCCCTTACTTTACACCTACCAAATGCATTTGCTTGAAAGTTTTAAAAGACTTTTTTTTAATCATTGTCCTTACTATTTTTTGTCTTGTAAGGCCATGAAAACTCTATCACTGGTGTTAACTTAATGTCTATCTATAGATTGTTTTTTGGTGGGGTGCGACTTAAGACTTTTATGTTTTTCTTCATCGACTTCTACCTTCACTCAATGACTTTAGTTTTTAATTCATCGTTTTCCTTCCGAGGCGGCTAGTATTGATGGAATTTAACTACTCTGACCAATGACTATCACATGCTTGGAGGGATTGAGTCTTTGTGATAGCCTTGTTTATGTCTATCTTCAATTCGTTCACCATGATAAGGATCTCTGATGACAAAAGTTATAGAAGTTCCAATAGAAGTTATCTTAAATGAATCTTTTGTCCATAATAGATCGATCATTGTGCATTGTAGTGGAGTGCTAGCATTTATTTGTAGATCTGAGGCGTGTTTATCTATAGATCTGAGGCATGGTCAATGCCTGTAAATAAGATCTCTCTTTACATTGGCGTTTCTTTTTGGTCTTCATGCGGGATGCTTTCCAAATGTAGGAATTGGAATTAATTTCATGATTTTGTACTATTAAATGAATGCTTTATGTTCACCACCTTGTTCTCCACATTCCAACCATGGGTAGCTAATAGGTACGCTCCAATCTGTTATATTTACCACCAATTATACAATACAACTCTACAAAATCTTAAAGTATGTTTATCCCCAGTGCATACAACCTGTTATCACCCACTCATTTGCTTAAATCTTCCTATTGATAAATGCTTGCACTATATTCAAACTCCTTAAGTCGTGTGAGGGTAAAATGAAGGAGCTTTTATTTTCCTTTTGTGGTGGCAGTTCCTTCATAATGCATAGCCCTTGTGTTTTATCAATAGAGTATGGTTGCAACACTTAGTTCGAGAAATAAGGAGGAGGAGTAAAGAAATATTTTGAAAGTATCAAGAGTCTTTTAGGCATTTGTATTTGGATAAGAGTTATAAGATTATTCATGCATTATTTTTATCATGGTCTTCTTTTATAGTGCAAATTTGCTTAAATACTTACTTAAAATGTTATCCCTTTCCTTCGTATCAACTTCCTTATTAGCATGTTAAAGGTACAAGTTACTTTTCCTTGATTGAATATTAGCCTATAATAGATAACACTTGTTTTATGTGGGTTAAGAAAACATTGGAAGCCAAATACAAAGTGTGTGTCCTATGATTTAGTTGAGGAATGTATATCATAAATTGAGGACCAAATGTGGGTAGATTCCTTGACATTTCTTTGTAAAGTTGTTCAAATATAATCTTTGTTGGCATCAATAAAAGTATTAATTGCTTTTGAAGTCATTAAAGATTTCCTTAACAAACTCAATATCTTGTGTAGGTTTATCTTGGCTATCTCAAGTTTTTGTTACTTGAGAAAGAGGGAAAAGGTTGATGTCGAAGTCAAACATTGGAACCAAGTGAAAACGAAGGAAAAATTGGAGTTAAAGACTTAAGCATCAAACTTGAAACCCAAAAGTGTTTTTAAATGCTTTGAGCCTCCATCTCACGCCCTAATTTTTTGTTTCATCCTAACTCATCTTTGGTTTTGGGCTTTAAAACAAGTATTTCAAAATGCTTGGAGAGTTTATTATATGCTTTAATTTTCTGTTTTAGGATAACTCATATTTCGTTGGTGCTTTAAAATGAATTCATCATTGCTTTGAGGCTTAAAATGAACATGTTTTTTTCATGTTTTGTAATCTCTTATGCAAAGTAATCTCATCTAAACAAGCGTATGCACTTCTCTCGCGCTTCACGGTGATCTTGAGAATCAAAAGTCTTTTTGATGACATTAAGTTGCATAAAATATTTCCTCCACACTTCAATTTGGGTTTAAAATTGAACATAACATTGTGCGACTGTGAGTAAGCTTATTGCATGTGTTCTCCCTTTGTTTCTAAACAAGGTTCGATTGAACTATGAATAAGTTTATTCACTTTTGTCTATCTTAGAGGGCTTTCCTTGGGGAAAAAGTACTCACCCAAGGGAACGACTCAACCGGTAACACTCTAAAGCCAAGAGTACTTCCAACTGGGATATAAATGTGGGTATTGGAGTAAACGCCAATATCACACAGTTGATTCTAACGAGATGGATCCAAAAGGGGACTCTCGCCATATGCGTCAATCTCCATGAATGGAAAGTCTGAACTAGAACCCTTGTTTGTAGTGGCCTATTAACCCATTCACCGAGTTTATCGAAGTGGTGCATTGGAACTTAGATTCCAAGAAGTTACTTGCCATGTCTGATCTTGGTTAAAGTATAGAGGTTAAGACTTCATTCTTAATATACATTTATACTCTTTCCTTGGTTGCATGTAAAATCATCTCTTCTACGAAGGGCATGAGGCAAGCCCATTAAGAAAAACGTACCAATTGAGCTAGGATGTCATATTGCTTATGGTTTGAAAACACAGTGCTTTAATCAAAAACATCGAAACCAACATTCAACAAATCATCAAAATTGCAAACCCTTTAGGAGAGGAAAATATCCTTGAAAAAATTCACATGTTATTGCTTGCCCTTGGGATTCGTATCCTTAGAGGCTTCTAAACATTTGGATTTCATCTCAATTTGCTTCTACTAAAGTCAACTTTAGGCAACCTTTGCCTTGATTTCCTCAATTTCCACATAATGCATTTTGTGGGATGAAATAAAATTAGGACATTGGACATTCAATTGAAAACCTAATCAAGAAGTGTTTTTGTCATAAAAATAATCCATTAAGCAAAGATTAAATCAATTGGACCCCACACATGTCCTTGGCATCTTTTGGTCATATAGTTTTCATGCAAACATTGGTCTTTTTTTATTTTGAATTGTTGTAAAAGAAAAGGAATGTTCTTCACTATCTTGGCCTAGTAAACAAGTCCTTCCTAGATTCATTTAGGATCAAATCAAACACTTCATCCAAATTCCAAAGCATTTATCAAAATCCATCCAACCAAACAACTTTAGATCTTTGGAAACATCATTCTAGACTTGGGTAAATCATCAAACCAAAAAAATCACCTTGTTTAGTTAGGTATATGGGAATGCATCCTTTCTCATACCTCTAATTAGATTAGCAATCCTTTGAACAAGTTCATCCTAAAGATCACATCTAACATCTTAGGTTTACAAGTTCATTAGCCAATCAAACCAATCAAAATAAAACCCTAAGTCTAGCATTGATCCAAAGTTCCTAAACATTCATCACTCATATCATTTACACCTTTCATCCCTCATCTCATCATTAGTCCTAAGAACCTTAGAGGTCACTTTTGCAACAAGGTCAAAACACAAGAGGAACATGGAATATAAACTTGATCCATACATCATGAGTAATCCAAGTCAACCAAACTATCAAAGCCTTACAATGCCAATTGATTATCAAAACTCGCATCTATACAATCCATACATGGGATCATTACCTTCTACAAATATCAATGGCACAATGAGTGTGAGTATTCCCAAATCAAATATTGGAACACCTTTCCCAATGGTAGATCTAAATCCAAACCTACAAGTCTATCCACCAAAGAATCAATGCATGAGCCTTCAAATGAACAACGTCATACCACCAAATCCCTGCATGCCAAACGAGAATGTACCAAGTACAATTTTTCAAAACATGAATCCATCAAAATTTGGGATGGATACATTTGCAAATCATACGAATATTCCAAACATAAACAATGGTCAATTTCAACCTATCATGCCAAATATGAACATCATCCCAAGTCAGAACAATGTCAAAAATCAATTTTTCCATGATCCCATTCAAAATCCACAAGTATGCATCCCAAATCTGCTTGAAAAAAAACCAAATCAACTATATCAAGGGAGTCAAGATCGAAATCAAGAACAAATTTGGCAAGATCAAATTGCTACACTTACCAAAATAGTTGAGTCATTATGCCAAGAGACATCTCCACCACCATTACCCATATCAACATCATTACTTGGTTTAGGGCTTTCCCCTTTACCTAGCACCAATCACTCCATCCAAATCAATCCACCTAACAACAACCAAGCCAACACATCAAATCCTTTGAATATACCATTGGCATTGCACCAACAGATGGTATCTAATCAAATGACAACATCAATCCTGAAAAATCAAAACATGGTCTCCCAAGGGCCTATCACCTCAGTCATTCCAACCATCCCTATCACTTCAATAATTCCAACCATCCCTATCACTTCAATCATTCCAAACACCACTATCATGCCCATCACATCTCAAAAACTCACGATCACTCCAAACATATCTCAGCAACTTGTCACTACATCCAACATGATTCCAAATCCACCACCACTACCACCAAAACCAAACGCAACAAGACAATATAACATTGTGCTAAAAGCTCACCAAGCCTACCAAAGGGCCATCCAACAATATCTATCCACGCAACAAGCAAGACAAGCTCAACAAATGCAACAAGCCTCTCAAGCTGCCCAACAAACACAAGCACAAACACAAAAAATGACAACTGTTGAAAGCAAGGATCAAGATCAATCTGTCATTGAGCACCTTTAAGTTGTGTCTACTTCATCCAAAGATCAAATCAACATAGGTCAAGAGTCACTTTTCAATCATGATAAAAATCCACCAACAATACTCGACAATGATCCAATTCAAGAAATGTCAACATCACTTGACCCTATGGTTGAAGACATTCACGATCTCTCCACCATAATTGTGAAAACAATGTTCAAAATCTCTCAATTAAGGAGCACATTGAGGATGTTTCTACCCCATCCAATGATCAACTCACTATACATCAAGAGCCACTTTTTAGTGATCTCTTTCAAGGAGTGTTAGGATTATTTGATCCTATTAACATAATGCATGATCCATCGACCAATGATCATGATGAAAATGTCTCTACATCACCTAATGAGTTAGAGGACATATCTCAAGAATTTATTCCAAAGAAAGATCAAAATCTTCCACTAAGGTTTAGCAATGGTCCTTTCCAAGACATGTTGATCCCGTTTGACCTCATGGTTACAGATACTGAAGGAAATCTGAACTCAACACTTGATCTAAGTCCACTCAAATATCAAGAGGATGTTGAATCACTTACCATGCATAATGATGATGTCCAAGAACCCTTTGTAAGCAATCCATCCTTTGAAACTAACCCATGTCAAGAACTTGATCCAAAGCATGTCGAAAGCAACTCTGAAATCATTCAAGATCAAGAATTTGTATCTTCAAGATACTACAATAATCTAATGGACACTCTCCTATCTATGCAAGATGATCATATCCATGTAGCACATACTCCTCCATCTACCCATGAGAGGCTTTCTATGGATGGATATGTAGATGATCTTCATTCAGATCAGGATTCCTTTACTCCTGACACTATTACACAAAAAGAGCAGGTTATCGATTCCTATAGTCAAATTGAGTTATCAACATCAAGAACAAATATATCCCAAATTTAGACTGAGGACATCAGGTATGTGGATATCTAGCATTATCTGCTCAAGGAAACAATTCAGATAGAACACTATAATTCAGAGTTAGCAAAGCATCCAATCGAAATATCATCATCTACAGTGGTCATTTATCAGAGAATGCACTCTAAACAAGAGCTCTTGGAACAGGCAAAATCAAAGCATGAAGGTACTACTACCACCATACTGGGGGAAATTTCATCTCAAGCAAACGTCAACATAGAGAGCACAAAGAATCTTTATGATGAAACCAATGCCAATACTACAACCAGTCACGTCATGAATCTTCATCCACCCATCACCCCATCCATGAATTGGGACCAACGTCAAAAGAAAGAATTGAATCAAAGTACGAAGAACGTTATCAAAGAAAAAGAATCAAAAAAGCATAATGGACAAATCAAATACATATGGATACCAAAGAATACAAAGAAAGATTATCCCTATCAAACTCCATCATTCAAAGAAACTATGGGGAAAAATAAAAAAGGGAAAAGTATCCATCAAAGATTTCCAAAAAAGCAAAAGAAGGATTTTCAAGCGACGTACAAAGTGTATCAAGTAGTTGGTCCTAATTCCATGCACACTTCCGTGTCCACCCATCAATGCTCATCTTCCCAAGTTTGGAGAGTCAAAGGTTCCAAACTGTCAACCAGTCCATCTTCTATCACTAACCACACTCCATCCATTCCTCCACGCATGGTATCCAATTCTCAAATTGACCATGTATTGTCAATGACCCTTCATCATAATGATTCTGAAGGCACTCTATCGCGATGTGGGAACAAAGACAAAGTTAACTCCAGTATCGATGAAGCAGATCAAGAATCTCAAAAGTTGTATTCAAGTGCACGTATCTTAGAAAAACAACTTCTTCAGGTAGGATACCGATGGCACATTATGATAGGGGCATCTACATCGACACCAATAGGTGGGTCAACATGAATCTTTCAGGAAAAAATAAAAAAAATTGAAAATAAAAAAATAAAAAAAAAGGATTAAAAAATAGTAAAGATAAAAAAATCATCCTCTAGTGAAAACCAGATTGGCAGCACTTTGGGAAAGACCGTGATGAAAACCTAGAAAATAGGTGTTATGAGTAGAATCGAGCATCCACGTGCACCACTCTAGGAGAAAGCATCTTATCCCATCCATAATAAAGCCAACATTCTATCCAACTTAGCCATAATAAATCCATCCATCCATAAACCATTGATCCAATCCATTCGCATATATCTGCATCCATCATCTCGGTTATCTTGATCTTGATGAAGTTTGGGGCACACCTTACAGTTGCTTATGGTAAACATCTTGAAATGGGTCATTTTCATTGATCCTATCCTATGCAACATTATCTGAACCATGAAGCATTATCCAATGAACATTCTTTATTTGAATACCTTATCTTATCCCAAGATAATCCTTGGCATCCTTTGTGTGCTGACCATATCCATCCATCCATACACTCATCTGAGCATCCACCCATGGCATTTTGTACATTGCTAGACACTGGGGGTAGATATGTATATCTTGCTTTAAGAATAAATCTTGATCTATATCCTCCAACTTATGTGGCGATCCGAACATTGGAAAACGTAAAATCAAATTGTTCAAAACATTTGTGATCCAAAACCCAAAGCATTATCCCATGGCATATTTTGACGAGAAGACATTCCTTATCAGTCTTCATCTTTCATGAAACATCAATCCAAATAATTGCTATCAGTCGCATCTAATTTGCACGTCAACATCACATCAAATCATTCAAAACAATTTTGTTCCAAATCAAGCTTCATCAATCATGATCAGTCAAATCCAATCAAGAAATCATCAAGATATCCTTGTGTTTCTTAACACTATCCTTGCATTGTTGTGCATCCTCAACAATGTTATCATCATCATCAATCCATCAATTCGATCAATCAACCTTAGCTTGGTTTTCAACAAAATCCCAAACAGAGCACTAATATCATCACACATATCCATATCCTAATCGTCAAAATCATGCGAAAATCCAAAAACATCCAAAAATCCAAAAACATCCAAAACATCAAAAAATCCAAAAACATCCAAAATATCGAAAACAGAAAACATCAAAAACATTGGAATCTGAACTACGTTGTCTTTGAGCTTAAATGTAGGTAAGGATAATCTTTGATCAGCCCCTGAGACACAAAATCCAAAAACATTTGAAAAACATCAAAATCCAAAAACATTCCAAAAATATCAAAATCCAAAAACATCCATAAAATCTTAGAAAACCCCAAAAACATTGAAAAATCAAAAATCAAAACATTTGTAAAACCCCAAAAAATACCAAAAATAGCCTCAAAACATTGCAAAACTCCAAAAACATCCAAATATTTGAAAAATCCATTCGTCTCATCTCACTTGCACTCGCAATAAGCAATCATCCATAATAAACTAATCGACACCTTCATCCTTTGGCAAAACAAATAGAAACAACCACAACAATTAGCAGAAGCAAGCTTCAATTGTAAAATCAAAATTGAAGCAATAAACCGTTAAACGTAAAATAAAACTCTTGATCAATCGCAAACATGACAATCAACTTTATATCAATAGCCTATCAATCAACTTATCAAACCATCATCATCCTATACAATGCATGTCCTAGGATATATCGTTTCGACAATGGGCATCATTTTGGATATCACCCTGGATCCTTATCCTATGAAAACACATCCTTTTGGCTAGCGATGTGAAGAACATTGGCTTGTTTGCATATTTGATCTTTTCTTTTAATTTATCTTATTGCGCTCATTCCAAGGACCTCTCAATGATATCCGAACGAAGGATTTACAGAGATAGGAATGGGGCAACGATCATTATCTTTTGTCTATTGTGCTTGTTGGATGTTCTTGTAAAATGACTTGGTGAATACATGCTTTGTTAGGTACGTCCTAGCAAGGTTTCTGTATTTCAAGTGTGAACAAGAATACTCCTATCCGTTTGTCGAGTCAAATTCCATCGCACTAGGTACAACACCATCCTAGTTCTTTATACCTTGATGCATCATACCTACGTGTGTTATCAAACATAAGGTAAGTAGCCCTTTTAAAATCCCAATCCTTGATAAGCAAATCATCATCATTTATCATCATCATCATCTCTAATAAAGTCTCGTCATATCATGGACTTGTGAGATCCTCTTGTCATCATCTCATTTCTGCATTAACATCATCATCACCAATGCATCCATCATGCATCCATCCTACATCCACAAGACTGTCAGCATACCACATATCATTCATATCATACATAATAGGAAACATCGATCATTTCACATGCATTGCATTTGCATCATCATCATAATATAGATATGTTAGTCCAAGCATCTGCACAAATCATCCATTGCATAATCATAGCATATCACATCATCAATCTCATCCATCTTGCATCATATCATCATTTAAGTTGTTTAAGATAATATAGATATGTTATTCTAAGCATCTTAAAACCATCTCATTTGCATCATCATCCATAACCATCCATTTAGAAACTCTTTATCGCGAGATCGACCCTCAAATCGAATCTTTTTCGCTCGATCTCTTGAGGGGGCAATGTACTAGTGTACTTCTTTCTGCTGGGGCATTCGAAAAATCAGGAATTTTTTTATTTTGATCGTGGAAAGTTTATTCTTTGAAACAACGCAACAAGTACATTGCTTCAAAGAGGGGAAAAATTTAGACACGTGAAATTAACATCGTACACTCAATTCATGTTCATCCGCTCGTTAAAAAAATAAAACACAGCAAATCCATTCACTAGGTAAATCAGGATTTTATCATTCAAATAAATCAAAGGCTCACATCATCCTTTAATTAAATAAATCAAACTTTATTTAATTAAAATCTCAAAAGTCATTTGCCATCCTTTTCTGATTTAAATAAATCAAATATTTAAGTCATAAAAGTCAAAAATATCCTAATCATCATCCTAGCTAATTAATCCTGATTAAATCTAATCTAATACATGTCACATCCTCTAGATAATCCCACTTGCACAAATAAATCAATTTATTGATTTATTAAAATCAGCATTTTCAATCAACATGGCATCTTCCCTCAAGTTTGAATTCAAAAGTAAGTTGAAATGTACATCCAACATGGCATTTAATAGGTCTTGCATGTCTCTTACATGTCTTTTGCAAAGGTCAAACTAAGCATTAACTCTCATTTTCAAATTTGAAATCTCCCTCTCTTGGGCACATTTCCCAAATCTTGCACATGCATCAACCACTCACATGATGACAAGTGTCCACATCTCATTGGTCCAATATTTAGTCCCACATCCTCCATGTTTGGCACTCTTAGCATTTGAAAATCTACAAATAGAGGAATCATTCTTCAAGAAAATCCTCCACAACTCCACAATCCCTTGCAAAGTCACTCTCGTAAACTAAGAATTGATTTTTTCCATTGATCATCTTAGCATTTCATATCATATTCATATCAATTTCATCATTCAAGCTTAAGCAAGGGTTGGGAAAGGGCTATTTTCTACAATAGCACCAATCCAATATGAGATAGATATGTTTCATGTTTTTTTATAGATGTTTTAGTTAACTTTTTATTGTATTTCATTTTAAAAGCATGTTAGCTTATCTCATATGGATGTTAAAATCTTGCTTTGTTTTAAAAGCTAACCATGTTAATGTGTGTTGGAGGTTTTAACCAATTTGCAGATTTTAAGGTCTACAGTAGTATATATTTTGAAAAAGCTTAGCAAAATTTTGATATAAGCCTTGGAAAGATCAAGTTTCATGAACATATAACTTTTTTTTTAAAAGTATAGAGTGAATATTTTTTTAACAATAACAATACCATGAAAAATAAGATCATTGACGATTACTAAAAAAAAAATTGAGGGCGATGGAGAGCGTTGGTCTGTGTTGGCTATGGCCTACATGAGGGGCCTTTCATTCTTGCATGTGCCTGATCTTGGGATTATTTGCTTCCTGTTTTTGCGCTGGGTGTGGGGTTGGGCTTTGTCAGGTGTTCAGGTTGTGGTTTTTCGCTACCGGAAAGGGTTAGGGGAAACTTACTGTCTCTTAGTGTTTGTAGTTTCAACTTTTCTTTTGTTGGTTTTCTTCTTCTTTAGTTTTTGCAAAGTGTGCTTTCGCCTATGGTTATGGCTCCAAGAGAGACTTCTGGTGAAAAATCCCCTTTGAACTTTCATGTTGCTATTGGGGTTTCTTCCCCAAACCAAAAGACAAGAATGTTTGATAATAGTTTATTTTCCAATGATGCTAGAAATGGAGGTTTTGTTCCTATAGGAGGATCTCGAAATCCGAAGGTGAACGGTTGCTTGGAACGCTCTAAGGAGAGACCCATTTTGGTGATTCAGCCAGAATCTATTGTTGAGGACATTGAATATTTTTCAAAGCATTCCTTGCTTTGTAAATTCATGGGAATGAGGGTTTCACTTCAATTTTTGGAGTCATGGTCACAGCGAACTTGGTCTCCTAAGGAGGAAATGGACATTATGTTGTTGGAAAACAACTACTTCATGGTGGTTTTCAATTGCATGGCAGATCGGAACAAAGTTTTTGAGGATGGACCTTACTTCCACAATCAGGTTGGTCTTTTTATGAAACCTTGGCATGCAGGTTTCAATCCTTCAGACGAACTACGAAATTGTGTTCCTGTTTGGGTGCGTCTCCCCAAATTTCCTGTTGAGTACTGGCATAATGATATCTTGCACAATGTGGCTGCGCTATTCGATAAACTTGTGGGATCCTCTTAAAAAATGAGGGAAAGAAAGGTAATAACTTTTGCTCAAATTTGTGTTGAATTAGATATAAGTGACCCTCTTCCTGATTCCTTAGAAATTCAAGCGGGTTCATATTCTTGGGTTCAACAGTTAGACTATGAAACACTACAATTTCGTTGTCATCTTTTCAATGAATATGGCCATCTTCAGAGAAGATGCCCAAGATCTAAGTCACCAGACACTCAACCATCTCAACCCCCTTGTAACCCTCTAAGGGGTGACAAAGGAAAAGTGCCTATGTCTAGTGAGGTTGCAAGTGGTGAGGGTTTTATTCTAGATAAAGTTTTCAATAAGAATCAGGGTCAAAAGAGAACATTTAAGGAAAGATAGGAGGGAGATACCTTTAACCGGTTTGAGGTTTTGGATGATCTCAGTCTGCAGGAGGTGAACCCTGGTATGTTGGGAATGGACCAGAGTGTTATGGAAGAGGTTCAGGAAGACATTGTCACAGAGGAAATTCAAATTCCACAGATAGTGGGGGCCTTGCAAAAGGACATAGATCAGAGTTTGGGGACATCTAGGGAACTTAAGTCTATGGTTATTGTGCCATTGATGATGGGAGAAACAACTAGTCCTCCTTCAAAAATAGTTCCTGATGCAGCATAAGGAAGTAAGGCTTCCCCTACATTGGGTATTCTTCAGAAATACTTGAAGAAAGGGACTATTGAGAAGCCTTCAAAAATTGGAAGAAAGAAATATTTTGAGAAAATCAAGCTGATTGGGGAAACTTTAGTGGAGTCAGGTTCTATCAAAACTCTTGACTCCCACTTTTCTAATCCTCCAAAATGATCATTCTCTCTTGGAATGTACAGGGCTTGAACAATGGCCCTAGACATAAAGTTGTTCGAGACTTGGTGCGAATTCACTCTCCTGATTTTCTCTTTTTACAGGAGACAAAGCTATTTGTTGAAAGCATGACTGGTTTATCATCTAAGTTGTGGAGTAGAGGTGATTTCTAGTGTATTGGTGCCCATGGTACTGCTAGGGGTGTGGCTTGCCTCTAGAATCCTTTGAGGATCCAAGCCCTCTCTGGTGGATGTCTTCTAAATCCTCCATGTCTTTGATCGCTACAAGCATTGAGACTGGGGAAACTATCCTCCTCTCCAACATTTATGCTCCTATTGAGTTTTTGGGTAAGCAATATTTATGGTCCCATTTAAGGTTTATCCAAAGTATGGTGCCTTATCACCGTTGGATAATGGCTAGAGATTTCAATGCCATTACTGAGTTGGTTGAGAAACAAGGTGGTATAGCAAGATTAGAACCTTCTACTTTCTTGCTTCGTGATAACATATCGGCTTTGAACTTGGTGGATATCAAGCCTAGAAATGGACAATTTACCTTGAACAAATGGAGAATCGGGGAGAAGTGCATTTCAAAAAGACTTGATCACTTTCTGGTTTCTTGTTTTTGGATTGGTGGTGGTTGGTCTACTTGTTCGAAGATTCTGGATTGGCGGGGTTCAGATCACTGGCTTATTAAGTTAGTGGTGTCCTCTACTTAGGTGGCCCAATCTCCTTTCAAGTTCCAACTTATGTGGTTGTGTGATCCCTCTTTACAAGACTATCTTGCTCACTTGTGGAGGATTGGTAGACCTACCTATGGCACAACTTTGTATACTTTTTCCAAGCTATTGCAATATGTTAAATACCAACTTAAGTATTGGAATCACCAATGTTTTGGGAACATTTTTCATGACAAAGCTATTGCTCAATCTAAGTTAGATAATATAACCAGGGAAATCAGGGAGAATGGTTTGTCAGAAGCCTTGCTTCAGGAAGATGCTATGGCCTTAAAAATCTTGGAAGAATGTGAATTGTATGAGGAAATTTACTGGAAACAAAAAGCTCATGTGGAGTGGCTTCAAGAGGGGGATAAAAATATCACCTTCTTCTTTAATTCGGTGAAGGCGAGGCATGGTAATTATATTCAAGTGCTTGTGAATGATAGGGGAGAATAGCTATCCTCCTTACAGGAGATATCTAGTGAGGCAATGTAGTATTTTACTTCTCTTTTTAGGGAGGACACTCAGAAGGGTTTTGCTAAGGAAGTTCAAGTTCTTTCTTGCATCCCCCAACTTGTTACTAGAGAAATGAATGATAATATTATGCATTATATTTCTTTGGAGGAGTTGGAGGAGATTTTTTTCCATATGAAGAAAGGGAAAGCTCCGGGTCCTGACGAGTTTCTGATTGAATTCTTTCAAGAATTTTGGGATATTATTAAGGTTGATTTATTAGAGGTGGTCCAGAAATCTCAGAAGAATAAACAGATGCTTCGTGCATTGAACCCACTTTTCTTGCCCTCATCCCAAAACGTAACGGGGCAGATCAATTAAGCCAATTTCATCCCATTTCCCTTTGTAATGTGATTTATAAGATTATCTCTGAGGTGATTGCTGAAAGGTTGAAGAAATGGCTTAAATGGCTTATATTTGAGGAGCAGGGTGGCTTTGTGGCTGACCAGAAAATTCTAGATGGAGTTGTTATTGCGACAGAGACTATTCACTTTATGGCTACGTCAAAAGCTAAGGAAATGTTTATCAAGCTTGATATGGCTAAGGCTTATGATAGAGTTTGGTGGTCCTTTCTTTGGAATATTCTTGGGGCCTTTGGATTTGCTGAGGACTGGATTTAGTGGGTTATGTGTTGTGTATCTTCTACCTCCTCTTTTTTAATCAATGGGGAGCACACAGCTTTTTAGAGCATGTTGTGGTCTTCGGCAAGGGGACCCTCTTTCCCCTTATCTCTTTCTTCTTACTGTTGAAGGGTTGGGGAGATTTTTGAAAATTAATGTTGATTCAGGGATTATCCAGGGGTGGAGGTGGGGCAATGAGCTGCCTCCTTAGTCACACCTACAATTTGTGGATGATACTACCCTGATGGGTATGGCTACAATCAGGGAGGCTACTAATCTGCGTAAGGCTTTGGATGTTTATCTCACTACTTCCGGTCAATTAATTAATGAGGATAAGTCGTCCATCTTCTTTTTTAATACACCTAGACCTATTCAACAGAGAATTTCTCTTATTATGAGGTTTCAGAAAGGCTCTCTTCCTTTGACTTATCTGGGTATGCCAATCTCTTCTGGTAAGCTCCCTAGAGATTCTTGGTAGTATATTCTTGACAAATTTTGAGTGAAGGTTAAGCACTAGACTCATAAATGGCTTTCCTTTGTTGGGCGTATTCAGTTGCTTAAATCTATGGTTCAGGCTCTTCCCTTGTATAGATGTATGCTCCAGGTGGCTCTGATGGGCTTTGTTAAGGAATTGGATTCCTTGGCAAGGTATTTTTAATGGGCCAGAAACTTGTCTTCTTCTAAATGGAGCCTAGTCGGATGGGATATTGCATGTTCTCAAAAACAATTGGGTGGTCTGGGTTTGAGGCAATCGACTTTATCTGGGATGGCATTGGCTACAAAAATTTATTGGAGATGGTGTGTGGAGCAAGATCAGTTATGGGCTATAATTATACTTCATAAGTATCTTCCTAGGATCCCAAAGGAGGAGGTTCCACGTTATCCTCTGGTGGGAAGTGGATCAGTGATTTGGGGGACTCTCAAGAAAGGGGCTACTTTGATTAAGGAGGGATTATTTTGGATATGTAAGAAGGGAACATATGCTCTCTTTTGGTCTGACTCTTGGGATGGTTTTCCTCCCATTATCTCTCAATTTCCTAATTTATTGGCTCTCTTTCAGCGCTTCCTTGAGGCTAGTTGGTCAAGGGTGAGTGATTTTAAATATTTTCACCCTTGTGGTTAGTTGGAGGTCACTAGCTAGAAGTCCCCACATGAGTGGTTGGTGGTAGGTTTGGAGGAAGATTGTGTGGAGCTTCATAGCATTTTATCAGTTAGACACTGTAGTTCCCTCAAGGACAAGGATGTTCTTGCTTGGCGCAAAAATCCTAAAAGCATTTTTTCTGTGGCTAGTGGATATCAGGAATTAATGGCCCATAGGTTGAATGGAGAAGAGGTCCATTGGTGGAAGTATGTATGGAATAAGTTCTCTTGGCCAAAATGTAACTGCTTTGTGTGTACTTTGGCCTGGAATAGGTGTTTGACTTGGGACAATATTCAGAAGCGTGGATTTCATGGACCTTCCTTATGTATTTTGTGTGGTGCTGGTGAGGACTCTTCACATTTGTTCTTCAAATGTACTTTCTCCTTGCAACTCTGGCACTTTTGGTGGGGTGTTTGGAAAGACCCTTGTGTTCATGCTTCATCCCTGGTGGAATTTTGGAGAAGTTTGGGTAAGCCCCCTACTTTGACTCATTTTCTTCAGATTGTTTGGTGCATTGGACCTACCTTTATTCTCTGGCAGATTTGGCTAGAGTGAAATCATAGGATTTTATGAGGGGAAAGGTTAGGAATCCAACAAGTTTGGCATAGAATTTTGGAAATGATCCAGGAGACTGTGGAACCTAAATGTGAGGTGATGTTCCCGCTTGATAGAGGGGATGCTGAAATTACAGATAGAATGGGTTTTCAAGGTTTGTCTCCTACCTCTCCTTGTGTCAGAAGGGGTAGACGTGAGAAAAAGAAAGTTCAAAGGACAGGTAGATGGATGCCTCCTCCTGAGGATATCTTAAAGATTAACACAGATGGCTCTTCCCGCGGTAATCCTAGACCAACTGGGATTGGCAGCGTGGGTAGAGACTGTTTGCGTGAAGTTGTGTTCTTCTTTTCTATTTATAAAGGTTGGCAGGCTAATAATTTTATGGAGGGATTAGCGATTGTATATGCTCTGGAGCGTGCTTATGCTCTAGGTTGGCGTAAGGTTATTTGTGAATCTGACTCTCAGGTTATTGTGAATTTGTTGATTGAATGTAAGGTGAAGGATGTTAATTGGCAGTTGGCTCTGGTTGTTAAATAGATTTTGCAAATTAGCTCTAGGATGAAGATAGTGTCCTTTCTCCACATTCCATGTGAGTGGAATAGGGTTGCTGATTGTTTGGCAAAGTGGGCTTCAGATCATGTTGATGTTTGGAGGGTTGAGAAATGGAGACATCTTCCCCAGGATTATTGTCTGGATTTGAGGAGGATCTTGATTGAGGATATGGATGGTTGTGGAGTTGGTTGACTAGTGCTCTTGTTCTTCTGTTGTTCTTGTGCTTTTCTCTTGGAGCTTTTGTTCTGATATTTGCTTCTAATCTTCTTTTCTGAGTTTCAATAAAGTTTTTACCCATCTCTTTCAAAAAAAACAATAACAATACCATCAAAAATTTGATGAACTTGAATAAATCCCCCTTGTTTAGGAGAAATGACAAAAGGAAGGAAACATGTCAGCCTCTCAATAATAGTTTTAGAGAAAAACTGATAAATAGTATTGTAAAGAGCTATACTTCTGACATCAAAAAAGTTCAAAACATGATATTTCTTAGAAATCCAAGCAAGAATATAATTATTATTAAGATATTTAAGCATTTATTTTGAGATACGTAATTCCTGAAAAGCTTCCAAAATGTCATCTTGTACAATATCCCTAAAATCTTGAAAGGACTCAATAGAAAATCCTTAAAGGCTAGGAGTTCTGTCGTTTTTCATCATAAAAATAACTTACTCTAACTCATCTATGTAAGTAGGTCCATTCACGAAAGAATTATAAGATAAGATTAAGAATAAAATGCAAAATGATATATTTATTATCAGGAAAAGGATCAGTTGAAAGTTTGAGTAACTCATGAAACTGAGAAATAATGTCCAATTGAATATCTCAAATAGGATCAATTCTGGATCCATTATGTCTTTGAATCTCCTTGAAAGCATTCACATATTTTTGTGCAGCAATAGAATGATTTTAAAAATAAAAATACTTATCTCCTACCTGCAACCATCTAACATGATATTTTTGTCTCCACATTTGACTATATAATCTAGCAGTTAAGTAATAGATAGTTTTCAATTTTTAAAAGTTCAACTGACTAATTTATAATTACCTTTGAAAGAGGATATATGATGGATTCGAGTTTTTCAGAGTTGTTTCAGCCCATTCCTCTTCCATCGCTCTGCAACCTTTGCGCTTTCTTTCTTTCCACCTTTAATCGAACATTCTGTCCTTCCATGACGACGTCAGTTCTGTGAATAGATTTTGATCGGAGGATGACTACAACACTTCTTGTGGGTTTCATAATTGAATAATATTTTCTTTAAAGTGCTGAGAGCGTGCGATGTCAAAAAGGTTTCCAGGTCTTCATCAGATGCGTTGGATTCACGTAGACTAGTTGTGTCCCTTTTTTGCCAGTGTATTGTAAACATAATTAAAGATAATGCGTTGAAAAGAGCAATATGCCCCCACATTATTCGCAATTTAGCCACTGTAATGGTAGAAAACTGAATCAACGTTCACATTGTAGCTAAGTAATTAGCTTTTCTTTTCGCCAACTTTGTACGTTATTCTCACCTTCCAATATTCTCTAAAGGCTATTATTGTTTATAATTTACAGCAATTTTATTTCTTAAAAGAGGTCTGTACATATAATAATAGTAGTTATTGCCATCAGTTCTTCGTGCCTTTGTGTCTCTGAGCATAATTATTTTTAAAAAATAGTATTGACCTCTCACAAATCACTAAGGTTGAATTATTTTAGGTTTATAAAACATTTTTTCTAACTGTCTATATTTTTTTAGATGCAATTAATTAAGAGTATGTAGTATCTTTAATAATTTTAATAGTTAGTATTTTAGGTAGGAATTTATAGTATATTGAAAAGTAGTATATTCTTATGTTTAGTTTGGTTCATGTCTCAATTCATGTCTATATTTTTCACTCATATTTACATCACTTTTGTTTTTCTATATATTCTTCATTTAGAAATGATTATTCTTTTTTCATTTGAACTTACTTTCGTATGTTCTTTTCCTCAAAATTACCACCTCCTCCTTGAGTTTAATTTTTAATTGTATGTTGATTAACTTTGTTTAATCTTAAGTTGTGCATAATTAACTTAAAATTCTAAATTTTAGATTGAATTTAAGTTTCATGCTCCTTTCTATTAGTCATTATGAGTTGGTTTGACACACATTAGTGTTATATGTTACTATCTCATGACATTTAAAATATGTTTAATTTGTATTGAAGTCAATAGGTAAGATCATATAAAATAAAAAGAAAACAATCATTTGTGTGCACTTCAATTTTAAAGGAACAAAAAAATCATATTTGCATATAGATTGTTCATTGCTAATAGTTTTTCCTACCAAAAGGGTTTGACCTAAGAAAATCAATCACCTATTAAGCCAACAATCTCCTATGTGTAGTTCTTAGAATAATTCTTGACGAAGTCATAGATCAAGTGGGTCAAAATAATTAAAATTTTCAGCTCATATTTTTTTAAACTGATCTTCCACATCATAGATCAAATATTTGAAAGTATACATATGACTCTCAAAGTAAACTCATTATATTTATGATTAGACCACAAGGATTTCTAATATAGTAAAGATTTTCAAACAACCATCACACCAATGACATTAATTTATGTTGGTGTAGATTTTTATTTTCCTAGTGGGATAATTTAGTTTCCCTTAGTTATAGGTTTCCCTACACTTTTATTCATATGTCTTAGGATAATAAAGTGAGTTTATTATTTAATAATTAGCAGATAAAGTGATGAGGTGTCTCCACCCTTAAATGATAGAGCATTTACTTTTTCATTACTTTATTTAATATTAATGGTTATTGCTGGTCAATTCTTATTAGTTGTTTGCCACCTCCATTCTCTTTTTAATTAAATATAAACTCACTACTTAACTTGTATTTGTCAATTCTATCATTTTGGCATTGCATATCCCTCGAAATTGTCGGTTTGCATTGTTTATGTTTTTCAGTTTATGTAGCATTGAATTTCTCTTATAAAGTTTCTAGAGTTATCAATCTATTTCATATTTGTAAAATGATATTAGAGTTTTTTTTCTGAGAATTCCTAGTCCATAGATTTTTAATTGAGAGTATAATTTTTTTTGTGTAAGATGTATTTCTCGTATACTCTTCTTTTGCATTTTCAATGATCTAAAGAATTAGAAACAGTTTATAAAAATCTAATAATCTTTTCATATTGCATGTGTTTTGTGAGATCTAGGTGATTTCAGCATTTCTTATTATACTGGAAAAAAAATTAACTATTCCAACATATCTAAGAGGCTTGAGAAAGTATTAAATATTGTTTCATCCAATTTGAAGATTGTTTGACATAAAATTTAAAGTTTAAAGTTTTATTGCCGGTGTTCCTTTTTCTTTCTAGAACATTTGGAACGAGCACCCTTCACTCTTATATGATAATTTAATACACGAGAAGTAGCCTCTTTTGCAGAGAAGACTGTAATTTTCCAGTCTCATGCTCTTTGATATCTTCTCTATACATGGCATGGAAGAACAGATATACAGAGAATTCACTTGTTGAAAACTGAAACATATGCACATCTAGGCCGTGCTTTTCAACCTCCTCAATGAGCATGGAGATGCACCTCGCCCTATTAAAGCTATAAATGTTAATTATAACCTCCCTTCCATAAACATCCACGTCCACCTTAGTAAGCTCTCTGCTTTCGTTTTCTGTTCCCCCACATTTTTGTTTCGCAAGGAGATTGTCTCTGTGTCCCTTCAATCGGTATATTTCATCCTGTAGTTTTCGAATGTAATTACTAGCTTCCTTAAATACCCCACACCTGTCGATCTGCGTGGCCAAATACAAATGAGTTCAACGCAGTCAGTCATACCTATGTGCTATAAATTGTAGCCGCACATTTCATTCTTTTGGGGGTAGGCAAAAAAAATATATTAGTTAAGCATTCAGAGAAAAAATAATAAAAAGAATTAAAGAGCAGCGATTGTCATTAAAGTCTATAGGATGAAAATTATAGAGGTTTTCCACAAATCATTCATTTGCATGATTTAAAGGAAATCATGCAATAAAGAAAATACAAAATCTTTAGAAAAAAATATATTAGAATGATCAAACCAAATCATTATAAAGGAGTTGAGGGAACATGAAGATTAAGTGGAAACATGAACTCCTAGTCAATGAAATTTCAATTGTGACTTAACATCAGAGGCTTATTTGATCAAATAGTCCACAACAATATTCCATTCTCTACAAATATGAATAAAAGAGATGGAATCAAATTTGGTGAAAAATGAAATATCTACTTCACAAAAGATGCCGACCTCTAAGAAGACTCATGAGACATCCCATTATTCACAAGGAAGACCAAAAACATAGAATCCATTTCACATATTATCTTCTTCCAACCCAACTCACATGATTTTTCAAGAACTACAAGGATGGCTTAGGTCCCTATCTAACTATTAGTGTCAAACCTTCTAGCAAAAGAGGAAAATTTGAACTAAATAAACACTATCCCACACAACTCCACCAAACCCCACTCGATTTGAATTGTTGTGAAAAGAACCACCAATACTAATTTTGAGAAAATCCAATGAAGAAGACCAATTATTTTATTCACCTTATTAGAAGATTTGATCCTAGATTCGAAATGAGCAAGGCCAACAAAATGACTCAAATCTAATTGCCTCAAAACTTGAATATCACATGGAGCTAAGACTTCATTCATAAAATATTTAGCCACCAATTTTTATTTATCAAGTCTAAAATATTATGCCATATATTCAGTAAGGCTCTGATAACCTTAGAAGATCTAACAATTTACTGCCAACTAAATTTTTCAAATAATAAAGATGAGACCAATATCCCAAGCCATCAAAAGTAAAGAAGTAGAAGCAAGGGAACATCCCAAATGAACCCACAAATCAAACAAAACAAAACATCAACTAGAGCCTAGTTTTAGATGTGCCACCATTACCTCCATAAGCCCTCTAAAAATAAGCATTTTAAAAAAAGTGAGCTACATAGTCCTCATTAACCTAATAGAAAACACATATGGAAGGACTCCTCACTTTCTTATATTATCTGAGATAAAATATTTATTTTGACAAAATAATAAAAAACAATTTAAAAAATATTCTTGATCTAAATGAAATTATAACCACACTTAACTAACACAATTTCTATTTTTTAAAATTAAAAGAATATTTAACATTTTTTTCTTCATATTTGAGATTTATGTCCTACAAATTTTGGCTGAATCTTAAGTTTTTTCTTGAAATTGAAAAATTAGTCACCATTTGTACCTATCCATGAAGGGTGATCCCACAATAGTGGTTTACAATTTTTGACCAAACTAGACACTGGAATAATTTTTTTTAACTAAATATTCACTTTCGAGCAACTATAGCGGCTAAACCGTGAGGAATTTGAAGATCATGTAAACTAGAGTTTTGTGAAATTTTGTCTGTAGATTCTAAATATATTTTTTTCAAAATTTTTGGAATCAGATTGTACTTCTTTTTCCATCTCCCTCGAAAACTAGTTTTTTTCATAAAACAACATTTTTAAAAAGTGACGCTCACCGTATAATACATAACTTTTTTTCCATGAAGGGTAAAATTCTAATTCTTTCAAATTTAGATTTGTAACTCTAATATCTAGTGGTTCCACTTGGTTAGATAGTTTCTTATTGAATATTTTTTCTTTAATCAAGTTTCGAATTCAAACCAATTATAATTCAGACATAACGCGACTGTATAACGCGTAACCTTTTTTATATGTATCAAAATTCAAATTTTTTTTTTATCACTTCAATATTTGTGCACTAATATTTTTTATTTTATTTTTTTGATAATCTGCTATTTTTCCACATGTGCAAAACAAAGAGCTTGATTTTCGGTGAAAAATGTACATTCAAAAGAAATAAAAAATAAATATAATAATTAAATTAAATTTATTTAAAATTATACTTTTTGGAAAGCTTATAATAAGGACTACACAATTACAAAAAATAAATTTTAAACAAATTCATTTGATCCTCCAAAAGGTAAATCAAAAGTGGTTTTTTATCAACATTTTGATAGTTGTAAAGGAGACTCTGTTATAGGTATGGTTTAAAACTAGCGGGGTTCTATCCAAGGGGGTTTGATCTAAGGTAGTTTGATCAAACTTCTTCAATTGGAATGCTTTAAATGGAACTTTTAAAGGCTTAAATCATTATATTTTCTAAAAATATGTGATTTCAGCAAAAAATAGTTTCTCCCATAAATTGTAAACCACTATTGTGACAACACCCTGAAATGAAAAAATATATAAATATAAGGTGTTTTAATTTGGTAATGTAATTTTAGGATTAAGGTCATTTTAGTTTGAGAAGCCAAAAAGTATGTGACTATTAAATTAAGCTGTGCATTTTATTGGATATGAAATATAAAATAAAGAGACTTATTTTGTTTTAAAAACAAATTAAAGTAATTTTTTATTTATTGAATATAAGTATGCTACATTTTAGTATTATTAGATTTTCAAATGACAAGAGTTATGATTAAAGTCAAGAAAAGGGAAAATTCAAGAAGGTTTTCCACTATCTTCAAAACAAATGAATCCAAAGTAACATAGATAATCATATCTAAAGAAAGAATGAATCCTCTTATTCCTTTGTAATTTAGTCATAAGCAATAAGTTGGAAAATCTGAAAGGATTTATCAAAGGGCAGCAATCCTAATTGAGAGACATGCCAAACATAATTTTTTTAAAATCTTACTTCACAAGGAAATCTACTACAACATTCCATTCCCTAAGAATATGAGCAAAGGAGAGCCTCAAAATTAAGAAAAAAGATAGAGTATCTATTCCACTAAAGAAGCAATCCTTTGGAAGGATTCAAGAGAACCCTTTTTGTTCAAAAGATAAATCAATATAAAATAATTTTATTTGCAAATAACTTTTCTTCAACCCAACTTGCAAGCTTTCTCAAGAGACTCTATAATACCCTCTATACTTCCATCAAATTGTTAAATCCGATGTTTGTAGCATAAGAGAAAACAAAAAGAACCATACCCTCACTTTAGGACCAACTCCTTCAATTCCAACAATGTTCCATTTACCACGAGAAGAGCCAACAACATTAATTTTGAAAAGGATTCTTGATCTTTTGTTCCATCTTTGCAGTTTCTTCAGCCTCATAATGATTTGGTTTGATATTTGTAGTCTATTTTACCTTAAGATTTTGTGATTTACGGATTTCATTGATTCTTTGATTTTAGAGGTGGTGAATTTGAAGAAAACCCCTTGAAGTTTTATCTTATAGACTTTAAGATTGCCAACTATTACTATTTGAAAATCTTTTAATAATTATTTTTGAATTCTAAATTAATATATTTATCCCTTATGGCAAAAAAAAAAAAAAGTTTTGTTTAAATATATATTTTTAAACCAATAAAAAATAGACATTTGAACACAAGATTTACTATAATATTAAGATTATGTTTATATAAACAATAAATCTTGAAACAATCTTAATATTACACTATATAGACTGTGTAGAACTCATTCCAACTGAATTTGTCACTCTTAAGAAAGACTGCACAAAATTCTCTATATTACAAATTATAAAATAAAGAAAATTCTAGTATAATTGCTTTTGATTTCAACTGTAAATATTTTTCAAAAATCATACATACCAAGTTAGAGAGAACTTCAATTTTTCTAAGTTTCGTAAGATACAAATTGCAAAATAAAGAGACCTCCACTTAATGAGTACTCAGTTCAATTCTTCTGAGTAGTAAAATAAGGAGATCTGAACAAAGATTTACTACTTTCAAGAGAGGTTATACACAGTTAAATCCAAAAGCTTACTCTACAACTATTATGGACTGTGGAAAATTCATATCAACTATATATCCATCTGTCACTTCATTCAATCACAACATTGATAAGTGATTGCCTTATTTTAAATTAAAAAAATTAAACACTAAAGAAAGGCCGTTTTAAATTACCTTAGGGGAAGTAATTCGTATAAGAGATTCCAGTTTAGCATGGAGATCTCTCATTCGATTCCTCCTCAATTTCTCTGCAATCATTGGCAATTTTCTGTTGCCATATTCAGTTGACCGACTCAGTATAACATCAGATTTCCGTTTACTGGGTATTCCAATATCTGGAGATCTAACAGCTAAAACACAATTTTCAGGTTCCATAACTGATGAGCATTTTAGTTTGGGGTTGAGGTCCTCTTATAAGAGTCCAAGGGCATTTAGTGGAAAGACTGTGCCGTAGACTGGCATTTCGGAGACGACGGTACTAATGACGTCACCCACGTTAGATTCACTTTCTTTGACGGAATTGTGTCACATGTTACATTATGCTATCATCCTTCTAGAGGTCTTTCTGGTTAAATATATTAATCTACTATTTTATAATCTATTTTTGGTTTTGTGGACCTGAAAAGTTTTCTTTAGTTATGTTTTATTATTTAAATGACGACCCACAAAAATTCTAAAAAATAATTATAACTCTTTTTAATTTTTTTTTATATTGAAACAATGCCATTTACAAAGAATAAAAGCTACCAATAGGTAGCAAGGAGAAACAAAACTGTCACATGTAACTAAGAAACACTAGCAAACCATAAGAACAACTCAGCCAACCAAGAATAATTATAAATAATTAGCCGATAGGCTATATATGGTGTGAGGTTTCACCTGAAACCTGTCTCACGCCAGCAAACAACAAAATTTTCTCAGAAAACAGCTGCTGAACGCCGGTAAACTACCATACTTTCTCAGACAAATTTGGACGGTAGAAAAACCCAAGCTTCTCACTGCAATCAATTATATCGAATGTTTTGAGTGCATTTATAATTCTACCAATCAAATCAGATTTCTTTTCTCACATTTAATATCCAGATCTCATTGGATTTCGTCGCACGCCAGCCCTAATTCCCTGATATTTTCAGATCCACTTTTCGTTAAAAGATTGAAGCAGCAGCTGTAGGGAGATTTTATGGTGAATCTAAATTAAAAAAACTTCTGCTATGGTGGGGCTGCTTAAATTTTTACATCATTGTTAGATGAATCAATTTGTGCAGAATCTTGAGGTAAGTCGCTTGCCTTGACACCAGATGGCCGTTTACGCCCATGAAATACTAAATTTGCTGTTTCTGTACCTTGATTATTTATTTTTGGGTAGAGCTTTGTATTTCAATTTTTTTTATCATAAATCAATCACGACAATGGATCTAGCGGCGAAGAGAACCAGCGAGGTGCTAGAGGGTGCTTATCGCCTCTTAATGCGAAGGAATTCTGTGTATGTGACCATCGTAGTGGGCATTTTCTTTGGGGAGCGGCGAGGAAGGAATTGCTTTGTAATTGGAAATATGTTTCGTTTAGGTCGACGTTAGGTGTATAGCATAGATGTTGGAGAGGATTGGTGGCTTATCCCCTGTCGTTTGATTGCGAAGATGTAATTATTGAAAATTTATGTCGTAATTGAGGAATTTTTTCAATTAGGGTAAATTATTTATATCGCTCTGTAGCTTGACAGCGGCCATCCAATTGTATTCGTATACAATTAAATTTCTGATGTAATTGCATAATCTGTCCAGGCCTTGGCGAAATTTTGATTGTGTTGTCGTTATATGTGTGTTATTAAGAAATTAGGGTTGTAATTGTGGACCCAAATGTAATTGGGGCCAAATTGGGACAATGACTTAATTATAACTCTATACAAGTACTTAAAGAAATCTTGGCCGTAATTGTCGACACTGATGTAACTGGGGCAAAACTAGGAGAAAAGGCTGGAATGCAATTTGGTTGTACATGTATAATATCTAGGTCCAAATTTGAACGCTGATTTAATTGGGGCAAAATCAGGACTGATGTAGTTGTATATGTATAATTAAGAAGTACGGGGTGTAATTGTGAATGCTGATGTAATTGGGGCAAAAATAGGAGACAAGGAAAATTAAGACCGCAATATGTTTTTATATGCATAATTAAGAAATCTCGGTTGTAATTGTGGATTCTAGTTTGACTGGTATAAATTTTGAGGAATAAACAGGAATTGATTCCATGGCATCCATTTTTACCTTCCTGGGCATATTTCTTATACTTTTGGGTTCTTTTTAATTTTTTTTTTCAAAGATGCGTATGACATGCTTGTAAAATCTTCCTTTATGACTATGAAAGATATGAATAACAAATTTTGAAAGGAACGTGTATAGTTTTAGCTTTTCATTTTGTGTTATTGTATGCAAGAATGATTCTTTTAAAAGAGAGAGTGATGAAGTGTTGTTCTAAGATATAATTTGATTATTATGAAACAAGTTAACCTCTCTTGCGTGAATGCAACCATTTTTCCAGCTTAGCTTTTCATTTTGAAATCTAGCCATAGATGCTTTCATTTATATGACCTTTTTAGTTTATAGTTTTCAGTGTAGTGTTATTCATTTCAAGTCTGGAACCATTGCCAGGAATATGGTTGGATTTTGGAACTATAAACTTTTATCATACAGTGTGAGAAAGATTTCAGGACTGCACTTCTATTTATATACAAATATTGAAGGTTGTGATCATTTTGTATCATGCAGTTTAAATGATATGTGCATAGAAGATACATTAATTTAATTTACAATATCTCATGTATAGAATAGTATTTTTTATGTATACAATTTTGAAATATAATCTTGACTTTAGGTCAATAATTTTTCTTCAAGCTATCATTTCTCTTTTTGAAATTTTCTTCATTCTTTTAGTGACGTATGTTTGTTTTGGTTACCAACTTGATGATTTTACACCAAGATTGTAATGGAGGTGCAATAGTTATGTCAAGCATGAGTTCGCTACTGCCTCTTCACCACATAAATTGAGAATTTCATACCATGATTTGAATTTGATAATCAATTACAAATCAATGAAAGGAAAAAAAAGAAAGCATTGTAAAGCATACGTGTGGTTGAAGAGTGACAAAGAACCAAATATATACTATATATATATATCCATTGTAGTCTTCACTATGTGATAAAATAAATCTTGGAAATTCGTCAAAATTGAAAGTAACTAGCATGAATGGGCTTAAAATATGTTACATTTCAAGCAAAGAATATAATATGATTGTTTTACATATTTAATAGTATCTATTAATAGAAAATATAATAATAAAGAATTCATGTTTTCTACATTGATTAGATCTATATCTAAATTAGATGAAAAAATAGAGGTATTTGACTTATGAAAATCACAAGTTTAAGCAAAAATAAATGTATTTTATATCATATTATGCGTACAACACATTGTACAAAAACCACACAACCAAATTCTAGCCCACCAATCCTTGCTCAAAAATAAGTGAGAAATGTGAATATTTTAAATTCCCTTTACCTTCAATAGTAGGAACAAAACTTAGCTAGTTATAGCAAGCTTCAACACCAAATTCTAATTACATAAGTATCTTTATTATCTAGTTGGTGCTTTAAAATTTATGTAATTGCATAATTAGAGAAGTTATAACTTATAGACCATGTCTAATTACATTTAAGTATGAATTTGGTGCATTAATATCTTAATGGTGGTAAGCAAATAGCAAATTTTTTTAAAAGGAAAATTTAATTTTGATAGCTTAGTACATTGATAGCTTAAACATGGTAGTTATGTGACAAAAATGGTAAGAAATATAGGTAACATTTTGATTTGAGGGTAGCTTGTTTCTAGTGTATCAATTTGCAAAATTTTCTTTTGGATCTGACTAGGAAGATGGTTTAAGGCCCTGGGCGGTCTGCTTTGTAAGATGCATTTGTTTTTAAATTTTAAAATTGTTCTGTTTTGATTGCATTAATTAACTTTTTGGAGGGATGTAAAGGAAATCACAATTCATTGTTGTAGAATTAATGTGGTTTCATGATTAGGCCCTTCAGAATCTTGTGCAAAGTGAGATAAATGATTTGGTTGTCACATGTCGTCTAGATGTTCATTCAACTCTATAGAGAATTTTGCCTCATTATGTAGGAAGATGACTATGTTTGTGTTGAATGCACTTGTAAAGCATTATCTAGAACAAATGGGTAGACAACTAGTTTGACATGTGAATGTCCCACCACATTTTGCTTTTTGTAAAATAAATTAGAGATGGGGTTGAAGGAAGAACTGACCATTGCCATCTAATTCACTTCCTTGTTCAATTTCTTCAATAGTACTTTCATATTAGATTCATCAAAGCAATTGATTAAGTATTAAACCTGATGTTTGTATGCTCATAGCTCAGTGATTGTATGTTTGTATGCTCATAGCTTAGTGATTGTAAGTTATTTAGTGTCAGGTTACTCATTTTATTCAGCCTCACATTTGTTAATAAAGGTGCCTTGATCAATAAAACTAAAAATCTAAAAATTTATACTTGATAGCAAATAAATTGTTTGTTTTATCTTATTATAATGTATTAAAGCATCAATTTTCTTGCACCAAATATGTGTTACAAATATTTTGTAAATTTTGCAAACAAGCTTGTACATATTTCAAACTACACTTCCTTACCATGTTTATTTTTATATAGTATTCTATCGGCGTAACCCTTGCACCCCTTCCAGTGCAAGTGCTAGTTATAACTCTTACCATTCATGAATCTCACTCACATTATTCTATCATTCATCTAGAACTCTTACCTGATTTATATTTTATTTTATTATTTTATTATTATAAATTGAATTACTCTAAAATTGTGTTTTATTCTTTGAATGAAGACTCACATAAATAATTATATGATGTAAGACATTAATTATATTATTAAAAATCTTTTTATAAAATTAAAAATTTATTATTACATTGAAAGTAATAAGAATAACTTTTGGCATTAATTACATGGTGTAACACTATCTTCCATTTAGAACTCTTATCAATCACGAATCTCACTCATATTATTCTATCATCCATCTAAAACTTTTATCTGATTTATATTTTTTATTATTATTATTATTATAAATTTAATTATTCTAAAATTGTGTTTTATTCTTTGAATGAAGACTCACAAAAATAATTATATGATATAAGACATTAATTCAACTTTTAATATTATTAAAAAATCTTTTTTCAAAAATATAAGATTAAAAATTTAGTATTACATTAAAAACAATAAGAATAACTTTTGACATTATTTAAATTGATAGTAAATATATTATTTTAAAAAAAGATTAATAAAAGTACTAACCTTTGAGAAATTTTTTAGAAGTTCACTTTGGTTTTTAATTGTATTGCATGTCAATTAAAGGGGGCTGGATATAGCGGGCGAGCGATTGGTAATGATGAATATGCACAAAAATGAACAAGAGCACGTGAATTAAAAGAGTTTTAGTTTGGCCGGGCTAGTCGATTGATAGAGTTTTACCTCAATCTAGACAAAACATTCTTTCATAAAACTGGGTACTTGTATTTGATTTCAAACAGCTATATATGTATGATATATTATTATTATTTTCATAATGCTTGCAACTCGCAAAGTTGTCATTTACAGTAAGATAGAGACTAAAATGAACTTGATGATTTAGGTATGTTAAGAAAAACTTTCTTTATGATTAATTTAGTTTTATTGAAAAAATGTAATCATAAATAAATTAATTTTTGATAGTTTGATGTTGAGTTTGAATGGTGTTTGAGTGGGAAATTGTTTTAGAGGAGGTCATAGTTAGGTTTATAAAATAGGTGTTGTAATTTAGAAATTTTCTTTATTTTTAGTGCGTGATGAATTGGTTTTTAGTCTCGTGGCAATCAGTTGACCTAAAATTTTGAAATCTGTGTCTCATCTTTAGAATCTAGTTGGTAGAAAGTTTATATAATTCGTGGGAGACATGCAAACCTAGTTTCATAGTTTTTGAATGAGTTTTGATGCCTATTTTAACACGGTGGTGTTTCCCAATGGATTTATAAAACCTTGTAAAATTTTCAAATTTCTCTATTCTAGCAATTGTCCATGTGCTTATATGTTGCCACCAACGTTCAGTTCCATTTTCATGGTCCTCTAGTAGTTTTAGAGTCAAAAAAAAAAAAAAAATTGTTAAAATTTCTACCAAAGGGCCTCGTTACAAAGAAACCCCTAAAAATCAGATTGTTGCCACCAACCTAGAGTTTCATTTTCATGGTCCTCAAGTAGTTTTAGAGAAAAAAACAAAATTGTTAAAGTTTCTACCAAAAGGCCTCAATTACAGAAAAACCCCTAAAAATCAGATTGTGTCATTTCAGCTACTATGAACTTAAATGATGAATTTCAAGTTTCAAATATGCAACTATATAAATTAATTTTAATTGTTTTATTTTATTTGGTCACACGGAGCGTAAAATAATTGTTTTCAACGTTTTAAATACTTCCTTGAGGTCGTCACCTAAATTGGCAATTTCATTTAATTTATATTTTTTTTTGGAAAATATTTAAAGTTAATCATATGGCTTTAAACCTTTGGTCAATGACTTTATCACTTTAACAAGAATGTGGCACCTTAATCTATTATTTTGTTCGTATGTGTAAAGGGATTTTAAGCGATAATTTATCACTGGTTGAGCAATCCACATGTCCAAATGCCGCTCCATCACAATTAGCAAATGCCAAAAGAGGGTTTGCTTTCACGTGTGTCTTAATGTTCTCTGTTTGTTGCTCTTATTCATTTGCAGTAGCGCCACATTGAGATTCATGTTCAACATTTAAACTTGTAATAATCTTCTTGCTAACTATGGTATTGCATTATTTCATGCCAAAGGAAGATCTGCGAGAGTTTTTGATGTCTTAAACTTCTCAAATTTGTTCTCATGTCTAAAGTGTTTCCTGGAGCATTTCTCACACGCAGGCATCACTTTTAGTGGCGTTCTGAACATTTTTTATTGCTGGCAACATAAAAAATGACCCAACCATGATTAAAATTCCTATGCACTATAAAAAATGATCTGCAATCTTTTTTTATACTCTAATGTGCCTCTTGAATTCTTGACAAGTAGTTTTTAACCATCCACCAATGTGTAAAATTGACCAATATATTTTAGATCCAACAATAGAGTAAACTTTGAGATTTAACTGTGTATATTTTTTGATTGTTCCTCTTTTTGATGATGGATCACTGAATGTGATCCGGAACGTCAATTAAAAAACATACACAATTAAATCCAAAAACTTTCTCTACAAATACTTCCCGTGTTAAATCTAATCTCGTCTGTTCTCATGCTCTGTTGGCTTGAGACAAAGGGAATCAGGTTAATAACAATGAACTCACTATGGAAACTGCTACGTAGCAACGTAAACCAAATTAAGAAGAGGCGCCTTGAGGGCTTCGAATTGACCAAACAGATCGAATTCTCTCCACGTTGGAGCTACCCAAATCAGCGTGCCTGCCGGAAAGTGAATTTCAAGATAATCTAAGGGATGTTGCAAGCTGCAGGAGGTTCAAATAGGTTATCCAATGCTTAAGTAATTCTACAACAGATACATATCGAATCGATTATCAACTTTCCTATAATATGTTTGCATACCGTATTTACCCATATTGCCTATGGGTAAAAATAGGCATGCTGTCACATCAGATGGATCTTTTCTTCTCTCTGCTTGATGATCTAAATTGAAGATATCTGGTATAATTGCCATGGGAGGTTTATAAACAATTCTTCCTTCCTCCTAGATTTTGACCTTCCACGAAATGCATGATGTAAAAACAGTAACCCATCGAAATGCTAACTTCTCCTCTTGAGTGAAATCAGCATCTCGTTCGGTTATGTAACCATGCGGTAGACCACTATTAAGAGGCATAGATCATAGCATGGATCGGCCAGCCGGGAATGGAAGTACTGATAAGGCTCTCATGCCTAAGTGGTTAAAACGCCGAGCCTTTTAAGGAAGCATGGCTGTGAATTGTAAGTTAGTTACTCTACATTTTCTTTCAAGGTTCGTGATATCTTATCGATCTGGTCAATTTAGATGGTAATGGCCATTCCCTGTGTGCCAGACATGTTCTTCAAAATGATTAATTGAGACTCTACTTTTTTATGTCACGTTGCGAAGGTTCTATACAGTAGTGTGTTCATTTTCATAACTTATTAAGGGTCCCTATTATAAATTTAATTGCATGAGAACAACTACAATAGTGAAGTCTTCGTATTCATCTGGAATCTTTATGTGCTCAAGCATTACTATATTGCTTGCTCAATATAACATAACTAGCAATTGCACCTTGGTGTGCAATGGGTACGCCGAAGAGGTGTGGAATGTTGTGGAATGTCAATTAAGTAAAATCTTTGGGCTATTTTTACATTATTTTGTGTACCAGATGAGGTGAATTGGTAAAATAATTTGAAATAAGAATTCTTTATAAAAGCAAAAGGTTTTAATTAGCTATATCATTGTGCAGAGGTACGATAATCTCTAAAGTTGATTCAAAGAGTGTTCCTGAATAGTGAAACTAAACCAATCTAAACTAAACTAAGATCTTTAGTATCATTACTTTAAACCAAAGAAAATGAGAATGAAAAATCATACAATGAAATTTGCATATCTCTAAAAGAGGGAGTGAATGAATTATCTTCACACTTGTACCCATCACCACAAAAGCATGCAAAAAATTGTTTCTAGAGACTAAAAATACTAATACTCAAGTGACACTGCATGTTTTAGAAGACACTTTAGCATCTTCCACCACCATTTATTATGGACAGTTTTTACTTTTGCTGTCTTTTTTATAAATTTTTCTTAATATCTCTTACAGATGACAGAAGTAAATCTGTCTAAAAAAATTGACACTCAGTTGTATAGTAATTAAAAAGGCTTTCATTATAAGAAAACATTCTTTTAGCATGTACGCTGTTAGGTTGTTGTGGATGCTTTGATGGATGTCCATACCATCTTCCAATGCTCCTATTGAAAGTTTCTAAAGCTTTTTTAAAAAATCCATTTTGTGCATATCCTACAATTATTGCATTAAATGATTATTGCATTAAATGAGATAACCTATCCTGCAATTATTGCATTAAATGAGATAACCTCTCTTCTAGGCATTCTGTCAAACAGTTCACGTGCCTTTTCTATGCTTCCACATTTTGCATACATGTCTACCAGAGCATTTCCAACTATAATATCTGAAAAAAGCCCTCCTTCCATGATGCTTTGATGGATGTCCATACCCTGTTCCAGAGCTCCTATTAAATGCACATCCTTGTAACACAATTGGCATCCATGATGAGCACATCAGATGTTCATGCATGATAACATATCTGACATTCATGCATGAAACACTTTTGACACCCCATTTAATATGGCTTAATTTATGATTTTAGTGACAAATATATAACAAACACAAAAATTGCAGAGATACAAAA
Source organism: Sequoia sempervirens (assembly GCA_007258455.2). Lineage (NCBI taxonomy): Eukaryota > Viridiplantae > Streptophyta > Pinopsida > Cupressales > Cupressaceae > Sequoia > Sequoia sempervirens. Next base: position 410,579,626 of record VDFB02270651.1, on the reverse strand, counting down.
TATGTATTAATCCTCCATTTTTTTCATTGATAGAGAGATTGCTGGGTTGTTGAGCAGCATATTGTAAGAAATGTATAATACCGTTCTTTTGCCTCGGGAGCTCGACAGTGCCTGGTTGAGATCACCGATGTGTGATCTTGATCTTCAAAAACAATGCTTCCAAAATCAATCAACTTCATTGCACTTGACTTTGGTAGCCTCATTAAGTTGTCCATTGTCAAAATCCATTTCTTCGTAGAAACATGATTAAGTATAAAATTATATAGTCCATAACAGAAGGCAAGAGTATATCATCATAGAAAACCTCAAATTTTATTTCCAAGCACCGCAAATGGAAAATTTTCTGGATCAGATGGGCTTGCCTGTCAAAAAAATCAATGGAAGGTCATGGTCAGCAGTAGCAAAAGTCAACAAAACCTCAGAATGAACAGCAAAGTTAAATTCTTAGATAATTCAGTCAAATTACCTGAATTAAAAATTCCTCGCGCCAGTTGTTAAGCTTATCAAATGATTTCATAACATTAACATCATATACAAGAACACAGCAATCAGCACCACGGTAAAAGGCAACACGAAGGCTCTGAAATCTCTCCTGGGCCCCTGGCCAGTAGTATCCCTTATCTTCCTTGAAAGAAGGTTTATAGAAAAACAAGGAAGATCAGTCTGTATAATATATATTCAATGCTCAGCCGAACAAAAGAAAATCCTCAGACAAGATAGAAACCTAGTATCTAAAGGCTACTAGTTAATCGAATCCCAGTTCATCGACCAAACACATTCACCAATGGTATTGTTATTATGCAACTGCTAGTGTTAATGATGAGAACCGATATTGTTATTGTTATTATGAATATCATGTCTTAAGAAATAAGAACATTACCAAACAAAAATTGAATCAAAATGTCTATGGGCAATAAATACTGACCTGCAGTGTGAAAAGCCTGTCCTCAAACTGCACTTCCTTGTTCAAGAAATTAGCTCCAATTGTTGCTTTATACTGATTTCTGAATTTCTTGTTTACATATCTCTAAAGCACTTAAGGATAACAGGTGAACTAGTCCTAACTTCGACTAGTACAAAAATAGGGAAATAATGAACTCTTTCTGTGAGCTAATTTAACCATGGAATCCCTCAAAAAATACTTTTCTCTCAAGCGAATGAGTTCTGATCTAAATTAAATTATCTGTAGAAACACTCAAGTATTTCTTACTCCACAATTCATGCCTGAAAGTTCAATTAATTCAACACCAAACATTGCATGTTTACATAAATCAATACTGTTACTTCTGTTAAATTAAAATTAGGAACAACCAGACAGTTTTAATATTTTCCCATTAAAATTAATGAATCTTGACTTAGTTTAGCCACGTCAAAACTAGGCACAGCAAAAAGATTTAAATTTCTTTCCCTCATAATTAAGGAGCCTTGACCTCATTTAACCACACGTATTAGCACTTGAAAAGATCACTTACCCCAGTTACATCAAGTTTTTGACCTGGGGTACAAATTTGAAGGCACCATGGTGTAATGGTAATAGGAGACACTTAAAAAGTGCACAACAGGTTCAAACAATAAGTTAGATCATAATACCGATGGACAGGTGCTAAGATTGTGGTACAACAAAAATGAGGCACATCCAAAATTGACCTTTGTTGACAGATCTTAAGAATGTGTTCCACGCAACCCTTAATCCATATTGAATTAAAGGTGGACACATAAACTCACCCAAGATTTACCGTGAAAGCCATAAAAAAAAGCTTTAAAACCTGCAGGAACTTTCCAGAAGATCATTAGCTGCAAACTACTGAGCTACTACCTAATGCAACTCCAACAATGACTGGTCAGGGTAAATACCAACAGCAATTTCTGTCGAACATAAACTACACAAAATAAAGGTTCAATTCTTTCACCAAAAAAATTATTATATTTTGATCTATTTTTTTAAAATTGCAAAAAGATCGCTTACCCCAAAATTACTTAGTATCGACTATATTTAACAAACTACATGAATTGTATAAAAGATAACGTTAACTTTTTTTACTTCGTTTTAACATAGCATACCCAACTGCAACAGATTGTGAAAAAAGCACAATGCTAATCCCTTAATCTTAAATTAGAAAAACAAAAATTCTGATTATTTTGCAAAGAAATAATGAAGTTTTTGACATAAGGTATTAAGTTGTAGAAACATACAAATATAGGCAGGTGTACTGTGATGGTAATAGAGAGAAATTGTATGAAATAGCTTCAAATCTCTCCACTACAATAAAGTAACTCACAATGGTAGTGTATATGCGGAGAGGTCATTTCGTGATGATTATGATGTGTCCATGACCGCCTCGCCTCAATTAGGTCAAGTGGTGACGCAATATTATGGAGTGTTCAAATGCCCTCACTGTAATCAGGCGAGATTATAGCAAAATAATAATGGATTTAAAATTCATTCTCGCCGCAATAAGGATTGGTTGTGGCATATCGACTATGGGGTGTTCATATTTCCCCTTAGCTGATGAGGATTGAAATTTGAAACGTACGCATCATGTTTCTTACACTCATCCAGGCTGCTGCCCAGCTGCTAGGAGAGTTCCCGAGCTCCACAGTTCGTAGTCTGTGTTGGCATAGTAATCGTGGGGTGCCCAATTCTTCCTCAGGGAAATCAGATGAGATTGAGGCAAAATGATCGCGAGGGGTTCAAATCCCCCAACCACAATAAAACAGAAGGTTGTGTCCTAATTAGCACTAAGTATTCTCATTCCCCTCACCCCACCAATATGACCCATATCTCCAGTGAACATGTTGCTACGAGTATTTTTTAAGGATCACAGGATTCACAAATATTAATAAATAAAATCCCTAAAAGTACAGAAATCCTATGTTTTTTTAGCAATTTTTACCAGCTGTAAAAGTAATTTAGATGATCACTTACCCATAAAATATAGAATTTCACGTGATTGGACCAGCCCTAGAAATCCCACATAAGGTCACTCAAAAACAATCGTAAATTCTTTATAAAAACACAAATAAACAAATAAATACCATTTAAAGGATACTGATTCATGAGAGACGTTTTACCGACCATGCAAACAAGAATTAATCAAAACCCAATGGTCAAATTCGAGTCCGTATGTAAACCCTAACATCGATTCACACACCTAATGATAGGAAAACTAAAATAATATAATAGAATTCTCAGAAAATACAATTCTTTGCAAAATGGCAACCTAAGATTTGACGAAAATGAATTGGCTTACCCACTGTCACCGAGGATGATAACCTTTAGCAGGGTTTTCCTTCTCGCAGACATTGTCAAATTTCGTGGCAAGACTGAAGGGCTTTTGTGCAAAGAAGGGAAGCCATCATATGCTTGTGTATGAGCATATTCTGAATCACCGGCAACTACTTTGACATGACCTGAAGCCGCAAGCTCTTGGCAGATGAGAATGGAACATATTGTTTAAAACCAACAGTAAGGATCTCTTCGCCTGAAAGCCTTCTTTCTACGTGTCATGAAGAACAATAGACTAAATGAATCAACCATTGCTAGACACCACGTAGCAGAGAGCAAAACCAACATTACATCCACAAGAATTGACCGCCTCAATCTGGACGCCCACTTGCAAATATTATTAAAGGCGCGCCAGGAAATTTGAATACATCTGCAATTTAATCGTACAATATTTATTAATGCCAACCAGTTTCGTAGTAAATGTGAGCTACCAGCGCAGGCGTAGAATGCGCGTTGCGTACGATACAACCACACTGTCGTAAACAGATACTCCCAAGATTTAAAAAAGCGACGGAAAAAATCAATGGCCCCGATCATTTTGATCGTCTCCTTGAAGGTAATGAACCATCGATTGCACATTTTAGGTTGGGCAACTTCACATTGGATACGCCTTCGGCGTAAAAAATAAAAAATAAAAAAATAATAATTAGTTAAAGGAACTAATACCATGTAAAGTATAAGGGTTTCAGTATTATCATGCCAAATTATCATCATTTAAACAATTTTTATTTAACTTTATACAAAATTAGTAAATGTTCTATTTTGAGAATAATTGTGAATTTTTTTTAACTCTTTCTAACACCTTGATATATAGTTTATGGTAGTTTGTGTATATAATGAATATTTATGTAAGTATTTCTATGCTTCTTATTCTTTTAGCAACTCTTATCATATATTGATATATGAATATTGAAAAGAATAGTTAGATAGAAGATCTAATTTTATGCCTTATTATTGTTAGCATGTGTATATGAAATATACTTTCCCAACTCTTTTTACTTCCAATGTTAAATTACCAATAGCCCAAGATACCAAGTTAGATATATATTGCTTCTTGTATCATATCCTTGTAGGGAAATGAGATTATGCAAATGAACATGTATTTATTTCAACTCTTCCTTTTATTAATGTAACTATTTTCTTTAGATAATAATTTAGCAATTTGACATGAAACCTATCTAATCTCGAGACATTGTAATTTGATGTGAATACTATATCTTACCGTATTATAATTAAGATAATTAATGCATGTCATGCTTGTTTGGCCTTCGCAGGTAAATAAAAGTTGATTATGTTGTTGTCTTATTACTTTTATGACTCTAAATCCTTCTTGTTGAGGGGTTAGATAAGACTTTTAGTTATGGTTAGTGCAAATTATTTCAAATTATGTCTTTTAAGGTTTTACATGTAATGAACTTGTTTAAAAGATTAAATGATAATGGAAGAGTACTTACTTCTTTTATCACTACTTATCCCACTAAATAAGTGGTTGCCACTCACCATTGAACAAGTGGAAGAGTTTAGTTTATTTATTCAATCTTAAGTTTGGTTATTGACATCTTGGTTGTCGCTCATCACTAAACAAGTGGAAGAGTTTAGTAACGTTATTTATTCAATATTACGTTTGATTATTGACTATTGGTTGATGCTCACCATTGAATAAGTGGAAGAGAATGTGTATTTCTTAATTTGTTACTTACTCCATTGAATAAGTGGTTGACACTCACCACTGAATAAGTGGAAGTTTAAATTATTATTTTTATCTAAAAGTACAACTGCAAAAGTAGATACATTGATTATGTATTCTTAAATATTATCATTGGAATTAAACTTCCGTCGTATGCTCTCACCTTGTCGTTACAGATCTTGGTGATAGAAAATACAGTTGATCCAATGATTATTAGATGTTTTCCTTATTTTGATGTTAATCTAGATATTTCACCTAATATTTGATTATGGAAACATTTTGAATTATCCTACTATATTCTTCAATATTATCATTAGAATTAGACTTTCGTCGTATTCTCTCACCTTGTCGTTAAGGATCTTGGTGATAAAAAAATGAAGTCAATCCAATGATTATTAGATGTTTTCCTTATTTTATGTTAATCTAGATATTTCACGAAATATTTTATTATGGAAGCTTTATGAATTATGCTATTGTATTCTTAAATCATATGATTGGAACTAGCCTTTTTTCATATGCTTTCACCTCTTTGTTAAAGATCTTGGTGATCAGAAAATGGAGTCGATCCAATTATTATTCTATGTTTTCCTTATTTGTTGTTAATATCTAGATGTCTCACTTGATATTTGATTATGGAAACATTATGAATTATGCTACTGTATTCTTAAATCTTATCATTAGAATTAGACTTTCGTCGTATGCTCTCACCTCACCATTATAGATCTTAGTGATAAAAAAATGGAGTTGATCCAATGATTTTTAGATGATTTCCTTATTTGGTGTTAATATAGATAATTCATCTAATGTTTCATTATGGAAATGTTGTGAATTATGTATTATATTCTTAAATCCTATCATTGGAAATAGAATTTCATTGTATGCTCTCACCTTGCCACCATCAATCTTGGTTATCAGAAAATAGAGTTTGAACCAATGATTATTAGATGATTTCCTTATTTTATGTTAGATACTCGAATTAAGACATTTCAACTAATATCATGTTTAGGAAAAAATGTAAATGATGTTGCACTTGAGTGGGTGGAAACCAATGAAGAACTAGTTGGGGAAAAACAGACCCCAAAAAGTGTTGCATACCCATTAATACAATGTTTATAAATTATGACTATCAAATAAAAAACATAGTTTCATTTCGAAACTAAGATTATTTGTGTTGAGAAGTTGTTGAGATGATTTAGCATTGTTGTCATTGATGTCAAAACCTGGGATCTGGAAAGTTGTGCTCTGGATGATATACATAAATGATCTATCCTATTGAGTGTTATGATGTTGCATAGTGCGGATGTTATCCTTGATCCAGATATGACAATACTTCTTTTTGGTACATTCGTGGAAGATAGTTAATGCAGAATAATGAAGACTAATCTTTTGATGTTGGCCGTTGTGCTCAAAGCTTATTTTGGGTATCCTTGTTATCCAGACATTCATGTAGCATGTTACAATCTTTGGTATGTCTAATTGTGTTTCTCCAATTGATACTAGAATTGATGAAAATCAAGACTTGGTCTTGGTTGTGGCATTCCCATTGGCTCCAGAATATATTTCATGTAATTCAAAGTTTGTTATCTTTTGATAATTATGTTATCTTATGTATGACCTGTTTATGGGTCCCATGGTAATGTGGTAAGAAGATCTTTATGTGCGACCTATTCTTTGGGTCTGGTGCTAGCGTGAAGCCTTATTGAATATTTCAAGGTTGTTCTTCAAAGCCAACATGTTTGTTAGGATGACTTATTTTGTTCTACGAGTACATGCATACATATATATATATTGAACATCTCTTTGGTTTTGAATGAGAAGTGTGTCGTGTGTGCGAACAGAGAAAAAGGGTGCGAAGGATTATGTGACAAGAAACATAGAAGGAAGAGGAAGGCAAGTGTTAGGAAGAAGTAATCAGTAGTGCAGAGGTTGTGTAAGGAAGGTGTGCAGAAGATTCTTGACCGGATCTACTGTAGAAAGATATTATGCTCTAAACTAGAACTGCCTTCTTGCATATGTAGATGCAGCTTCATCAGTTCATGTTTTTGTCAGTGAGACTATTTTTTTTTGTATTAATCCAGCAGTGGGTCCACCGACAATGAGCCTTACCTACAATGAGCATTTTGGTAGTGAGCCCCTTGTAAAAATCACCTTAACTGGTGTCACCTTAACCGATGTTTTATAATTGAGAATTAGCATTCTCTGTGGTTTTTCCCTTCTTGGGTTTCCACGTAAATTCTGGTGTTCATTGTGCATGGTGTTGTTATGTGCTTTCATGTTTATATCTGTTTGATTTTGTGTTTTGTTGATTTCATATATTCTTTGATTTTAGAGGTGATGAGTTTGCAAAAATCCCTTTGAATTTTTATCTTATAAACTTTAGTAGTGCCCGTAATTACTATTTGAAAATCCTTTAATAATTATTTTCAAATTCTCAATTAATATGTTTATCTCTTTTTAATAAAAGAAAAAACTCTTTTTCAATATATATATTTTTAAAACCAATAAAAAAAGAAATTTGAATATGAGATTTACTGTAATATTAAGATTTATATTTTTATAAAATAATATACAATAAATATTGAAAGGCATTGGGAAAATTCACCACAAGCAATTCACCACCAGAAAATTCACCACCATGACAAATTCACCTCAAGGAAAATTCACCACCAACAATTCACCGCCATGGAAAATTAATCGCAAGCTTTTAATGCAATGAATTTTCCACAACGATGGATTGTTGGTGGTGAATTTTCCTTGAGGTGAATTTGTCATGGTGGTGAATTGTTGGCAGTGAATTTTCCCACAGTGAAATGCTAGTGGCGAATTTTCCTAGAGACATATTGAAACAATCTTAATACTAGCAGTCGCATGCACAAGCATGCAACAATCAGCCGATAGGGGTCCACCACAAATGGCTATAGAACCAGGTGACTCAATGGTCTTCAAAGAGGGTTTGTCATTCAAGAATCTGTATCCAAGATGCTAGATTATAACCTTTCACAAAATTTGTGGGTTTTAACTAAACATTACAGAATTCAATGATTCTATGACAAAATTTGTGGGTTTCAATTGTAATGTTATAGAATTCAATTATTCTATGCAGACAGACATAAGAATTCACACATCTAAACCCTATATTGATATATTCTCATTTCCATGTGGTTTTATTTATTTTTAATCATTTATTTAATTTCTTGGATTTTGATAGCCACATGGCATAAATAGTCAAGTGAAGGAGTATGAAGATTTGCTCGAATAATGAGCAAGTTTATCCTCGAAAAAACTCAAGAATATCCCCACCTACAACTCAGGCCTAAACTCCAATAGATGACAGAGAAAACAAACAGTTCATTAAATTGAATGAGGAAAAATATCTCAATTTGAATTTCAAAAGATAACAAAAAATTTTCCCAGAGTGAAAGATTATAGTTTAGCAAACAATACTGAAATAATGTTATAAAATAGCTAGCAACGTTAACCTAATATTCATCATTAGGTGTCCCCCAGAACTTTCTTCAAAGCCATTCGTAAATATCATGCTTTATAATTACCTACAGGAAATACATAATTAGTACTCATGGCATGTTAGAAAAACAAGAAACAACAAAAATGCCATGCCATGAGATACGTCTGAAACTAGAAGGTTCTTTGAAATTTGTTTTTATAGATACTCTAAAACTAGAAGGTTCTTCGAAATTTGTTTTTATTGGAAACCCATCAAGTTTAGAAGAGTGTAAACCTAGCCAGTTAACTTTGATGGCTTATCAATCCATCTAATCCTCTCCTTGAGAAAAATGGTAAGCAAACATACACCAAGCTAGTCATAGAGAGCTTAAATCTAAAATAATGTAATATACCTAAGATAGACCTTGCATTTCTCTTCACATGTGTTAAAGCAAACTTCATAGTTGCTAAAACTAAAGATGAGGAATGCAACTACAAGTATCATGAAAAGTAGGGCCATTCACTCCAATCCCAAGTGTATACAAGCATACACACTCTATAATACAACAATTAATTTGACAACAAACCAAAATCCAATGAAATACAGGTGGACCAATTTTCTTCAAAAGATACAAATAACAGTAACAATTTTCTTTAGAAGTTGAAGGAACTTCCCAAATACAACAATTGTAAGGCTTAACCAGCTACGTGAGCAATTCTATACAGAAGCTAGACTAATTTCATCATAAGGTATCTATGCCAATTTGCTTCATAAGGTTAAGTAACCTGCAGAATATGACAAAATGATAAGAGTGTTAGGCTCACATTGCTAGTGTCCAAGTAGAAGCTTCCTTTGAGAAAATAATTCAAATCACAATTCATGTGAAGCATTCAATCCTCTTGTAGAGAAAAAAAACTCATCAGAAGAAAAAGCATATAGAACCAGACATTCATTTTGTATGGATATTTTATTAGAATTTTTATCAATGATCAACAATGATCTGTATAGGATCTAGACTATTTGCAGAATCAAATGCTTAATTTTTACAATGATTATTCCAAGTTAATTAAATCAAAATTAACTTATGGAAATAATTAAAATGAAAGAAATAACAAAATGAAGGAATTAACAAATTGAGAGAAGGTGAGAGAGAAGAAGAGAAGTGCAAACAGTGTTTGATTACGGAGTTCGTCACAAACGTGACTACGTCTCCGGGTCCGCTCCAATAGAGAGATCGATCCTATTAACTCAAAAAAATCAATTACAAATGCACCACAACCATTCTTCAAGCACTTTGGCAGCGTAACGACGCTCTAACGTGCAAGAATGACTCAAAATAATCTCCTCAAGACCTCTATTCCCTTGTCACCTCAGCTTCAATACTTCATCAATACTTCACCTGAAAAAAAGTGCCCAAGAACTCTTAGCCAAACTCCTCCCTATACCACCCTTTAAATACAAAAAAATGGATCAAATTGGTTACTAACCAATTGATTTACAATATTTTCCAAATCTTCCTATTTTACATAATATCCTCCATTATTAACATATTAGGATTATATTAATCCTTTCCAAGTATTTTTGACCCTTCAATTTTTCTTATTTTCGAGCTTTGTGGTTTTGGAGGTTTTGATTTAATCTTTAAAAAGTTTATTGTTTGTTTTTTTATTTTTAAATTAGGGAGTTTGTTGTATTTTAAGGCAGTCGGTTTTGAATAATAGGACAAAATAAACTGATGCCATTAATGTATTAAGCGTGTTCGATGGCTCGTTGGTTAGCCAACCTTTTGTTAGCCCGGAGGGTGCGGGTTCCAAACCCCCACCGTCCATTTTAAAAATAAATTCAAACCGAATACATAACAAAACACAACGGCCGCTAAAAACAGTAAAGGCCACGTATGTGGTGGAACGGTCGGGCGAAAAATTCGCAGATGAGAGGTTCGGGGTTCAAATCCCTGAAAGTTTTTTTTCTTTTTAACAAACAAAACAACTCCAACCCGCCGGAGGTTTAAGTGAGGCCACGTGGCACGCCGAGGAGGTGCCACGTGTCAACTTCTGATTCGCTGACGGTGCTGACTGGACTCGGTGACTAAGCTGCCACCTCACTGCTGACTGCGTTTACGGATGTACAGAAAAGACACGTGTCACCATCTGATTGGCTCCATACGGATGACTCAACTGCCATGTGTTTCGCCTGAATTCATCCATGTGGATTCCGTACGGTACGGATGATTTGCTGACGTCATCATCCTTAGTCACCTCAAAAGTCAACTCAAAACTTTGACCACTTATAACTCTCTCGTACGATGTTGGATTCCGACGAAACGAACACTGTCGGAATCGTCTCAACGAGCTCTTCGCGATGATGCAAACTTTGACAACTTTTGATGACATCATTTTTTCACTTCCTGGACGCCCTTTGATTCCAGTTTGACCCAAGGTTTGACTGGCCATAACTTGCACAAACAGACTCCTTTTTGCTTCGTTCAAGTTGCATTGGAATCAGGACACCGAGATCTTTCTGATGGTGCAGATTCTGGAGATTTGGAGACACTTCAATTTCCACTGAAAATATCCACCGGATCAGGCCTCCCCACTGAAGACCTTTTGGACCTCCAAAAGTGGCATTTACTCTGACATTAAGTGGGGACTTGGCCTCCCCACTTGTCCTGTATCCTTTGTACATCTGCATACCTGGCTCACAAGCACAATGAAGACTGCAATAACATTGTTGAACATAAACATTATTCTATCACTCCCATAAGCTTCTACATCAACTATCGTAACCACTAACCAACAAAAATTGACTAGCATCAAGCTGAACAATAATACAGAAATGAAAGAGAATAAGTCAACAACATATTGATCCTTTACAACAGGAACATTTTTACCCAAGGAACCATCAATGCTTTGAATCATCATTCCCTCATGTTGTATTGCGGATGCATCCTGCAACATCTGACCCTGGTTAGCTACTCCAAGTTCACGTGTAGAACCACCTATACTGATAGACAAAAAAGTTAATTCTTTACTTGCATTAATTACCCTCTTTAACTGTCCTGTGTTTGCAAAAGAACGATTAGTCTTAATCCTGTGAGAATGTACAATATACTGAATGCCATCTTTAAACAAGTGATAATGATTCTTTTCCCTATAGAAAATAGCTTTCCTATCATATAAATAAGGGCTACCAAGCACTATCCCATAGATATCCAATGGAACCACATCAAACTGTACTTCATCCACAAACTTACTAGTGATTGTGAATCTTAAGGTGCATTGTCTTGTTACTTGCAACTTATCATTTTCACAAATCCAACCTAGTGGATAAGGTTTCTTATGCTGTGTAGTTTTAAATCCCAAGTTTCTTACAACACTTTCAGAAATTAAATTCACTTGAGAACCACTATCTATGAGTGCTTCAATTTTACTGTTCTTAGCAACAACCCTTAAATGAAACAACTCATTCCTTTTCTTATCTTCAGAGAAATCATTAACTGTAGAAGTAGAAGCACAACTAGCAACAGAAACACTAGAAATAGGAGCTTTACCTTTTAAACCCATAGCTGTTATCTTAGTCTCATCATCTGAATCTGAACCAAGATCCAAAACAACATTTGTGGCTTTCTCCTTACCTTTTTGTTTCTAATTACGTTTCTGAGCCCACTTAGGCCTCAGTTCAGGATGCAACTGCCAACAATGTTCTTCATCATGACCCTTCCTATCACAATGAGTGCAAGAAAGTTTCTCATCCTTCTTAACTATAGTTGCCTTCTTTCCTTTCCCTGTCTCTGCAACCTTAGAAGATTTATTTACATCATTATCAAACTTATCAATAAAAGATCCTTTTCCCCTTGACTCTAGGTGTGTAGCTTGAACAGACACTTCATCCAAATTACAAGGGTTCAATACCAAAATAGAATGCCTAAGGTAGGAATGAAGACCTCCTATGTACTTCAACAAATTGTCCTGGGTGTACAAAGGAACATTCAAAGCAATAGCCCTTTTCCTGAATTCATGGGTGTATTCTTGAACAGATTGACCCTTCCCTTGCCTAAACATTTGCCAGTCCATCATTAACTGTTGCATATGTCCTAGGGGATAGAATTGCTTTTTAAGAGCATTAATAAATTTTGTCCAAGTTAAATTGACTCTACCATGTTGTGAAACTTCTTCCTTACACTTACTCTCCCACCAGGTTAAAGTTGTACCTCCTAACCAAAGAGTAGCTAATTGGATCCTATCAACATCATCTAATAGGTTCTGGACTCTACAATAGACTTCTACTTGCTGGATCCAATCATCCAATTTTTCAGCATTAAGTTCCCCACAATACTTTGGTAAATCAAATTTTACATCCAACTTAATTTTAGGCTTATTCCCACTCTTGAAAGGATTAAAAGAAGTAGAATGAGGAGAAGACGGAGAAGAAGGAGAAGAAGGAGAGGAGGGAGGAGAAGAAGAAAAGGGGTGATCTGGTTGCTTGCCACCATCTCCATGTTGTTTCCCTTCCTTCTCTTTGCGATCTTCTTGCTTCGACGAACCTCCTTCACATTCTTTCCGCTCTTGTCTCTCTTGAAAAAGAATGTCCACCTTAGCCTTCATCTCGAGGAATGCTCTTCGAAACTCCTGCTCACTAATTTCTTCAGGAACCTCCATTCCAGAAATAGACATCTTCAGAAATGTTCTACGCTTCCCGATCTCAGGATCAAAGTCTTCGAGCTTGCCTTCACCCTTCTGAATCCTAGATCTCGTTAGCATTCAAAACAAATAACTGCAATAATAGTCAACTGAGCTCTGATACCAACTTGATCTGTATAGGATCTAGACTATTTGCATAATTGAATGCTTAATTTTTACAATGATTATTCCAAGTTAATTAAATAAAAATTAACTTATGGAAATAATTAAAATGAAAGAAATAACAAAATGAAGGAATTAAAAAACTGAGAGAAGGTGAGAGAGAAGAAGAGAAGTACAAACAGTGTTTGATTACGGAGTTCGTCACAAACGTGACTACATCTCCGGGTCCACTCCAATAGAGAGACCAATCCGATTACCTCAAAAAAATAAATTACAAATGCACCACAACCATTCTTCAAGCACTTCGGCAGCGTAACGACGCTCTGATGTGCAAGAATGACTCAAAATAATCTCCTCAAGACCTCTATTCCCTTGTCACCTCAGCTTCAATACTTCATCAATACTTCACCTAAAAAAAAGTGCCCAAGAACTCTTAGCCAAAATCCTCCCTATACCACCCTTTAAATACAAAAAAATGGATCAAATTGGTTACTAACCAATTGATTTACAATATTTTCCAAATCTCCCTATTTTACATAATATCCTCCATTATTAACATATTAGGATTATATTAATCCTTTCCAAGTATTTTTGACCCTTCAATTTTTCTTATTTTCGGGCTTTGTGGTTTTGGAGGTTTTGATTTAATCTTTAAAAAGTTTATTGTTTTTTTTTTTTTAAATTAGGGAGTTTGTTGTATTTTAAGGCAGTCGGTTTTGAATAATAGGACAAAATAAACCGATGCCATTAATGTATTAAGCGTGTTTGATGGCTCGTTGGTTAGCCAACCTTTTGTTAGCTCGGAGGGTACAGGTTCCAAACCCTCGCCGTCCATTTAAAAAAAAAATTCAAACCGAATACATAACAAAACACAACGGCCGCTAAAAACAGTAAAGGCCACGTATGTGGTGGAACGGTCGGGCGGAAAATTCGCAGATGAGAGGTTCAGGGTTCAAATCCCCGAAAGTTTTTTTCTTTTTAACAAACAAAACAACTCCAACCCACCGGAGGTTTAAGTGAGGCCACGTTGCATGCCGAGGAGGTGCCACGTGTCAACTTTTGATTCACTGACGGTGCTGACTGGACTCGGTGACTAAGCTGCCACCTCACTGCTAACTGCGTGTACGGATGTACAGAAAAGACACGTGTCACCATTTGATTGGCTCCATACGGATGACTCAACTGCCACGTGTTCCACCTGAATTCGTCCATGTGGATTCCGTACGGTACAGACAATTTGCTGACGTCATCATCCTTAGTCACCTCAAAAGTCAACTCAAAACTTTGACCACTGATAACTCTCGCATACGATGTCGGATTCCGACGAAACGAATGTCATCAGAATCATCTCAACGAGCTCTTCGCGATGATGCCAACTTTGACAACTTTTGACGACATCATTTTTTTCACTTCCTGGACGCACTCTGATTCCAGTTTGACCCAAGGTTTGACTGGCCATAACTTGCACAAACGGACTCCTTTTCACTTCGTTCGAGTTGCGTTGGAATCAGGACGCTGAGATCTTTCTGATGGTGCAGATTCTAGAGATTTGGAGACACTTCAATTTCCACTAAAAATATCCACTGGATCAAACAAACATAAATCTGAATGAATATGAGTTAGCAGAGCCACACCTACCTCATACTATGATGCAATAGGAAACTACAAGGAACTTCAAATTTCATCCACACAATATAAGGTACAAATAAAATAATAATTTGAAAGCATTCAAGAGAGAAATTGTGCACAAATTCTTCTTTATTGAATTTAGTGTGAGTTTTTATGAAGGTACAAAAAAATATCACAAGTTGAAATCATTCAAGAGAGAATTTGTGCATAAATTCTTCTTTATTGAATTTTGTGCATGAGTTTTTCTGAAGATTGTGGTGACCAAAAATTAATCACAATGTGAAATCATTCAAGAGAGTATTTGTGCATAAGTTAATGGGAAGGCAGCCATGATCAGAAGTAGCAAATGGGTGATGGCTGATGGGTGGAGTCCATCCATGCATCAAATTGGTCAAATCAAGTGCTACAACAATACAGGACATGCACTTATATCGCATTTAGCGTTATCCATTCAAATGCTAGAGATTCAAGAATACCATCCAAGAGCAGTTGGTGGTGTTTGTACAGTTGATGTTGGAGTTGCAGTTGCAACTACCCTGGTGGACATGCATGCAAAATGTGGAAGCATAGAAAAGGCACATGAACTATTTCACAAAATGCCCTTAAGAAAAATTATCTCATGGAATGCAATGATTGCAAGATATGCACAATATGGATTTTGCAAGGATGTTCTCAAAATCTTTGAATTAATGAACCACTCTAGAACATATCCTGACATTATAAGCTTTGCTCTAGTGTTCTATATGAATACAACCATGCAAGTATAGTGTCTTCAAGATAGTCAGCCTGACAAGAAGGTCAACGATGCAAGCATAATGATCAACTGTAGGTGTAATGCAATAAGGGTTACTCATGTGATCGAAGTATGTATTGGTGTACAATGGGTATGCCAAAGAGATGTAGAAGGTTATTTTGAAAAAAAAATTGATCTATTTTTTGGTACATTTGTGCAATAAAGGTCTCAATGGGGAAGTGATATGCATCCATTTACAAGTATCCAAACGTGAATGAAATAAAACCTTTGAATTAGGAAAATAATTGTATTGCCACCCCACACTGCCTTACCTACTTCTTTTTTCGTATGCATTGATTCACCTGTCAAGCTACTCTCATGTACAAAACTTGTACTAAATATCACAAGGCCATCTAGAGGAATTTTTTTGCCAACTTTCACAACAAAAATGGTGTTAATTTTCATAGCCTTAACAAGCACTTTTTCCCCAATTTCCTCGGTCACAACTGATATAGTCCTTTGGGCCTATACATAAGTAAAAGGCTTCATTCCCATGGAATTTAGGCTTGATCTCCACATTGTGCTTGTCATCTACGCTTCACCAAATTGTCTCCTTTGTGCAATATGTTTATGAATGGATGAGATCACTCCCATTGTCTTGCATCCCTTCTCTACTATTGCATGTATGATAATGTGTATAAGGAAAATAAAGGCAAAATGTAATTTAAGACTCACAAAATTGTAAAAAAAAATGTAAGTTCAAGGGAAGTGAAAAAATATATAGTGGGTTGATCACAATATATTTTTCAAACCAACAAACTTGTTATAACTTAGTACATATTCAATTTAAAATGACATGTCCTATGATATTTGCAAGTGGTCTCCTCCCTTGCCCCTCTTGCCTATAGAAATTCCACCTCCCCAATAGGTACAATTATGAATGACATGTTGTAGTTGCAAATATTGGTATAGTCCAAATCTATAATAGGATATGGCATCTATCACAACATAATGGAAGGAGATGTTTTTAGATGTTATAGATGCAATTTTAACTATTAATCTCTCTTCTCTCGATATCTATTTAGGCATAATGTAATTTAAGACTCACAAAATTGTAAAAAAAATGTAAGTTCAAGAGAAGTGAAAAATATATAGTGGGTTGATCACAATATATTTTTCAAACCAACAAACATGTTATAACTTAGTACATATTCAATTTAAAATGACATGTCCTATGATATTTGCAAGTGGTCTCCTCCCTTGCCCCTCTTGCCTATAGAAATTCCACCTCCCCAATAGGTACAATTATGAATGACATGTTGTAGTTGCAAATATTGGTATAGTCCAAATCTATAATAGGATATGGCATCTATCACAACATAATGGAAGGAGATGTTTTTAGATGTTATAGATGCAATTTTAACTATTAATCTCTCTTCTCTCGATATCTATTTCCTTTTATCTCTCTTATCTCTCTCTCACTCTACCTCTTGGTCTCTCTATCTCCCTCTTCCCTCTTTGTATATCCCTCTCTTTCTTAAGTCCTCTCTTTGTTATTTAAGTCTCACTCTATTTTTTCCTCTATCTCCATACCCACCCTCTCTCTCTCTTGCTCTTCCTCTCTCTATCCCTCCCTCTTTCTATCCCTATCTCTCCCTCTCTCTCTATTGCAAACATAGCATGACCCTACTGGTAATGGAGCCTAATTATCTTCCTCATTCAAAGGTTTTGTTTCGATCATGTTTGGATCCCTATAAAAGGATGCATAGTTGATTTTAACCTATCACTTCTCCATTGAGACCTTTGTTGCACACACATCATTTTCTAAATGGCCTACCAATTTACCTCACATACTGCAAAATGTTTGCACAAAATAGACCCATTTTTTTCCTAATTGATCTTCCACACCTCTTTGGCATACCCATTGCACACCAAGGTGTGATTGCTAGTTCTACTAATATATACTTAACTACGTAGGGTAAAGGATGCCATAATGTTAAAACCTTAGTGTGCTCATTATTAGGATCTTGGCCGTAATTTTCATTTTAATATTAAACATACTCTAGGGGAGAGGACCCAATAGTTGAGCATGTTTCAATAGTTGTGATAGTAGTTGTTTATATAATGACCAATAGTTGTGACATGACTACCGATAATTAAACAAAATGTATTCCTTTGATCTAAAAAGAAACCAATCATGTGATGCCACATCAGCACTCAACTACCCATGATGTGAATGCACAAGTATTGGTCAACTACATCTTCAAAAAAAGCATGCTAATGTGGCATCATATTTGATGATTTTTCCCTGAAATGAAAGCTATACATAGGGGCCCTTCCAACTAAGCTGCTATAAAAAATTAAGAGTGATTTGAAATTTCCACATAGGATAATTAGAAGTGCGAAGTTAGGGTGCACAACTACTGGGTCCTCTCCCCTAAAAACCTTGTTGAAACCTTATTTTTAGGCCATAGCTTTCCAAATTGAAGAAGTGAAAGGTCAATACTAGCGAGGAAGAGTTTGGAGGAGTGGAAACCCATAGTGGCAGGGAAAGCAGCATAAAATGACGAAAAACAACCAAAAAATGGAAAAAAATGATGAATGGCTAAGATTCGTTTAATTGTCTTGCATTTGTACCAACGCAAGATAGTCATCGACACACTTTTACATGTAGCCTCGTTCATAGAGGGAATTCCTTCAGCGTAAAACTAGTTTGAATAAAATAAAATAACTGGAGACATATGTGATAAATAAAAAAGTTCCAGAAAAAAAATACCTGGAGACTGAGATCTCCCGGTCATTTTTCTATAGATGTATTTACAATATCTATACTAGTATTTCCCCCCATTTGCATGATTGAGTTAAATTTTGGGGGATAAACTGATATTTTTATTATTTCCAACTGTCACCTAATAATTATCCCACTTGCACGATTGACACTTGAATAGGTTATGAAAATTTTGGTTAATGTTTTTAGCAAGCCCAGAAACATATCTGATCTTTTTCTAAAGGAAGACATTGGAATATGTGTATGTGTTTCTCTATGTGGGGAGGATACTGTTATTTTATCATTTGCACGGTCAACTTATATTTCTCCCATTTGCAATGGTTGACAGTTAAATTTGTGGGGAGAGATTGATGATGTATTATTTGAACCACCACATAAAATGAAAAATTGATCTTTGCGTCTCCACATCAAACTTTATTAGTTGAAAATTGATAATGAAAATGTAAAATAAAGCAAACAAATAGCCAATAGCAGTAAGATTTTTAAATTGAATACTCACCAAAGCTTTGTCTCTCATCAACTTTTGCATTGAATGAGCCAAATTGAAAGTAGGATTAGAAAAAAATATATTTAAACTGATTAGTGGAAAAGTAGGCATCATAAAAAAAACATGATTGTCAAAATCTTAATATGGTTTAGCTAATGTTTTGTAGTCAATCATATGTTAAGGTGACAGCCAATGGAATCCCTTATGGCACAACAACAACAACAATGGTGACCTACACAGAAATAGTTCAATTAGTATTTTAATGCCTTTCACAATTTTGTAAACCAAAATATTTGTTGCTATAGAGAGATTATCCATTCAAATATAAATTGACTTTAGAAAATGCCAACACACTACAATTGAAAATATTTCAACAACTCCATTCATTGCATCTCCAAACTTGGTCTTGCCTTCCTTAAACTTTCTAGTTCCTAATGCTTCTTTTGTATGTCCAGTAAAGTATCTAAACAAACAGAACATAGTCAATATACGAAATGCATGAAAGTGACAAAGATAAATAATTTATAACTGAACAGTCAAAGGTACTCTAACTTACCTTATTGAAAGAATAATTAATACAATAACTGCAACTATGAGTTCAACCTTACCAATAAATGTGGCAACACCATTTAGACAAACTTGTTGTAACAAGGAACCATTTTGTGCATTCAAAATTTGAGTTTGAAACTAACAACATTAAATAGACATAATGGATATTTCATTAGTCAAAAAATTATAGGATAAACCTGTAGTGAAGTTTCCTCCCCATTATCCTTTGATATACTTGCCATTAAAACACCCCACTCAGTATTTAATCCTACTCCAGTAACCTATTATAAGCCAGTATAATTTGTCAATTGATTAATCACAATCATAAAGCACAACAACATTTTTTTGCATAAACACTTACCAACATTGTTCCATAGCCATCTGCTACCTTACATCCAGACATCAAAAATGGATTTTTTTGATCTTTGTGAACCTACAGCCAAAATGGTGTAGTTATAGTTGATGACAATGTCCCAACACTTGGCATCAGAAAATTATATCTATCACATTACAAACAAACCAAGGAGGCAACATAAGAGAGAGTGTCATACATATTCTCTTTCCCCAGTCATACTGGATTCATCAATTGACAAGGACTGTCCTTCAATTAGAATGCCATTTGCAGGGACCTGAAAATAAATGAATAATGATAAATATCTAAGAAAACAATAGTCTAATTTCCAAAATGGACTATTGAATATATTGGATAATAATGTTAGGCAATTTACATATATACCTAATCACCAATATTTAAAGGTATAACATCACCAACAAGAAGATAAAAAATGGAAACTTTAAATCTTCTCCCCCCTTGGATAACCTGAACAGGTAATGCAAATATACTGTCAAATCAAAGAGACTAATAGTAAAAAAATAACTTGATGAATTCATCATGTATGTTGATGAAATATAAGATGGGGAAAATAACAAGAAATACACCTGCAGTTGAATGTTCCTTTTTTCTTCATTCAAATTTTGGAACTGGAGAGATTTTCGGTAGTCACTAATTGCTGCAAATCAGAAAGAACAGGCACACACTTGTTTTTGAAATACAACAAAATGCTCAACAAAAGAAATTCCCATATGAAAAAAAATTCTTGAAATAGTTTTCCACATCACATAAATGTTATTGGAGAAGATCATAGGAAAGAAAACTCTCTTAAAACAGTCATATTACTTTAGGTAGCTAAAATTTGTTTACACTCTATATAAAATTTGAGACTTCAATTTTGAGTTTTTAATTCAATTTAAGAGATCTTAATCTTTATGAGAAAGATTCTCTATAAAGGGAAAGTAGCAAGCACAAAGATGAACAAAGATCATTTCAAATTATATCCAGCGAAAGAAAAAGCTACAACATGCAGAACACAATCTTACCTGTGACTTCCTTGATGCCCTACGTATTGCAAAGTAAAACATGGTTACAAAACTTCACTGTTTTGAAAGAGAGGGAATTTTAGCCATATCATTAGGAAAAATGCAAAAGGAAAAAAAGATACTATGGCTTACTTCAGTCTTTATTTGAAACCCGAGTGACAAAGCCGCACAAATCATTAAAATTACTAAAGTCGTTTCTTGACAAGCTTACCATAGAAAAACCTTAACACCAAAGAAATTAACATATCAATGACAACAACCATAATCTCAATTCCATAAAAAATTAAAACAATTCACAATAAGTGTAAATGTTATTGAAAGCATAATAAAGTAAAGATTACAAATAAATTGCATGCAACCTTTCGGGGATATGTATTTTCCCCATTCGCATTTTGACGACATAGCAATTCTTTAGGGTTTTCTTTAATACCCTTATCAACATCAATGTTTAAGTGCTTTGCTACCTCCTTTACCTATTACCAGTTCAGTCTGTTACAACCATAGCTACCTTAACATAAATTTCCCTGAAAAACATAATGACCAATATTACCATGTGCAGACCATTTTATTTTCTTACCCCTCCTATCCACTGTAGACTATCAAAGTTTTTATCTCTAACTAATTGAGCAAGATTTTCTGCCTCGATTTCAAAGTCCTCTATGGGATTATCTTGCAAAGGAAAGATCTTATAAGCTTCAACGTCATATGGTGTTTTTAATGTTGTCAAACAAAATAATGGAAAAATAAAAAAAACAAATTAAAATGCACTTGGTTTGCAAATCATGCAATAACAATCAAATTAAAATGCACTTGGTTGGCTAGTGAATGTCAATTCAAATAGGATAAGATAATAATGGCTAGTGAATGTCAATTCAAATAGGATAAGATAATAATAGTATATACAAGAAATCCCAAAATTGGTCCATTGGATTCTAAAAGAACAATGAAAAATAAGGAATAGCGAGTGGAAGAGCAACAAAACTTGATAAAGTAGTGCATTCAACAAAATGTATATAAAAACAAATCCTGGAAAATTTACCTGTTTAATAGTAGTGGTGGGATGATTAAAATGGCAATTACTGCCATACCTACAAAATCTAGTACACATGTAGTGCCCACAATCAGGCTGGCTGGACTTCTCTGGGTAGCCACTGAGTTTTTCCTCTGCTTGTAGTGTCATCTGCGACATAGATTCTGCATTCTCAAACACATAAACATCGCCTCAGAATTGCTTAAAAAATTGTGAGGAAATAAAACAATACTTATATGGACGTGATTCTTGCTTTGTTGAAGCTCAAACCAGGACAAGATAGTTGAGATGTTGGGGAAGTAAATCATCAAGAATTCGAATCTCAGAAAGCAATTGTCAGCAGCTAACGAATGAAAGCACAATTTCCATATAGAAACTTAGCACACAATTAACATTAACACTAAACTTACCCCTCAAAGTTCCTTCGCCACAAGACGACACCCTAATGCCTTTGTCATTATCATCTGTCACTTGATGGCCTCTCCAAACAACAGAGCCCTGTCTTCCTCAGGAGGACTTCAGTGGGAGAAGCTGTCGGGGTTAGCCTCATCTCAATCAAATGAAACCAAAAATAGAAAAAATGATTCTCTAAATCGCTACTATAATACCATATATCCATTAATGCCGATGTTTTTACATGTCAGGATCCTATAAGTGGCAGCTAGGGCAAAGTCTAAAAACAACAATTTTTCAACAGATTACCAATAAGATCCTTGTAATGATGAGCTACAAGTCGAATACATTAAAAATCACATAAATACAAATTGAAAATTATCTGTATTTCCCCTACACATCAAAGTTTCACGCACAGATTTCTTCAAACGCATGTATAAAATATTCTCTGCCTAATGCTTTACACAGATGACCCTATTATTTCTCTCACATATACATAATTGATGTATTAGCTTCTCTAAACGATGGGAATGGTAACAGACTTTGGCTTTTCCAACTCAGAAACAGGGCGCTTAGCAACTGTAACAGTCAAAACCCCATCTTTATAAGTCGCCTTGATATCTTCCACATTCGCATCTCCTAGCAGGGTAAATTTCCTCATAAATCTCGCCCTTCTCCACTCCAGTCTGATTATCTTAATCTCCGGACTGAGCTTGCTCTTCTTCTTTTAACCCGCTATATGAAGAATATTGTTGTCTACTTTAACCTTGATGTGATTGCTCTCCAGGCTGGGCATATCAAGGACAAAGGTGTAAGAGGTGGGCTCACCTCCAGTATATCTGCAGAGGTCCTGAACATTGCCTTGGTGTCTTTCACATACCTGCATGCAGGTCTTTGAAGCTTCTTCTCCTCCTGCTCTGGCATGTTCAGCAGCTGCTCTATATCCCTTACCAAATTGTTCATTCTCACAACTTAGAAAATTTCTCTTTACAATGGCGATGAATGAAACAGTACATCGCATAAAGTCTCTATACCTATGTTGTTTGCCACACAAGGAAACGATGAAAATAAAGGGAAATATTGTCAGGCCATTTAAGACGAGAACTATTTCATTGTCACAGGACATATTTTCCAGCACGTATTGACAGCGCAAAATGGGCCATCGACCATGATGGACCCCTTAATTAAATGCCACTCAATTCTCACGCTGCACAAAATATAAATATATTATTATTTTCGAAAGTATGCATGAGAGATTTACATTTACATCCTGAGATACAAATCGGTGAAAAGATTTGAACCATTGGAGGAAGTCAGTCAATCGACGGCCAAAGTTAAGTGAAGCAAGTGTGCTAATTTTATGGTTCTTGTTGTGGGAAAATGGTAAGAAAAGAGGAGTTGTATGATGCCAATTGACGGAATATTGGCGAGCTTCAGGCTGTAAATATACAATTTGGGAAATGTGATGGTGAATTTGTGGAATTTTATGCGTTTTGGGGGTTAATTTTGCTTGAATCGATGTGCATTTAAGTGTTGAAATGAGACCAAAGTCCAGAATTTGACGAACAAATGGTGGAACTGATTTGGCTTCAAGGCAGGTTGAGGTGGAAGTAAGATGATCGATGGAACGTAAATACCAGGTAGATTGCACGCTACCCATTTGCACACTACACTCAGTTTCATTTACCCTAGTCTTGTGTACCCACAATACCCTTAATAATTAACCCAAATCACCATTTAACAAAAAACACACACACCCATTTGGCTTTTTTTTTTCTCTAATCGGTTCACCTGTTCAAATTAGTTATGGATGAAGAGTATGATGTGATAGTGCTGGGAACTGGCCTCAAAGAATGCATAATCAATGGCCTTCTTTCTGTCGATGGGCTCAAGGTATGCTCGTCTTTCAATTCAATTGAGATTTTCATGATCTAAAAAGCATCATAAAAATAATCTAGATTTAATGACAACAGATGCCATCTTACGAGCTTAGGGTTTTAATTCTAGTCGTTTATTTATAAAAATAACCATTAATGAATTTGTTGGTTTATATTATCATTCTTGTATAGAATATTCTCTGGTTTAAAAAAATTATCGATGGGTTTCATGATCCTTTTAAGACTTTTCCTTTATTATAGGCAATACAAGAGGGGACAGAAAATATTACTCTGCTGTACAACCTAGCTGACAATTCAGCTATCCCGATGCCGAAAAAATTATTTCTGACTGGGCTGACAAAAATTGTGGCAGAAACTTTAAACAAAATAGTCTATTGACTAATTATATTATATAAATTGTGAAAAATTCATACAAAAAAATTTATTGCCTCAAGAAAGACTGCATAAAATTTTATATGTTAAAAATTATAAAATAAAGAGAATTGCTTTTGATTTCAACTGTAAATACTTTTCAAAATTTATGCGTACTAAAGAGAGTTCTGTTAAACTTTGTTCCCACTTTATTTTTTTTGAGTTTTGTAAGATACAAATTGCAAAATAATTTGAGCTCCGACTCAGTTCAATTCTTCTAAATAATACAAATAGAGATCAAAACATAAGATTTACTCCTTTCAAGAGAGATTATACATATATCCATCTGTCACTTCATTCAAACACAACATTAATAAATAATTACCATATTTGAAATTTAAAAATTCACCTATTCAACTAAGTGAACACTAAAGAAAGGTTGTTTTGAATTACCTTAGACGAAGTGATTGGTATAAGAGATTTCAGTTTAGCACAAAGATCTCTCATTCGATTCCTCCTTAGCTTCTCTGTAATCATTAGCAATTTTATGTTGCCACATTCAGTTGAGCAACTCAGTCCTCCCAATAAAACATCAATTTTTTGTTTTCTGGGTAAAGCAGGTACTCCAATATCTAAAGATCTAATAGCTAAAACACAATTTTTAGGTTCCATGACTGATGGCCATTTTAGTTTGGGGTTGAGGTCCTTTTATAAGAGTCCAAGGGAATTTGGTGGAAAGACTGTACGTTAGACTAGCATTTGTTAAGTCAATGATAATACTAATTAGCCGATAGGCTATTTGTGTCAACTTTGCTCAGAATTTTTGTCAGCCTCACCATTTTTCAGACTTCCGGTGGTCAGGAAAAAGGTGGCAGATGGGTTATAACTTTGGTTAGAATTTTTGTCAGCCTCCCAGATTTTTGGCCTTTCGATGGCTGTGAAAAAGGTGGCGGAGGCAGTTGTTGGCTACTTTGGGAATAGAGTGGCATTTTTCGGGCCGCGTGGATAGAGAAGGCTACGAAAATTAAACCCTGGTTCGCATCAACATTAATTGTTGTATGATTTGCGCGTACTTGGGATGGTCATAATAATAGCTTTCGTTTAACACCTCGGGGAATAAAACAAATGTCTGGGAAATTTTCAATAAGACATTGTTTGGTGTCGTTCTGTTGCTATACTTGATATGAGAGTTGTGAGTGACGAGGGTAAGCTTCTGTGAGGGTGCAAGTTGGATTAAGCTTTGTGCAGCTTCTGCGAAGGTGGGTGGAGGTTATTTTATGTTTTTTGCATGGGTGGATGGTTGGAAATGCAAAAGAAAAGTGTTGCGTGTGATAATATTTTGCTGATTTTTGTGCAGGAAAGTTGGCAAGAAGAAGTGTGTTTGAAGCAAGTGGGAAGAGGTGCATGTCGAAGAAACCCTTGGCAATATTGTTTGATTTGTGGTTCGCGGTCTATGCTAGGCTATATTGCTTGATTTTCCATAAGGTACTGTTGATTGTTTCAAATATCTTGTCTGATTTATGGCTCGTGTTTTGTGTGTATGGTTTTGCATGGATTTGATACTATGATTTTTTGTGGGTTTCTGTTTATGGTTTCCGTTATCTGCGTATATTTGTAGGCTTGGAGAAACAAGGTAGCTTGGAGAAAGCTGGCAGAAAGAGGTTTGTTTGAAACAAGTGGGAAGAGGTGCATATGGAAAAAATCGTTTGCCATATTGTTTCATTTGTGGCTCGTCATTTTTGGCAGGCAATATTGTTTTATCTACAATAGGGTACTGTTGATTGCTTCTAATTTTGATAAGGGGTTGTTGAGAAAAGACTATATTGTTTGTGAAAATGAGTATTGTTTGGTTTAAGGTTCGTGTTTTGTGTTTATGGTTTTGCATGGGTTACTAGCTGTCATTTTTTGTATTTTGTGGATTTCTCCGTCTGGGTCGGTCTTTAAACCAATACTGTTTGATTTATGGCTTCGGGTTTTTCGTTATGGTTGCAATGGAGTAAAATAGTCAATCCTATACGCTTTGTGTTAGCTTCCATTGGGCATTGTCGATTATAGTTTTGTTGCTTAAGCTATATTGTTTCATTTTGGAGAAGGTGATGTTGAAAAGGCTGTATCGTTTCAATTTTTGAGGAGGTTGTGTTGAGAAAGGAGTGTTTTTTTGTATGAGTTTGTTACTATCAATTTTCAACGGGTTTCTGTTTAATGTTTGCATTTTGTTGGTATGTTTGCAGCAGAATAAAATTGTTGAGGTTATGGAGTTTTTGTCGATTGTTATTGTATATCTCGGGCTATATTGTGGCTTTTTGCATCTGGGTGGCTATTGAAACCAATGTTGTTTGATTTATGGCTTTCATTTTCTAGTTATGGTTGGAATAGAATAAAATAATTAATGTTGTTGATCCTATGTTTGGGTACATTGGGTATTATTGATTATTGTTCTCTGCCTTAGGCTATATTGGGTATATTTTAATATCAATATATATGTGTAAGATTAAAATTTTTAAGGTTATGGAGTTTTGGTTGATTCTTATTGTATAGCTCGGGCTATATATTGTGGCTTTCTGCATCTGGGTGGCTATTGAAACCAATGTTGTTTGATTTATGGCTTTCGTTTTCTAGTTATGGTTGGAACAAAATAAAATAATTAATGTTGTTGATTCTATGTTTGGTTACATTAGGTCTTATTGATTATTGTTCTCTACCTTAGGCTATATTAGGTATATTTTAATATCAATATATGTGTATATATATATGTATATATGTGTATATATATATATACATATATTTATATATATCTTAATTTTCCATGGGTCTCTCTTTATGGCTTGCATTTAGTGGATATGTTCACAACGGGGAAAAATTGTTGACCTTATGTAGTTTTTGTCGATTGTTACTATCTAGCTCAGCCTATATTCTCTCATTTTCGATAAGGTTATGTTCAAAATGCTATATTGTTTCAATTTTCAATAAGGTGCTATTCATAGAAGACATATTATTTGTTAAAACAAATTATGTTTCATTTATGGACACATTATATGCGTCAATTTTCAATGGGTTTCTCTTTAATGTTTGCGTTTTGTGGGTATGTTTGCAGCGAGATAAAATTGTTGATGTTATGCAGTTTTTGTTGATTGTTATTGTATAGCTCGAGCTATATTGTGGCTTTCTCCATATGATGGTTGGAACAAAATAAAATAATTACTGTTGTTGATTGTATGTTTGGTTACATTAGGTATTATAGATTATTGTTCTCTGTCGTAGGCTATATTGGGTGTGTTTTAATATTAATATATATGTGTACATATATACATATATTTATATATATTTCAAATTTATGTGGGTCTCTCTTTATGGCTTGCGTTTAGTGGATATATTGGCAACAAGATAAAATTGTTGACCTTGTGCAGTTTTTGTCGATTGTTACTCTTTGGTTCAGCCTATGTTGTCTCATTTTTTATAAGGTTATGTTCAAAAGGCTATATTGTTTCAATTTTCGATAAGGTGTTGTTCATAGAAGACAATATTATTGTTTGGTTTAAGGTTGGCGTTTTGTGTCTATGGTTTTGCATGGGTTCCTAGTTGTCATTTTTTTTGTGTGTTGGCTTGCATTTGGGCATTGTTGATTATAGTTCTGTTGCTTAAGCTACATTGTTTCATTTTGGAGAAGGTGCTATCGAAAAGGTTGTATTGTTTCAATTTTTGATAAGGTTTTGTTCATAAATGAGTTGATGGGTTTGTCACTGTTAATTTTTGAGAGCCTGTTGTTGAGAAGGCTATATTGTTTCTATTTCTGATGAGCTTTTGTTCAAAAATGAGTTTATTTTTACTTGGGTTGGTTACTATGAATCTTTGTGGGTTTCTCTTTATGGGTTCCGTTTTGTGGCTATGATTGGAACAAGATAAAATTATTTACCTTGTGCAGTTTTTGTTGGTTATTATTGTGTATACTAGGATATACTGTTAGATTGTTGACAGGGTGCTGTTGAAAAGTGTTTGAATTCTTGTTAAGGTACTCTTGGGAAAAGACTGTGGTGGTTTGGGTTATATTTTTACATTGGTTTGTAACTTTCCATTTTATTGTTCTCTTTCTTAGGCTATATTGTTTCATTTTCGAAAAGGTGCTATTGAAAAGGCTATATTGTTCACATTTTTGATAGGGTTGTGCTCAGAAAGGAGTATATTGTTTGGATGGGTTTGTCATTGTTAGTTTTTGAGAATGCGCTATTGAGAAGGCTATATTGTTTCAATTTTTTGATAGGGTTGTGTTGAGCAATGAGTATATTTTAACTTCAGTTTGTTTCTGTGAATGTTTGTGGGTTTCTGTTTATGGCCACTGTTTTGTGGATATGTTTGGAACAAAATAAAATTGTTGGTGTTATGCACCATCCCCACTGGACAAGAAGCATAGATCAAATAGAAATCGTCATTAACCTATGAAAAGAACAAGCATATTAAGCAATAGATATGAATATTGTCTGCATATGATTTCAGCTAGATACATGTCTGCACATAGAGATGAATAATGAGTGTCTCTAATTTCACAAACATACGTATGTATACATAGGCTGACTGAAATGAGCAAGAACAAGACAAGGGCTATTGTCCACCCTATGTTATGAAAAGAATAAGCAGACCAACAAATATATATGGATGGTGTTTACATCTAATCTGACATACACAAATATCCATAGTGGAGAAAAGAGGAATAAAACACTACAAAATAGACACATACTTTTTTCCATGCATATATCTGTAAGCAAGAGATTTGTACATATACATCCAACACATGGAATAGATGTATTTAGAGTTGCAAAAACAAATTCCACATCAATGTATATGTCTCGAAGTTAGTTGCAGAGGAATAAAACATTCTATATATACGCTTAGAAAGAAAAATCTATACAGACATATATGTATCCAAAGCTATGTGTAGACAACAGCCATATATATCCATAGGTGGACCTCAAACATGTGAATATTGTTTGCATGAAATGTCAAAAACACACAAATCTATGCATATGAAATATCAAAGTCTTGCAATTCTCGTTAAGGCACAGTATTTTTTGTCGATTGATGATGGCTAGCTTGGGTTGTTTTTTTTGGCTTAGTTTGTTGCTGTGCAATTTTTGGTGCTTTGCAACAATCAACAATACCTTTTGGAAAATAATATATACTATTTTAGAGATAGTCAAGGAATTATTTTCTTAGTCTGCACCTCTTCCCTCATCGCCGCCTTGTTGCCATCGGCTATACCTCTTCCACTTTCATTCAAAAAACCACAAAATAGCCTGCAACCTGTTTTGCAGAAATTCCACAACCAATGATTGGACTTGTACCTTTACAAAAGCTTGCTCTCCACGCTCACAACTACTATATATATGTACATATATATATGTCTATATATGTATATCTATATCTATATATATATGTATATATATGTGTGTGTATATATATATATGTATTGTTTCAAATTATAATATGCTTTTGTTTAGCAAGGACTCTATTTTTGGATTGGTTTGCTACTGTTAATTTCCGAGAAGGTGTTGTTGGGAACACTATATTGTTTCATATTTCCATAAGGTTTTGTTAAGAAGGGTATATTTCTGGTTTGCTATGTTGCTGTGAATCTTTGTGGGTTTCTTTATGTGGCTTGCATTTTGTGGCTATGTTTGGAACGAGATAAAATTGTTAAAGTTATGCAACTTTTGCTAGTGTTGTGATTTTTTGTGGGCTTCTTTTAATGGTTTCCGTTTTTTTGTGGGCTCCTTTTATTTAATGGATTCCATTTTTTGCTTGTGTTTGTAACATAATAAAATTTTAAAGATGGTGCAAATTTTGTTGATTATTGTTGGGTGGCTTGAGCTATATTCCTCCATTGGTTTGTTACTCTATATTTAAATGAAACAATATTGTTATCAACAGTGACAAACCCATACAAAGAACATCCTTGCAAAAGCTAAACCATAAATCAAACAATATTGGTGTGAACAAACTATATAGATTTTTTTAAACACAACCTTATAAAAAAGCTAACAATATACCCTAAAACAACGTAACTTGTAAAACATTAACTATTTCATTGCAACATATTTATATATATATATGTATATATATATATTTATATATATGTGTATATATATATGTATATATGTATATTTATACATAAATATATGTATATTTATACATAAATATATGTATATTTATACATAAATATATGTATATTTATACATAAATATATGTATATTTATACATAAATATATGTATATTTATGATAAAATATATGTATATTTTATACATTAACAGTGATATTTATATTATTAAATATATGTATATTTTTATACATAATATATGTATATATATATATATATATATATATGTATATATATATGCATATATATATATATATATGGTTTATATATATATATATGGACAGGTGAGTATAGAGAGGGGAGAGAATATGGGGAGAGAGGAAAGGAGAGAGGAGAGAGGAGAGAGTAGAGGAGAGGAGAGAGCATGGAGAGGGGAAACAAAGGAATGGACAATGGTGGCATAACATTAACTATTTTATTCCATTGCAACCATTACCATATAATGCTAAAAATCATAGTTATAGACCTATGCAAAACCTTTGGCATAAAAGGGTGGCCCATATACAGTGTTAGCTCTCAAAAATGCAGGCAAAATACCTCAGGAGGTTGCCAATCTCTTGATACATTTTAGGGTAACAGACAAGGCCAAATGATTTAGATCTTCTACTCTTCAGGTGTTGCCAAACCTAGGCGGGTGTACCTATAACAATGAAGCAGACTTGACCAATGTTTATTCCTTTAAAGTGATTTACCCACAATGGCAAATAGGAGTGGATAAATGAGTTTTATTTTGGTATAAATTGTATAAGCAATATCAAGGAAAAATCTAATGTGTTCATATAAAAAAAATGAATGAAATTAAACAGTGGAATGGTAGAGACTAGTGCCTTATTGGGTGTACGGAGTCAAATGATAATATGAAATGAATAAATTCTTTCTAGTAGATAGTCAAATTTTTGGCATACAATTTTAAGTTTATCACTGGTATAAACATGCAAGGATGCGACTACTGAGTTCTTCTTAATGATCCAAATGAGATTTCCTAATTACTATGACTGGCTAAAAGGACTTAATCTTTCCTTGAAAGAACCAATTAATCCAATCATATAGATACAACAAGTGTGCACTGATAAACTAAAAAATATCCTTGATATATCAGTTTAAACAATTAGAAAACATCAACCTTGGAGACAACTTCAACAATACTTCTAATTAACACAACAAACAATTGATACCAGAAAAATGTCACCACATCAAATGAATTCAATTGAAATATCCATTGTTTCAAACATGCATCATAGTCTCAGACGAAGACATTTTGTATCCTACTGTATTTTTTACTAGCCTTTTTTTTTTCTCTCGCTGTCAAAAATAGGTATTTATACATCGGCCATATGAAAATTCGCGTCCATTCATATTCAAATCTCAAGCGGTCCTTTCATTCGAGCTTTTACCAATGTTTGCTAAACACCCGCTTAGACGTCCTGCAGTCATACCGACATTCTGAGTCTCTCCAACTACCACAAATTATATATCGCTTTGATGTCCTGCAGTCTCATCGATGTGCTGAGTCTCACCGATAGCCTATCTGTATCTTCGTTTCTATTGCCAAGTTGTCTTGTAGTTATACTGATGTTATGATTCTTCCTGACAGTTATCCTTTTGGTCTCAAGTGTATCGCTATGACTCTCGCCGATGAAAACTATCGCTGTGACTTAGCGGGTCAGCAAAACATTCCACAACTTACTTTGTGTCTTGCCGAGACATCTCCTTCGGTTCATTTTATGATCGCCGAGACATAACAATTCTCCTGCCAATGGAAAAAACCTAGTGTGACCTTCCCAGCTCTCTCTGACGAAGCCTATCTTGCTGATGAATATTCCCTATGAACATATTGCTAAGTCATTACCAATGTTATCTTGTCGATGTGACATAGGGGTCGGTAAGACTCCCTGACTTCATCCTGATGACAACGATGGAATCCGCTCTTTCTTTATCAGCGAGACCAAATGAATGCTCTGGGACATCACACCAATGACTTAAGTTTGGCCAATATAGTTCTTTGTGCTTCATCGGTATGACACATATAGGCTCGTTATGACTTATACTGATGAAGATTTTCTTGCTGATAGGATCCTCTAGTTGTTGAGACTGCGAATGTCATCATGCCGATATGAATCCTCAAATGAAATCATATCGGTATAACATTCCCGATCTCTTGCCGATAAACTGCAAAAGACACATGTTAGTATAAAATGCTTCATGGATCAGTGAGACCTGTATCATCTCCTGCTGATATGATTTATACATTGAAATACTTAGGGTTAGATGAATTCTATGGGACCACATGACAGAATATGGGAAAATATGTTATGAAGAGAGGATTCATGTGCTTATGGCATGGACTTCTTAGGAAATTTCTAGGTACAGACAACCATGAAATTTTCAAAATTTTACAGTTCTAACAGTGGCTTCATCTGGGTATGAATGATTGTGAGATCATTGCAAGGATCCAAATTTTTGGGTGAGCATACCAAACTCAAGGTGATGGACTAGTGAGCAAGATGGAATGAATGGAAATGGAGATGAACATGACCCTATACTATTGTACATGGAAAGATTTATTTTAAAAGAAGGAATTTCAGGATTGTCCATGTACTGGCAATTCCTATTCCTTTTATTTCCTAGACTACTGTGCATGGAAGAGAAATTTTTGAGAGGATTTTCAAGAGTTGTCCATGCACTGGCAACCCTTAATCCTCTGTATTGCTCAAGAGAAAAAATTCTTCAAGAATTTCCCATATACGGGCAACTCATGTTCTTCACCAATCATGTTTTGTAAATAATATGAATCTTCACCTTTCTTGCCAACAACAACAAAGGGTCCCAACCATAAGGCTTCAAATTTCCCATGTTTTCCCTTCTCCTGAAACCTTGCATTCCACATTAACACTAGATCATTTTCTTTGAATTTTCTATCTTTTGCTCTTCTATCAAATAAATACTTCATTTGTGCCTAAAACTTCACATTCTGGTTTTGAGCTAATCTTCTTACTTCATGAAGCTCTTCCAGTTGTTCCATTCTTTCCTCCATTTGTTCTGGAATATCTATATCTTCCTTAATGATAAATTTGTAAACTGGTAACAAATTTTGTAAAGGCATCCTAGCTTGTGTTCCATTTACCAATTCAAATGGGGATTTTCCAATTGACTTTTTCAGAGTTATCCTAGCAGCCCACATAGCCAACCTCAATTTTGAATCCCAAGCCTTTTTGTTCCCACCTAGCATCCTCCTTATGATCTGCAGAAGAATTTTGTTGCTGGACTCTGCCTAACCATTAGCTTATGGATGGTAAGGAGTTGTATAAGAAATAGTGATACCATATGTACTGCAAAAATCTCTAAACTCATTAGATCAGAAACACATCCCATTATCTATAATCAATCTTAATGGTGTACCAAATTTGGTAACAATGTTATCCATTAAAAAATTGATCACAACTTTACTTGTTGCTTGCTTGGTTGGGACTGCCTCCACCCATTTGGTGAAGTAACCAGTAGCTACTAGGATCCACTTATGTCCTCCACTTGATTTCTCTTGTATTTCCCCAATAAAATCAATTCCCCACTGATGAAAAGGGGCTTCAACCTACAAAGGTCTGAGTGGTAAAGCTCCCCGATACTTCATTTTCCCTAAATTTTTTTGGCATGCTTCACATCTTCTTACATATGAAAAAGAATTATTAAAAACTTTTTGCCAGTAATAACCTGCCCCAGGTGAGTATCTTATGTGCAGTTGTCTTTGTAGAATAATGGCCTCCACAGACCCCTTCATGCATCTCTCTCAAAACACGCTTGGCCTGTGACTCATCAAGACAAAGCAACAACATACCGTCCTCGTTTTTCCAAAACAAATCACCTTCCATGAACACATATTTGGATGCCTGTAGCTTCAAGGTTCTTCTCTTATTATCACTTAATCCTTCAGGACACTTCATGTATCTGAGGTAATACATGATTTCTGTATACCAAGGAGTATGCTCAATACTTGCAATTGCATTTCCTTCATCTTCTACATTACAAATTTGATTTGCTTCAATATTTGTTTCTGCCATTAACTTGGCCAAACATTGACCTCTTACTAATTTGGCGATTTGTATTTCCATAGCAAATTCTTGAATTTTATTAATCCACCTGCATCTCTTTCCAGTTACCTCTGACTGTGTCAAAATATCTTTAACAACTGCATGAGGGACATAAGCTCTCACTTTGGATCCAACAAGATATGATCTAAAAGCTTTTATGGCTTTCACCAATGCAAATGCTTGTTTCTCCATTATATCATATTTCAATTCTGACCCCTGTAATGACTTACTGAAAAAAGACACAGGTTGCTCATGACCTTCCTCATTCTTCTGTAACATGACAACAGCTATAGTATGCAATGAAGCAAATGAAAATATTTGAAAAGGTTTTACAAAATCTAGAGATTTAAGGATAGGAGCCTCCTTGATGACCCTTTTGATGGATATGAAAGCTTCCATTGCCTCTGCATTCCATTCTATCTTTTGTCCCTTCCTTAACATCTTTGATATGGGCTTAATAATTTTAGCAAAATTAGAGACAAATCTCCTAACAAAATTGATTTGTCCAAAAAATGACTGGATGGCCTTGACAGTCTTAGGAATAGGAACTTTATCTATGGCCTCAACCCTCTCAAGATCTATTCTAATCCCCTCCTTTGACACAATATGTCCTAAGAGTTTACCTTTTGTGACTACAAAATGACATTTTTTAGGGTTCAGACTAATACCATATTCTAAAGCTTTAATAAATACCTTTTCCAGATGTTCTACATGATCTTTAGCCCTTTTTGAATAAGCAATAAGGTCATCTTGATATACCACCATGATAGCATTAATCAAGTCTGCAAATGCTACTTTCATAACTCTTTGAAAGGTTGCACCTGCATTTGTGAGACCGAATGGCATTCTCACATAAACATATGTTCCCCACGGGGTTGTAAAAGCTGTCTTGTACTGCTCAGATTCTTTGACTTTGACTTGGTTGTAACCAGAGAACCCATCCATCATAGATAACAACTCACATCATGTTGCTTTATGTAGTACAACCTCCATATTAGGTAGAGGATAATTATCCTTGAGAGATGCCACGTTTAGATTTCTGAAGTCCACACATAATCTGATATCCCTGTTCTTCTTCCTCATAGGAACTAGGTTTGAAACCCATGTTGAATGCCTGGTTGGTTTGATGATACCCCCATCTCTAAGCTTTGTCAATTCCTCCTGCATTTTTGGTTCCAATGTTGGGTTCATAGGTCTTTTCCTCTGCCTAAATGGCTTTGCATCTGGCTTCAATGGGATTTCATGTTGAAATAAATCTTCCCTATATGCTTTGAGATCTTCATAAGACCATGCAAACACATGTTTATATTTTCTCAATAGTGCAATCAACATTCTTTGAATTGTCAGGCTTATTTTCTTTCCAATGTATACCTTTTTTGGTGCTAGTTTAGTCCCTAGATTGACCTCTTCAATATCCTCTCTCTTGACTGGTATCTGTTTCATGAGGGGCCGATCATTTCCATCATATACCCTTTCCAATGCTACTAGCCCTTTGGGAAGCTTATTAGTTTTAAGCTGTAAGACCTCTTTCCCAAATACTATCTGCTTTCCATCTACTTCTTCAACAAAGGCATTGAAATCAACTTCTTGAGCTTCATATTGATCTATAAAGTGAAGAAATTTCAAGAGGCCAACATCATCATTGAAAACCTGCCAACTGTATATATTTTCAGGCACAACGGGTCTTGTTTTGAACTCAATTTGAGACACTCCAACCAGTGTGATATCATCTCTTCTCAATGCTACATTGGCTAAAAAGTCTGCCATTATGTTTTTCAACCTCTCAATCCATTCAATGGAGAAAGCATCAAACAACTCAATTGTGTCCCATACAACATTCATGTATTGCTTCAGCCTCTTGTGTTTTGCTGCATATTTTGATTTAACTTGAGAAACAACTAGCTCAGAATCCCCTAGAACAGCTAGCAACTTGATCTTAGGTTTTACATCCATATTCAATCCTGTTAGTAAAGCTTCATACTCTGCTATATTGTTCATGCATTCAAATGCCAAAAAAAATGAATATTTAAATGTGACTCCTTCAGGTGAAACAAACACTATTCCTGCTCCATTACCTTCTTGGCTACATGCTCCATCAAAGTACATTTTCCACACACCATCACAATTTTTTGCAACATGTTTATCAATTGGATCACCATTGACTAACTCTGGCTAGGCTGGTTCTATCTTAAAACTTCCAAGATCCATATCACAAAAGAAATTGACTTGATCTTGAGGTACACAATCTACAATTGGGTTCGTTATATCTAATTATAGGCCACCTGAGGATAAGCGGCTAATTTAATTTCAACATCTTTCATAACACCTACTACTGGAACAAGCCTGCTATCCATTGCATAACACTTCCCTCCATTAAAATCCACCCACATACCAAGTTGTTTCATAAATCCAACTAACATGATATTGATAGCAGCGCCAGAGTCTATCATGCAATTCCTCAACAATTTGTTGTTTATCAGTAGCGTGGTGAAAAAAGGTTCAACTTGTGGGGAATTTACCAATACATCATTTAGACACACTTCTTGGACAACATCTTCTCTTGCTTGTTAACCATTTTAGTGGCCATCTAATTTTTAGAACTCGTACTTTTCTCATTTCCATTTGATATCAATTGAATTGCACTATCGCTATACTCCTTAATTCTCATCATCTCGAGCAGTGGGACAAACATTTTTACCTGTGATAAAGCCTGAGAGAAGTCAAAAGGAGAACGTTCCTCCTTAATCACTTTCTTTTGCTCCGATGTTCCTCCTTTGCTTTCCTCCTTTCCCCCTTTTCCCTTTTATTCAATTGATCAATTTTCTGCTTCTCTTTGTGTAACTCTTTATCCTCCTCCTTTTGAACAAGCTTTTGTTCATTCTTATCATGTTGCTTATTTTTGTTCTCTTCAAAACTCTTGGTGTTACTTATCTTTCACAAATATTCCCATGGGAGCACCTTCCTTTTCATTCACTATCCTATTTCTTAACCAATACTTGCTCTTTGCTTGTTCAACTGCATCAATGGTTAACCTTTTTAT
Source organism: Sequoia sempervirens (assembly GCA_007258455.2). NCBI lineage: Eukaryota > Viridiplantae > Streptophyta > Pinopsida > Cupressales > Cupressaceae > Sequoia > Sequoia sempervirens. The sequence continues at coordinate 410,541,897 of VDFB02270651.1, read as the reverse complement.
TTCCTCTTTAGTGGGTCTCCTTATATCGCATTGAGTAGGCACCTCAACAGAATATTGTTCTACATAACTTTCTTCAGAATAAAAAAAAATTTGTTGTTCAACCATGTGGACATTGCACCTTTGATTTGAAACATCGTACTCACAACCTTCATCTCCTGAAGATGAATACTCCTCCTCAGTAGGGTGAAAGTTATTTGAGGTCAAGTACACTGTGTGATCCTCTCCACTGTCACCTGCTAACATTCCTTCTTCCTGCATTTCTTGGGATACAACACAGTGATTTGGGGAATGTGGCCCATCACAACCTTCACACCAGAGATTATTATTGACCATATATGCCCCCTTCTTCCTTAATGGATCAGGTGTTTCTTTGTTCCTGGGTCTATCCATTACAGGTTTTCCATCCTTCCAATTTGTATTGTAAGGCATGTCATGTAACCTAGGCCTCTCACTTCTATATGTGTTCTCCTGTTTGTATTGATAATTATTGACTTGCTGAGGAACCCTAGCATTATCTCTTTTACTAATCATCCCAACAGCTTTCCTATTGTTTTCAATGGTTAGTGCTATCTTTTGGGCTTCAGCTAAATCTCTTGGAAACCTGTTTCTTAGTTCATACCTTGTTTTTGGATCGAATGCATTCAAATAAATACTCAATGTTGCAGAGTCTGGCAACTTTGACCCAGGTGGTATCTTATTATGCAATTTGCTAAATCTTTGGTTAAAATCATAAATTAACTCATTTTGATTTTTTTGAATCCATACTAATTTATGTAAAGCGGCATCTGGTGCACACAGATTTCCATACTGTTCAAGAAATTGATCATGAAATTCTTGGATAGAATCAACAGAGGCTGTTGGCAAGCTATTGAACCAATCCCTAGCTTCTTCAGTGAGTGACATCATGAACAACCTCATATGTAAATCTTCATATGATATATCCAAGTCTTGGACAAAAGCATTAAAATTCCTCAAATGATCTTCAACATTAATTTCACTGCTCCTTGTAAACTTAGGAACATGACTTCTCCAACTGCTATCCATAGGGTAAGGGTATAATTGAAACCCTATCAAATCAAATTTTCTGATCATTGTTGTATATTGTTGAGGGGGAGGATTATGCAAGTGTTGATACTGGTACACTAGATTATTGTATTGTGTATGAAGATATGGCACATATTGTTGACCATGAGGTAGTTGTACATTTGTATGTTGTGATGCAATATACGGTGGATGGTTTGGTTGCTTGTATCGATTTACCATATGATTTTGAGGAGCCTTTGATGGGTATGAAGGCCCTATATTATTATTTCCCTGCCTATGAGGCGGTATATACTTTGAAAAACCAGCTGTCTGAGCATCAATTTGGGCTTTCTGCAATTTGAAGTCTTGGATTGCTTTTATCTTTTAGATCTTTTCCTGTTAAGCTTTTGCTCTTTCTACTTCTTGTTTATGAAACTCCAACTGTGTACATCTATTTCTTCATGAGTTGAGAACTCATAATTTTCTTGAGTTACATGATCAATAGGCTCATTTTGATTACCCTCCATTCTTTGATCATATTCCTATTGATACACGACTCTTTCAACCTCGAGTTTAGCCTCAAATTCCACCTATTTCTAAGGATTATAAAAAGGATTTATTTGTTCTTCAAGGGTATAAGGTTCTCCACTTGAATTATCTCTCCATGTATCATAACGGTCATATGTCTCACAATGTGGTCTTGATGCTTTGTCTTTGTTCGTTATGCACATGTCCTCATTTATCATCTTACGTTTATCAAACTTATCATCCTTATATGTCCACTTATGTCTGTTGCTAGCAGGACCTCCAGTAGGACCTCCTTTGTATTGGTATCTTCTACCATTCATGTTGAATTGATGCAATATTCTTGTTAGAGTCGCCACTCACTTTGTTAAAAGTGAGAAAAATGAAATTCTTGATTGTATCCCCAACAAAATCACTCTGTCTGAAACTTCTCAAACTATGAATCTTTCTTCAATGACTCTATATGATGATCTTCAACTGGATAACCTACAATAATTTTTTCCCCAGCAAAGTCGCCAATTTGTTAGCTCTCAAAAACGTAGGAAAAATACCTTAGGAGGTTGCCAATCTCTTGATATGTTTCAGGGTAATAGACAAGGCCAAATGATTTAGACCTTCTACTCTTCAGGTGTTGCCAGACCTAGGCGGGTGTACCTATAACAATGAAGCAGACTTGACCAATGTTTATTCCTTTAAAGTGATTTACCCACAATGGCAAATAGGAGTGGATAAATGAGTTTTATTTTGGTATAAATTGTATAAGCAATATCAAGGAAAAATCTAATGTGTTCATATAAAAAAAATGAATGAAATTAAATAGTGGAATGGTAGAGAGTAGTGCCTTATTAGGTGTACGGAGTCAAATGATAATCTAAAATTAAAAACTTCTTTCTGGTAGATACTCAAATTGTTTGACATACAATTTTAAGTTTATCACTGGTATAAACATGCAAGGATGTGACTACTGAGTTCTTCTTAATTATCCAAATGAGATTTCCTAATTACTATGACTGACTAAAAGGACTTAATCTTTCCTTGAAAGAACCAATTAATCCAATCATACAGATACAACAAGTATGCACTGATAAACTGCAAAATATCCTTGATATATCAGTTTAAACAATTAGAAAACATAAACCTTGGAGACAATTTCAACAATACTTCTAATTAACACAACAAACAATTGATACCAGAAAAATGTCACCACATCAAATGAATTCAATTGAAATCTCCATTGTTTCAAACATGCATCATAGTCTCAGATGAAGACATTCTGTATCCTACTGTATTTTTTACTCGCTTTTTTTTTCTCTCGCTATCAAAAATGGGTATTTATACATCGGTCATATGAAAAGTCGCGTCCATTTGTATTCAAATCTCGGGCGGTCCTTTCATTTGGGCTTCTACCAACGTTCACTAAACACCCGCTGAGACGTCCTGCAGTCATACCGACATTCTGAGTCTTTCCGACTACCACAAATTATATATCGCTTTGATGTCCTACAGTCTCACCGATGTGCTGAGTCTCACCGATAGCCTATCTGTATCTTCGCTTCTATTGCCAAGTTTTCTTGTAGTTATACCGATGTTATGAGTCTTCCCGATAGTTATCATTTTGGTCTCAAGTGTATCGCTATGACTCTCGCCGATGAAAACTATCGTTGTGACTTAGGGGTTTGGAAAAACGTTCCACAACTTACTTTGTGTCTTGCTAAGACATCTCCTTTGGCTCATTTTCTGATCACTGAGACATAACAATTCTCCTGCCGATGGAAAAACACCCGGTGTGACCTTCCTAGCTCTCTTCAATGAAGCCTGTCTCACCGATGAATATTCCCTCCGAACATATTGCTAGGTCATTACCAATGTTATCCCGTCAATGTGACATAGGGGGTCGGCAAGACTCCTTGACTTCATCCCGATGACAATGATAGAATCCACTCTTGCTTTATCAGCATGACCAAATGAATGCTCTGATACATCACACCAATGGCTTAAGTTTGGCTGATATAGTTCTTTGTGCTTCATCGGTATGACACATATAGGCTCGTTATGACTTATACCGATGAATATTTTCTTACCGATAGGATCCTCTGGTCACTGAGACTGCGAACTGCATCATGCCGATATGAATCCTCAAATGAAATCATATTGGTATAACATTCCCAATCTCTTGCCGATAGACTACAAAAGACACACGTTAGTATAAAATGCTTCATGGATCAGTGAGACCTGTATCATCTCCCGCTGATATGATTTATACAATTGAAATACTTAGGGTTAGATGAATTCTATGGGACCACATAACAAAATATGGGAAAATATGTTATGAAGAGGATTCCTGTGCTTATGGCATGAACTTCTTAGGAAACTTATGGGTACAGACAGCCATGAAATTTTCAAAATTTTACAGTTCTAACATACAACTTATGTGTATACATATATATGTATATGTATATTTGTATCTATATATGTATATATATGTATGTATATTTACATCTATATATAATGTTCATAACATTTGGTATTTTGTTGTGTATATATGCATATATATATATGTGTGTATGTATATATATGTATATATATGTATATGTATTGTATGTGTATGTATGTATATGTATAGTATGTATAGTGTGTACATAGATATATGTATATGTATATATGTGTATATCTATATGTATATATATGTATATGTATAGTATGTATAGTATGTACATACATATATGTATATATATGTATATGTATATATATATGGCTATTTGTGTCAACTTTGCTCATAATTTTTGTCAGCCTCCCCGTTTTCTAGACTTTCGGCGGTCGGGAAAAAGGTGGTGGATCATGGGTTATAACTTTGGTCAGAATTTTCGTCAGCCTCCCAGATTTTTGGCCTTCCGATGGCCGTGAAAAAGGTGGCGGATCATGGGTTATAACTTTGGTCAGAATTTTCATCAGCCTCCCAGATTTTTGGCCTTCTGATGGCCGTGAAAAAGGTGGCAAAGGCGGTTGTTGGCTACTTTGGGAATAGGGTGGCATTTCCTAGGCCGCATGGATAGAGAAGGCTGCAAAAATTAAATGTTGGTTTCCATCAACATTAATTGTTGTATGCTTTGTGTTTACTGGGGATGCTCATAATAACAACCACTGTTTAACACCTCGGGGAACAAAACGAATGTCTGGAAAATTTTCAATAAGGCATTATTTGGTGTCCTTCTATTGCTATACCTGATACGAGAGCTGTGAGTGATGGGGGTAAGCTTTTGTGAGGGTGCAAGCTGGATTAAGCTTTGTGCAACTTCTACAAAGGTGGGTGGAGGTTATTTTGTGTTTTTTCAATGGGTGGATGGTTGGAAATGCAAAAGAAAAGCATCACCTGTGATAATATTTTTCCCATTTTTGTGTAGAAAAGTTGGCGAGAAGAGGTGTGTTTGAAGCAAGTGGGAAGATGTGCTAAAAGATTATATTTTTACATGCCTTTTTAATTTTGAAGCCAATATTGTTTGATTTATGGTTTTCATTTAGTCATTATGGTTGCAATGTAATGAAATAGTCATTGTTATACAGTCTATGTTGAATGTTGTTCTCTATATTGTTAGCCATTAATTTTATTGTATGCACTTTGGTTGGAATCCTTGCGAGCCTTTTTGGTTTTTGAGCTTCTTGCCGAGCAAGGAAAAGGTGGCAAATGGCCTTCTCTTTTAAAAAAAATTGGTCAGAATTCCCGCCCGCCTCCTCGTTTTAATCCTTGTGGTAGTTGTGGGAAGGGTGTCGGAGGTGGTTGTTGGCTGCCTTGGGGATATGTCATGTGTTCCCCACTGTGTTGATAGAGAAGGCGACTAAAATTAAGTGCTGGCTTGCATCAACATTGATTGTTGTATGTTTTCTATGCCTTGGTGATGGTTGTAATAGCACGTGCCATTTATTTACATGTGGCTCCCATTTAGTGGTGATGGTTGCCATGTGGCCAAGTAGTTAATCTTGTGTAGCTTATGTTGTTTTCCATAGGGCATTGTCACTGTCTGTTGTCTAGTGCTGGCTAGGTTGTTTTGTTTTCATTTATACAACCCTAGAAAAAGTATTTGAATTGTCCCTTTAATAGGTTCAAAAAGGTGTTCAACACATGTATGTGGTAGCCAATGTTCTTTGGTATGTTTAATACAAAGTATATTGTTATAAGAATTCCTTTTGAAGAATGAAAGAAATAAAAAATTTCTTTTGAAATAAATAACTATCTTCTCAAAACAATAAATTTGAATGCTTTGTCTCCCTTTTTAAATAATATCTTCTTTAATATATAATTCTTATTAAAATAAGTTGTAGGGATGCTTCATATGGTGCTTGATTAGGATAACAAGGTGTTGAGAGGGAAAATTTTTCCCATCAAACCTTGGAATAAACACCTTAAGGGTCAATCAAGAGGACACACATATAGGTATATATATATATCTATATGTACAAATGTAAATATTTATTTATGTAGAGACTGCTATATCTAAATAGATGTGTCTACCATATTTTTTTCCTCGACATGCAATTGGATTGTTCAAAATTATAAAGAGAACAAACATCCAGACTGAATTTTCCCTCATTTTCCTGAACGAGAAGGCTATGAATTCAAACCCTTTGTTGGCTATAATATATTGCGTAGTCCGAAGCAAGGAATTATTATAGGCAACATAAGCTTTGAATTTGTAGCCTTCTCAGCCATCCAACTGAGGGAAAATGTTGTGTGGATGTTTGGTCTCTTGAATGCTGGATGGTATCGAGATTAGTTGTTGTATGGTTTGCATGTGCTTGCAATACTTGTCTTGATAGCTATTTTTTATCCAATTGTATATAAAGTGTGAGATGAAAGATAGGTCTTGCTTTGTATTGTACTTAATGTAGGTGCTAATTTGCATATAAATGAAACCATAAATGAAACAATATTGCTAACAGTCACCCACATACATAACCCACAAAATAGAAAAAATCTTGATTTCAAGATTCACCAAAAAGACTGTTGGTGTAATTAATTATTAATTACACTTTGCATAAGTTTACTTAGGCATATTTAATTCCTAAGTTATAGGTTTTATCCTTATCTTATTGAGCTATCTTGTTTCTCAAGATAAGATTAGGTTTATGCATCTTTTCTTTTATAAAGCAAATTATCTCTTGTAATTATTTAGACTTCAAATATATCAATTTGCACATCTTTTGCAAATCTCTTCTTTTTCATTTTTCTCTTCTATGGAAGGTGATTTTTCTAGTTTGCAATCAAATCTTGGTTTCTAACAAAGACACCAGATTAACTATTTTGCAACCATTCATACAAAACGGAAGCCATAAATGAAGCAATATAGCCAACAATCACCCACCTGCCAAAACCCATGAAACTATATAGTCTTTTCAACAACAATCGACACAATGAAATGTTATTGGTTTCAAGAGTAAGCTAGATGAAAAATCCTGCAGAAAAACATGCAAATTCAACATAGGAAATGCAACAAACAAAAAAGATACTATTGGAAAGCCCATATTGTTTCAATTTTCAATCAGGTTTTGTTGAGAAAAAACAGTATGTCAGATTCACATGGCATTCACATTGTAATTTTTTGGGTATGGGATTATGTTTACTCCTTCAACTTTGTAGCCATGTCTGCAAAGGAATTACATTGCTAACACTATTTAGGCTTTACATATATGCATATACATATATGTATATATACAGATATACATGTATATATACACACACATATAGTTTGTTGAGAAATGAGTATACTCTTACTTTCGTTCCTCATTGAATCTTTGTTGGTTCCTCTCAATCAATATATATGTGTGTGTGTGTGTGTGTGTGTGTGTGTATGTATGTACTGCAACCATTACCACTACACACACTTGCACCTTCATATGGGCTTTCCCTCCACAGTTACAACTACTATATATATGTACATATATATATGTCTATATATGTATATCTATATGCTTTCCATGTACTGGTGATGGTCGTAATAATAACTTTCATTTAACGCCCCAGGGAACAAAACAAATATCTCAAAAATTTCCAATAAGGCATTGTTTGGTGTCGTTCTGTTGCTATACCTGATATGGGAGTTATGAGTGATGAGGGTAACCTTCTGTGAGGGTGCAAGCTGGATTAAGCTTTGTACAACTTCTGCAAAGGTGGGTGGAGGTTATTCAACACACGAAACACAATAAAGAAACAATATTGCCTTCCACCAATGACGGCTACACAGAAACCATAAACTGAATAATTTAGACTAAGCTACAGAGCAACAATCAATGATCCCCTTTCAAAAATAACATAAACTATTTTAGAAATACTCAATGAATGGTTTTTCCAATATGCACCTCTTCCCACTTCCTTCAATTACAGGGTAATCCCACAAAGTTGGTTTACAATTTTCGGGAGATCCTGATTTTTGCTGAAATCACATATTTTTAGAAAATATAATGATTTAAGCCTTAAAAAGTTTCTTTTAAAGGATTCCAACTGAAGAGGGTTTGATCAAACCACCTTAGATCAAACCCCATTGGGTAGAACCCCACTAGTTTTAAACCATGTACCTATAATGGAGTCTCTTTTACACCTATCAAAATGCTGATAAAAAACCACTTTTGATTTACCTTTTAGGGGATCAAATGAGTTCATTTATTTTATTTTTTTAAAGTATGTAGTCCTTATTATAAGCTTCCCAAAAAGTATAATTTTAAATTAATTTAATTTAATTATTATATTTATTTTTTATTTCTTGTGAATGTGGAGTTTTCACAAAAATCAAACCTCTGTACATACATGGAAAATAGCAGATTATTAAAAAATGGAAAATATAAGTGCACTAGATTGAAGTCCTCAATCCAACAAAAAATAAAATTGATTTGATACATACAAAAAAGTTATACGTTATCTGGTCCCGCCTATGTTTGAATTGTAATTTGGTTTGACTTGAAACTTGATTAAGGAAAATATTCAATAAAACACTATGAAACCAATTGGAAGCACTAGATATTGTAGTTACAAATATAAATTCAAAAATTAAATTTTTATCCTTCATGGAAAAAAATTTATGCGTTATACGGTGAACATCACTCAAAAATATTGTTTACTAAAAAAAACTAGTTTTTAAAGGAGATGGAAAAAGAAGTGCAATATAATTCCAAAAATTTGAAAAAAATATATTTAGAATATACAGACAAAATGTCACAAATCACTAGTTTCCATCATGTTCAAATTCCTCACGGTTTAGCCGCTATAGGTTCCCAAAAGTGAAGATTTAGTTAGAAAAAAATATTTTAGTGTCCAGTTTGGCCAAAAATTGTAAACCAGTATTGTGGGATCACCCTACACCTCTTCCCGCTTGCTTTCTCTTCCCTGCGTTCTTTCTCCACAACCTACAAAAAATGAACACAAAACTATCACAACCCACCTTGGCTGTGGAATTTCTGTGAAGGTTGTTGGAGGTTATCTTGTGTTTTTTGCATGCATTGATGGTTGCAAAAGGTGTGGGTTGTGATAATTCTTATATATCTATATATATATATGTGTGTGTGTTATATATATATATCTATATGTATATATTAATGTGTATATGTATGTATATATATATGTGTGTGTATATAGATGTATATATATATATGTGCGCGTGTGTGTGTATGTATGTATATAAATGTGTGTGTATATATATATGTATATACATATATACATATATATATATACATATACATACATTATATATACATATATATATATATATATATATATATATATATATATATATATATATATATATATATATATATATATATATATATATGCACAATACGTTATTAAAAATTACACAGACATACGCTTTGTTTTGTAAGGACTTTAAAGATAGATGTTACTTGCACCATCAACACTACATGAAAACCATACAATGATTAATGTTGATGCCATTTCGCTAGCCTCCTCTATCGTTGCGCCAAACGGTTTTTTAAATTTAAAAAAAAAAACAATTCACTACCTACTACATGGTGCTAGAGACCTAGAACCGCGAAGGATGATGAAAATTCCGACCAATGTTTTCCATAACCCAATGCTAATTGTTGTTCTCTAGCTTTGGCTATATACTTTTATTTGCAATGCATAATAAAATAGCTGATATTATAGAGTTAATGTTGTTATCCAAAAGGCATTCTTTTTGATAGAGTGGTGCTCAAGAAGCTATATTGTTCTAATTTTTGATAGGGTGCTAGTGAATACATTTATGTAAGTATATCTATATATATGTATATATATATATACATATATATGTATATATATACACATATATACATATATACATATATATGTATATATACATATATATGTATATATGTGTATATGTATATATGTGTATATACATATATATGTATATATACATATATATGTATATATGTATATATATACATATGTATACATATGTATACATATATATGTGTGTATATATATATACATATATACGCATTTTTGATTGCACAAAGGACAAAAAGAATGTGCTTGGCAAATCAATCGATAAAAATAACCCAGGCTAGCGAGCAACAGACCGCAAAAGAAAACTGGATTATGTTAAGAATTTTATTCCATTGCAAACATAGCTAGAAAATGGAGGTCATAGAAAGAAGCCCACAAATAAATTGACATTGACAAACCCATGCAAACCACTACCTTGTTGTCCCCAAAAAGGGTTGGAAAAAATTATCACAGGTGACACTTTCGTTTTTCTTTTGCAAACATCGTTGCCTGCAAAAAAAAAAAAACCTCTAACCATCTATACAAAAGTGCCTATTAAGTCTTCCTTATGACACTTACTATACAATCCATCAATCTGACAACTCTTTTTCTGAGGCTGAAGAAATAACAACTAGGAATGTGTATTTAATGCATGCTTTCCCCATTGTTGTTAGCTATCTTGAAGAACAGGCTAAACCCAGAGAATGGCACCCAACAATGTGTTATCGAAAGTTGAAACAATATAGCTTTTTTCTCAGTGGGACCCTTTGAGAAACAAATCAATATAGCCATAGGGAAATGCCCTTTCAAACATTGTGCAGGCATTTTCTATCTTCATCACTGCTTGAAAAGACAGCTACTGCTTATAGCTATTGTCACTACACAGAAACCATACAACAATTAATGCTGATGCAATTTCACTGGCCTTCTCTATTGATGTAGAAAATGCTTTTAATTTAAAAATCAAAACAAAATTCGCCACCTTCCTTTTTTGGCCACAATGAATGGAGGCCAGACACAATATAGCCTAGTGTAGACAACAATAGTGAACAATGCCTTGTGCAAAACAATATCAATTGCATAACATTTACTATTTCATTGCATTATGGTCATTGCCACAAAAGTATTACTTGCAACAGCGACCCAAATGGAACACCCTCAAAACATAAAAAGCTTGCAGTAACAGACTGAATCAAAGCCTCTGCTACAGAATGTGAACCACTAATGAATCAATATTGTATATATATATATATTGATAGTGAAGAATGCATTTTGGATAACAATATAAACTGTATAATATTAACTATTTTATTATGCATTGGAAAGAGTGGAATATAGCCAAGGCTAGCGAACAACAATTAGATTGCGTTGTTGAGAACAACACAAACTATTTTAATATATTGCAACCATTTACACAGAACAAAAGCCATAAATGAGACACTATTAAATTTTGTTGTGTGTAGATTTGTATGTATGTCAAAGTAGATGTGAGCAATGTACATACATGCTCTTCCCAATGTTTATTATTTTCTCAAAATAGTTATTTGTCTAAATCTTGACATGGCATACTTCAAATGATATAATTCATATTAACTGTTATATACAACATTGAAGCCTTTTTCCTAATTATTTCTTTTCCTTCGTATTCTTGGTGTCTCTAGGGAAAAAAAAGAGGGATTTTAAAATTGAAATAATGAACTTGGAATAACAAATTGTATGTTTAGTATTATTTGAATCATTGAAGCCCTTGTTATTATTAATCCTTTCCTGTCATATTGTTAATGCCTGTGTAAAAAAATTGAGTGCCCATGTTGTGTTTTGAAGTCATAGACCTTCTAGTCAGCCACCAGTGTTGCAACTCTCAGATTTTAAAAGAGCAGACGCAACAATGTTGGTGGCCTCTAGCTCTTCCAAGGTTGGTGAACAATCCTCGAGTAGCAGTCATGTAAGTCTGTTTCTTGTTTAGTTTTTCGCTGCTGCCAATTATATTTACACTTTCTCAAGTTCACCAAACAAACCAAGAATATACTTCATTTGAATTAACAATTGCTATGATATATGTTCTAACTTATTTATATTTCAACTCTTTGTCTTTGCTTTCCCTTTCAATTTATTGGCCATTTTGGAGTAACTTATGTGTTAGAGGGGAAAATGTCTCAGTTTCCAAATGTGTTAATAGTACTATTTTCTTTTAGAGTTGAGTCATAGTCATAAATATCTCATTGTTGCCACTATGCTGAGTTTAATTGCCTTGTAAGCTACAAATGTGAATCCAGCCTTAACAAGACATGCGCTACGATCTATATATAGATGTTGGAGATGTTGTCCCATCTCTAGTCCTCCAACTAATACATTCTTACCAAAAAATAGGAGGTGATCAAAGCCTAGTCGACCGGTACAAAGTTGTCCTCTCTGATGGAACCCACATGCAGATGGGAATTTTTCCTACAAAATACAATGACCTTTTGTTTACAGGGGAATTGAAAATAGGTTTGATTGTGTGCTTGACAAACTTTTGTCTAGAAAGTTGCAGGAATTGAGGTTTGATATAGTTCTGCCTTGCTTGTACTTGTAGTTTCCTGCTTCCTTGTTTGTGGGGGCTGCCTTTTAAAGTATTTAATGTTCATTTATTCTAGGGAAATTTCCATACTATCCCTAGATGTCAAAATGACATATTGCTAGCTAATTGGAAAACCTAAATATTTGTTTAGAGATCAAGAAGAACAAATAGTTGGCTACGACTCACCCTCCCCATCCAAATGATCCTCAACCTTTGGAATTAATACATCCCGAAGGCAGCAAGATGCTCTTGCAAAAATCGACCTTGTTAAAGGGATAAATGTTTACCAAACCAAATGGACAATAAAAGGCCATGTAACAACAAAGAGAGATATGGACCATTATATCAGGGAGGGGTGCGAGGGCCAAGTATTCAGCTTTGATATTATTGACAATGAGGGAATAGAAATATGGATTACGTGATTTAATGCCATAGCAGAGTTGCATTATGATAGGGTTGAGGTGGGTCATACTTATTATGTGTCAAAGGGATCAGTGAGATAGGTAGACAAAAAATTTAATAAGTTAACTAGCCAGATGGAAATCATTTTAGATCAAAAATCAATGTTAAAATGCTATGATGATGAGGCCTTTGTGCCAGAGAAAGTATTTAAGTTCACGCCATTAAATGAAATTGCAAATTGCACTAATAATAGTTTGATTGATGTTATTGGGATTGTAGTGCATGTGGGAATGGTATCGACTCTACAAAGAAAGGATCAGTCCCAAACAATTTAGAGGACTATTAAACTTAATGATTTGTAATCCTTTTCAATTGATGTTAATTTGTGGGGCTCAAATCAGGAAGCAAAGGGTCATGAGTTGGAGAGGTTGTACACCCTTGGTTCAGCTCTCATCCTTGCTGTTAAAAATGCATGTGTTGGGTACTTCAATGGAGTTGTTCTGAACACAACTACAAGGAATCTTCTATATATAAATCCTGACATACCAAAAGAACAACCATTGATCGAAAGAGGATATATTGATCCACCTACTGTTGAGCCCCCCCAGATAGTGCCTCAAAAGGTTGCTTTGGGAAATGGGAGAGTCTCTATTGCATATATGTTGGACCATTGCCATGGCTTGCCAGAGATGTTGCAAGCTACTCTCAAGGCAATAGTAAAATATATAAAAATTGATGCATTTTGTTGTGTTTCATGCCCATTGGAGGTGAATGGTAGGAAATGCAAGAAAAAGTGTGAAAAATCTAAGCAAAATACATGGTTCTACCCAAAATGGAAGACAACAATAGCTAATTGTGACTTCCGATATTTATTGCAGCTAAAGATGGAAGACCACACAGGTGAGCTTTGGGCAACTCCTTTTGATGAGGCTACAACAAGCCTATTGAAAATGTCAACAAAACAACTTTACATGTTGCAATATGAGTCTACCGCTAAAATGACTGCTGAGTCTGTTATCAATGCTGTCACCTACATGTCATTTATTTTCATTGTTCTAATTAAAACTCAAACTTATAATTCAGAAACAAGACTAAAAACAACAATAGTGAAAGTTGCAAAGGTTAACTTTGAAGCTGATTGCAAGCTCTTACTATCAAATTTGTCTGCTATTTCTCCTGCCGTGCAGTAGTCTCCAGAGATAGTTGTCATACTAGTCTCCAGAGATAGTTGTCATACTGCCTTGAACACCAAAACAACCATGGCTAATTGTGACTTTGCATATTTCTTATAGTTCATGTTGACTGGACATTTACTTTGTTCTATTCCCTCGTACTACTTGTCACATCAAAAAGACCTTTCCTTTTAGCTGATATTGCTTTGTTGTTCGTTTGACTGGTTATGTATTAAGACAATGAAGTATAACTTATAATGTTTAAGAAAAAAAGATACACTTGTTTTCTTTTCTATTATTCATGTTCCTTATAATTTCGTTCCATCTTCATTGTATATTTTTGTTTAATTTTATGCTGTTTATTTATATAGAGTTATCCCTTTTAAGAGATGTATCACTATCTACTATGCATATAGATAAATATACATGCATGCAGTTGAAATTTCGCAGTGCCTTCAACTTTCTAGTACAGATGTGTGTAAATTTCTGATTTAATTTTATGTTGTTTATTTATAGACAATTGTCCTTTTTAAAAGATGTATCACTATCTACACCTGCTCATATATCTACTTGTGGACATAGTTTTATGTATGTGTACATTTACGTATGCATATAGATAAATATACATGCATGCAATTGAAATTTCCCTGTGTATAAAATTTTCTGGTATAGATGTGTGTAGATATATGCACGTGTATTGGATATCTATGTGTATATGCATACACAATTCAATATTTACAAGTATCTATGAGTCATTTTAAAGAGAATGTTGTTTTCATCTTGTTTACAATGTTCTTAGTGCATAGAATATCTTGATAGAGTTCTATGTAGATATATGTGTCTATGATGTATTTGTCTATGTAAGTATCTATGCCTGGGTATCCATCTAATTCTTACCAAGTGTTCTTGCTACTGCTTTGCGATCCCTAATGATAGTGACATGCTGGATGTGGATGTCATATGGATCTTCGCTATAATGTTTGTTACGTATGTTGTGCAACTCAATCCACAACCCAGTGCTAAACAATGCATTATTGAAAATGTCATAAACTGCTCAATTAGTTTGGTGAGTTTTAAATGCAAAGTATTATTGCAACCATTCGCAATATATGTAGCACATACATTAGAAAATGTTCCCATGGTAAGCTATGCAAAGTGACGCTTGTTTCCTCTGCTCAAGCAAATCAAATAGTTCAAGTTATACAGGTTGCCTTGTTTTCTACAAGGCAGTGTTGATTGTTATTCTCTATCTTAGGGTATATTGTTTCATTTTTGGTAAGGTTCTATTGGGAGAGACTATATATTTTATTCAAACCAATATTCTTTGATTCGTGGATTGAATTTTGCAGCATGTCCCCTGTGATATTTTTTTGCCAATCCTTCTCTCTAAAAACAAGCTAGCGGTTTGCACAGGTTTGTCAATGTGATTTTTTTTGTGCACTCCTTTGTATGGCCTCCATTTTCTGGCTATGTTTGCAACATAATAGAATTCTTAACATAATCTAGTTTTTTTTTGTCGTTTGTTGCTTTCTACCCTAGTTTTTTTTTATCCATTGGTTTGCTAGTCACAATTTTTTTATGCTTTGTGCAATCAACAATGGGTATATATGTGCCTCTTCATAAAGGCTCAAATTTGTCTCATAGGTTAGGCATACAAAAAGATTGCAGCGAATACCAAGCAACTGAATTGCTCACTTCAACTGTGTTTACATACCAACAATTAGAGTGCAGTATAAATCAAGCAAGCTGATCTTCTCCAACAAAACTGTTCATTATCATAATCATCAAAAGTTGCTCTTCTTTATGGTAAGTGAATTGCTTCTTCTTTCCTCTTCACCTCTATGCATTTAGAATATTCACCCTGTCTAAATTCACTTCATTATCATTTTTTATATGTGACATGTAATTGTGGTATTACATAATAAGTGGCTAAAACATTGCTCTCACCATTGATCATAGTGGTGGACAATTTATGTTCTTGCTCGGGGGTTTGGTGAGAGCACACGATGCTCCATGAGCCAATATGGTAGGGTGGAAATTAGGCCTTGTTTTGTTTTGTGCATACTGCATTCTGCGACATGCACCAAGTATGGATAAATTATAATTACTCCATTCATCCCATTGTAGGTAGAGAGCAAATTATGTGTTATAAAATATAGAACTTTGATATATTTTGATTTACACGTTGTCTATCAATAAAGCATGATCACTACACTAAAATTCACACTTTGTATGCACATAGGTTGTATATGGTCTAGCCTTTGCACTAATTTTTTTGCATAGGACTATAGCTGTGAGTTTTAGCTTTCCACCGCGATGGCTGTAATGGAATAAAATACTTAATGTTATGCAGTTCATTCTGTTTTTGCATAATCACCACACTAAACTTCACACTTTTTTGTTATTGTTGCAGACCATATTCTAGCCATAATGCGGTATTCGATGAGCTTATGTGCTACATACAACCTTCCAGAATAATGATAGTGACTGCAAAATCAGTAACAATGGTCAAATAGATAATCAGATTGTAATGTACCCTATATTGATTGTAATAAGCAATATTTATTTCACCACTGATCAGAGTGGTGGGCAATGCATATTCTTGCTCAAGGGTTTGGTGAGATTCCGTAAGGCTCCATGACCCAAAATGGTAGGGTGAAGAGCATGCCTTATTGTGTTGAGTTTTATTTTATAGTTTTTATGTACAAATTGCTATCTTTCTGGCATAGGATTCATAAAAAATTCATATGTTTTAGGTTATGGTTACAACATAGTAAAATAGTTGATCTTATACACTTTATATTAGATTCCATTGGCCATTGTTGATAATTTTTCTCTTGCTTAAGCTATATCATTCCATTTTTGAGGTGTTGTTGAAAAGGCTATATTGTTTCAATTTTTGATAAGCTTGTGTTGAGTTGCTGTCAATTCCATCTGGCTCTCTCTTTATGCTTTCTCTTCCCTCTGTTCTTTCTCCATAGCCTGTAAAAAATGAACACAAAATTATCACCACCCACACCTTTTGCAACCATCGACGCATGCAAAAAACACAAGATCACCTCCAACCACCTGCACAGAAATTCCACAGTCGATAAACACACTTGCACCTTCATAGAAGCTTACCCTCCTCACTCACAGCTACCTTCAACAACAAGATAAATGAAGAGAATGACACCCAACAATACGTTATCGACAACTGCACAAAAAATCTAGTATACATGCTAAACAGATGCTCTTAGCTAGCTCTATAATCTCTTCATATTCATAGTAGCTCCAAAAAACATGCTTCTCCCTTGGGAGAGAGAGTTCAAGAAGTGGGATGTTGATATTCCAGTATACATGCTAAACAGATGAATGAGCTTTGCGAATAAAGTTCAACCAACTATGAAGATGAAGTGATTATAAGACTGGATAAGAAAATGGGAACATTGATTTCACCATTTGAATCACAGTAGTGGCCACCCAATATTAGAGAGCAGGCCTCATTTTGTTCTCTTCCATTTTATCTTTGTTATGTGTACAACGGAATTGCTCACTTGAACTGTGTTTTTTGTGATTACGTGTAGGCCCGCATTTCTATTTTGCTAGATACTGCAACATACATAGCAACAATTAGAGTGCACTATAAATTAAACAAGCTGATCGTCTCCAACAATATTGTTCATTAGAATGATCATGAAAAGTTTCTCTACTTTATGGTAAGTGAATTGCAGGGGTTTGATGATAGCTAATGATGCTCCATAACCCAATATCGTAGGGTGGAGAGCAAGGATCATTTTGTGTGTCCAGACTACAATCCATTTTGTGCAGAAGGTCTGGCCTTTGCAGTAAAAGTTTTGCATACGACTGTAGTTGTAAGTTTTTAGCTTTCTATCGCGATGGTTGTAATGGAATAGAATAGTTAATTTTATGCAGTTCATTCTATTTTTTAATAATCAACATACTAAACTTCACACTTTTTTGTTATTCTTGCATACCACATTGCAGCCATAATACGGTATTTGATGAACTAATGTGTTACAAACAACCTTTCAGAATAATCATAGTGGCTGCAAAATCTATAACAATGGTCAATTACACAATTAGATCCTAATGTAATCTATATTGATTGTAATAAGAAATATTCATTTCACCACTAATCTGAGTGGTGGGAAATGTATATTCTTGTTCAGGGGTTTGGTGAGAGTCCATGAGGATCCATGACCCAATATGGTAGGGTGGAGAGCAGGCCTTATTGTGTGGACTTTTATTTAATATTTTTTATGAAGACATTGCTATCTTTCTGACATAGGATTCATAAAAAATTCATATGTTTTAGGTTATGGTTACAACGTAGTAAAATAGTTGATCTTATACACTTTATGTTAGATTCCATTCGACATTGTTGATTATTGTTCTCTTGCTTAAGCTATATCATTCCATTATTGAGAAGGTGCTGTTGAAAAGGCTATATTGTTTCAATTTTTGATAAGGTTCTGTTGAGTTGCTCTCAATTCCCTCTTGCTCTCCCTTTATGCTTTGCAATTTATGCTTGAATTTTTAAATTTTTTCACTGATCATCTAATTTCTCTTAGCCAGTTTTACAATCTCTTCATATTCATAGTTGCTCCAAAAACATGCTTCTCCCTGGGAGAGATAGTTCAAGAATTGGGGTGTTGATATTCCAGTTTACCTGCTAAACAAATGGATGGACTTTGCGAATGGAGTTCAACCAACTGTGAAGATGAAGTGATTGTAAGACTCGCTAAGAATCAACATCCCACTTCTTGAATCTCTTTCCCAAGGGAGAATAGCCGATGATGCTCCATGGCCCAATATGGTAGGGTGGAGAGTAGGCTTGCTTTTGTGTGTCCAGACTTCAATCCATTCCATACAGAAGGTATTCCTAGATTTTATTTGCTTACTGTGTTCTACTACAACTGCATTGCATCATGCTTGTAATTAATTGTATAAGTCTTTATATTTTCTGATTTATTTATTATCTGCCAATGGTACGTATTCATTTCACCACTGATCTGAGTGGTGGGCAATCTATATTCTTTCTTGGGGGTTTGGTGAGATTCCATGAGGCTCCATGACCCAATATGGTAGGGTGGAGAGCAGGCCTCATTGTGTTGAGTTTTATTTTATATTTTTTATGTACAAATCTCTATCTTTTTGACATAGGATTCACAAAAAATCATATATTTTAGCTTATGGTTATAATGGAGTAAAATAGTTGATCTTATACACTTTATGTTAGATTCCATTGGGCATTGTTGATTATTCTTCTCTTGTTTATACTCCACATCACACAAATAATTAAATTGTTTTAACCATAATTCATCTAGGGTACTTTGTTAGTAGCTATGAAAAGATCCTTAGTTTGTATCATAAAGAATTGATGCAGTTGCTAAATTATGGGGTGGCCTTATATAATTATGAATTCAACTAATAGTATTGCAACATTATTATTTCCCAACTAAATACACATTAGTAATGTCATCAATTATTTAGAAATTCAACCTTATCCGTAATAATATTATATTTTGATTAACTAATAAAACTTAATGATATCAAGGTATTATTTTTAAATTGTTTTAACCATAATTCATCTAGCATACTTTGTTACTAGCTACGAAAAGAACCTTAGTTTGTATCATAAAGAATTGATGCAGTGGCTAAATTATGGGTGGCGTTATATAATCACGAATTCAACTAATTCTATGCCAACATTATTATTTCCCAGTTAAATACACATTAGTAATGTGATCAATTATTTAGACATTGAACCTTATCCATAATAATAGTATATTTTGATTAACTAATAAAAATTAATGATATTGGTATTATTTAATGAAATCTTTTCAAATTTAATAATAATATTAATGTTTAATTAACAACTTAGCTACATAATTTTATTATTTACCCCACCAAAATAGTTACCAATAATAATGATGTTATCACAAAATAACTAATTGAATGTTAATAGAATTGTTCTTTAACCAACACTTACACCTCTATATGTGGATATATATATTCAGCAAAGTTACTTTTTCACCAACTATTAAGTTTACACACTTTATGCTTTATATACACATCCTCCTTTTAACCCATTAAGGTTAACACCCTCCTTCGCTCCCCATTATAATTTCAAATAAAATAATGACGATAAACTATAAGGTAAAAATGAGATACAATATTGTTGCCACTCAACCACTTTAATTATTGCCTATAATATATCTAGCCATCTATTTAAGAAAATTATATAACAATCTAGGATTGTATTAATCACATGTGAGGTGGGGCCTTATAAACATGCATTGCATATTACTTTGTTATATAGGTGGAGTTATGACATCTAATCATAAAAATGATATTCATTTTCTTGTGTGTACTATGCATGAAGCCCAATCTGATAAGCTCGTTGATAATTCCCAACATTTAATGGTTATCTTCAAAAAAGTGAATCTCATCTTATTGTGACCTCATTAACCCTAATATTGTTATAGATGATGTACTCTATTATTTAGAGCATGCTTTGATAATGCAAAATAATGAGTATAGGAGCCCCACTACGCTTCCTTCAGAATTCTACATGTTAGACTTCGCAGATGCAAGGAGATATGGAAGTCATATTAATAATCTACATTTTGCCATAGTTTTGTTATTGTGGATCTTGCTCTTTTGTGAATATTATTACTAAAAAATATATTATTTGATTTATGCCTTCTTTTGTCTCAGTATGCCTGTCCAAGTGCAATGAAATAGTTACTGTTATACACTTTATCTTCCTCTCCGTAAGGCATTCCTCATTGTTGCACTCTACGACATATACCTCATGTTCTTAAAAGTGCTCTATTCTTTCAATTTTTTGTAAGTTGTATTGTTTGTTGGATTCCCTAATATGTAACTATGTTGTCTGCATCTACTACGACATATACCCAATGTTGCATATGCCTTTCATAGCTACTATTCCCACTCATGCCATTGACATTCTAATCTTCTTCTAGTCTCACTGTCGGCACATCGCTTGCCTTTCATGTGGCTCTCTAACTATCGGCTCATTGTTGCGTGTTACTACACGAAACTACTAGTATACTAATCACACATATGCATGCATTTGTTAAGTCAATGATATACTAATATACTAATCATGTCACCCACATTAGATTCACTGTCTTTGATGGAATTTAGTCATATGTTACATACAAACCATTATACTATATTCTTCTAGAAATCTTTAGTTGGCTAAATTCATTGATCTGTTGTTTTATAATCTATTTTTGGTTTTGTGGACATGGAAAGTTTTCTTTTATTATGTTTTACTATTTAAATGATGACCCATGAAAAATATTATATGGTGTAATGCTATCCTCCTTTTATAATTCTTATCAACTAGAAAGAACTCTTATTTGATTTTCATGCGGTACAAAAATGAATAAGAGCATGTGAATTCACTAGAGTTTTAGTTTGGTTGGGCTAGTCGATTGGGAGAGTTTTAACTCAATCTATGGAAATCATTCTTCCATAAAACTAGGTAATTATATTTGATTTCAAACGGCTATATATGTCTATGATATATTATTATTAGTCTGAAACAAGTCTCACGTTTGTAAATCACTGTTGAGTTGCCGGAAAACAAGTTTCAGTTGCTGTTTAATGGTAAATTAGTTGTCATAAGCCTCCAAAATCTCACTTATCATGTAATAGCCACATGCATGTTGATTTGCTAACTAGATGATAACATTCTATTTTCATTTGTAGTCTTTTTTTTCTAATTTGATGACAACTTTTATTTTTCATTTACATTGCCTTATGTTTTAAATTTGCATGCAAATAATTTAAAATCAAATAATACCCAATTTATTTAAAAAAAATCTAGGTTTGTCTAAGCGGAAAAAATCTAGATTTTTCTAAGTTTATTTCATTCCATTATTGAACATTAATTATTAATTCTTTAATCCAACCACATGCAACTAGAATTTGCAACACATTGCATCCATACACACCCATTCACAAATATGTATTCTCTTTAACATATTAGTGTACATACATATAGTTTTCTATCGACATAATGTTTGAACCTCCTTTAGGTGCAAGTGCTAGTTTTTATAATGCTTACAAAGCAAAGTTGTCATTTATAGTAACTTAGAGACTAAAATGAAATTGACCATTTAGGTTTGTTAAGAAAAACATTCTTTATGATTTATTTAGTTTTATTAAGAAAATGTAATCAATTAAGTGAAAATAAATTAATTTTTGATAGTTTGGTGTTGGGTTTGAATGGTATTTGAGTGGGAAATCTTTAAGAGGAGGTTGTAGGTAGGTTTCTAAAATAGGTGTTGGAATCTAGAAAATTTCTTTATTTCTAGTGCATGATGATCTTCCAGTTTGCAAAGAAATCTTATTTTTAGGTCTCATGGCAATTAGTTGGCTTAAAATTTTTGATATTAAAATTTTGAAATTTGTCTCATCTTTAGAATCTAGTTGGTAGAGAGTTTAGATAAATCGTGGGAGACATGCAAACCTAGTTTCATAGTTCCTGAATAAGTTTTGATGCCTATTTTAATGTGTTGGTGATTCCAAACAGATCCATAAAACCTTGTAAAATTTTCAAATTTCTCTATTCTAGCAATTGCCCATGTGTTTATATATTTCCACCAACTTCTAGTTCCATTTTCATGATCCTTAGAGGAGTTTTAGGGTCAGAACAAAAAAAATGTTAAAATTTCTACTAAAGGGCCTCAGTTACAAAGGAACCCCTAAAAATCGGATTGTTGTCTAAAATTTCATGATAGGGCAAGGATCAGAGTCATATATAATTTCACTTTGCAATTTTTTGTGGCCCCTAGATGTTGTGTGTCCTTGTGGCGATGTTTATCTCATTTCAGCTACTATGAATTTAAATGGTGAATTTCAAGTTTCAAATGTGGGACTATATAAATTGATTTTAATTATTTTATTTGGTTAGAAGGGGCATAAAATAATTATTTTCAAGGTTTTAAATACTTCCTTGAGGTCATCACCTAAATTGGAAAATTCATTTAATTTATTTTTTTAGAGAAAATATTTAAAGTTAATAATATGGCTTTAAACCTTTGGTCAACAACTTTATCACTTTTTTTCAATAATATGACACCTTAATATATATATTTTTTAAAAAAATTGTAAAGGGATTTGAAGTGATGATTTATCATTTGTTGACTTGAGTTTCAAAAATGGCAACCAATCCACATGTCCAAATGGTGCTCCATCACAATTAGCAAAGAAGAGGATGAAGAAAAGTTGTGATGTGCCCATCTTGTGCGATAAGATTTTGATTGGTAATTTTATTTATTGATTGGGATAGTGATAAGATGCCAAATGAGTTTTTATCTTCATGTGTTTCTTAATGTTCTCTATTTGTTTCTCTTATTCATTTCTAGTAGCACCACTTTGAGACTCATGTTCAACATTTAAACTTGTAATAATCTTCAAGCTAGCGATGGTTTGGTATTATTTCATTCCAAATGAAGATTTGAGAGAGTTTGTGAGTCTTAAACTACTGAAATTTGTTCTCATGTCCAAAGTGTTTCCTACAATGTTTCTCACACCTACACATCACTTTTAGTGGTGTTTTGAACATTTTTATTGCTAGAAACATAATAAATGACTAAACCATGATTAGAAATTCCATTGCACTATAAAAATGATCTATAATAATTTTTGATACTCTAATGTGCCCCTTGAATTCTTGACAATTAGTTTTTAACCATCCACCAATGTGCAAAATTGACCAACATATTTTAGAGTTATCAAGTTTGAGTCAGACGAGAGGGATGTGAAGTGTAAAGGAATATTTTTCTTATGCCAATTTGGTGTAGATCAAAGGAGCTATATTTTTCTAGGTGTAAATTTCATCTTTAATCTAGGTCTTATCCATATTCTTTAAAATATAGTTTCTTAGTCATTTGTAGGGGTTTTTGGGTGTAGGAAATCCCAAGACACAAGTTTGTAAAAATGGAAATATTATAAAGGGAAAATGGGTTTTAGTCTTTGGTGGGTGTAGTGCATAATTGTAAGTCATTTCATGATAGCCTTTTTGTATCTTGGTTTGTGGCATATATAAATACACACTACATGTTAGAGTAATCATGCATTAACTAATATTTAGTTAATTATAAGGATAATTTCAATTCATGCACATAAGCTAAACTTAGGAGTGCTTCTTTTTGTTACTAAAGTGAGCTATTATTATATCATTATGTATCATCACATAGGATGACAACACTTGTCATGATCCAATCCCTTTTTCATTTAGGGTTTGCTCTTATAAAACACTCTCCTTCATTGTAACTCTAAGAAAAAAATTCATTTTGTGACTTCTTTCTTGTTGAGGAAATAGAAAATTCTTGTTTGCAAATATTGTGCGTAGAATGTGACCATATTTCCTATTTAATATTACATCTTTTTTTTCACAAATCTAAAATGGTAATAGAGCGTGAATTCAGAAAACCCCTTCTCAATTTTTGAGAGTTTTCTTCAAATAGCGTTACAGAGGCTTCAAATATAGAATCTTCATTATTTTTCTTTTTGGCACTAAAAGGACCTCACTATTGTGTTCAAGAGGTCAAACAAATGAACTTTGAAAATAGACTTGTCCAATTTTGATGTCAGGAGATTTTGAGGCATTTTTTTTATCTAGGTGGTAGTATGTCCTCCTAGATGTCGTCTGTACAATAGATTTAGAATAAAAAATAAAAAAGATTAAAAAAATTTACTTTATTAGTGCTCACTGCTAAATATAATGCTAAAAACTATATATAGTGCTCAACGCTAAATATATCACTCAGAGCTAAATATAACACTAAGCGCTATATTTAGCACCTAGTGTTATAAGTAGCACTACCTAGTGCATATTCCACTAGTGGTTTAAACACCGTTCACATTATAAAACTAGCAGTCGTTATAGCCCTATGCATTTCCTTAGTGTTGTTGAAGGCTTTTCTAGCAGTTAAACTTTTTTTGGCATCTCTCTAACTTTCCAGCTATTATGTGGCAAGTCGTATCTCTCAAATATTTAGGCATTCAAAAGACATATTCTGACCAATTTTCATTCGTAAGGGTTGGTTATTTTTAAGTAGCTAGGGAATATTTCCAAAATATTTCACTAATGTCAGTAGTACGACTGCTAGCATGGCCCCCTCCAAGCTCCCTTTGTGCCCTAAAGGAGTAGGGTTATTCTTTTAGCTATAACATGGGAGTACGATATCAAAATTGGACAAACAAGATATCCTCAGAAAGCTAGTTTTGTGTACTTTCTAGTGGTGTGGGTCTCATCACCATATTTTGTTGCTAATACAGTTTATTACCTATGAAAGTTAGATGTGTTTTTTCACTCTCGAGCTCACAACTTTTGATCAATTTATCTATTTTTCACAATTCTAACGACATTGTAAAAGTATTTCTGGGCTATTTAAACTATCCATGCACTTTTTCTAGATTTGTATCTATGCATATATTTTATTTAGTTTTTTTTTCACATTCTGGTAAATTAATTGGATTTTTTAGCTCGTGAAAACTTTTTGTTTGTATGGGATAACTTGTTTTTCAATATTCTACATGTATTTCCAACATTTTATCTTGTTTGAGTATTATAGACATGTTTTATAAGTGTTTTCTCTTTTGTAGACACATAGACATAGTGCCACTATTGTACTTGCTTTTGTGGATTTTTGCACATCCTATTATACCTTTTATATTCACACTATGTTATAAAGTATAGTGAGAGGGTTGTGCATGCCTTTTATTTTTCCATCACACATTTTTCAAGTGAGTGTTCCTTACATGACAACATCAAATCCAAGTGATTCATGCCTCATATGTGTGTGCCCTTTGTGCACACCCTTTTTTCAGTTGCAAGTACTTACATGTACATGTTTAGATGTTCTTTGTTCTTCTACATGCACGTTTTGGTGACACACAATTTTAGTGGACATATCATGGAACTTCCTTGTCCACATTGTTAGGGGGTTGTACTATTAGTGCTAATGCATCATTGGTTTCATTTTTGGAGTGATCTATGTATCTAGTTCTTATTCCTAGATGTACCAGAAAAATATAGTAGATGGTTACCAATGCATTTCAATGAGACATAACATTCACCATATAGACACTTTTACATTCCTATTTCTTGAGGTGACCTTCCATTTTCTCTTGATTAACATTCTTCAGACTATTGGCACTTGGATTTTTGATATGCATCCTTTTGGTTGACTATTGTCATTAGGGTCATTCGTGTACATTCTCCATCTGTATCTTTGACTTCAAGATGTTTTTCTTTTATTTTCCATCTGATTCAAGTAGTGTAATTAGGGGAACTCATGCAGATTCTTGTCTTCTGGATCCTATTCATCATCTAGTTCAGAGGATGTTCTTGATTTCACCACTATATCAATCATCATTTGACAGTAGCCGACATCTTCACATGTCAGTGATGTTCTACATGTTCTTGTTCTTTTTGGGACACTATTTTGGAGGCTTCTTACTTCTCCATTCACCTTTCTCTCTTTTGGAGGAGTTTTTTCCCAAGATGTTTTCTTCTTTTCTCTAGTTATGAGATATTATATTTTTTGTATATGGGTATCTCATTAGTCCACATTTATCAAGACCCATTCATGCATTTTTTTATTTTTATGCATTCACCTTTTAGGGTTTTAAGCTACTCCCTATGTTTTTACTTAAAGGGGTGTGTTATATTAATCATGCATTAGTTCATAATTAATTAATATTTAATTGATTATTAGGCTAATTTAACTTCATGCACTTAAGCTAAACTTAGGAGTATATTTTTGTTACTAGAGTAACCTATTATTAGATCATTTTGTCCCATCACATATGAAACTGTTCAAAACTTGTCATGGTCTAATCCCTTTCTCATTTAAGGTTTTCTCTAATAAAGCACTCTCCTTTATTGTAAATCTAAGAAAGACTTTCATTCTGTAAGTTCTTTATTGTTGAGGTTGTTGGAAATTGATTGTCATTGATGTAAAAATGATATCTAAGTAATATCAGATGAGAAGTTTCTCATTGATGTCAAAAGGGATTCATAAGGATGGAAAAAAGAGAGATTCATTGGCCTTATGGTGTCATTATAGAAATCCTTAAATATTTGAAGAAGGTCAAGCTTCGAGCCTCAAGCTTACCTTATATTGCTTGCTAAAGGAGGAAGGAGTTATTTGTTTTGATCTAAGTTTGAAAGGTTTTGGACTTCAGACTTCATGTGTACCTCGTATCGATTGCATAAAGGAAGTTCGAATGTGTTAATTCTGAAAAGGCATCAGGCATCAGACATTGGAGTTAAGACTTAGGCCTTAAATTAAGGTTAAGAAAAGGGTATGAAGAAACCTGAACCCCAACCCCCAAAATGGTTTTGGGCTTCACGAGTCAGGGCTGAGGCTTATGCCTTATCGAAAAGTAGGAAAGTGGTATGATGGAGACATGAACCCCAATACTTGAAATGGCTTTGATGTTTGCAGTTCGGTCTTAATCCTTATGCCTTAAAGAGTTTTCTAAGTATGAAGAAAGGAGGAATACCGAAGGGTGACACCCAAAAGGGTTGAAGCTTGCAAAGGAATCATTTGGGAATTGCAGTTTGGTAGGAAGGCTTATGCCTTACCAAAAGGATGGTAAGCAGTATGGTGGATGAGAAAAATTTGACATCCAACATCTCAAATACTTTTCAAGGTTTTAGAGATCAATCTACGGTGAAAACTAATGGAAAATTTGATATGGGTTTTTTGAAAGCTTTCTAGTGGTGTGATCTACATGGTTAGAAGTTGAATATTATGCTTGGGTGATCCCACAATAGTGGTTTACAATTTTTGGCCAAACTGGACACTGACTTTTTTTTAACTAAATCTTCACATTCGAGCACCTATAGCGGTTAAACTGTGAAGAATTTGGAGATGATGCAAACTAGATTCTTGTCACATTTTGTTTGTAGATTCTAAAAATATTTTTTTCAAATTTTTTTGAATCAGATTGCACGTCTTTTTCCATTTCCCATGAAAATTGGTTTTTATCCAAAAAACAACATTTTTAAAAAGTGACGCACACCATATAACACATAACTTTTTTTCCTTGAAAGATAAAATTCCAATTCTTTCAAATTTATATTTGTAACTCCGATATCTAGTGCTTCCACTTGGTTAGATAGTTTTTTATTGAATATTGTTTCTTTAATCAAGTTTCAAAGTCAAATCAATTACAATTCAGACATAATGTGACCGTATAGCACATAACTTTTACTGTATGTATCAATTTTTTTTTTTTTGTTGGATCAAGAACTCCAATATCTGGGGCACTCATATATATATATATATTGATAATCTTCTATTTTTCCACATGTGTAGAGCAAAGAGTTATGTTTTCAGTGAAAAACCTATATTTAATAAAACTTAAAAAACAAATAGATAATATAATCAAAACATATTAAAATTATATTTTTTGGATAGCTCGTTTTGAGGGCAACTTGATACCAGTTGGGTTTTTGAGATCTCCTCCATTTTTTTCTCAAATCAAGCTCCGAAGTGCAAAATTCTGAGGAATTTTGGTGCCTGAGAGGATGTGGGTGAAAATAAGTGGGTTCAGTCGAACAACTGTTTGTTCGAACAAAAAATAATGTTCGGTCAAATGGGGGTTCGACCAAACCCATTTAACATACAATAAAAAATAGATTTCAATGGGGTTCGGTCGAACATTCTAAACATGTTCAGTCGAACCCCCTCTATTAAAAATTAATTTTTAATATTAATATAAATATAAATGATATTCTTTTTAAATTATGACTTGAGAGAGAGATATGGAGGGAGTGGGAGAGAAAGGGAGAGTGGGGGTAGGAGGGAGATACTTGAGAGAGAGAGAGGGGGGGAGTGTGAGAGAGATAAAGGGTAGGGGTATAAGGGTTTAGGGTTTAGGGTTTAGGATTTAAGGATTAAGGGTAGAGGGGAGAGAGGGGAGAGAGAGAGGATGTAGGAGGGAGGGCACTTGAGAGAAAGAGAAGAGTGGGAGATAGATAAAGGGTAGGGGGTCCTAGAGGTTTAAGGGATTAAGGGTAGAAAGAGCTTGAGGAAAGGAGGCTGGGTAGGAGGAGGGAGGGCTTGAGAGAAAGAGGGAGGGAGAGATGGGAGATAGAGATATAGGGAGTAGAAGGGTTTAGGGTTTAAGGGTTAAGGGTGATAGAGGGAGAGGGAGAGGGGTAGGAGGGAGGAGCTTGAGAGATAAAGGGTAGGGTTTAAGGGTTTGAGGTGGGGAGAGGAGGGAGGTAGGAAGGGAGAGACTTGAGAGAAGAGGGGAGTGGGGAGAGATAAGGAGTAGGGTTGGAAGTGTTTGGGGTAGAGGGGATAGAGGGATATTAATTTGGGAGGAGACTTGGGGAGGGAGTGGGAGTGGGAGAGAGAGATAAAGGGTAGGATTTAAGGGTTAAGGGTAGAGGATCTCGAGAGGGAGAGTGGGTAGGAGGGAGAGACTTTCAAGAGAAAAAGGGGGGGAGTGGGAGAGAGATAGAGGGTAGGGAGTAAAAAGGCTTAGGGTTTAAGGGTTAAGGGTGGGGGGAGAGAGGGGAGAGGGAGGTAGGAGGGAGGGGCTTGGGAGAGAGATAAAGGGTAGAGTGTACAGGGTTTCAGGGTTTAGGGTTAAGGGTGGGGGACATAGGGAGAGGGGAGGTAGGAGGGGAAGACTTGAAGAGAAGGTGGGAGAGATAAAAGGGAGTAGGGGGTCCTAGGGTTTAAGGAGTCCAAGGGTAAGGGAGCTCGAGGAAGTGGGTAGGAGGGAGAGACTTTCAAGAGAGAGAGGGGGGAGTGGGAGAGAGATAGAGGGTAGGGGGTACAAGGGTTTAGGGTTATAGAGTTAAGGGTTTAAGGGTTAGGGTTTATTTTTTTATTTGCATTGATTTATGTTTTATATATGTGTACAATAATTTTATAATTAGATAAATTTTAAAATTTACATATTTTCCCATGGAACAATTCAATGGAACAAATTATATAAGTTGTATATAAGTGTATATAAGATTCTTGAACTTAATAATTCCATGAAACAAATATAAGTTGTATATAATTGTAATTTAGGCAAAATGATTTTAAAAAACTTCCCTATGTTTCAAATAAGGATTCAAAGCATATATGTGTGTTTACATTCAGCCAAGAAAAGTGAGAGATGATGTTATCAAAGATTCTTGAACTTAAGAATTTTCCATGGAACAAATATGTACATATAATTGTAATTTAGGCAAAATGATTTTAAAAAAATTCACTACGTTTCAAATAAGGATTGAAAGCATATATATGGGTTTACATGCAACCAAAAAAAGTGAGAGATGATGCTATCAAAGATGCTTGAACTTAAGAATTTTCCATGGAACAAATATGTACATATAATTGTAATTTACACAAAATGATTTACAACTATGTACAAGTTACTAGAAGTTCTCATTTGAACATGTATAGGGTTACAAGTGAACTTGAAAACCATGGATATAATCTAAGTCAAAGATTCTGGTTCAACCCGCTCTTCAATAACATGTAGAATTTTTTGATGATCATCACTATCTAGTCTCCATTTTCTTTAGCCACATGCATGTGGAACTACATGAAGATGTAGAGTGGTAGAAGTTATTAAGTGACTATATTGATATACCTTGTTATCAGGTTGATAGTCAACAAAATGAATCCCATGCTGAACAACTTTGACTTGTTTTAGATATGTCCCTTGCACTACAACAGAACCTGCAAAATAGGTTAGACAAACCCTAGATATTTTTTTGTATTTTTTCTAGGTCACTCTCTCATTTGTATTACTTGCATTATACACACTTAGATAAATTTTTGCTTGAATTACTTCTCATACCTTCACTGACAAGCATACTCACCTTGAGCCATCCACCACCATCTTGAATGATTACATTTTATAATTTTAGCAACAATCAAACCCTATTAGATACACAATAAATTCCATTCCTTACATAATCGATCAATATTTGATTTTTTTACTGTTTATGCCCTTCTTCACCATCTACACATCTCATCGCCAATCAAAATTGAGTGGCTAAAGTAGTTACAAAAAATATTTTTTCCTTCTATGTTGGTTCATAGCTATTTCCACTACTTACACTATTCATTCCACCACCTAGCTATTGTAGAATCAAATCTTTGAATTTAGGCCATCGATCTATCTTTTCCATGCCAAGATCTGATGGTTATCATTTGAAACCTTAGCTTTAAAATGTATTTGTTCACATAAGGTACTTTGAAACACTATCGTAGACCTTTACTTAGGGCACCAAGTGAATAATCTTCTTTGGATGCCCTTTTGCTGATGTCACCAGGGACACACATCGACATACCACATTCCCACAATGCCGACGTATGGACCCACTAATCCTCTAGCAAAATAGCGAGAGGATTTCATCTATCCACTTATGTCATTCCCTTGTACACATGTCCTCCTACTAACCATATAGCTTCTTATGCAAAGATTCGTGAGCTTGGTCCCACCAAAACACTTGTGATATCCTTACACTACCATGGACAATTGATGACATCACCCCATGTGTAGAGTCAGCGCGTGGGAGTCACCTGATCATTGATCACTGATCTCAACCATTGATTTTCTTGAGCAAATATTTGTCACTAGACTTAGGAAATAATAAACTCTTTGATACTCCATGGAACTGATAATCACCTAGGTTGAGGGATCGGTCACCATGATGACTCCAAAGGCTAAAGTCATAACTTAAGCGACCTTCAACTTCTGGTAGCTATTCAATGATAAAATGTGAACTCTATTTAGCACCATGACCTAGAACCCCTTAGGGGTTAACCTACTAAACCCTAATTCTGATCAAAGAGAAAATATTTTTCAATTCTAAGCGGGTCAAACCACAATAGTGGTTTACAATTGAGATGAGGAAGGAAATTTATTTTTTTCCTTTTGCCATAGTCGACGGGTTCGGTTGAACTCAATGGTTCGGCTAAACCACATTATATGTTCGACTGAACATATATGTTTTGTCAAACCATTGGTTCAACCGAACCCCCAAACCCTAAAAAAAAATAGTAATATTTTAAGGGGTTCGGTTGAACCCCTTAAAAAAAAAGAAAAAAAAAAAGAATGTCACTGTCATTTTCACCTTCTATCATTGCTTTCCCTGTGCTTACATGCGCGCGGAAAACCGAACGTGATTTGCAAATGGCAATGACTTCATCTCTCCCGTGAATGCAAATTCAACTTCATCTTTCCAAAGTTCATCAACCCAACTTGCATATCGAGCACCAGGTTTGTCAAATTTGAATTTTGTAGAGTTGAAAATGCATTTGTTTGTTAAATTTCGAAACCCTAAATGTGAAATTTTGCAAATTTGTTGAATGGAAATTGCATTTGTTTGAAAGTTTCTAAATTCTTTTCAACATACATTATTTCGATGATACATTTCTACTCTATCAAAAAATTAACATGCCCTGTCTATGCTTACACATTTTGCATACATTTCTACTAGGGCACCTCCAATTTATTTGAGGCATTAAATCAAACAGTTCATGGTAATTTTTGATGGAGTACATGATAGAAATAGTGTTTCCATTGTATGCATCCTATATCAAACAATTCATTAACAAATTTATTTGAGGCATTATATCAAACAGTTCATGGCAATTTTTGATGGAGTATGATAGAAATAGTGTTTCCATTCTATGCACCCTATATCAAACAGTTCATTAAAAATTTTATTTGAGGAATTATATCAAACACACTATTGGAAATTTATTTGAGGCATTATATCAAAAACACTATTTATATCATGTACTCCATCAAAAACACTATTGGAAATTTATTTGAGGCATTATATCAAACAATTCATTAAACAGTTTAGGGTGCATACAATGGAAACTTGGATAAAATTCTTCATATTTTTCCTTTGAGTCTTATGACATTACTCCAAAAATGGTTGGTGAACTAAATGTATGAATCGAAGAATAAATTTAGAGGAAAGAAACTAGATTGTTTGAATGAAATGTATAATAAAATAGTTCTATTAGGATTAGAAGGAATGAAGGTATTATTAAATTTTCTAGTACAAGACTATTAAATAAATATTACAAAAGCTAATTGACAAAATGGTACTAATATGCACACATAGCTTGTCCCAACATTATGGGCATATTGTACTAGAATACAAACTCCCATTAGGCTTACTCTTTAGTTTATGAAATGGAGGCCATAATGCCTCTTGAGCTTAAGCTTCTATCATTATGTATCTTCCTTAGTGATAGAATTGATGATTACACATATCAAGAACACCAATTACAAGAGTTTGAGACCTTGGATAAACAATGAGTAAACTCATTATACTTGATCTATGTACATATACCAAAGATAATTAATGAAAAAATAACAATGGTGTTGTCCAATGAGCTTTACCATGAGGGGAACTCATCCTTCATATAAATCTAAATATAATCCAAATTTCATAGAAGTAATTTTTTTGGTAAATTTTGACCCAATTGGATTAGTCCTTTTACCATTATTCCCTAGTTCAACACTTGTGCATTTGGTTTTTTCACTCCCAATTGAAAATATATGAAATAACCAGATAATATCATGCATTTTAAATTATACTATTGGTGATCCTATTGTATGTGGGAAATGGTGCTTACTCATCACATATTCTCTTTCTTATACCCATTTCACCTAATGATATTTATTGTGCTATCCTTTCCATCTAGGGACAATTAGATTTACATATACCTTCACAATCACATCATTATCTATTTACACTTACATGATTATTTGTCAACATAGTCCCTCATAATTGATTATGACATGATAATTATCAAGCCAATTAGATCTATGTTACTTCATCACTTGGATAGGGATTCATTGTTTATGATCCTCACCCACTACATATATATGCTCCTCATCACATTATCTCCCCCATATAGGGGAAAAATCATTTTTAAATGCACCTTCATGACCGTATTTTACACTATTACATTTGCATGAGCTAACTATGTTATTAAGAGTCATCTTAACCCATTGAGGAGAATTAGGCATTATACTTATTAGGAAAATATAAAAAATATGTCCACTTTACTATATATATATATATATATAACTATTCTTCATATATCTATGTTAAAACTATTAAAAATTAAATTACATAAATCAATTTTAAATTTGTACAAAGAAATAAATGACTTTGACTAAGAGCGAATATTTAAAATATAGCTATCCTCTTTGCAAAATCCAATTTGATTTGAGATATTTATGGACAAAAAATATGGATGAGCATGAGGTAAGTAAGAAAGAATAACCTTAATTTATATCTTCCCTCATCAAATAATTTCACGTTTAAAGAGTTTCTTAAGGCATATCCAATTATGAAAAACTATTATATACTTGTTATAACTATATTAAAGTATATCATGAATAAATTGAAAGGATAAAGAGTAAATCACTAAAAACACATACATAAATCATAGAAGTAAATTGATTAATATAAGGAGATTCAAGTGGTTGGATAATTTTTTCCAAGGAGTGGAAGAGGTTAAGAAGGAACCATCAAATAAATATAATATTTTAAATACTTTAAAAGAAAAATAAATTTCTCCCTACTGTAAATTGAAATGGTATTCCTTCTAAGATGATAATAATTGAAAAAGAAGAAAATAATCATTATGAATGTCAAGTACCATTGATAAGTTTTAAGAGATCAAATAAAATATTCAACAACAAAAGAAAAAAGATAAAATAGTTAATGCTAAAGAAACAACTACAACCAAGCTACTATGTTATAAATTCTCCTCTTATGTAGTCTTCATTTCCCTATAAATTGCACCTCCTTGTACAAATTAGCTATTGATCACCATATTAGTGAAACAAATTTAACATTTTGAAATGGTTAAACATTATTATTATTTGTATCTGTATAAGTATAATTATTATGGGTTCATTTCTCCTCTCCTACTCTTCCTAATAAGGTTCTATTTTACAAGCCTCATTTAAATGTTAGTGTTCTAACTTCTAAAAATTGAATATAGTGTCAACTTAATCTCATTAGACAATGCTCCCCTAGTATTAATGGGGCCAAATTTTTATCTATCAAACTCGGCTATTTTTACATTGAATAAGAATTTGATACCTTTATCATGATACTTGAACTAAGATATCTTGGCTCTAATTTTAGTCATTTTATCT
Organism: Sequoia sempervirens; assembly: GCA_007258455.2. Classification (NCBI taxonomy): domain Eukaryota; kingdom Viridiplantae; phylum Streptophyta; class Pinopsida; order Cupressales; family Cupressaceae; genus Sequoia; species Sequoia sempervirens. The sequence continues at coordinate 410,506,751 of VDFB02270651.1, read as the reverse complement.
AAAAATTATTGGTGACATATCCATTCGTGTTTAGTTTTAATCATTTATTATTGCAATTAATTATTACAAGGAGATTCTTGAAGCTTGTATTCCATCCCCACCATTTTTACTCTAAATATTTGACATTTTCTTTCAACTTAAATTCTAAATTTTATCCTTAATGGTATACATGCTTTTCAATTAGAGTATCCTCTAGTAAAAATGGAAACATTAATAGTGTGGTTATCAAAGAGTGTCCAGGGATACACACATCACTATTATTAATAAATTATAAGATTGTAAGAAATGTTTATGGAAGAAATAACTATCTAATAGAGAATATAATGTATTAGTGCATATCTAACTATTACATATTTTAAATAAAGCCCCTTTAAAATCTATCTTATTTCCATTTAATGAGTCAACTAGGTTCAAAATTATTTTCATCTTATTCCCCCAAAATTCATTACCTTTACAACAAAACTTGATTTCATCTAATTTATCTTATTTATTCTCAAATTATATTAAAATCACCACCTTAAACTCTAAGAAATATTTGGTAACTTATTTATTTTATCTTCATTTAGAAAGGGGTGTGAAGGGGATTTAGAACCTTTTAAAGTTTCTTTCAAAATAACTAGGAAGATTTTATTCATTGCCTTTCTTGTTGCTTTTAGGATTAATGTTATGAATTTTGTGCCTTCATTCTTAAAAATTCTTATATCAACTCATTTAGCATTTCCATGATCTTTTTATATGGGAAAGGTCAACATACAATGAGGTAGACACTTTCCATTTTTTTTATTCCTTAATTAGTTCTTTCTAGGGAAACTTTTAGTCTTTTTGAACACCTTACAAAAATATGATAAATGTGTGATTATTTTTCTTTCCACTCTATAAATTTTTGATGTGCTTGGATATATAATTGAGACTCATAATGTACAATGATAAAAATTTAGTATATATGAAAGAAATATTTTTGAGACATCAAACTACCATTCTACATAACTCTCACATGGAAATAAGAATATTATTTTATTTTAACTAAAGAAATTGTGTGTACTCTATCTTGAAAATTACTAATTAATTTTGAATTATATACTTATAATTTAAAATAAGAGCATCCTTTGTAACATGGAATAGATAGGTTAATTTTAATGAAATAAAATATGTTTTTATATTAAGAAAAATTTACAAATATATGGAACTCATACATCAAGAGAAATTGACTAAGATGTAACTCTGTATATGAGAATTAAGATGCTCGAATAATTTATATACCTTCTTTCAATAATTAACATTAGAAATTAATACTTGGTTCATATTGTATACCCACCTCCCAATGGTCTTGGAATGGATGCATTTAGATGGAGAAGGATTTTAAAAGGCTCATGGTACTTGTGGACCCCTCAAAGGCATGATATATAACACATGAACTTTATTTATGAAATTTGGTCTTTTGTTGTTGGCTTCTAGTATGAATGTTATCTATACTTGGTGGAATTCTTAGTTGAGACTCTCAATCTTCCATTGTTGGTTTCTAGTGTGATTATACAATATGCTCGCCAAACTGTATTAATTTCTAATGTTAATTATTCAAAGAAGCTTTTGTTTCATAAGAAGAGACCTATGTTCACATGTTCCAAGGCATGTTATTATCCACAATGCATGACACTTCTTCACATCTCTACCAAGTTATAAATAGATACAGATCTACCATTTCCATGGAGGAGATTGATGATTTAAAAAGAAAATATCATGCCATTTCTTTCTTGAGAAGTCATGTTTGCATTCATGATTTGCAACTTCCATGATATTCATCCAAAAAGAAATTATGTTATCGTTATGTGCCTGATATTAAAACAAATCAAAACCTTCATTTGAGCATGATCGCCAACAGAAAGGTAAATGAGTGGAAACAAAAGAAAGCTCGATTAATAGCTTTCAACATGTTGGTGGAAAATCTGCATCTTTTTGAAAGTGGCTTCCTAGCTTATCAGTCTTATTTTTAGTAAGGTTTTGTAATCTCCACTGTGTTATGTATTTGGGTCATGGGTATATCTAGTATGATGTCTTCTTTTGGGTATTTTGGGTGCATAATAGAATGCACATATGTACTGATGTATTCAACCAATGTGATTTTGTAACATTGTAATCAGACAATTGGTCATTTGTACTAGGACCTCATTGGTCTTTTTGATATTTTGTAAAATTTGTTACTTGGACTGTAACTGGGGGTTTTCTTGCTGGTTCTTTCTCACCAGTATGTCCGCCTGAACTAACTATATGTAAAATATTATATATAAATAAAATTATAAGTGGTCTCCCATTTTTGCTTAAAAAAAAAAGTTCTTGTAAATGTCCACATCTTTTTCCTTGACACAACTTTTCTATTTCTTAAGATATTTCTTATGATTTTTCATAATGTTGGTTAATACTTTACTATAAAATTTCTATAGTCATGCTCTTAAATGTCATAAGAATATGTCATAAGAGGGTTTCATCTTATAAAGCTATAATAATATTATATGCATTTAGAACATCTTAGACACCTCCCTTGAAGCATTCAACAAATGACAAATAACTACCAACACAAAGTGAGATGCCTCATTTCTAATATGTGGACAAAATAATAAATCAAAATATTAGGATGCAAGGTTGACCCACCTTTCCCAATACTTGGCTAAGTTTATCATCTATTGAGGAGTGGATCCCAACAACAATTGTGCTTAGTGCTTACTACTAATCCAAGTAATACCTATTCATTTTTTCTTTATTGTATGCCTAAAGACTCCTCATCTCAAACTTCTTATTCCTCATACCTAATAATCTATCTTTCAAGCTCAACACTTCCCACCTCAATCAAATTGATCACCTTGCTTCCCTAATATCCCTTTGGTTGATGTTCCTAGACCTCATCAAAATGGTAAGTGGATACAATTGTGGAATGATGTGATTAAATCTATTGTACTACCTTACTATGATCTTACAATAAGAATATGGCTAGAAAGAGATCTAGAATGGAAAAAAAATATGGATCCAAATAGAAAAAAAAACTTGTTTTGGCTTTAGCACTTACTAATAACTTTTCTACAATGAGTGGTTGCTTCTATTGAAATAAAACTTAGAAGATTTGAACTTAATTGTGGTAGAGGATCTCAATTAAGAGATAGGCTACATTGGATGAAAGGATATAATGGATACAAATTATTTTTTAGTTATCTCGAACATATTTACATTCTTGAGAGTGGATAATATCTATCGTTGATCAAGAGAGGTAGTTCCATGACAACTCTAATGATATTAAATCCATTTTCCTCCAACATTACAAATAATTTTTAATTGATCTAGTTGAAGGAGATCTACGCCAAGATATAGTGAAAAATTATGGGCATAACAATTAAATATATTTTTTAACATATATAAAATGTATGGTTGGATTAGTGAGATATTTATAACAAGTACATGCAATATGAATTCAAAATTTATTAGATTTGATTCTTAATAAATTAGTTTTAATGATTCAATTTATAGCTTTATGCAATCTATACGTTTAAATAGTTTGATGGTATCTAAACTTTATACATATAAAAATATGATAAATGTTTGATTATTTTGCTTTCCAATCTATAATTTTTTTATGTTCTTGGCTATATAATTGAGATGATTCACTCATAATGTAATGATAAAATTCATCCTCATATGGAAGATTTTATATTATCTTCCATTAAATTCATCCTCTTTATGAGATTCTTATGGAATATTGATATTCTAGTGTGAATTCTTAATTTTAGACATATCTTAACTAGATAAATTTAGGTTCAATGAAGGCAATAGAACTTTTTTTTCACTTACATAATCCTATTTTGAAGTTCATTTATGAACTAACAACTATTAGATTAAATTTTTTTATCCCCAATTATTTTCAAATAATTTTATACTAATCTTTGTATTCTTATTCTTTCTTTCATCGTTTCATTTAAAATTTGAACCATTTAAGGATGATATGTTATAGATTATAGCTCTCTTCCAATTCTTTTTAAAATTTTAATGGTATGAAAATATTATTGATGAGTAGATGAATTATTACAACTATTTTAGATTTGTATTCCCTTTATCTAGATATATTATTTACCAAAGTCTCATTGCTCTTTTAGGTGTACTGTATATATA